>QPKB01000002.1:15103713-15703713 GCA_003546025.1 Camphora micrantha
AATCACTGAGTTTCTGTGAGGAATCGCCGAGTCACCCAAGTCCTTTTTCTCTATTTTTAACCCTGTAAAGGGGGTTGGACCCAAGCAAGGGCCCGCACACACATGAGAATGACAGCTTACTTAAGTAGGAAAGAAGCCCGTACATAGAAAAAAAAAAAAAACTCATATAAGGGAAAAGAGAGCCCGCACAGTCGGAAAAAAATGGTGTACAGCAAGTGAGAATTATTGCTCATTCCCATTCTCCACCCAAGTCCTTCGTAATCACTTTTGGATTGTAGATAGGGCAATGTCGTTGCAAAAATATCCTCAAATTTTTAGGACACCTTTAATTGTGTTTTATACCGACTTACTTTTTCATTATCTGGTGCATATAGTTTCCTACATATAAAACAGTCTTTTTTGGCTTGTGTTTTTTTTCACAAACTCAAACAACATCCTTTCTTATGGGAGGTATAAGAAAGGTGGAGCGTTATAAAAATAAAAATTAAAAATTCATAGACTTTTCTTTTATAGATTCTTCATAGTCATGCCGGGTATGATTGTGTTTCCCTTGAAAAAATGAAAACCAACTTATTTACTTATTTATGTAATTATTTTTGTAGCTAGCCAAGAGAGCACATGTGACCCTAGCCATGAGAAAAGAAGTTTGCTCGCATAGGATGTGTGGATGTTGTGCTCAAAGTTAAGATTATAATGAGATTAGAATAATTATATACTTATTACCCTCTTTATCAGTTTTTGGGGTTTCTCTTTGTTATGAAATGACGCATTACCAAAAATGATTCTATAAGTTAGTGAAGTTCCTTGAATAAAAAAATAAAAAAAAAAAACTAGTTACGACTTGCTTTGATTTTGTATTTATTTATAATTAAATTTTAAAATTATTTTATGTCATTTTACCCTGCGTTATTTTCTAATACTTTTACACAAATATGTCTCTCCATAGAAGTAAACTTTCAATCTTAAATTTCTTCATTTATCTCAAAAGTAAAGTATATAAATTTATGAAAAGGATGGTGGAAATGTATCACCTCATCCATCATGCTCAATTATTCGGAGAATGTGGTTTAAACTTGTATGCATAACCTTTCAAATTTATAAAGCTGGGGACGAGCATAAAAATAGTATATGGATACCTTTTTTTTTTTAATATATATGAGAACTTTTATCATTTATATGAAAAAGCAGAGAAGCTTATGAAAAGTGAAAATTTAAAAGATAATGTACAAGTGAGTATGACTAAGACTTAAAACCATATTATTATTATTATTTTTTAATAGGTGTGGTGAAATCTCTACATATCCTTTCACACTACACCCTCTCTAGATTAATACTATCTGCTAATGTAGATCATAGATGATAAATGGGGTGGACTAAAAGTCTAAAATTGTCTGTGGGCAGATTCATAGTTCTATTATTAAAGATCAATGAGAGAGAATCAATTATGGTATCCTAATCCAAATGTAGTATTCAAATCTTATTATTTAGTTTTGGGTTTCAGTCATAGTTATTGAAGATTTATGTTATTGGGTTATGTGCTCAATTGCTCATGAACATCGTCATAAAACAAGCTGGATGGAGGCCTAAACAGGCTGATTGAGATGAGTTGTGTGTGGGTTAGGCCCTTCCTATGTCTAGTATTTTATTAAACAAGACAGATACCCCAATCAGACCTAATTCAGGGTCAACCTAACCCACATACTTAACATGATTAAAAACAATTGTTTCAATTCTCTCTCTCTCTCTCTTTTTTTTTTTTTTTTTTTTTTTTTTTTTTTTTTTTTTTTTTTTTGAGTTGCAATCACATGTGAGCCCAGCTTTAGAAATTAAATTCTATGAACACATGCAATAAAATGTAGCTCATATAAACAAAACTCCACACACCAAAACTTAAGAACCTGATTAAGGAGTACTGCATTTTCATGGAGGTCAGATGAGTCCACTCATATTGACCAATTTAATTGTGACTCAGGATTTCCTTGCTTGCAACTAATTGAACAATAATGCTCGATCAAATTACCTAGGTCTGGTTAGCAACTGAGTCAACTTTTGTGATGAAAAATAAAACTTCTTGCGCCATTAATATCCCCACTTATGCATGATATGCCCCCATCTAATGGAGAATGAATGACTCTTATAAACAAGATATAACAAGAATTGCTTGATTGAAGCAATTAGCGCAAAAAGAAAAAAAGAAATGATAGAAAGGAAAAACGAAGATCACTTTAATCAACTTGATAACCGAACTCTGAATCCAGATGAAAAAGCAAAAGAAAACCCAAAACCCTATAATCCCACCCTGTAAAACAACAATGACTTATAAGCCTTCCTCAATAATCCCGGATTCGATGAAATCTGAGATTAGCCTTTATTATCTCTAAATAATTTTCAACTCAAAATTTGAATTGAAAACTTTATTTTCATAAACAGTCTCACCCTCAAAATTTGATATTAAAAGTGTTTTCTTCCCGAATAATCTCAAACTCCAAGATTTTAAAATGGCACTTATTCAACCTCATTCTAAACTTGTTCTACGTCAACATGAGACTTCCAATGTATTCTGGAGACTTGACTTTTTCTCAAAAAGGTAATTCTCTTGTCATTGTGATCATTGATGTGATGGTTGCCACCATGCCTAAATACTCTACTAAAAGTCATCCTATAGCTTGACAAAAGAATCAGTTGGTTTTAATGATTTTTCTTTCTGTTGGGACACATTTGAGATTTTAAAATATTTTAGCCATCCAATCTAAAGTTGAGATTTGATTTTATCACCTTGAACAATTACAAGCTCACCCCATTTATGCTAGACTAATTCCTTTAGGTCCAGAGGGAAGTTGGTAAACACCCATGTGGCTCCAAGGTGATAGCATTAGTGGACTCAACTTTCAATTTCTAAATAATGAGAAACTAAAATCAATATCAAGACCTCTGACTCTAGAAAAGAAAGTGGTCGAACCATTCCGACCCCCTTGGGTCATCCCACGAATAGTTAATGTAGAAAGATCCTGGCCATAAATGGGTCATCATTTTTATCTAAAAATGGAACCAATCTGTAAGGTCCTGATCTTCATATAAGTTGTTATTGAGTCATGTCCTGTGCACATCACCCCTTGGCTCAATGACAGAGGGCTGGGGACCATGGCCTTGTACTAGTCACAAGGACTACATGTCTTTTCTTGGTGTATTTTAGACTGTGTTATATTCTACCATAGCGATCCTTGTCGGATTTGAATGCCTCGATAATCGTGAGATTTTGTGCGGTAAGAGAAGTCGATGCTAGTCTTGCACAAAGCAACACTTTGTGGGAACCTTTAAATGTGGGACACATTGTATGCATGTTCAAATATGTAGAACTAATTACTATCATTTATTTACATATAACCCCTACCTCTTGGGCAATTATATAAAATGTCCTTGGAAATTGTTTGTCTAATTAAGTGGAAGAGAAAGTTCGAGGGAGGCAGGTGCACTCTCAAGTCTGAAATCATTTATCATGAGAAAAAATTGTTCCTAAATTAGCACACAGCTGGTTTACATTTACAATTATCATTCTAATCATGATAATATCTAAAATTATTTGTGATTCTTCTTGATGATACCTTAATATTTTCATAATATCGTTAAAATTAAGATTATTACTAAAAATCTTTTTTTTTTCCTTTCATTCATACATTGCTAGAAAATTGTTAGAGTCGTAAAAGGAGTTGGAAAAACTAGGAAAAGCTTAAAAAAGAAGGTTTTTGTAATATCTAGATTTTTATTTATTTAATTTTTATTTTATCAAAAATATTCATTTTGTGACATTTTTTAATTATACCCTGGTAAAAGCCCAAGACTAAAAAAATATGACCCATATTTTCCCGAGATGAACATTCCTTGAGGTTATAATATTTGTGGCAATGAGGATAGGTATGTAAGCCTTGATTTTTTTTCCTTTTAAATTGAAATTCTCAATTTTCTTTCGAAGACATAAAAACTGAATTTGATTTTTCTAAAAGATAAATCACAAATTTAATTATTGGTATGGCCTAAATAAAGTTCTTAAGCATCATTAATCCCCTATACAATCAATCAAACTGTAGTTAGAAAAATTGAAAAGCCGACATCTTAAAAGTATTGATCTTGGCTAGTGTTTTCTTATGACAAGTAAAAGAAGTATTGCACAAAATGTTAAATTTACACACGAAGATGTGCATCCACGATTGTACCATAATTAAGAAAAAGGGCATTTGTGTCTTGACATGTTCCTTTCACCTTCCAATGGTACCAATCACAATTTTGTGAAGTTATTAAATAATAGACGCATTTAGGGTCAATTTAAGAAGGCAAGGGCATTTATGAGATTTGAAAATCATCTAACATTTTATATATGTGTCCGCTTGCATAGGGGATTTTTGACATTGATGTAAAGATTGCCCCCTTAACATTTAAAATTTAATATTTTATTATTTAAATGTTAAATATCAACCCACCTTGAAAGAATACTAGATAGACACTCCAAATTTAGAAAGCTTTCTCGATCAGCTGGGCATGGACAAGAATGTCTCTCCTCAACCAGTTGGATGGTATAAGACTAATAAGTTAGCAACCTTCCTCTCAAGCAACCAAAGTTTTTCCAAACTACCAGCACTGGGTTAATTTTTGCTCGACAAGGAGACAAAGTGGGGCCCACATGTCCCGACTCTTATTATGATGGCCCACCTCTAGATGCATCCTTTATCAACATCTTCACAAATAAATAGACCAAAACTACTTTCACTAGCTTTCTTTCTTTTATTACCTGTGTTATGTGTTCCATCGACCTTAACCATCTATTTTGGGGGCAGCAATAAATCCTAGCCAAATGTATGACCCACTACTGATAATGGTCCCACAAATAGATATTGGGACAACTCAATTACATCAGTGGATAGGTTTTATATATCGTGTATCCCATAAACAGGGTAGTATCAATGTCATCCTAGCTCTTTGCCTAGTGGACCCGTACAAAGAATCAAAGCTCACTACTCATACTTGGTTATATTTAAAGAGGATATTAACCCCGGCGGGTAGGTTAGTTGGCTTAAGATCACGGTTTATCCAGTTTTTCTCTGGGCCCGAAGGAATTAATTCAATTCAAATGATTGAGAACCCTCCGATAGTACTAATGAGGCCCATGTAGGGCCCCACTGATCAAGGGACACGGGGGTTGGTGTGGAAAGAGAAATCTTGAATGTACCCATATATCAAGTTTAGGGTCAATCCTATGCCTCTAACCCCGTCATCTGTGGCTTTCAAATTCAATGACTTTATATTAAAGAAAAAAAAATTAACATTCAATCCAACAGTCCATTCTATTCGAATAGGTGAAAACTTAAATGGATCTGGTGTACTTAAGGAGGTCTCATGTATGTAAATAGTTCGAATTTATTATAAAGTTAGCCCCACTATACTGTTCCTCATCATATAATGACGAGGGATGGATGTGCATAAATATTTTTTAATTTTAAATAAACTCTTTTTTGAAAAAAAAAAAAAAACTCGCCTAACAGGCATTATGTGAAGCTTTGAAGAATTTGCAAAGGGATGGTTTGGATTTTAGTCCTCACATATGGATGGATCCATTCGACAGTGAAGTTCTTGATCAGCAGGATTTCTCTGCATGGCCCACTAATTCCAAGGCCCTACTTGATGAACTGCCAGATCAGAGACATGCCTGCCAAGATATATATACTACTAGTCAGAGAAAGATGGGACTTTTGTTCCACATAAAGGGTATTTCTGTAATATACTTTTGAGAATGGTAGGTTTAAAGATAATGTATTGGGACCCACCTTATTAATATTGAATCACTCTTTTTAGCTGGAAAGCTTAGGCACATTTGGGCCTCCTGAAAAAGAAGATTAAGACTTTTAAAATATCTTAAACAATAAGCTTCCACAACTTGGAGATGGTGCCAATGAGCTGGGTGGGCCATGGGCCCCACTCCCCTCTCATATCTTAATCATAGAAAATCCTTATCACTACCCATGATTTTGACACCTGTGCCTCTCTTTTTTTTTTCTTGCTGGAACACCTGTGCCTCCTCCTTTTAGAAAGCATTCATCAATGGAAAAGAATCATAACAATCCATACAACATGTGCATCATCTAGACTGTTGATCCTAACCATCCATTCTTAGGTGGGCCATCTCCAAAAACATCCAGGACTGGGCGGTGATTCTGCCCATTCGATGCTTCATCCATAGTTGGAACAGATCAGATCAACGTTCAAGATGAACCCACTGTGGATGAACAATGTCCCAAAATTCTCCTGGGGTAATCGTGGCCGTTGATTATGGGGATGCATGATACAACTAGATGTCGATATTTGTTTGGAAAGTTAATTAACAATAAACAATAAGATCAGGGTCAATAAGAATCTTTAAGTGGGCCCCACCATGATTTGGATGGTTTGGATTGGAGAGCTTTTGTGGCAGGTGTGGAATCTAGCCGTTAAGAGAGGACAAAAGGGCTTTTGTGCTTTTCCATATGGTCGGCTCGGACGGCCCAAAAGGCCTCTCTGTTTGGGACATCCTTTAAAAGAAAAGTATCAAAGATCCAACCATGGAGAGGTGGATGTTGAATAGACTATTGAAATACTTGACGTGGGAGAAGGGTTTTAAGTATGTGAGGAAGAAAAAGGTCACTATCTTCATCTTCAATTCTAGTTTTGATTCTATTCTATGTTAAAAGATTGTAGGTTAAATTGTAGGCCTAGTGATTATGTGGCATATTGTGGGCCCTCTGTCTTTTTTTTTTTTTTTTTGCTATCAGGGTTCCAACTCTTTTGATTGGTCTAATCCCTTCGGGCCCAAAGGGAAGTCGAGTAAACTCCCATGTAGCCTCAGTGTGATAGTGTAATTTCAAACATACAACCTCCGGTTGCAAACTGTGGTCTTAGGCCAACTGAACTATCCCTTGGGGTTGCATATTGTGGGTCCTGCTATAACAGTGTTTGATGGATGATCTAAACCATTTGATGATGAGTTTTATATATTTTTTATTTTGACCATAGACCGTTTCTAAAGGACATGTTTGATAACCTCCTCTTAATTAAAAGTGATTGAGGGAAGATAAGAAATGAATACCTAACCATAGCCATTACCCTAGTGATTCAAATCCTAGATTATTCGAGGTTCCATCTACGTTGCTGTCTTGTATCCTTTACCTTCAGCTCATATCATCCATGCTTCACCTCTTTAATATTCTATGGTGAAGCTAGCTCATTTGACAAAAAAAAAATTTATGTATTCAATTTCAATGTATTTTATTACAAATAAATATTCTTTAAATGCTTGACATTTAGTCTCCCAGTTTAGCTTCGAGGGATATCAAAGCGAGTAAGTACATGCACAATGAAGCCCCAAAAAAAAAAAGTTTTCTGATCTCAAATAACCCTCTATGGTAGGGTCATATCTTTTGTATTACATAGAAACATCTAATTGCCTATAACCAGGGCGGACTGACATATAAGTGGCCCCCACCCAACCTGAAAAGGCCCATAAGGGCTATTAAGCCCATTTGGTGAAGTCCCCAGAATGGGTCTTTTTTTTTTTTTTTTTTTTTTTTTTTTAATAATAATCTCAAACAAATGATTTGGATCTTACACATATGCCATGTGTAAGGCAATAGTCACCAACCAACCTGGCTCATCATCACAAACAATTTGGATAAAATAGGTTTTAGATTTGTTTGTGGCTTTGTGCATTTTAATTTCTGCATGATGATGATATTGTTAGGATCAAATGTACTATATGGAAGATGGGAACGTCTTTGTAATTCTATATATTTCTTATTGATTTTTCATATTTAGAGTTTTAATCTTTTGATTTTCCCTTTTCTTGCTTAGGAAATTAAAGTGATTTTCTTCTCTTTTTAAAAGAAACAAAAAAAAAAGAAAAAAGAAAAAAGCTTTTAGGGGTCAATCTTAACTCCAAGATAAACTTACATGATTCCCTAACCTAGCCTCTCTCTCTCCCCCAATGTAGCTCTACACAGAATTTTATCCTCAATGAAGATCAATGGGTTTAGACTTTTATGACCTGCATAATCTAAATTAACTCTGAATTAACTGGTAGTGGGTAGTGGCCATGGGGCTAGATTATGGGACTTAGCTACAGTGACAACAGTGTAATGAAACCTTAAAGAGATGCAACTGAAATTGGAGACTTTATAGATCGGTTATTCGAATCATTCGTAGCTACTTAGAGCTTCATCTATCTAATAAAAAATAAGCTTTGCAATATGGCCTGCTATTGCTTTCTTGCAAATTATTGTGAATAAAGAAGAAAGTTGCCCTCCATAAAAACGGTTAAGATTGGCATTTTAAAGTTCTACTTTAATTGTGATTATATTATTAATTATATATTAATATTTATTTATAATAATATAATTATTTCTTTATTACGACCAGCGTTGGGCGCTGGTCTTTTGCACTAGTATATATTAAAGCAGCACCCCCTTCGCGGGAGAGCGACACGTGGCGCTCTCTTTTGGAGTTTCGCAACGACATGTGACACGCCTATCTCATGTGGTCGGACAACCCACACAATCCCCGAAAGAATCAAATCTATAAACTAACGAATCTTATTTCAAAAATAAAAATTTTAAGTTGCCAAGGATCATCTTCGTATACTGGTGCATGTGAAAATTAGATTTGGTCCCACCATCAAGGTCATTAGACCATTTTTGTTATTATTGTTTACTTATTTGTTATCTTCTCTTTAAGACACACTTTTATTATCGTATGTATCCTCTAAATATTGACGACGTCATTATTGGGTCCTTATTTCTATTAAATCATCAAAACAATTTACCTAATGAATTATCTTTAGTGGTTTGGATTTAATAGATACATACCTTTATTGATCAATAAATTTTCTCCAATTGGAATGAGTAGATATATATATATATATATATATATATATAGTTTTATTAATGATCAATATTCTTTCTCCAACTGGAATGAGTAGATATGGAGATGGAGATTGCAATTCTTTATATACCAATATCGATTTAGATGATGATTGGATTGAGATTCTTAGTGAATTGCGATCAAATAGATGCTGATGGTGATGACATTTCGTCCTTAGTCAACTTTGTCTAGGATAACCAAAATGCCAAACAATATTAAGAATCATTCATATTTTAGAGATAGGGGAATATTAACTCCATTGAGTAATTATGTTGACAAGATTAATGATCAAATTCTTAATATGCTTTTTGGTGAGCTTGATAAGAAGACATATCTCATTGTACTGTAGATACAATGGCTAAGGTTGAGGACAAAGAAACTATCGAGATATGTTATACACCATAGAGTGCTTAAACACTCTTAACTTCAATGGATTGCCAAATCATTCTTTAGAACTAAGAGTGGGTGCTCCAATACTTTTGACTAATTTTATATGCAACTGATACAAACTTTATGAGCCGTGTGCAAGAAACATTTATCTTAGCCTATCAATTGCTACCAAGCTACTAATCAACCATGATATCCCATTGGCGAAATGTTTGCTACAATGGTAAACGATTAACTTTGTCATTAACTAAATATGTGTATCTATTTCTTAATACTAACATATTTATGAAACATTAAATCACAACAATAAGCTCTCATTGTTAAACGATTCAAACTCTCAGATTATCATTACAAGATTTATTTTCATTATTGGAGAATGGTGTCAATGAGGTCAAATTAAATCCACATACATCTTTTCTTAATTAATAACAATAATTTTGAATCGTATATAATGCAGACTAACTACTATTTTCTATTATAAAAAATATAGGTCAAATATGTTGCAATAAAGGCTATGGTCGCAATATTACATATGGAAACACCTTTAGCACATCTATCCTGCAGTAAATGTGATAAGAAGATTTATGAAAGTGTCACCATCGGTCAATGTGTTCGATGTAATGATTCAACAATACCAACAAAGATGAGATATGCAAATAATACATTAATATAAGAAAACTCTAACATATCTACCTTTTGTGCATATTATGAGACAATTATTTTGTCATATTTCTTTTTATATTAATAGATACATTGCAACTGAAACAGTTGTGGATCACACGAAGCAGGCAACATCATTGTTGCACAATGAAATACTTTAAATTTTCATAAATGCAACCGAAGAAGCATTTAAAGACTATGCGGATAATGTATTTTAAATTTACTCGCATATAAATAAAATAGGTTCTTTATTTTAATAAGTGTTTATATATATATATATATATATAGACACACACACACACAACACACATTAAACTCTTAAACTATTTTGCATGTTAATTGGTATGAGTTGTTGGCAAATGAAATAAAAAGGGCATTATGGAAACAATATTTATTTCATATAAAAATAGACTAAACTATAAAAAACCTCACATTTGAAAGTGGCATCACAGTCAAGAAAATAGAAGAAATATATTACAATAAAGAATCAACACCTTTGTTTGCAAAAATTGAAAAAAATGTAAGTTTTATTCTAACATGTCTAATTAACACAGTTTTTTGAGATATCTTTCACTTTTACTAATTTAATTGAATATTGAATGTGCAGTATCAAAGAATCAAGAAAATGTGACAAACGAAGATGTTGGACCAAGCAATTTGAATGCAATATCGGATACAAATAACATTGCCGAGATAAGTGCAGGAGCTAAGACAAGTGCTGGACATGAAACAAGTGCAGTAGATGAAAAAAGTGCAGAAGTTGAAACAAATATTGTAGATAAAACAACAACAACATGAATTAAATGTTAGGGTCTTCCAAACATAGACCTTGTTTTTTATCAATTAATTGACTCTTCATACCATAAACAACTCAAATTGACAATTATTCTATATATTTCCTTCTTTAAAAATAATTCCCAACTTTTCCGTTCTTGTACTACCACATATTAGATAATCTAATATGCTCATTTTACTTATTTAATCTTTAAAAAAAATCTTTTTAAATGTTCTATTTTAACTGTGATTGTGTAATAAATTATATGTTAATAGTCATTTATAAATTATTTAAATTCTAATAAATATTTATATTTAAAACTATAATAACTTTTTTAACAAGGCCACGTTGGACACGGGCCCTCAATCACTAGTTGAATAAATAAATAAATAAATTGAGTAAACGCCTAGCCCAAGCCAAACTTAATTCTTAATGAACATGACCCACTTTTGGTTGAAGCCAAACAATATTAGAGAAAAAATCAGACAAGGACTCCTTGAAAGCTAAAACGTTCCCCTTGCCTCATTTTATTTCGAAGAGTTAAATGATAAGTTCAAATGGGCATCTGGTATCAATGGAATTGTATTAACCACAATTCTTATCTTTCTTAAGCCCATCAAAATCTCGCAATCTCTCAAAGGTCTTTAAAAGACAAACTCTTTCCAAATCAAAGTCTTCCCTAATGTTCCCATATCATATGTGATACCATGTAATAAAACATACACCAATCGAAAAGTTTAAGTTCATAGTTGGAAGGCCCAAACAGGTATATATGAAGTCTTGCTAAAGGCATAACTTAGGCAATGTGGGATGTGTGGCATTACTTTACCAATACTCCTCCTCGCGTACAGGCCCAACAGATTTCATAGACGGGCCTTTTGCGTGGGCTACATAAAAATGATGGAATCGAAAACCCGTTCTGATACCATATAAAAAATATATTGATGAATGTGTATATGTGCATGTTCTCATCATATGTATATATAGTACACATTTGAGATCTTTGAGATCCTACAAAATAGGTGAACATATCAATTACACAGTAAGAGAATTATCTCTAAAGATCTGAGAATAGTTGTAATTACTGGGATCCTTTTCTTTGATGATTCAATCTAGGATATGACAGCTAGGCCACTTATGAGGATGGCTGAGATATGCTAACATCCCCCCACAAGCGTAACGGTCTTGTCTCAAAGTGTAGCTTGTCCTTTAAGCATTGGATCGTGCAAAACTAAGACCTTTTGTGAAAATGTATGCCAACTGATCAATGGACCCCACAAATCGAACGTAAATATCTCCACGTATACTTTTTCTTGAATAAAGTGATAATCAACTTCCACATGTTTGGTACGAGTATGGTGGACTGGATTAGAGGCCAGAGCTATTGCACTTCTATTATCACAATATAAGTGGTGGATATTTAAGAAAAATCCCAAGATCCTTCATCACCATCCTCGTCCAATAAAGTTGTACAGTAGTTAAGGCAAGGGACCTATATTCAAACTCCGTGCCAGATCTTGACATCGTCTGTTGTTTCTTAGTATTCTAAGAGATTAAATTTGGTCCAAGGAAGATAGCATAGTCTGTTGTGGATCTCTGATATCATCAGGGTCACCTACCCAATCTGCATCAGAATAGGCTATAATTTTGAACGGGCCTTTTCGAAAATGAAGTCCATGAGTGAGTGTTCCTTTTAAAAAGCAAAGAATTCGCTTGACAGCTATCCAGTGGTGGGTCCTTGGTTCATGCATAAACTGGCAGACATGATTTACTGCAAATGCAATATCTATAACTAAAACATCAAGTCAACAACCAAATCACATAAATTCAACATATCTGCAAATCAAAGTTCTTCATTAGCCACATTCCAAAAGAAAGGCCTCCAAAACATAAGGCTCAAAGACAAAAGGTTTGTACGTCTGCACTTTAGAGAAAATAAGAGAAGATGAATAGTTGCGAACGCTTTAGAAAACCATTACAGAAGAGTTAAAAGGGAATGGAGAGAAACATGAGGAGAGAATGTTTTATTTAAGATGGTAACCCAAAAGTTACAAAACCACCATTTTGGACCAGTCAAAATATATTTCCCACGGTCAAAAATCAATTGGGATTCAGTTCGCTTCATTATATATAATAGGTTTGAATTGTAGGTATAGTAAAGTTTTTAATTTGTTTCTGACTATGCGAACAATCCATTCAATTTGTTATCGAGAAATAAATGAATGATCGTAGAGTTTAGAACTCGCTCTACTTTTTGCTACTGTGAAAACAATACCATCGAACTCCATTTAAAAAGAAGAAGAAGAAGAAGAAGAAGAGAAGAAGAAAGGTTGGACAATGGCTTTTAGATGCTACATTTGCTTCTGTTGTGAGGAAGAAAACTTGCAGCTTTTTTTCTCTTGCAATCTGGCCTATCAGTTTTGGTTCTGGCTCCTTAGCCTCTGTGGAGCTCTTCCCTCTTCTCTCTTTGCAACAGTAATATGGTCGACAATGGCTAGCAATAGAGATGTCTCTAGAATAAAATGTGCAGCTGCTATCTTCTTCCACGCCATCTCCGTCTTATGGTCCCTTTGAAATGACTCAAAGCGTAAAAATCGAAAGCCTTCACTGGAGAGAGCCAAGCTGATCTTCTTGGATAGTAAGAAGGGTATGATTAGCTCACTACCAGGTTTGATCCTACCTTTGCCTCTCCATCCTATTTTGGTTTTTTTTTTTTTTTTTGGAGAGACAGTTTAATTCTTCTTTGGTTTGTATAGCTCCCCTCTAGTATCATTTCGTTGTCTAGTTTTTTCAACTTCGGGGGCTCTTTGCCCAGCTTTCTTTCTTTCCTTAAAAAAAACTTACCGTCAAGCAAAAAAAAATAAAATGTTGTTCTTCTAAAAACTTTGATTCAGTGGACTTGCAATTCAGTGAGTTTAGATATTTTGTTTGTTGTCTCGCAATTTAGATGACTTAGAACATGCATTGAGTCTTTATTGCATTCAATATTCACCGCATTGTTGTAAATCTATTTATTAGGGCAAGTAGATTGAAGTTTGAGAGTATAAACGAGGTCCTTATGTCAAACATCTTTTAAAACACATTCACATTCCAAGTATACTTTTTTGGGGGATTCGGCGACGGGTTTCTGAACATTTCACTTTGTTGCCTTAAGTCCACAATCTTTTCTTATAGTGTGATAGGTCCGTTTTCCACATTTGGAAACCTAAAATGTCTAATTTACCCTTTCTTCAAATCATATCCCATGATTAGTGGGATAAGCCATTAATAATGGTCAACTACCATTAGATTGGGCACGATCAATAAAATTCCATTAATAAGATTTTCAAATAAATTTCAAAAAAACAAAAATAAGTTTCAAAAAACAGGAAACAAATTTCAAATAAATTTAAAAAATGCAAATAAAATTCAAAAGAAAGAAAATAAATGTCAAAAAATGAAATGAATTTAAAAAACCCAAATAAATTTCAAAAGAAAGCAAATAAATTTCAAAAAATGAAATAAATTTCAAAAGAACACAATAAATTAAAAAAAAGCAATAAATTAAAAAAAAAAGCAGATAAATTGAAAAAGCCACAAATAAATTTCAAAAAAAATATAAATAAATTTCAAAAGATGAAAATCAATTTCAAAAGATCCAAATACATTTCAAAAGATCCAAATAAATTTCAAAAAATATGAATAAATTTCAAAAGGCTCAAATAAATTTCAAAAGAAGTAAATAAAGTTAAAAAACACAAATAAATTTTAAAAAAATGCAAATACATTTGCCAAAACTAAGACATCGCCGGATTTCCAAATTAGTGAATAATGTGGCAAAAAACTCAAGTCTTTTTGTCAAAAACTCAGTTAAATTTATTTTGAAACATATAAATAAAATTCAAAAGACACAAATAAAATTCAAAAACACAAATAAATCTACCAAAAACTCACAAAGACTTGTTTATAACTTAGATAGATTTGTTCCAAAACTCAAATAAATAGCCTAAACTCGGATAGATTCATCCAGAACTCAGATAAATTCATCCAGAACTCAGATAAATACATCCAGAACTCAGATAAATTCATCCAGAACTCAAACAGATTTGTCCAGAACTCAAATAAATTCATCTAGAACTCAGATAAATTCATCCAGAACTTAGACAGATTTGTCCAGAACTCAGATAAATTCATTCAGAACTCAGATAAATTCATCCAGAACTAGACAAATTTGTCTAGAACTCAGATAAATTCATCCAGAACTCAGATAAATTTTTGCCAGAAGTCATATAAATAGTCAAAAACTCAGATAGATTTTGTCCAAAACTTAAATAAATTTTACAAAAACTCAGATAAATTGCATGTGACTGTGATTACTAAGGAGTGTGTATCATTTTCGCATGCGTTTCCTGTTATTGACTATGATTCGACGGTCAGACATGATTAGGACCTCTGTCTGCTGTGATCATCATTTACACAACTGTTGCAGAAGATTAGAGGTCCCAATCTGTCATAGTGTGATAGGTCTTGATGAAACCAAAAAGCCCAAACGTAGAATTCCTCAATAGCGAAGGGAAAAAAAAAACATACCATGAATCCCAAGACTCATCTAATATCACCCATGGTGATTATTGTATGACATCAAACAGAAACGGAAGAAATGCAAAAACCCAGTAGCCATAATCATAAAAAATGACGGAAACGAAACGGAATGCAGTAAAACAATTTTCACGCCTGCATCGATTCCTGATTTTGATAATGGAATGGTGACAGTTATTGTGCACCGTTACTAACCTCCATGAATCTCAATCCGTCATGAAAGGAAGGAAAAAAAATTCAAAACTTTAGATTCAAAACTAGAAATTTTGAAAAACACAATAAATGAGACTCTGATCAAACAAAACCGAAAGTTTTTAAATTTCAAAAGGAAGAAACATGAGATCCGATGCAGATAAGATGGGGGAGAGAGAACAAATCTTAAAAAAAAAAAAAAAAACCCACCTCCGTCATGAAAGGGGGATCTTGGTGTTAGTAGGAAGGGGTGAAAGCTGTGAAAGAGGCGAAAGCCCCGATGGAAGCAACGAGAGCAACGAATCTCTTTATCTTACTCGGACAAACACACGCGTAAAAAAACCAGCCTCACAGAAGGCCCCTGTCGTCTAAATTCTTCTCCTGCCACGTTTGCGCCAATGATAAAAGAGTCGTCACGCTATCATTTTTGCTTCTCCTTATATGAAAAAAACCTGACACGTTATCATCTATGCTGCAACCTGCACATCAGATCAAACGACGTTTCCACTACACCAGTTTCGTTAATCTCCATCTTACATTACTATACTACTATATTCAAATAGATCCAATTCGGACGGGGCTTTTTATGAAAGTGATCGCAAAAGAGATTTCTTTTTTCATAAGAGCAGATCGAATTCGCACGGGGAGAATGGAACGAATCTCTTTATCTTAACCTTCGCTGGCTGTTGTTCCATCGCCTCTGCCGCTGGTCCATCCGGAAGAGGAAGAAGAGCATGAACAATTAATTTCGGTTCCTGTGAACTTTGGCCTAGAAACGAGGGAGAATGGAAGATTTAAAATTTTAAAATTCAAAATTATTTGCCTAAACAATTGAGAGGGCAAATTAGTCATGAAAATGTTGTCTAGGGACCTCTCGCCAAAATATGTCCAGCTGTATGGACTATAAGCCTTAGAGAAAAAGTTTGTGGACTGGAGGCTTTACAAGTCCGTAATGAGGGACCTCTAGCTAATTATCTCTACTTTTTTTTTTTTTTCAGTTAAGATATTTCTCTGTAAAAACTTTTTACATGCCACTTAGTTGTTTCTTTAATTTGTTCTTGCATTTGGCACTGGGTTTGTTTGTTTTAAATTAAAAGAAAATAATCAATAATCACCACTTATCATGTTGACTAAAGTAATGTGTTGTTATCATGTTTTTTACGTTTTTTTTTTTTTTCTTTTGTATTTTTTCATGGGTATAACAACCCCTTTGATTTTTCTGATCATACAAACATCATAAAAATGGAAACATATATTTACATGAGTATTTGGTAGCTATGATCATCTAATTTTTTGATGGGCATGATCATGGGTTGGGACAAACTTATTGGTGGATAATATACCTAACAATATTTCTTCTCGTTCCTTAACTGTTATTTATATGGTTTGATGGTCTCTCGATAACTTACTCGTAATATTAATTACTCAATTTAAATGATTTTAGATTATTTTGTCTCCTAACATTAGATAATATTTTTTCTTTTTCTTAAAATATTTCAAAATTTTTTTTTAATATTTCTGTCATTTTTTTTGCCCGCGTTGGGCACGGGCCTTATATGAAATGAGGCTTTCGTCAGAGCCTATTTCTTTACTAGCCAGTTCTCTTTTTCCCCCCTTTTCCATAGAAAACATATTGCACCATTAGTGGAGTAATGGGTTACATGAAAACCCAAAATAATTTTCTTTCTATTGTGAAATCATCTCTTCACACACCCACTCTTGGAAATTAGCATTTGAGGAGTCTACTAATAAAAAAAAAATGTGAGGGGTTTTCCAAGATTTTTCCATGAAAATATTTCAAATTCCCGCCATTAAACATACTCAGTTAAATAGAAACCATAGGAGAAGACGAGAAGTGCTCAAAATTTAAATGTGTAGGGAGGGCATAAATATAATAAACAGATCGATTGTTCTAATTCTTGACTTTAGGTGCTCTTGAAATAATGACCATCATCATCTGATTTGATTGATTCTTGGCCACATTTAATCCATACTGGCTTTCTCCACCCCACCTACCATTGACCATGTAAGGGATCACATAAGAGGTTGTTGAAAGTGGGCTCCACTAAAGTGTTTCTCATTTAATCATACTTATTCAAACCTCTCATTTAATCACATCTTCTTATTAATTTGGTGAGTCCCTTGGTGGCAATTTAAAAGGGGTAAGTGAAACATACAGGAGAACACACCACATGAGTTGTGGATGACAATCTGTGTGACCCACTTGAGATCTGGGATGTTGAGAATTTTCCCCTTTTCAGTTAGATTGTAGTGGACCCCATCTCACCTCTCTTAGCTGTCACATCATGCCAACCCTCAAGCATTACATGTGCATGAATCATATCACTCATCAATGCAGTCAGACACAATGTTTGCTGGCCCATCCATGTATCAAGTTATATCTCTCAAGTCAGGTTCACATGGGACACAAAGGAAAGAAGATCAAGAAAAGGGCATAGATTCAGGTGGGCCACTCTGGCTATTGGGCCATCTAGCCTGTGCACATTGTGACCCACTGTCTTGCAGCATGGATCTTCTTGCACACGTGGGTATGGGTGGGGAAGTTCATATCAAAATCAGAGTTATGACAGATATTTTAAAAATATCATTAAACTACTAAAAGAATCACAATATCATGATATTATAATTTGGATAAAATGGTAAAATTTTAGAAATTACTGTTTTTAAAGTATTTAGATAGTAAAAATTATTTATATTCCTATTCATCAGAAATTTGTGAGAAAACCCTAATCTCGAAAAAAAACTGTGATAGCATCTAGGCATGTTTGTTTGTAAGATATCTGAAAATTCATGTTGTGAAAATTTCTAGACTCCCCAAATGCTGTTCCCATACAAATTCACAAATGCTCGATGACCTTTAAGCTGTAATTATTTCTGAAGCTTGGACTTGGAAGAATTTCTTCAGACAAGTGTGTCAATCCACCAGGTTGAATGCTTAAAAATTTATGAATGAAATAGAGAATTGCAAGTAGAGGACTCTTGTAATTTTCAACAGCCAGAATTCTTATATGAACTTCTTACAAAACAAAATTTCCCATTAGTGACTACAAATTCCAACAACATTTCGTCAGAAATTGCCTTGTTCTACAGGCTTAGGTAAGCTCCTGAGAAATTTGGATGTCTTTATGACCTTGGCATTATGTTGTTGCCAAGGTTTTTTACTTCTCAGCTTATTATTTACTCTGCATGATTGTTAAGACATCCTTCCCTAGGGTTGTCAAAAATGAGTTCTTTACGGTGTCAACAAGGCAAGCTAACTCAGATTAATTAGGCTTGAGCTCAGGGTTAGCTAGTTGCATTACAAACCCAGCTCATGCCAGAGTGGGCTCAGCTCAGTCAGCTCGAGCATAGTTTTTTAAGAGCTCTACTGGGCTCAACTCAAATAGCTTGTTAGAGGGCTTTATATTATTCTGATTTGATGCATAATATGAACTTTAGGTGAATATAAAAATAATATTAATTTAATTTTAAAAAAATAGTGTAATTAGAGTCTGCTACAAGATATAACATAAACGACAAAAAAAGAAAAAAATAAAAAGACAATCTGTGAATTTCAATAATTATCACAAGAACATTCCATATAGGATGGTTGGTTACAATGCTTAAAATTAAAAAAAAAAAGAAAAAAGAAAATATACTGGGTATCAATGTGGATGAACAAATTTGCATTACAGTGTTTGTTATGTCCTCATCTCTGTTATAGAATTGGTAAGAAATGTTCTAAAAGCCTTAAAACTTCATTAGGCTTATTGTGCCTTAACAGGCCCATGGAGATCATGCAGGAGTGACTCTGAGGCCCACCAAAGGCTCTATCTTGGATCCAAAAAATGTAAGATATTGCTACAAAGGCTCTATTCGAACTCATCTGAGAGTGTGATGATCAAAAGGTATTGCTACAAAGAGGACATGACAAGGAGGTTCCCTATAGATGTATATTATACACACAAGTTTACCTTTGTATTTACAAAAGGTATATAACATGCGTATTCAACTATTTATTTCCTCTTCATGGGAAAGCACCTGTAATTTTCTTCGCCTTAGTTGAGCTTGGGCCTTCTTTGGGTGGGCCTGCAACTACTACATGTTTTACTGGGCCGGTTGGACCTGGGCTCATGGGTCCATGTTAGACCTGACAATCATTATTTGGCCCAGATTTGATCGACATTAGATCGAGATAGAACACGGCCCATTCACAGCGCTACTGAGCCCACTTGGATCAATAATAGCCACAAACACTAAGAGACTGATTAAATCTTTTATGTGATTAGGTCCAATCGGAGGTGGTCATCTTCAAACTACATTACAGAATATTTCAGCCACACAGATTCAAGCTGGACATGCAGTTTAAAAACTCGGTCAGTCCTTATGGCTGCCCAAACTGGGCCAAGATACTGAGCTTCCTATCAAACCAGTCTAGCGAGTTGAACGAGTCTGGCCTTTTGTGACTGAGTGTGCACAGCCAGACTCGCCAACTTATCCATAGGGGCTTGGGCCTTAATCTGGACCTTTCCTGTCAGGTCTTTACCTGGACTTGGACCTAGACCTAGACCTGGTTATTTTTTTATTCTTCTTTTGGATTGGGTCACACGGGTCTTGAGTGGGACATGACCCAATGGAAGTATGGCTCAGAGGATCTTGGAGTCCGAGCCTCTCTTGATCTACGCAAGAGTAAGATTTTATAATTTATAACAGTGGGACGAAGATGTGATAATGATGCTGGCCCAGACATTTTCAGCAGATAGATTACTTAATACAGAAGACTAAGAACTTAAATTTCTTTTTAGATTAGATTCTCCAACCATAAAGAGGCTACTCAATCTTTCTTCTTGAAAGACAAGACATAAAAAAATTTTATAAGTGTTCAGGTAATAATCTTACTAAGCAGTGGTGAAATGCAAAGCTATAGCAAATCAGCAGTCCTTTTTATACTCAAAACTCCTCAAAGTGGCGTCTTTTTTAGGTGATTTTATTCACCCCACATTTCAACTTTTAAGCAGAAGAAAATTAAAAAACCAACATGAAGATCTAAACTAACAAAATAAGTCTTTAAAATGATTGTTTATGTTTCATTAAACACGAAATGGTAATGGCCATGAGGAACTGCTACATGTATGAATGAAAGACTACAACTTCCCCAAATGGATTACTGTGGAGCCAAGTCCGATATTTATGTAAGAGTAATACACAAATAAACAAAGAAACTCATTTGCTCAATGAAATCAAAACATAACATCCGACAAAAATAGAAGAAGGAACAATGGTGTTCATATAAATATCAAATTTCTGTTCATTCACAGGCAGCCAAGTTTAACACAGGAAAAGAGCCCCAGTATATTGTTGAAGACACGGATAGTTTCGTGATAGAGAAGGAACCTTTCATAACAACACTTGACTAATCCTTGTAATTCGAAAGTATTTAAAGAAGCACGGGTCACCTTGCTTATGATCTATCCATATCATGGGATTCAAAAAATATATTAAATTATGGTATTGGTATTCACAAGGACAACAAAAGATGGCCTATGTAATGTACCTGAATCTCTACAACCAAATCAATGTAATGAACCATGTACCAACTCAAAAGCTTAAGCTAATAGGTAGAAGGCTCATACAGATATATTAAGACATGTCAAACCTATTACTTAGGCAATGTGGGATGTGGGACTTCCCAACAATCAATACTTCATGATAAAAGTTTATTCATCCTAAATCTATGTTTATACTTTTAGAAGCCAAGATCATGAAAGTAAACCATGGAGATAGAGAGCAGTTGATCCAATAATATGGATATGACATGATGTTAGATGACCCAATCATCTAAGGCCACTCAATTGTTCAAATAATCGGCCAATTCTTTTATTTTTTTTTAAAACAATAATCATGTATAAGCAACATCGCCCATTTATATATTAGGTAAGCCAAGCTTGTAACCACTAATAACAATCCATCAATTGTTGCATCACCAAAAAATATTCCAAGTGAACCAAGTACGAGATTAATTAATTAACGTCAATCCCAATATAAACTAATAAAGTCTTAAACATAATTAACTTTAATGTCTTAAATCCTAATAGATTAAAAATCTTCATTTTGACCATCCAGAATGACATCCTTATAGTCTTATCGTGGCACAAGTTCGTTGTCCTCATCACCCTCAATCCCAGGCTTGTGCAAATCCTCACCCTCCTGCATGTGGTGGTGGAATATAATGAGCACAATGGTACTCCGCAAGATACCATTAATACTAACAATAATACATAAAAAGAAATAAGATAATAATGATAATGCATATATGATATGAAATAAATGACATGACACTATTACAATGAAAACTTTGTATAAAATTAACATTTTGGACTCTAACATTTCTTGTAATGCCATATAACATAAGTCACTTCCCAATAAGGGATTTAGGGTTTCCAACACTATACTTAAACCACTCATTAAAAATAATGTGCCAAAACACTACACTTTGCATTATTCACTTGCCGCTTAGCCATTTAAACACTTTGAGACTCTCCCTTTCATATTGGTCAACCACTTACTTAAAAATTATTATAAAAACATCCATCCCTACACTAAGTTGGGTCTTTGTGTCACTGACCAGTCCAACAGTACGTGCACCCATCTGTGAAGCTTGTAAAGTACTTCAGGCCTAGAAGAATGTCTTGGAATTTAACCCCTCCAAGACAAGGGTCATTTTTGGAATGCCCACCATAGGTAACCGGTCGCTAATCACTACGTTGCACTGCACTAAACCACCACATAGTAAAACGTCCTCCCATGGGGGTTTTACGATACAGTGGGGCTCTGAAACTAGGGTCCCTACTTTCATTAAGTTTCTGACATTTCATTTTATTTGATTTAGTTTAGACAAAATTGGAACAAAACATATTATACACATATTTATCCCCAAGCGTCCCATACCACATGACTTTCATATGCACTCCTGTGATTCATTTCTTTCGATCAATCTTGTTGATTAGTATATTATGGAGTGTGTGTTACAATCACTTATCTTCAATACATGAGTGTATCATTATCAATTTTCCAATATCTATAGAATGTCATGCAAAAATTACCATAAATAACATGCTATATAAAACTTACCGTAAATAACATGCTATATTAAACTTACCATAAATAGATTGCTATATAACATACAATAATGTCCATAACACTATTACCAATTCACCCATTATGTATATACATTTTTAGAAAGTAATTGAAACTTGCCTTTTATAGAACTTTATTAACCGCTTGAGAAAAAAGGTTGTTAAAATGTGAGTTATGCTGCAGAAATAAATTATAGTTATTAAACACTACTAATTTTAAAATCTTAATTCTTAACCATATTTTAGAATCAATTAAAATCAATCCCTTAACCAATTAATTATCTAAGTGAAGATTGACCCACCAGGGCGTACTAGGGAAACTAGTCTAGTCATCTAATATTCTAAAGTTGTTAATTATTAAATTCTTATGATCTAAGGTGGGGTCTACATGATTTCTAAAGTGTCCTAAGGTCCATATCAACACCTAATAGTACCCTAATGTGGAATTATCAGCCACTAATTAAATAATACTTAGACTTATCAACCGACTGGCAAATTACATGTAGTCAAGGTTTGATGGCTATGGCCCTTTTAAATATTTAACAGGGCCTCTTAATCTCCACTAATAAAAGGTTTAACCCACTAACCAGTGGCTTAAATAAATCAAATAGTTAATGGTTATGGTCATATTTAATTCATAAAACCCATTTTAGCCGCCACAACACATACACCTAGCATAACCAACTAGACTAGTCAACTAGTCTAGTCAAAATGGCTTCTAAATTAGCCAAGGGTTTGGCCACACTTCCTAAGTCATTTAAACAACTATTAATACTTTACCTTAATTACTCCTCTAATTAAATTTAGTATATAAATATCAGAAAATAAAAATATCACAATTTGGCTATATGTCATCTATTAGTGCACTAGGGCTAGGTTTTGGGCTTAGCCCATTAAACCATGACTCATTTAGATTTAAATCTACTACTCCAGAACCTTAACACCATTTAAGCAGAACCTTAAGGCTACTGGAATTTAATTACTTTTATACCAAAACTATTATCTAGCTCGAGATCAACAATCGGTGCACCAATGAGTCATATAGAATCAAATTGGTTAACCCAAAAAAGGTTCTAATGATTCAACATCACAAACTATGATCAAAACAGTAATTAAAACCTTAATAAAAAACCTTATTTTCTAATTATTTTAAGGATCCAAACAACTTAAAAACTCCGCACATATCAATGAAACATCTATCAAACTTTTGGGTCTGATCCGACCGTTGGTTTGCCAAATCCAAGGATTCATAAATATTGTTCCTTAATCATGGATGTTTATAGATATCAAATAATACGTTTTCTTTTCTCCTTTTTATTCCCATGATATGGTTCTTTAAAATAAATTAGATTACAATAGAATGGTTATAAACATATCAACTTTTTATAATTAAAAAGAAGACTTTAATAACAAAGAAGAAATAAAATAATTATTACACCCTATGATAATTAAAACCAATAAATCTAACTCTAATGGTTTATTAAAAAAAGGAACAAAAGAAATACATTCTCCATAACCTAATCCCCAAAAACACCTAATCCATATTATGAACTCGCCATTTTTCCTATCCAAACATGGTGATCCAAGCATAATAAATAACTGAAAACATAAATTTCGATCCCCTTTTCCTTTGGCCAATCCCATTAAGAGAAAAGTTAATGGGTATTTTTATTATCAAAGTTCATTGCTTCATCATGGCACCAAAATAACACCATTAATGGCCATGAATGGTTATGGAAGATGGGAGATATTAGAGAAGAAGATGGTGAAAAATCAAAGAAGAAAATATACTAAGAAAATGAAAAGATCATATGTCCATAAGTCCACGTCCAAGCTAGCCTAAGTCTCCTCTCTACTCTTTTCCTTTTTTATTCTTTTTATTTTTTCTTCCTCTAGCCTCACATCCAACTTTCTCTCTTTCTCTTAACTCTCAAGTGCGCGCACACCCACAAACATGATGGTGGAGAGGAAAGGTTCCTAACTTAATAAAAAGCCCAACTCATCTCTCCATTAACTATGGAAACTAGTTTAAAATCAATCCTTTGATTGGATCGAGACCTATCACATCGCTCCATTTAAATCCTCCAAAAATCCTAGCCCTATATTAGTCTCCCTAGATCCCACACTATCCCCATCTATAACTAATCAAGGGGTGCCGACTTGGAGAGAAGATCTCCATCTCTCAATCACAACTAGGTCAAACCAATTAGAGATAAATTAATGGCTCAAATTTCTAATTAGATTAATGATTAGTAATTAGTTAATAAGGTTACTAATTTATTTTAAAATTCAAAATAAAATGAAAACTAAAGTGGAGGGAAAGAAGATGCCCCATGACCCTCCACTTGGCACAAGTCCAAGTGGGGCCCTAAACACACACCCTCCACATGGACTTTCATCGTTAGCATTTATTAATTTTTAAAACAATTTGTGAGGGCCCACTAAATTAAATTAAGAGATTAATTAGAGAATTCTCCAATCCAATTAAAATAAAACTTTACTTAGCACCATGTGAATGGATAATAATTCATGAAAATGAAAAAAAAGAAATGAAATGCGCCGGCAATTAAATAAAATGCATCAAAGCATAATTCAATGAATGCAAACAATAAATAAAATAAATGTAATAATAATAATTAGATTTCTAATACAATAATTACTATGAATAAATATGAGAAAAAAAAGCACCCTAGTCACAAAATCATCTTACCATGTCGCTCAAAACTCCTAACTTATAAATCCACGCCCGGACACTGTTGTTAGACCTGAATATGCTTTGCTTGCCCAAGTACATGATATATGATGTTTAACAATGCGTATTGTATGATCTTTGTAATATTATATAATACAAGTAATACTATGAAATGATTTTCCTCTTCCTAATAAAATGCCAAACTAAAGCGATTGAATCTCCTAACCTTTTTGCCTCCATATTTCTTCATGCATTATAAGTTTTTTACAAGGGCAAGTATTTATAATTAATCATACCTAAGTCTCTCAACTCATGTGCAAGCAGCTTTGTTTTTATCACAACTACCTTTGTCCCCTCTTTTCTTCCTACCTACAATTACAATTACAATTACAATTACAAACAAGAGTTGCATTAGAAATAAATAATATATTTTATTTTAGAAAAAAGACAACAAGTAGGAAGGCTAACCATTATTAATCTCTTGCGATAACATGATCACCAATCTGGATATAAGAGATGTGTTGGATCTTGTCCCAGTCCTCACCTGTGTCTTTCGTACATCGAATCTCTAATGTAGGACAGAATTGAATATTCAGATATTTGAGTGCAGAGAGGACATTGTAGCTCTCTTGGCAAGGACGCCATCTCAGGGCAATTATCAATATCTA
Organism: Camphora micrantha; assembly: GCA_003546025.1. Lineage (NCBI taxonomy): Eukaryota > Viridiplantae > Streptophyta > Magnoliopsida > Laurales > Lauraceae > Camphora > Camphora micrantha. The sequence goes on from QPKB01000002.1 coordinate 15,129,739, forward strand.
TATATCGAAGAGATGTGAGATTCCCGATCCCCTCTGGTAAACTCGTCAAACCATGACACTTATGTAAAGTGAGACTTTGGAGACCGGTAAGGAAAGATAATTCATGTGCCAAGTGTGCAAACTCATTGCTGTCTCGTATGTCCAGATGCTCAAAGGAACTGAGGTAACGAAGCCCTAGGCCTGAAAATATTAGTTTGTCACAAGAGATAATCCTCAACTCTTGAAGAGAGCTCTGGCTTCTTATTTGATCTTCATTGGCAAAAGACGATTGGTTACAATTTTGTTGGTGCATACACTCAAATGATTTCTGATTTTTGAGGCTTTGCATCATCCCTTGGTCAACATTCAAATCTTTAATATCTGGAAAAAGTTCCATTGTAGTCAGCATGGGACATATCCAAATTCCCAATTTGACGAGGCTAGGGAACGCCCTCTTGCCCTTCCATTCTAACCCTGACCATGTCTTCAATCTTTGCATATCTTTAATATAAAGTTCTTTTAATGATGGAAATCCTCCTGATACTTCATTGCCGTAGAACTCGCTACCAATGCACTCCACATTCTTCAATCCATGAATTCTAAGGACTTTGAGAAAGGGCAATTCACCAAGTGGTGGCAAGTGGTTACATCTCCAACACCGTTCTAATTTGATTTCAACTAATTCAGTGCGAGGGGTGTCCATCATCCAACTCGGAAAGTTGAGGCCACCGTAGCCCAATATTCTCAACTTCCTCAGACTTCGATGTGGTTGGAGGCCCTGAAGTACCTGCTGTTCAAGCACTTCTCTTTTTCTATCTTCTTCCAAAGTACCAAATTCCACTTTCCACATTAGATCAAGAGAAGTAAGATTTGGTTTGTTTATGAGAGTATCTCGTGGAACATCAATAGCATCAGTTATATTCTGAAGGAGTTGGATTTTTACATGTCCTCTAAGGTTCAAACCTTGCAACTCTCCTATGCCACTGCATGCAATCTCATTGGTCCTACCCACAATGAAATTGCTTAGTTCTTGGAGGCAGCTCAATTGCCCCATCTTTGGGGGCATGTGAGTTAATTTATAACAAGAAGTTATATCCAAACATCTTAGGTTGGTCAATTTGCTCATCTCTTTGGGTAACTCACAAAGTTCTGTACAATGTGTTACTATCAAAGTTTGTAAATAGAAGAGGCCAGTCAACGATTCAGGTAACATTTCAATCAAAGTGAAGGAGAGATTGAGGTACCTTAGATGTTGGAGATTGCCCAGGGAAGTAAGCAACTGCTTCTCAACTTCCTGTTTTTCTTGCCTCATGAAATCCAATGCTCTTAAACATTTAAAAAGCCCTACTTCACAAGGAAATTGGAAGGCGACTTCTTCTAAGAACATGACATATGTCCGTAGCATTTGAGCTTTGGGTAAGGAGGCAGCCAGAATTCCCAATCCATTAGAAGAGACATGACGTATCCTTGGAGAAATGTCTTTTGACTTGCCATTTAGTACCACACGATATTCATTTTCCATTACAGAATGTGCCAGATCATGCATGAGGTCGTGCATCCGAAATGTTGTCCGATCAGGTATGCACACACACGGGTTAGATCCTGTTGATGGCTTATAAATTTCTACATTTTCTTTGACATCTTGGAAAAAAGACCTCATTACCAACTCATCGAAAATGTCATTGCCAATGTCTTCCAACTCCATTCCTCTTTTGGTAGGAATAAAACCCTGAGCCATCCATAACTTGATCACTAGTTCCTTTTCAATTTTATAGTCTTGAGGAAAGATTGCACAAAAGGCAAAGCATTGCTTCAGATGGGGCTTTAAATGGTTATAGCTCAACCTCAAAGCAGGTAATATTCCATTCTCATTTTCATCATCAAAGTTCCACATCTCACTATCTCTGACAAACTCCCATTTGCGTTGGCTTCTCTCCAGAACACAAAAGGGCTCCTAGTGTCGTCACTGCAAGCGGAATGCCCCCGCATTTCTTCACAATCTCTCTCCCAATTGGTGCCAAGTTTGGATGCACTGCTTCTTCTGTTGGAGTTCCAAATGCTCTTTGACAGAACAGAGACCAGCAAACATCTTCTGACAAAGGCTTCAAAATGTGTGGCTGAAGTTTGCTCATGATGGATGCAACCTTTCGACTGCGTGTGGTTACAACAATTCGACTTTCTTTTCCTCCACATAACAACAGACCTCTCAAACCATTTGTCCCGTGCCACTTGGTAGGTTCTTCATTCCAAACATCGTCCAAAACGAGCAAGAATCTCTTCCCACCCAATTCTTCTTGGAGGCGGCGCTGCAATTCCACTAGATCTGAGAGGTTACAATGAACATGAGTTGCACGTTCAAGAATTTTATTTCCAAGCCTTTGAATATCAAAATTATCAGGCTCCAAATTATCAGACACGCAAATCCACATTTTGGGGTCGAAATGGTTTTGCACTGCATCCTCATTGAAGACCGACTGAGCGAGTGTGGTTTTGCCAAGGCCTCCGATGCCCACGATGGCAATGGCCGACACATGATCCAATTTAGTTGACAACAACGAGGTCACTATCTCCATTTTTTCATCCTCTCTTCCAAGTACTTGAGATTCGTGTACGAATGGGTGAGTCTCCCTCCGCTCCTGAACCTCAGTCCCCAAGTTGGTCACTTTCTCCTTCAGCTGAAATGTATGACACTCTGCTTTAATAGCTTCGAGTCTCTCGCTTAGCTCTTTTAGTTTCTTGCTGCGCATTATAATTGGGGAGACAAGTACTGAAGTAACGACCTTGCGTACCTTGTTCGTCATGTTATCTCGAACCGGCATGCTGTTCGCGGCCTCTTCACTCCGTCTTCGATCATCGATCTCATACTCTTCCAATAAGTCCTGAGCATCATAAGCAGCATCTTTGAGATTTTCCAGCAATTCCATCAACTTGGGATCCATGATGGGGCTTCCCTCTGCTATTACAATGAAATCACGAATTTCCTCTAGGGAATCCTTAATCTTTACCAGATGATTTTCAGCACCGCGCTGAAACGATCGACACCAAATTGCAAGTAGGACTTCACCGCATCCAGTGCTACCTCAACTGTGTACGAGATAGCTGTCTCTTTTATCAGCTGTAGCGCCATGTTCTCTAGTTCGTCTTCCCTCTTTTTTCTCTCTGCAACTTCAATTGATCAAGAGCACAAGGAGGAGTAAGCAATAAGCAATCAGAAAGGGGATCTCAATCTCACTAGTAAAAAAAGACTGAAAGAGTCAACATTAAGCAATAAGCAATAATCGAGGCTTGCTACAGTCAGTCCAAAAAGAAAGGGTAAAAAAATGATAAAGCTACTTTAATTTGAATTTTCAGCAAGTGTAACGAATGATTCTGCTATGAGGCTTCCACTCCGCAATATATTCGTGAGACACTATTAGTGGCATGCATGTGCACTATTAATTGTGCCTGTCAGCTGGTTGGTAGCCACAAATACAATGCAAGTTGTTGCACCGCCAACATGAGCCAAAAGGCTATTCCGTTATTGATTGATTTACCTTTGTCTTTTTCGGATGTAGGCCCAGCGATTACTAGGCAATTGAAGCGTGAGCAGAGCAGGCCCTTTTGCCACAGCTTTCAAATCTGATATCATCTTCCCCCTTCGATTATATTTTTATGTCTACAACTATAGCTTCGTAGATTGGTGTTGGAAGCAACTCTAATTCCAAGAAATCAAGGATGGCTTTGACCCCCGAGAACCTCCTCTTTTTTTTTTTTTTTTTTTTTTGAGAAGTGCTGTTTAGGTCAATAGAGTAGAACTTGGACCTCATACCCGACAAGTATTTTGATTGTTTTATTCCAAAAGGTTCCCTTTCCTTTTTTTTTTTTTTTTTTTAATGTGAACCTTTACTTATAATCAAATGAGAGATGCAATCAGAGGTTCATGTAACACTCTGAAAACTAAATAAGCACTAAAAGATGAAATAAGAACTTATTTTGAAATTTTCCAAACACCTTAGGCTGCCTTTTATATATTTTAAGATAATCCACAAGACTTTGGCTCATCTTTTTTATAGCCATTTGTGAGAATTTTCATTTTTTGAAAGAAAAAACTATTAAATTTTGGCCAATTTAAATGACTAGTCTTTCGCTGCATGTGTTACAAATTAGATATTTGTTGAGGTAAGGAGGGGTTCAATCGATTTTTTTATGCAAATGTATAAACTCTCAACATCATTTCCTTGTTACTTTAAATAGATAAAAAATGGCACGGCAACCCGTGCTTAGCATTGGTACGACCCACATGGCCAGGGTTCCAGCTTTATCTAACTACTTTTGAAATTTTCCTGATAAATAATTATATATTAGTATTGTGCTGTACATTGGTTGATCTAGTTATTTAAAAATAAAAAAGATTATGAGTTCAAACCTCTTTTTCATAGAAAACGGGCCAAACTCACTTCGGTCATCGTGGGCCCCAAAATCTGAGTTTTCCCGCACTAATGAATAAAATATAATCAAAAGAGTAATTCTTGTGAATAAAAGGCTATTACAATGCATGGGGACCATGATGGGACCGAAATATCACGTTGACCGAAATATCGTGAAACTACGTACTGATGCAAAGACGACATGCATGTTTATGTGCGAATAAAAAATTATGAAGTGCCTTGAAAAGGAATAATTTCAACAAACCAGGCGATTTTATGAAATCTGATTGATTTCTTCTACATGAAATCAACTTTGGATGCTCAAATTCATGGTTTTATGAAACTCGTTGCAATTCAATGAAATTACCCTACGAAAGTCCTTAAATTTAAATGAAATAATACAAATAAGATGTAATTTTATGTACTGATCATGTGGATACATAGTTGATGTGAAAAATTCGAAAATGTGTATATATCGTTGTGGTTGGAGTGAAACTCGGGCCATAGCCAATAAGTGCCTCAAGCGCCATAGATATGATTTTTTTACACCTTTGTGGGCCCCTAAGTCATTTATGAATGTTTCAATACTCTTATATCGATGACACGAATTAAGGCGTCTATTGATGTTATCAAAAAAGCTCTATAGATTTTGAGATACATGTAAAAAAACACGAACTCTTCTAAAACTATTGGATGTACATAAACTCCTATGAAACTGTGATTTTGCAAACATGGTAATGTGTTTCATACATGGAACATTTTCATATTAAAAAGTTACATATAAACCCTTTACATATGTCAGACATATTTTCATATCCCAGGTGTAGAAGCCATTCAAACCTTTATGGTTCATTTGTTTGTGGTAATTTTCTTATGTAAACGATGTACTTGTGTAACACTTTACGCATGGCCTATGATGATCAGATACATGGATTTGGGCCATTTGGCAAAGACATGGATGTAACATGCAAAAACGCGAAGTATCCTGTATGACTGAACATGATATTGTGCCTATCTTGAAGTGGCCCGGTATTAGAGCGCATGGTAACATTTGTTTGTGCATGAGGTGAAAACATGGTGTGTAAATAAGACCATTCTCATTTGAAGATCTCCACACCCAAAACAGTGTGAATGATAGCACATCTCCTTGGCTAAGAAGGACTAGACTCGGAGGTCACTTGATCAAATCCCTTCGCCATTTTTTAATTCATGCCACTCCTTTGTAGAGTTGGAAATGGGTATCCGATTATAAGGATATCCAAATACTCTAGTTCCGAATTAAGTGGGTATGGAACCGACTTTTGGATTCGAGAGAAATTCAGATCTGGATTTGTGCACAAAGGATCCATAACATTTTGGACTAGGAAATAGGCCGTTGTGTGTTTCTACTCGAATATCCTGATCCAGGATGATTACATTAGAATATTGATAATAGATATATATATTATATATATATATATATATGGGTGACAATCATGTGCATCCATCCCTCACCATAGGGTGAGGGAACTTTCTCTTTTTGCACATGAATCTTCCTTTTATGCATATGATCATTTATGACTTTTTCTCTTTTTGCACATAAAAATTTTCAATTATGGAAGTGTCTCTCACCCTATGGTGAGTGATGAATGTACATAAATATTATCCAATATTCTCATATATATATATATATATATATATGTGTGTGTGTGTGTGTGTGTGTATTTTAAGGGCATACAAAACTTAAGTTTATTCAGTTTTGAGAGATTTCATAGCTTTAATGATATATATTTAATAGCCCCACTTGTATGGAAAGAAAATATTTTGAAGCTATTTTATCTGATTATACAATGCACTCTGCATCTCATCTCAGATTTTGATTTGGAACGTCGGATCTGGATGCAGCTTATAGGATATGATCTCGAAAAGAAAATGATAATGATTTATGACAATAGATCCATCGCGAGTGAACCCCTCCCTATTTTGACACTTTTAACACATGATGAATCACTTGAATTAGTTTTATATTTGCTTGTGATTTAATTGCATCATGCATCACCCTGTCCACGGGACCCCTGACCCATGGGCCGACATGCAAAGTCCAAAAAAGGTTTATCGCTGATTGTAGGAGCGGTAAAGCTGCAAATATAGAATGACTGTCGGCCTTACCCCTGTGATTACTCTTCAGAAAATGGCCTCATTCTTTAGATGGAGACAATTTTCTCGAGGGCACCCGTGCAACACGCATCAATGCGGTTCGTCGCTCGGAACCCGGACGGATCCTGCCTATATATGTACAAATTGTAAGATAAGAGGATCTAAATTAGATAAGGATTTTTTGATATTTCACAGTAACCATTCAATTTACAAGCCACTTTTCTCGGGGCAAGGAAATACATGTAAAACCTAATCTCATATTATAGGGACCCAAACTCAAAAACCCAGATGATATTGTAGGACCTATTATGAGGGCACCCACCACTGTGATCACATTTCACTCATTAATAATTGTTTGGATTATTTATTAATTATTTATATTTATATTTTAATCATGCATGCCTATTCATGAGTGTGAACCCGACCGTCAACCCATCGACTTCGACCCTACCCCTACAAAAAGAAACTAAATTGAACGGGCCCACGTCAAATTCTGTCCCATGCAGGCCAGCCTTGTTACCCCTACAAAAAGAAACTCATGTTGAATGGGCCTACGTCAAATTCTGTCCCGTGCAAGCCTGGGCTTCCCACGATCTTGAACGTAAGCTAAACATTTTTTTAATTATTCATATGCTAACACCGGACACTGAGTGTGAACCAGACTTTAAACCCTTCTTTTTTTTGGGCTTGGGACCGTCAATGTAATACAACAAGCAACATGGCGAGTTAAAAACATACACTTGGCATGCACGCTGACAAAAACTTTTATCTATATAGTATGATTGTCATAAAAAAAATGTAGAACATATCCCGGAACAACATATGAGGAGACAAGAACTCTAAAACATAACTGATGATGTGATTAGAAAAATCTCATGCATTATTAGTTATATACATTAAACACTTAATCAATGGGGCTTGAGTCCTTGAACATTGCCACTTGGAGGGCGTTGTCAAAATCATTTGTATGGGTCTTGAGTTTTCTTGATTGCATGGGTATACAACTATAAGGCCTATAGATGGTCTCTTTGATTGTTTGAGCTCTTGTTGGTTTTTTTTTGCTCTTTTCTGGTGTATCTTTTCTTCTTTTATATAAGGCAGGTTTTAGTGAGTCCTGAGAGTAAAATAGATGTGTTGATTGAAGTTGAGGGTAGTGATTGGCACTATTTAACTTCATTGATATATCACTTGTATGAATAAAAGTAATACCACTCTCCTTCAGAAAAGATTAAAAAAAAAAAAAAAAAAAAGGCCAATGTTTGGCAAATCTTATCTATAAGAAACGGATCTGTATGATAAATATCTGTTTCAAATGGAGCGGTTTGAAACAGATTTTAAAAAATAGCATGTTTGATAGGACCAAAAAATGTTTGAAATAGATGTTTAAAATTTCAATGGTTGAGTATTTTTCATTAATTTCATTAGATAGACAATGAATCAAGGCCTGAGATTTGTACCTTTGGTAGTTTTCAGTATTTCAAAGAAGATCAATGGTTAGGATCATGAATGTGGACCCACATAATTCCATAAATGCAAATATATGGTACTCCAATCTTTGCAAATATCTCAAGATTTGAGAATGGTCAACGGGTCAAATTTGAACATAATGTTGTGTCTGATCATGTGAAGAGTTTCAATGGCTCAAATCATCTTTTAATGTCCCGTAAGTTTAAAAGAAGATTAACGGTTCTGATCATGATTGTGGGGCCCACAAATGTCCAGAATGTGGATCTATGGTTTTGTGGTTCTTTGTAAATATCTCGAGATTTCAAGAAGATCAGCCGTTCAGGTTTTAACACATAGCCGTCTTCAATCTTTCTAAGATTTCTAATGGTTTGGATCATAATCCATGGTCACAAAGTTTTTCAAAAAAGGAAAAAACGGCTTGCCAAAATCAACGCTTCATGCGCTATGCTGCAACACGTCTTTCCGAAACAGACGATTCCTCTCTTTCTGCGTTTTCATATGGAGTCAACTGTTGAAGTTACCAAGCAAACTTTTTACATTTTAAAACCTCATTTAGGCATAAAATTATATTGCGGGCGGGTCAGGTCGGGCCTGAATGGGCTGGGCATGCTCTGCCAATTTTCAGTCCTATTTTGGCTGGGCTTTCAAATAATTGTCCAAGCCCAGTCCGCTGGGCTCAAACTTTTTTTAAAAGCCATGTGTTTTCGGGCTTGAGACGAGCCGGATACTCATTTCAACTAACTAAGTTGATAGGCTTGTACATAGTTGATGTTAAAAATCCAAAAATGTATATATATCACTGTGGTTGGAGTAAAACTTGGGCCCAAGCCTTAAGCATGTCAGGCGCCATAGATATGATTTTTTTGCACCTTTGTGGGCCGCTAATTCATTTCTGAATTGTTTAGTATTCTCGTAACAATGACTCAAATTAAGGCGTTTATGATGTTATCAAAGCCCTGTAGATTTTGAGATCCATGTAAAAAACACAAACTCTTCTAATACTGTTGGATGTTCCTAAGCTCAAGTGAGATTGTGGATTAATTAGAGATTTGATGGACTCCTTGTCTTAAGCAATCTCGTTCCCAGAAAAATTCTAAAATTAAGACCGGCTATCAACCAATTCAAAATTATAGAAGAGAGGATTTTTGCTAAAATCTAGATTTTTGTAAGAACACACGATAATCCCTGTTGTTTTTAATATCTACCATCTCCTCTTAATATCCTGTCCAATTTAAATGATTAGTTCAAATGGGCATCTGGTATCAATGGAATTGTATCAACCACAATTCTTATCTTTTTTAAGCCCATCAAAATCTCGCAATTTCTCCAAGGTCTTTAAAATCCGAACTCTTTCCAAATCAAAATCTTCCCTAACATTCCCATAGAATGTTTGTGTTCGGATACTAGTGAAATTTAAAAATTGGCACGATCTCGATCGTGAAATTGTAGGCCTTCATTGTGACATATTCTGATTTTCAAAAGAGGCCCCTGCGGCACACCTAGGACCCACACTTTCTAATCTAAAAAAAAAAAAAAAATCAATCGAAATCTTCGATGACCCCACACAACAGACATCCTTCCATGCATATTCTAGAAATCTTGTTAACTGTTCAAATGAACTTTCTTTCCAACTCATCAATGCAGTTAATTCTAGAAATCTATCGCTTCAATCCTCTTTTTATCTTTCAAGTCACGTCTCTATCTGTTTACTCTGGAAAAGAAAGAAGAAATAAATGCTGAAAGTTTTTATCTGTTCAATCCTCTTTTTATCTTTCAACTCACGTCTCTATCTGTTTTCTCTGGAAAAGAAAGAAGAAAGAAATGCTGAAAGTTTTTATCTGTTCAATCCTTTTTTAATCTTTCAACTCACGTCTCTATCTGTTTTCTCTGGAAAAGAAAGAAGAAAGAAATGCTGAAAGTTTTTATCTGTTGTTTTTGAAAATAGCCCTTAACTTATGTATTTACTTTTTATTGTTTGTTCAATTTTTTAAGTTAGTTTTGATACTTGATGTAAATTTATTCAAGGGGATTTGACATATTAATTCCCCTTAATTAAATCTTGTTTTCCCAATCTCATGACTAAAAAATGTGGACAAGAGTCAAACGACTCTGATGACATTAATAAGTTTTCAGTCATGAAATTGGGGATGCTGGGTTTAATGAGGATTAATATGTCAAATGCCCTTTATTCAATCTGCCAATGGGATAGCTCAGTTGCCCTAAGCCCACGGTTTGCATCCGAAGACTGTAGGTTCGAAACCGCACTACTACACTAGGGCTATAGGGGAATTTACCCGGCTTTCCTCTGGGCCTGGAGGGATTAGTCCAGCCTAGAGGATTGGAAATCCTCCGATAGCAAAAAAAATAAAAATAAAAATCTCCATAAGCCATCATTATAGATTCATCTGTAATTTCTTTATTAATAATCATGGATGAATCTCAAGAACCGTGGTTCTAAAGATTTTGTAGATGTATATCATATATTATAGGTTTGAATTGTAGGTATAATAAGGTTTTTAATTTGTTCCTAAATATGCGAACAATCCATTCAATTTGTTATCGAGAAGTAAATGAATGATCATGGAGTTTAGAACTCGTTCTACGTTTTGATTTGCTCCGGTGAAAACATTACCGTCGAACGCCATTTCATGTTGTTCTTCTAAAAGAATTGATTCAGTGGACTTGCAATTCAGTGAGTATAGATGACTTAGAAAATGCATCGAGTCTTTACTACATTCAACATTCACCGCATTGTTGTAAATCTATTTATTAGGGTAAGTAGATTGAAGTTTGAGAGTACAAATGAGACCCTTTTGTCAAACATCTTTTAAAACAAATTCACATTCCAAATGTACTTTTTTTTTTTTTTTTCAGTTAAGATATTTCTCTGTAACAACTTTTTACATGCCAACTGAGTTGTTTGACTTGTTTCTTTAATTATTTTTTTTATTGCATTTGGCATTGGGTTTGTTTGTTTTAAATCAAAATACAATAATCAATAATCACCACTTATCATAATCATGGTGACTAAACTAATGTGTTTTTAAAATGTTTTTTACATGTGTTTTTAAAATGTTTTTTACTTTTTTTTTTCTTTTTGCCTTATTTCATGGGTATAACAATCCCTTTGATTTTTTAGATCATACAAACATCATAAAAATGAAAACATATATTTTCATGAGTATTTGGTGGCTACGATCATCTAATTTTTTGATGGGTATGATCATGGGCTGGGACAAGCTTATTTGGTGGATAATGTACCCAACAATATTTCTTCTCGCTCTTTTATTGTTATTTATATGGTTTGATGGTCTCTCGATAACTTACTTGTAATATTAATTACTCAATTTAAATGATTTTAGATGATTTCTTCTCTTAACATTAGATAATATTTTTGCTTTTTCTTAAAATATTTCAAAAAAATTAATTTTAATATTTCTTTCATTTTTTGCCCGTGTTGGACGGGCCGCCTTATATGAAATGAGGCTTTCTTGAGGGCATATTTCTTTACTAGCCAATTCTCCTTTTTCCCCCTTTTACATAAGGAAAACATATTGCACCATTAATGGAGTAATGGGTTACATGAAATCCAAAATAATTTTCTCTCTATTGTGAAATCATCTCTTCACACCCACACTTGGAAATTAGCATTTGAGGAGTCTACTAATAAAAAAAATGTGGGGTTTTCCAGGATTTTTCCATGAAATTATTTCAAATTCCCACCATTAAACATACTCATTTAAATAGAAACCATAGGAGAAGACGAGAAGTGCACAAAATTTAAATGTGTAGGGAGGGCATAAAAATAATAAACAAATTGTTCTAATTCTTGATTTTAGGTGCCCTTGAAATAATGACTATCATCATCTGATTTGATTGATTCTTGGCCACATTTAATCCACACTGGCTTTCTCCACCCCACCAACCATTGACCATGTAAGGGATCACAAAAGAGGTTGGTGAAATTGGGCTCCACCTAAAGTGATTCTCATTTAATCATACTTATTCAAACCTCTCATTTAATTACATCTCCATGTTAATTTGGTGAGTCCCTTGGAGGCAATTTAAAAGGGGTAAGTGAAACATACAGGAGAACACACCACATGAGTTGTGGATGACAAGTTAAACCATCCAATCACAATCTGTGTGACCCACTTGAGATCTGGGATGTTGAGAAATTTTCCCCTTTTCAGTGAGATTATAGTGGACCCCATCTCACCTCTCTTAGCTGTCACATCATGCCAACCCTTAGGCATTGCATGTGCATGAATCATATCACTCATCAATGCAGTCAGACACAATGTTTGCTGGTAAGGATGTCAATTGGGCCAGGCCGGCGAGGCACGGCCCGCACCAGCCCGCCAGTCAAAGGCCCGTGGCCCGGCCCGGTCAACGGCACGGACTGCAAGGACACGTCCTGTGCCGAGGAGGCTGGGCCCATTTGGCCCAGGCCCGCCAGGCCAGCCTGGCACGTGGGCTGGAGGCACCAGCCCGCTAGGATTGGCTTGCCAGCCCGGCCCGCAGGCCCGCCCAACGTTAACTTTCCTTTTTTTTTTTTTGAAAAAAAGTCCATTTTACCCCCCCAACAGCCATAAAACGGTCATATAAGGGGTATTTTGTGTCATTTTCCATTTTACAAAGTTTATAAATACCCTAACCCTCCTATTCTCATTCCTCACCAATTTACACAACTCTCTCATTCTCTTTATACATTCTCTAGCTCTCTCTCAAAGCATTTAACTCTTTCTCTTTATCTAAGAAGTTTTTGGAGGGCCAAAACTCAAGTCATCAAGAGACAAGATTAAAGGGCATTCAAAGATTTAGAGGTATTTATATTATTTAAATTTGATATTCCATATATATAAGTTTATATTATATTATATTAACTCTCAATTTCTCTCCTTTCTTATATTAATTATCACAAAAGAAGGCTATTAGAGCCTATTACTGTTATTATTTATAAATTTTATTTTTTGAAATATGGTTAGAAGACTTCCCACAGAATCTTTATCAGTTAATTTAGGGGTAGAAGAAATTTTTATTGAATTACAAGAAGAAGTAGGTGATTTACTACCCCCCTTTCCTTAGGGTTCTCGTAAACCAATCAAGAGGAATAGAACTTCACCAGTTTGGGATATATTTACCAGGTTTGAGGTTGTTAAAAATGGAAAAACAGTTGAAAAGGAAAAATGCAAATTTTGTAGTCGTATGTATGGTGCCCAGTCAAAAATGGGTACTAGCCATTTGACAAGACATATGCAAAAATGTGTAGCCTTACATGGGGACAGGGAGGACTGGTTCACAAACCCAAATTTCTAGTACTAGTGGTGGTAGTAGTAGTAGTAGCAGTTTGGATCTTTATTCTTTTAATGCACAAAGTTGTAGACAAGGCCTTGTTAAAATGATTGTGTTATCCGAATTACCATTTTGTCTTGATGGAATAAATAAAAAAATATGAATTATATAGATTTAAATATTTTTTCAAATATTAGGGCAAATTTCAAGCACTTTTTCAATTTTATTGTGAGCAAATGGGTACAACTGGGCTTAGTATGGGCCATTCAGAAGTCCAGCAAATAGGTGTCGGTGAGTGGGATGTGTAGTATTTTTCCTTGTCTACGGGCATGGCATCTAGCTCAAGCTCAAGTAACTCTGTGACAGAGTGATCATCGTATCTTAATGTCAGCCGTAATACGGGTGCATGATGCATCTAGTTTTGACCTTTTAGCTTGATGGAAGCAACAAGAAAGCATCTCGTGATCTATTGATTATTCAAATGTCTTCTGTAGCATCAGAACATGCTTTTAGTGCAGGTGGACGTGTGGTGGATGACAAAAGAACCAATCTGACTGAAGAAATGATGGAGTGTTGTGTTTGCCTACGAGACTGATATTTAGCAGATAAGAGGAAGCAAGAGTTGACATCAATGGAAGATTATGATCCAGCAGAATACATTAGTGGACTATACATCAGATTTTTTACTTTTTCCTTCATTGTGATTTTTAAATTTATAAGTTTTTCATTCTTTTTTTTTTATTTTTATTTTCTAAAAAGATTGTAAGGTTTTGAAGATAATCATATTTAGAAACCTTCAAGAAGTTAAGATCCAAATGGTTCTCTCTTCTCAGTAGAGTAGGTCGAGTTTGACCGAACCACTTAAAAATATAATTTGTCATTCTCTGTGATTGTGTATTTGTATTCTATTTTTTTAATACTGAAAAAAAGAAAAGAGCGGGCCCGGCATGGCACAGCCCGCTCCAGCCCGGCCCATGGCAGGCCATGCCGTGGCCTTGCAGTAGGGTTTTTCCCTGTCCAGGCTCAGCAAGGCCCGTTTGACATCCCTATTTGCTGGCCCATCCATGTATCAAGTTATATCTCTCAAGTCAGGTTCACATGGGACACAAAGGAAAGAAGATCAAGAAAAGGCATAGATTCAGGTGGGCCACTCTAGCTATTGGGCCATCTAGCCTGTGCACATTGTGACCCACTGTCTAGCTGCATGGATCTTCTTGCACACGTGGGTATGGGTGGGGAAGTTCATATCAAAATCAGAGTTATGGCAGATATTTTAAAAATATCATTAAACTACTAAAAGAATCACACTATCATGATATAATTTGGATAAAATGGTAAAACTGTAGAAATTACTGTTTTTAAAGTATTTAATACTAAAAATCATATATATTCCTATTCCTCCAAAATTTGTGAGAAAACCCTAATTTCGAAAAAAACCGTGATAGCATCTAGGCCTGTTTGTTTGCAAGATATATGAAAATTCATGTTGTGAAAATATCTAGACTCCCAAAACGCTGTTCCCATACTGATTCGCAAACGCTCAAGGACACTTAAGCTATAATTATTTTCGAAGCTTGAACTTGGAAGAATTTCTTCAGACAAGTGTGTCAATCCACAAAGTTGAATTCTTAAAAATTTATGAATGAAATAGAGAATTGCAAGTAGAGGACTCTTGTAATTCTCAACAGCCAGAATTCTTGTCTGAACTTCTTACAAACAAATTTCCCATTAGAGGCTACAAATTCCAACAACATCTCGTCAGAAATTGCCTTGTTCTACAGGCTTAGGTAAGATCCTGAGAAATTTGGATGCCTTTTTGACCTTGACATTATGTTGTTGCCAAGGTTTCTTTACTTCTTAGCTTATTATTTACTTTGCATGATTGTCAAGACATCCCTCCCTAGGGTTGTCAAAAATGAGTTCTTTACGGTGTCGACAAGGCAAGCTAACTCAGATTAATTAGGCTGGAGCTCAGGGTTAGCTAGTTGCATTACAAGCCCAGCTCATGCCAGAGTGGGCTCAGCTCAGTCCGCTTGAGCACAGTTTGTTAAGAGCTCTACTGGGTTCAACTCAAATAGCTTATTAGAGGGTTTTATATTATTCTGATTTGATGCATAATATAAAGTTTAGGTGAATATAAAAATAATATTAATATAACATAAGCGACAAAAAAAAAAAAAAAAAAAAAAAACAATCTGTGAATTTCAATAATTTTCACAATAACATTCCATATAGGATGGTTGGTTATAATGCTTAAAAATAAAAAAAGATACTGGGTATCAATGTGGATGAACAAATTTGCATTATAGTTTTTGTTATGTCCTCATCTCTGTGATAGAATTGGTAAGAAATGTTACAAAAGCCTTAAAACTTCACTAGGCTTAATGTGCCTTAATGGGCCCATGGAGATCATGCAGGAGTGACTCTGAGGCCCACCAAAGGCTCCATCAAGATAGAGATATACCAGAAACCCCTTTATCTTAGATCCAAAAAAAGTAAGATATTGCTACAAAGGCTCTATTCGAACTCATCTGAGAGTGTGATGATCAGAGTCCCAACAAGTGGTATTATAGCTCCAACAATAACAAGATTTTAAGAGGGAGATCACGAAACTGAGTGATTGGATAATCTTTCAGCAGATAGATTACTTAATACAGAAGGTCTAAGAACATAAATTTCTTTTTAGGTTAGATTCTCCAACCATAAAGAGGCTACTCAATCTTTCTTCTCGAAAGACAAGACATAACAGAATTTTATGAGTGTTCCGATAATAATCTTACTAAGCAGTGGTGGAATGCAAAGCTATAGCAAATCAGTAGTCCTTTTTATATGCAAAACTCCTCAAAGTGGCATCTTTTTTAGGTGATTTTATTCACCCCACATTTCAACTTTCAAGCAGAAGAAAATTAAAAAACCAACATGAAGATCTAAACTAACAAAATAAGTCTTTAAAATGATTTGTTTTGTGTTTCATTAAGCACGAAATGGCAATGGCCATGAGGAACTACTACATGTATGAGTGAAACACTACAACTTCCCCAAAGGGATTACTCTGGAGCTAAGTCCGACATTTATGGTAAGAGTAATACACAAATAAACAAAGAAACTCATTTGCTCAATGAAATCAAAACATAACATCCAACAAAAATAAAACATAACATCCAACAAAAATAGAAGAAGGAACAATGGTTTTCATATAAATATCAAATTTCTGTTCATTCACAGGCAGCCAAGCTTAACAAAGGATAAGAGCCCAGTATATCGCTGAAGACATGGATAGTTTTATTATAGACAAAGAACCTTTCATAACAACACTTGATTGATCCTTGTAATTTGAAAGTAGTTAAAGAAGCACGGGTCACCTTGCTTATGATCTGTCCTTATCAAGGGATTCAAGAAATAGATTAAATTATGGTATTGGTATTCACAAGGACAACAAAAGATAGTTTGGCTGAAAACTTCATCATGTGAGATGGCCTATGTAATGTACCTGAATCTCTACAACCAAATCAATACTTGATGATAAAAGTTTGTTCATCCTAAGTATCTATTTATACTTATTGAAGCCAATATAATGAAAGTAAACCTTGGAGATGGAGAGCAAAAGTAAACGATGGAGATAGAGAGCAGTTGATCCTATAATATGGATCTCATGTGATGTTAGATGACCCAATCATCTAAGGCCACTCAATTGTTCAAATAGTAGGCCAATTCTATTATTTTTATTTTTTTTAAAACAACAATCATGTATAAGCAACATTGCCCATTCATACCCATTCATATATTAGGTAAGCCAAGCTCATAACCATAAATAACAATCCATCAATTGTTACATCACCAAAAAAAATCCCAAGTGAACCAAGTACGAGATTAATTAATTACATCAATCCCAATATAAACTAATAAAGTCTTAAACATAATTAACATTAATGTCTTAAATCCTCATAGATTAAACATCTTCATTTTGACCATCCAGAATGGCATCATTATAGTCATATTGTGGCACAAGTTCGTAGTCCTCATCACCCTCAATCCCAAGCTCTTGCAAATCCTCACCCTCCTGCATGTGGTGGTGGAATATAATGAGCACAGTGGTACTCCGCAAGATACCAATACTAACAATAATACATATCATAAAAAGGAATAAGATAATAATGATAATGCACATATGATATGAAATAAATAACATGACACTATTACAATAAAAACTTTGCATAAAATTAACATTTTGGACACTAACATTTCTTATAATGCCATATAACATAAGTCACTTCCCAATAAGGGATTTAGGGTCCCCAACACTACATTTGAACCACTCATTAAAAATATTAAGCATTATTCACTTGCCGCTTAGCCATTTAAACACTTTGGGACCCTCTTTTTTATATTGGTCAACTACTTACTTAAAAATTATTATAAAAACATATATCCCTATACTAAGTTGGGTCTTTGTGTCACTGATCAGTCCAACAGTGCACCCATCTGTGAAGCTTGGAAAGTACTTCAGGCCTGGAAGAATGTCTCGGAATTTAACCTCTCCAAGACAAGGGTCCTTTTTGGAATGCCTACCACAGGTAACCGGTCACTAATCACTACATTGCACTGCACTAAACCACCATGTAGTAAGACATCCTCCCATGGGGGTTTTACGACAAAGTGGGGCTCTGAAACTACGGTCCTTACTTTTGTTAAGTTTATAACATTTCATTTTATTTTAATTAGTTTAGACCAAATTGGAACAAGACATATTATATACATACTTATACCCAGGAGTCCCATACCACATGACTTTCATATGCAGTCCTGTGATTCATTTCTTTTGATTAGTATATTATGGAGTGCGTGTTACAATCACTTATTATCAATATATGAGTGCATTGTTGTCAATTTTCCAATATCTATAGAATGTCATGCAAAACTTACCATAAATAACTTGCTATATAAAACTTACCATAAATAGAATGCTATGCAAACCTGCTATAATTAGATTGCTATATAACAAAAGAAATACATTCTCCAAAACCTAATCCCCAAAAAACACCTAATCCATATTATATCTCACCATTTTTCCTACCCAAACATGGTGATCCAAGTATAATAAATAACTGAAAACATAAATTTGGATCCCCTTTTCCTTTGGCCAATCCCATGAAAAGAAAATAATGTGGGTATTTTTATTATCAAACTTCATTGCTTCATCATGGTGCCAAAATAACACCATTAATCGCCATGAATGGTTTTGGAAGATGGAAGATATTACAGAAGAAGATGGTGAAAAATCAAAGAAGAAAATATACTAAGAAAATGAAAAGATCATACGTCCAGAAGTCCATGTCCAAGCTAGCCTAAGCCTCCTCTCTTCTCTCCTCTTTTCCTTTTTTATTCTTTTTTTTCTTCCCCTTCCTCTAGCCTCACATCCAACTTTCTCTCTTTCTCTTGAACTCTCAAGCGCGCGCACACCCACACACACAATGGTGGAGAGAAAAGGTTCCTAACTAAATAACAAGCCCAACTCATCTCTCCCTTAACTATGGAAGCTAGTTTAAAATCAATCCTTTGATTGGATCGAAACCTATCACATCGCTCCATTTAAGTCCTTAAAAAATCCTAGCCCTAGATTAGTCTCCCTAGCTAGATCCCACATTATCTCCATCTATTACCAATCAAGGGGTGCCGACTTGCAGAGAAAATCTCCATCTCTCAATCACAACTAGGCCAAACCAATTAGAGATAAATCAATGGCCCATATAACTAATTAGATTAATGATTAGTAATTAGTTAGTAAGGTTACTAATTAAGTTTAAAATTTAAAATAAAATGAAAACTAAAGAGAAGGGAAAGAAGATGCCCCATCACCCTCCGCCTGGCACAAGTCCAAGTGGGGCCCTGAACACACACCCTCCACATGGACTTTTCATCATTAGCATTTATCATTTTTTAAAACAATGTGTGAGGGCCCACTAAATTAAATTAAAGCATTAATTATAGAATTCTCCAATCCAATTAAAATAGCACTTTACTTACAACATGTGAATGGATAATAATTCATGAAAATGAAAAAAAAAAAAAAATGCATGGACAATTGAAAAAAATGAAAGCATAAATCAATGGATGCAAACAATAAATTAAATACATGCAATAATAACAATTAGATTCCTAATTAAATAATTACCATGAAATAAAATGAGAAAAAGCACCACAAGCCAAAATCATCTTACCCTGTCGCTCAAAAGTCCTAACCTTTTAAATCCACGCCCGGACACTATTGTTAGACCTGAACATGCTTTGCTTGCCCAAGTACATGATATATGATGCTTAACAATGTATATTATATGATCTATATAATACAAGTAATACTACAAAATGAAATGATTTTCCTCTTCCTAAAAAAATGCCAAACTAAAGAGATTGAATCTCCTAACCTTTTTGCCTCTATATTTCTTCATGTATTATAAATTTTTTACAAGGGCAGTATTGAGAATTATAATCATACCTAATTAAGTCTCTCGACTCATGTGCCTCCTAAGCTTTCGTTTTTTATCGCAACTACCTTTGTCCCCTCTTTTCTTCCTACCTATAATTACTATTACAATTACAATTACAAACAAAAGTTGCATTAGAAATAAATAATATATTTTATTTTAGAAAAAAGACAACAAGTTGGAAGACTAACCATTATTAATCTCTTGCGAAAAGATGTTTGTCAATCTCGATACGAGGGATGTGTTGGATCTTGTCCCAGTCGTCACCTGTGTCTTTTGTACAACGAATCTTTAACGACGGATGACATCCAGAAATAATCAAATTTTTTAGTGCAGAGAGGCGTTGTAGCTCTCTTGGCAAGGACGCCATCTCAGGGCAATTACAAATACTTAGATCTCGAAGAGATGTGAGATTCCCGATCCCCTCTGGTAAACTCTTCAAACCATGACACTCATTTAACCAGAGATCTTGGAGGCTGGTAAGGAAAGATAATTCATGTGCCACGTGTGCAAAGTCATTGCTTTTCGATATAATCAGCTCTTCAAGTGAACTGTGGTAACGAAGCCCTAAGCCCGAAAAGATTAGTTTGTCGCAATAGCAAATAGACAACTTTTGAAGAGAGCTCTGGCTTCTTATCTGATCTTCATCGGCAAAAGACGATTGGTTACAATTTTGTTGGTGCATAGACTCAAACGATTTCTGATTTTTGAGGCTTTGCATCATCCCTTGGTCAACATTCAAATCTTTGATAGCAGGAAAAAATTCCATCCTAGTTAGCATAGGACACTCCCAAAGTTGTAACTCGTTAAGGCTAGGGAACGCCCTCTCACCCTTCCATTCTAACCCTGACCATGTCTTCAATTTTTCCATACAACTAATATCAAGTTGTTTTAATGATTGAAATCCTCCCGATACTTCATTGCCGTAGAACTCGTTACCAATGGACTCCACATTATTCAATTCATCAATTCTAAGGACTTTGAGAAAGGGCAATTCGCCAAATGGTGGCAAGTGGTTACATCTCCAACACTCTGATAATGTGATTTCAACTAATTCTGTGAGAGCGGTGTCCATCATCCAACTTGGAAAGTTGAGGCCCCCATAGTTATGTATTCTCAACTTCTTTAGATTTCGATGTGGTTGGAGGCCCTGAAGTACCTGCTGTTCAAGCACTTCTCCTTTTCTATCTATTTCCAATTCACCAAATTTCACATCCCACATTAGATAAAGAGAAGTAAGATTTGGTTTGTTGATGAGAGTATCTCGCGGAACATCAATAGCATCTGTTATATTCTTAAGGAGTTGGATTTTTAGACATCCTCTAAGGTCCAAACCTTGCAACTCTCCTATGCCACTGCATGCCGTCTCATTGGTCCTACCCACAATGAAATTGCTTAATTCTTGGAGGCAGCTCAATTGCCCCATCTTTGGGGGCATGTGAGTTAATTTATCACAATCAGTTATATCCAAACATCTGAGGTTGGTCGATTTGCTCATCTCTTTGGGCAACTCACAAAGTTCTGTACAACCTAATAGTATCAAAGTTTGTAAAAAACAGAGGCTAGTCAATGACTCAGGTAACATTTTAATTAAAGTGAAGGAGAGATTGAGGTACCTTAGATGTTGGAGATTGCCCAAGGAAGTAAACAATAGCTTCTCAACTTTCTGTTTATCTTGCCTCATTAAATCCAATGCTCTCAGACATTTAAAAAGCCCTACATCACAAGGAAATTGGAAGTTGGTTTGTTCTAACATGACATATGTCCGTAGCATTTGAGCTTTGGGTAAGGAGGCAGCCGGAATTCCCAATCCGTTGTATCCAAAAGTAGAGACATGACGAATCCTTGGAGAAATGTCTCTTGACTTGCCATTGAGTACCACACAATATTCATTTTCCATTACAGAATGTGCTAGATCATGCATGAGGTCGTGCATCCGAAATGTTGTCCTTATTCGGTCAAAATCTAAACCTTCTTCTACATTGACTTCTTGGAAAAAAGACTTCATAACCAACTCATCGAAAATCTCATCGCCGGTGTCTTCCAACTCCATTCCTCTTTTGGTAGGAATAAAACAGTGAGCCATCCATAACTTGATCACTAGTTCCTTTTCAATTTCATAGTCTTGAGGAAAGATTGCACAAAAGGCAAAGCATTGCTTCAGATGGGGCTTTAAATGGTTATAGCTCAACCTCAGAGCAGGCATTATTCCATTCTCATTTTCATCATCTAAGTTCCACATGTCACTATCTCTGACAAACTCCCATTTGCGTTGGCTTCTCTCTGAACACAATAGGCCTCCTAGTGTTGTCACTGCAAGCGGAATGCCCCTGCATTTCTTCACAATCTGTCTTCCAATTGGTGCCAAGTTTGGATGCGCTGCTTCTGCTTCTTCTGCTTGATTTGCAAACGCTCCTTGACAGAACAGAGACCAGCAACCATCTTCTGACAAAGGCTTCAAACTGTATGGCTGAATTTTGCTCATGATGGATGCAACCTTTCGACTCCGTGTGGTTACAAGAATTCTGCTTCCTCTTTCTCCACATAACATGAGACCTCTCAGGCTATGCCACTTCTCAGGTTTTTCATTCCAAACATCGTCAAGTACGAGCAAGTACCTCTTCTCACTCAGTTTTTCCCGTAAGAGGCACTGCAATTCCTCCACGCTCGAGGGGAGAGGTTTATTATCAGCATTCCCATGTTGAATGTTTTTTTCTTCCTGTTTAGCACGTTGAATGATTTCTTTTAGAAGCCCTGTAACATCAAAATTATCAGACACGCATACCCACATTTTCGGCTTGAAATGGTCCTGCACCGATTCTTGATCGAAGACCAACTTAGCGAGTGTGGTTTTGCCAATGCCCCCGATGCCGACGATGGAAATGACCGAAACATTCTCATGATCACCGGCTTGATCGGACAGCAACCAATTCACTATCTCCTCTTTTTCTTCGTCTCTTTCAAATACAAGAGATTTGTGTACGAATGAGTGGGTCTCCCTCTGCTTCTTAAACTCAATCTGCAAGTTGGTCACTTTCTCCTCCAGCTGAAATTGATGAGCCTCTGCTTTAATAGCTTCGAGTCTCTCGCTTACCTCTTTTAGTTTCTTGCGCATTAAAACTGGGGAGACAAGTACTGAAGTAACGACCTTGCGTACCTTGTTCGTCATGGTATCTCGAACCGGCATGCTGTTTGCAGCTTCTTCACTCCGTCTTTGATCCGCGATCTCATACTCTTCCAATAAGTCCTGAGCATCATAAGCAGCATCTTTGAGCTTTTCCAGCAATTTCATCAACTTGTGATCCATCTTGGGGCTTCGCTCTGCTATTACAATGAAATCATTGATGTCCACCAGGGATTCCTCAATCTTCTCCAGACGATTTTTAGCACCGCGGAAAAGATCAACACCAATTTGCAAGCAGGACTTCGTCGCATCCAGTGCTCCCTGAACTATGAACGCGATAGCCGTGTCTTTTACTAACTGTAGCGCCATGTTCTCTCTTCCGTCTTCCTTCTTCTTCTTTGTTTTTCTTTTTTCTCTCTGCAACTTGAATTGATCAAGAGCACAAGAAGAAGTAGGCAATAATGGAGATAAGAAAGGCAGGACGAGGATGGATCTCAATCTGACTAGTCACTGGTGAAAAGACTTTAAAAGAGTCAACAATAAGCCCAATAATCGAGGGTAGAAAATGATAAAGCTACTTTAATTTGAGCTTTCGGCGTGTCCCCAGAATGATTCTGCTATGAGGCTTCCACTCAGCAAAATATTCGTGAGGCGATGAACGTACACGTGTACTCAGAACTCGATGGTCATTTGGTAGGAATTTGTCAACTTGTCTGATGGAGAATGACATCACACGGATAAAATGCCCTGTGTCATATGGATTTTCATTGGTCGTCCATCATTTTCCAGATGCCGGCCTTGCTAAAATAATCTCTCAAAATGACTCAAGACCAGTGTCCAGACTTAACCCAAAAAAACAGAAGACTAGTGTCCAGAAACTAGATGCTTCCCATGAAATTCTCATTTGAGTGAGACAAATAAAAAGATACACACTCACGGCAAGTTTGACCGAGACACACAGAAAGATCCAAACTCGACTCTAAAAAAACTTCCTTGCTCACCCAGGACCCAGATGAGAGGCCCCATCATGGAGGGGAAAAAGGCAAAGAGAAAGAAAGAAAGAGTTCATTCCGAGTTGATCCATTCCACAAGCAGCTTAATCATATGAAAAATAACAAAGTAAGAAGACTCGGAGCATTGACTCATGAAAAGTCACTTATATCCCTTTGAAATTCTCAAATTCCCTTTAACATTTTTCTCAAAGCCACTTATATCCTCGGAAAAATTCGCTGCGTTGAATCTTGAAAACTCGGGCATATTTGTTTGCTACGGAATAGAGTAAAGGAGGGCTGAAATAAAATCTAACAACAGATCATTGCTAGAGGCCTACGAAGCCATCCTCCTTTTCTATAATCATGTTTTTTTATTACTATGCATTTGATTGATTGTTTGATCTGTTGTGTTTGATTTCCACTTCTTTAATAGAAAGTCTCTTTCTTATATATTGATTTTTAATCTACAAGCACACTAAATCCTCTTTATGCCAAAAAAACATTGGGATGATGCTCGAAAATAATAAGGGTTTGTTCAAGTGGTTAAGATCTTGCTGGCAGTAGCTTGGCTGAGATAAGATCTCTTGATATGACGTGGAACATTAGACTGAATCATCTTTCAGCAATATTATTTAGGCCTTAGTGGTGGGATGAGAAATGTGTGAGTTGTCTGTAGGGTCGCAACACGAGCAGCTTGGTAGGGTATTGGGCCAACTCGATCGCAATTCGATTTTCATGTTGGTAAGGCTATGAGACTTCCACTCACGATAAATTCGTGAGGTGATGAATCTAGTGATCGCTAAGCTCAGGAGTAATTGAAATGATGTACTGTGTCTTATTTGAAGAGTTTGGAATTTGGATTTTCAAAGCCAAAGAAACGCATGGACTTGTCGTGAGTGAACACCTCAGGCTCTAGAGTGTAGAGCCTTACGATTTTTCCATCTAAAGGTGGGTTCCGCTGAATTTAATCGGGTTCCTTGTGATGAACCGCACTGATGCTTTTGCACAGGTGCACAGGAGAAAATTGTCCACATCTAAACAATGAGCCCAGTTTCTTAAATCCAAGCAATCATCAAGTGCGTTCTCATTTATTAGCTTTGGTTCAAGTCTCATTCCACTTTGAGTAGAGCTAATCGTTAAAATATTATGTGCGAAATGCACATGAAATCTGTCCTCGTTTATTAGCATTGGTTAAAATTTCATTCCACTCCTAGTAGGGATTCACCCTTAAATTAACATGTTGGGCCAGGTCCGCCCTTCATCATAGATGGGGCAGGGCTTGTCCCGTTTAAGAATCGGGTAATTTTTTTTTGCATTGATTGGACCTGTTTACTAATCCTTTCAATAGATTTTTTAAAGTATAGCTTCGTAGAAGGGTCTGGATCAGCTATAATTCCAAGAAATCAAGAATGGCATTACGTGTAAGCTAACCTTTTTGTTTTTTTTGGTTAGAAGTGTAGTAATATTAGGATTCACACTCGACAAAACTACTTTTTTCTTGTGTGAACGCAGCAATCCATCTTTTCACGGAACTCGGTAAATTTAATTCAGTTCTTTCCCTTTAAAGCATTGCACAAATTGCAGAAAAGTCTTGTTCAAATGGAAATTATGACTTTTCCACTACATTAGCGAATCTTCATATCACACCAATGTGACCACAGGGTTTTCTATAATAAGTAAATAAATAATTATACAATTCACTGAGATGATGGCTAGGAGGAGTCTTTCAAGATCAGAATCGAAGACTTTGCGCACCATGTTTATCTAGCCTAAGTGTACAGTACTACCACATCTAGCCATGGCCCTAAAATTGTGGCAGAGGCCCATCTAATTCGCAAACCATATGTAGTTTTATATATACTAAATATGCCAGCCGGACTCAAAAAGTTAGGCTATGGTTCGGCCAATGGGCCTAAGAGCGCAACCCAAATCCAATATAGTGTCGGTCAAGTTGAGGTTGTACACTACATGCATTTAATTTAGGTCAATAGAGTAGAACTTGGACCTCATACTCAACAAGTATTTTGATTGTTTTATTCCAAAAGGTCCCCTTTCCATATTTTTTTTAGAACTTGAACCTCTACTTATAATCAATTACAGGTTTATGTAACACTCTGAAAACTAAATGAGCTCTAAAAGATGAAAAGGAACTTATTTTGAAAATTTCCAAAAACCTTAGCTGCCTTTTATTTATTTTAAGATAATCCACAAGACTTTGGCTCATCTTTTTTATAGCCATTTGTGTAAATCTTCTTTTTTTGAAAGAAAAAAACTATTAAATTTTGGCCAAGGTAAATGACTAGTCTTTCGCTGCATGTGTTGCAAATTGGATATTTGTTGAGGTAAGGAGGGGTTCAACCGATTTTTTTATGTAAATGTGTAAGCTCTCATCATCATTTCCCTATTATTGCAAATAAGTATAAACTAGCACAGCGACCCGTGCTTAGCACTGGTATGACCCAAGTGGCTAGGGTTCCCGATTTATCTAACTACTTTTGGAATTTTCCTAATAGGTAATTACATATTAGTATTGTGGTGTGCAGTGGTTAATCTAGTTATTTAAAAATAAAAAGGATTATGAGTTCGAACCTCTTTTTCTTAGAAAACGGACCAAACTCACTCCAGCCATCTTGGCCCCCAAAATCTGAGTTTTCCTGTACTAAAGAATAAAATAAAATCAAAAGAGTAATTTTTGTGAAGAAAAGGATAATGCAATGCATGGGGCCCAGTTCTGCACGTATGCATGTGTATGAATATATCACGTTGATCGAAATATCGTGAACTACGCAGTGATGCAAAGAAACATGCATGTTTACGTGCAAATAAAAAGTTATGAAATGCGTTGAAAAGGAATAATTTCAACAAACCCTGCGATTTTATGAAATCTAACTAATTTCTACATGAAATCAACTTTGGATGCTCAAATTCATGGTTTTATGAAACTCGCTGCAATTCAATGGAATTACCCTGTGAAAGTTCATAAATTTAAAAGAAATAAAGAAAATAAAATGCAGTTTTATGCACTTATCATGTGGGTGCATAATCAGGCATCTCAATGGGACGGGCCGAGCCTGGGCTTGGGTTTTCCATTCTCGTCTCAAAAATTGGACGGGCTTACCGGGGGTTGTCCAGTCCTAGCCCTAAATTGAACGGGCCTACGTCAAATTCCGTCCAGTGTGGGCCCGGGCTTTTCCAAGGCCGGGCCGAGGCCTCCCATGATCTTAAACATAAGTTAAACATTTTCTAATTATTCATATACTATCACTGGACACCCTGTGTGAACTGGACTTTAAACCCTCTTTCTTCTTTTTTTTTTTTTTTTTGGCTTGGGACCGTCAATGCAATGTAACAAGCAACATCGTAGAGTTAAAAACATGCACTTGGCATGCACGCTAACAAGAACTTTTATCTATATAGTATGATTGTCATAAAGAAAATGTAGAATATATCTCGGAACAACATCTCAGGAGACAAGAACTCTGAGATATAACTGATGATGTCATTAGAAAAATCTTATGCATTATTAGTTATATGAATTAAACACTTAATCAATGGGGTTTGAATTGTGAACATAGACACCTGGAGGGCGTTGTCAGAACCATTTGTATGGGTCTCGAGTTTTCTTGATTGCAATGGTATACGACTATAAGGCCTATAGATGGTCTCTTTGGTTATTTGAGCTCTTTTTTTGCTTTTTATTAGGTGTCTCTTTTCTTCTTTTATATAAGGCAAGTTTTAACGAGCCTTGAGAGTAATATAGATGTGTTGATTGAAGTTGAGGATAGAGATTGACACTATTTAACTTCATTGAAATATCACTTGCATGAATAAAAATAATACTGCTCTCCTTCAGAAAAGATTAGAAAAAAAAAAAACAAAAAGAAAGCTAGTTTTCCGGGCTTGTTTGGCAAATTTTATCCATAAGAAACAGATCTGTATGATAAATATCTGTTTCAAATGGAGCGGTTTGAAATAGATTTTTAAAAAATAGCCCGTTCGGTAGGACAAAAAACTGTTTGAAATAGATGTTTAAAATTTCAATGGTTCAGAAATTTTCATTAATTTCTTGAGATCTACAATGAATCAAGGCCTTAAATTTGTACCCATGGTTGTTTTCAGTATTTCAAAAAAGATCAATGGTTAGGATCATAAATGTAGACCCACATAATTCCATAATGCAAATATATGGTCCTGCATTCTTTGCAAATATCTCAAGATTTGAGAATGGTCGACGGGTCAAATTTGAACATAATGTTGTGTTTGATCATGTGAAGATTTTCAATGGCTAATACATCTTTTAATGTCCCGTAAGCTTAAAAGAAGATTAACGGTTCTGATCATGATTGTGGAGCCCACAAATGTCCAGAAATGTGGATTATGGTTTTGTGGTTTTCTATAAATATCTCGAGATTTCAAGAAGATCAACCCTTCAGATTTTAACATGTAGTCGTGTTCAATCTTTCTAAGATTTCTAATGGTTTGGATCATAATGCATGGTCACAAAGTTTTTCAAAAAAGGAAAAAACGGCTTGCCAAAATCAACGCTTCATGCACTGTGCTGCAACACGTATTTCCGCTTCAGATGTTTAGCTCTCTTTCAATTCTCATGGTTTTTCGCTGCTTTCCGAAACAGACGATTCCTCTCTTTCTGCGTTTTCAAATGGAGTCAACGGTTGAAATTACATACTTTTTACGTTTTAAAACCTCATTTAGGCTTAAAATTATAATGCAAAATTATACTGCGGGCGGGCCAGGTCGGGCCTGAATGGGCTGGGCATGCTCTGACCATTTCCAATCCTATTTTGGTTGGGCTTTCAAATAATTGTCCAAGCCCACTCCATTGGGCTCAAATTTTTTTAAAAGTCATGTGTTTTCGGGCTTTTGACGAGCCGGGTACTCATTTCAACTTGCTAACTTGATAGGCCTGTACATAGTTGATGTGAAAAATCCAAAAATGTGTATATTTCACTATGGTTGGAATAAAAATCGGGCCAAAGCTTTAGCGCGTCAAGCGCCATAGATATGATTTTTTTGCACCTTTGTGGGCTGCTAATTCATTTCTGAATTGTTCAATATTTTCATAACAATGACTCAAATTAAGGCGTTTATGATGTTATCAAAGCTATGTAGATTTTGCGATCCATGTAAAAAGCGCAAACTCTTCTAAAACTGTTGGATGTTCCTAAGTTCATGTGAGATTGTGGATTAGTTAGAGATTTGATGGACTCCTTTTCTTAAGCAATCTCATTCCCAGCAAAATTCTAAAATTAAGACCGGCTATCAACCAATTCAAAGTTATAGAAAGAGAGATTTTTGCTAAAATCTAGAATTTTATAAGAACACACGATAATCCCCGTTGTTTTTAATATCTACCATCTCCTCTTAATATCCGGTCCAATTTTAAATGATAAGTTCAAATGGACATCTGATATCAATGGAATTGTATTAAACACAATTCTTATCTTGTTTAAGCCCATCAAAGTCTCGCAATCTCTCGAAGGTCTTTAAAACACGAACTCTTTCCAAATCAAAATCTTCCCTAACAATCCCATAAAATGTTTATTCTGATTTCATGATTTTTGTAAATCCTCTGAACCAATTCCAAGCAATCTCACGTTATTC
Organism: Camphora micrantha; assembly: GCA_003546025.1. Classification (NCBI taxonomy): domain Eukaryota; kingdom Viridiplantae; phylum Streptophyta; class Magnoliopsida; order Laurales; family Lauraceae; genus Camphora; species Camphora micrantha. The sequence continues at coordinate 15,159,242 of QPKB01000002.1, forward strand.
CCTTTGTTTTTCTCTCTAAAATTCTCAAGACTCTCCAGCAAACAGCCGTTTGTGTTAGGATATGAGTATATTTTAAAAATTGGCACTATCTCGTGAAATTGTAGGCCTTCATTGTGACAGATTCTGATTTTTCAATAGAGGCCAGCGACACTCTTAGGACCCACACTTTCTAACCTAAGAAAAAAAACCAATCGAAATCTTCGATGACCCCACACAACAGACATCCTTCCATGCATATTCTTGTTAATTGTTCAAATGAAGTTTCCTTCCAACTCATCAATGCAGTTAATTCTATAAATCTATCGCTTTAATCTTCTTTTTATCTTTCAACTCACGTCTCTATCTATTTACTCTGGAAAAGAAAGAAGAAAGAAATGCTGAAAGTTTTTATCTGTTGTTTTTGCAAATAGCTTTTAACTTATATATTTACTTTTTATTGTTTGTTTAATTTTTTAAGTTAGTTTTGATAGTGGATGTAAATTTATTCAAGGGAATTTGACATATTAATTCCCCTTAAATCTTGTTCTCCCAATCTCATGACTAAATATCTATTGGTAGCATGGGATTCAAGACAGAAAAATAAAGAAAAAATATGGACAAGAGTCAAACGACTTTGGTGACATTAATAGGTTTTCGGTCTTGAAATTGGAGATGCTTGATTTAAGAAGGATTATTATGTCAAATTGGAGATGCTTGATTTAAGAAGGATTATTTTGTCAATCTCCCAAAGGGTAGCTCAGTTGGCTGAAGATCACGGTTTGCACACGGAGGCTGTAGGTTCGAAATTGCACTATCATACTGGGGCTACAGGGGAGTTTACTTAACTTCCCTTTGGTCCGGAGGGTTTAGTCCAGCCCAGAGGGTTGGGAACGCTCCAATAAGAAAAAAAAAAAAAAAATCTCCATAAGCCATCGTTAGAGATTCATCTGCAATTTCTTTATTAATAATCATGGAAGAATCTCAAGAACCGTGGTTCTACAGATTTTGTAGATGTAAATCCTATATTATAGGTTTGAATTGTAGGTATAATAAAGTTTTTAATTTGTTTATGAATATGCCAACAATTCAATTAATTTGTTATCGAGTAGTAATATAAATGATTGATCATGAAGTTTAGAACTCGTTCTACTTTTTGATTTGCTATGGTGAAAACATTATCGTCGAACTCCATTTCATGTTGCTCTTCTAAAAAAAATTGATTCAGTGGACTTGCAATTCAGCGAGTTTAGATGTTTTGTTTGCTGTCTCGTAAATAAGATGACTTAGAACATGCATTGAGTCTTTACTACATTCAACATTCACCGCATTGTTGTAAATCTATTTATTAGGGTAAGTAGATTGAAGTTTGAGAGTATAAATGAGACCCTTTTGTCAAACATCTTTTAAAACACATTCACATTCCAAATATATTTTTATTTTTTTTCAGTTAAGATATTTCTCTGTAAAAGCTTTTTACATGCCAACTGAGTTGTTTGACTTGTTTCTTTAATTTTTCTTGCATTTGGCATTGGGTTTGTTTGTTTTAAATCAAAATAAAATAATCAATAATCACCACTTATCATAATCATGGTGACTAAACTAATGTGTTTTTAAAATGTTTTTTACATGTGTTTTTAAAATGTTTTTTACTTTTTTTTTCTTTTTGCCTTATTTCATGGGTATAACAATCCCTTTGAATTTTTAAATCATACAAACATCATAAAAATGAAAACATATATTTTCATGAGTATTTGGTGGCTACAATCATCTAATTTTTTGACGGGAATGATCATGGGCTGGGACAAGCTTATTTGGTGGATAATGTACCCAACAATATTTCTTCTCACTCTTTTATTGTTATTTATATGGTTTGATGGTCTCTCGATAACTTACTTGTAATATTATTTACTCAATTTAAATGATTTTAGATGATTTCTTCTCTTAACATTAGATAATATTTTTTCTTTTTCTTAAAATATTTCAAAAAAACTTAATTTTAATATTTCTTTCATTTTTTGCCCGTGTTGGGACGGGGCCTTATATGAAATGAGGCTTTCTTGAGGGCCTATTTCTTTATTAGCCAGTTCTCTTTTCATTCCCCTTTTCCACAAAGAAAAACATATTGCACCATTAATGGAGTAATGTGTTACATGAAAATCCAAAATAATTTTCTTTCTATTGTGAAATCATCTCTTCACACACCCACACTTGGAAATTAGCATTTGAGGAGTCTACTAATAAAAAAATGTGAGGGGTTTTCCAAGATTCTTCCATGAAATTATTTCAAATTCCCGCCATTATACCTACTCATTTAAATAGAAACCATAGGAGAAGACGAGAAGTGCTCAAAATTTAAATGTGTAGGGAGGGCATAAAAATAATAAACAAATTGTTCTAATTCTTGATTTTAGGTGCCCTTGAAATAATGACCATCATCATCTGATTTGATTGATTCTTGGCCACATAATTTAATCCATACTGGCTTTCTCTATCCCACCTACCATTGACCATGTAAGGGATCACATAAGAGGTTGTTGAAAGTGGGCTCCACTAAAGTGTTTCTCATTTAATCATACTTATTCAAACCTCTCATTTAATCACATCTCCATATTAATTTGGTGAGTCCCTTGGTGGCAATTCAAAAGGGGTCAGTGAAACATACAGGAGAACACACCACATGAGTTGTGGATGACAAGTTAAACCATCCAATCACAATCTGTGTGACCCACTTGAGATCTGGGATGTTGAGAATTTTCCCCTTTTCAGTGAGATTATAGTGGACCCCATCTCACCTCTCTTAGCTGTCACATCATGCCAACCCTCAAGCATTACATGTGCATGAATCATATCACTCATCAATGCAGTCAGACACAATGTTTGCTGGCCCATCCAGGTATCAAGTCGGAGTTATGCTACATGGATAAACTTTTTGTCCAGAATTGTGGACAAACTCCTATGTATCCCTTCAATATCACAGTGATATTGAAGGGATACATAGGGGTTTGTCCACAATTCTGGATAAAAAGTTTGTCCATGTAGACTTTTTGATCAAATTATATCTCTCAAGTCACGTTCACATGGGACACAAAGGAAAGAAGATCAAGAAAAAGGCATAGATTCAGGTGGGCCACTCTGGCTATTGGGCTATCTAGCCTGCACATCTAGCTTCTTGCACACGTTGGTATGGGTGGGGAAATGCATATCAAAATCAGAGTTACGGCAGATATTTTGAAAATATCATTAAACTACTAAAAGAATCACAGGATCATGATATTATAATTTGGGTAAAATGGTAAATTTGTAAAAATTACTGTTTTTAAAGTATTTAGAGACTAAAAATCATTTATATTCCTATTCCTCCAAAATTTGTGAGAAAACCCTAATTTCGAAAAAAAACCATGATAGCATCAAGGCCTGTTTGTTTGCAAGATATCTGAAAATTCATGTTGTGAAAATATCTGGACTCCCCAAATGTTGATCATTCCCATAATAATTCACAAATGCTCGAGGCCGCTCTAATTATTTCCAAAGCTTGGACTTTGAAGAGTTTTTTCAGACAAGTGTGTCAATCCACAAGGTTGAATTCTTAAAAATTTATGAATGAAATAGAGAATTGCAAGTAGAGGACTCCTGTAATTTTCGACGGCCAGAACTCTTGTCTGAACTTCTTACAAACAAATTTCCCATTAGAGACTACAAATTCCAACAACATCTCGTCAGAAATTGCCTTGTTCTACATGCTTAGGTAAGCTCCTGAGAAATTTGGATGCCTTTATGACCTTGACATTATGTTGTTGCCAAGGTTTTTTTTTTTATTTCTCAGCTTATTAATGACCATGCATGATTGTCAAGACATCCCTAGGGTTGTCAAAAATGAGTTCTTTACGGTGTCAACAGGGCAAGCTAACTCAGATTAATTAGGCTTGAGCTCAGGGTTAGTTAGTTGCATTACAAGCCCAGCTCATGCCAGAGTGGGCTCAGCTCAGTCAGCTCGAGCACAGTTTGTTAAGAGTTCTACTGGGCTCAACTCAAATAGCTTGTTAGAGGGCTTTATATTATTCTGATTTGATGCATAATATAAACTTTAGGTGAATGTAAAAATAATATTAATTTAATTTAAAAAAAATAGTGAAATTAGAGTCTGCTACAAGATATAACATAAACGACAAAAAAAAAAGAAAAAAAGAAAAAAAAGAAAAAGACAATCTGTGAATTTCAATAATTATCACAAGAACATTCCATATAGGATGGTTGGTTACAATGCTTAAAATTAAAAAAAAAAAAAAAAAAAAAAATTACTGGGTATCAATGTGGATGAACAAATTTGCATTACAGTTTTTGTTATGTCCTCATCTCTGTTATAGAATTGGTAAGAAATGTTCTAAAAGCCTTTAAACTTCATTAGGCTTAATGTGCCTTAACAGGCCCCCATGGAGATCATGCAGGAGTGACTCTGAGGCCCACCAAAGGCTCTATCAAGATAGAGATACACCAGAAACCCCTTTATCTTAGATCCAAAAAGTGTAAGATATTGCTACAACTCATCTGAGAGTGTGATGATCAAAAGGTATTGCTACAAAGAGGACATGACAAGGAGGTTCCCTATAGATGTATATTATACACACAAGTTTACCTTTGTATTTACAAAAGGTATATAACATGCCTATTCAACTATTTATTTCCTCTTCATGGGAAAGCACCTGTAATTTTCTTCGCCTTAGTTGAGCTTGGGCGTTCTTTGGGTGGGCCTGCAACTACTTACATGTTTTACTGGGCCGGTTGGACCTGGGCTCATGGGTTCATGTTAGACCTGACAATCATTATTTGGCCCAGATTTGATCGACATTAGATCGAGATAGAACACGGCCCATTCAGAGCTCAACTGAGCCCACTTGGATCAATAATAACCACAAACACTAAGAGACTGATTAAATCTTTTATGTGATTAGGTCCAATCGGAGGTCATCATCTTCAAACTACATTACAGAATATTTCAGCCACACAGATTCAAGCTGGACATGCAGTTTAAAAACTCGGTCAGTCCTTATGGCTGCCCAAACTGGGCCAAGATACTGAGCTTCCTATCAAACCAGTCTAGCGAGTTGAACGAGTCTGGCCTTTTGTGACTGAGTGTGCACAGCCAGACTCGCCAACTTATCCATAGGGGCTTGGGCGTTAATCTGGACCTTTCCTGTCAGGTCTTTACCTGGACTTGGACCTAGACCTAGACCTGGTTATTTTTTTGTTCTTCTTTTGGATTGGGTCACACGGTTCTTGAGTGGGACATGACCCAATGGCAGTATGGCTCAGAGATCTAGGAGTCCGAGCCTCTCTTGATCTATGCAAGAGTAAGATATTATAATTTATAACAGTGGGACGAAGATATGATGATGATGCTGGCCCAGACATTTTCATGGTCTCCACACCCGATGATGCTGGCCCAGACATTTTCATGGTCTCCACACCCACTGTCCTTCCAGAGGGCTAGATCCATGACCGAGTAAGATTCCTTTTGGCTGGGAGACAAATCTGGTCTATCTATTCAGGATTGGGCCTCAGTTTATGGCCCATCTGATGCATATGCGGTCTTACATCAAATGAACTCGGCACACCTATTACATTTAGGCATTGTATCCTCCTGTCCAGCTTCAAAGACATGGCCATAACTGGTAGGGAAAAATTGGGGCAAACATGCATGATTGATCATTACAAGGATTACAATTCCTCTTACACTGAGCCTACTCTTTTCCTATACATCTCAATCTTACTCTGTCTCTTCCCTTCGGAAAACTCCGAACGGATTTGTAATCCTTGTAATGATTGATCTTGTGTTTGCCCCAATTTATCCCTAACAACTGGTTTCACAGCCCCAACAATAACAAGATTTAAGAGGGAGATCACGAAATTGAGTGATTGGATAATCTTTCAGTAGATAGATTACTTAATACAGAATGTATAAGAACTTAAATTTCTTTTTAGATTAGATTCTTCTTGAAAGACAAGACATAACAAAATGTTAAGAGTGTTCAGATAATAATCTTACTAAGTAGTGGTGAAATGCAAAGCTATAGCAAATCGGCAATCCTTTTTATATGCAAAAGCCCTCAAAGTGGCATCTTTTTTAGGTGATTTTATTCACCCCACATTTCAACTTTCAAGCAGAATAGAATTAAAAAACCAACATGAAGATCTAAACTAACAAAATAGGTCTTTAAAATGATTGTTTACATTTCATTAAGCACGAAATGGTAATGGCCATGAGGAACTACTACATGTATGAATGAAACACTACAACCACTCCCCAAAGGGATTACTGTGGAGCCAAGTCCGACATTTATGGTAAGAGTAATATATACACAAATAAACAAAGAAACTCATTTGCTCAATGAAATAAAAACATAACATCCAACAAAAATAGAAGAAGGAACAATGGTGTTCATATAAATATCAAATTTCTATTCATTCACAGGCAGCCAAACTTAACAAAGGAAAAGAGCCCTAGTATATTGTTGAAGACACAGATAGTTTTGTGATAAAGAAGGAACCTTTCATAACAACATTTGACTAATCCTTGTAATTCGAAAGTATTTAAAGAAGCACGGGTCACCTTGCTTATGATCTGTTCATATTATGGGATTCAAGAAATAGATTAAATTATGGTATTGGTATTCACAAGGACAACAAAAGATAGCTTGGCTGAAAACTCCATCATGTGAGATGGCTTATGTAATGTACCTGAATCTCTACAACCAAATCAGTAGTTCATGATAAAAGATTATTCATCCTAAATATCTGTTTATACTTATTTAAGCAAAGATCATGAAAGTAAACCTTGGAGATGGAGAGCAGAAGTAAATCATGGAGATAGAGAGCAGTTGATCCGATAACATGGATCTCACGTGATGTTAGCAGACCCAATCATCTAAAGCCACTCAATTGTTCAAATAGTAGGCTAATTCTTTTATTTTTTTAAACAACAATCATGTATAAGCAACATTGCCCATTCATATATTAGGTAAGCCAAGCTCATAACCATAAGTAACAATACATCAATTGTTGTATCACTAAAAAAAATTCCAAGTGAACCAAGTACGAGATTAATTAATTACAACAATCCCAATATAAACTAATAAAGTCTTAAACATAATTAACTTCAATGTCTTAAATCCTCCTCATAGATTAAACATCTTCATTTAGAATGGCATCATTATAATCATATTGTGGCACAAGTTCGTAGTCCTCATCACCCTCAATCCCAGGCTCTTGCAAATCCTCACCCTCTGCATGTGGTGGTAGAATATAATGAGCACAATGGTACTCCGCAAGATACTAATACTAACAATAATACATATCATAAAAAGGAATAGAGGATTTTACCCCAAAAATCCCTTAAGACTTGGCAAAAGCCAAAAACACCATCAACATCTTATAAAGACCACAGTAGTCTCAAAGTCCTTGTTTGGTATTTTTTTTTTTTTTGCTTTTAGCGCTGAGCGGGGATATCGCAGTTCATTCTAAGTAAATGAGCGGAGATATCCCTGTTTGTTGTTTATTACAACTTAAAGACTGTCGAACTCCTTTTTCTCCTTTGCCTTTTCTAATATCCAGACAAATATCTTTGCAACCCCTCTTCCACATTACCTTGCTTTATGGGAGAATCATATTCTTAAATCTTTTAAGTAGAAAGGTTTGGGCTCCATTAAAGAGGTTGGTAGTCTAGATTTACCTTTTTTTACATTTGATTAAACCTAGAAGCACAATCTCCAAATGTGTTTTTCTTTTTTCCAAAAAGTTGATGTTTGGAAGTATTCATTAAAGCTTCCATCTCCTTGATGGATGATTAATATTTACTCAATAAGAGAAATGCACCTCTACAGCCCATGAAGACATAAAGAAAACATGTATCAAAGATAGACATGCACCTTCACATTTACATCAATCAACAAGTTCCTTGATAATCACGCATTCGTCCATTAAAGGTAGACATACACATTCACATTCACATCCATCAATTAACATTTAACAGCAAGTTCCTTGCCAATTACATGCATATTCTGACAAAATAGTACAGATAAATCAAATTAACAACTGTCTACACAAATACATGGTCTCTGACTAGAAACAATATGCACATCTAATTCTCCAAAAGCATGTCATATTGTGTCAACTGAATATACATGCAAACTGGCCATATAAAAAAACTAGTCAATTACACAAAAAGATCAAGCTCAGTTTCTTATTCTAAAGCACTTAAATCCAATTTATAGGAGTTTAGCACCCAGGTCCTTTTGAATATCTCCAGAGCTATTTTGCTCCGATAAAACGAAATGTCAGGTTGTGTGAACTTGAGTGGTTTTCGGAAAATGCAGTGTTCGGCGAAAGCACATGCGAAGACCCCACAGTCGTTCCCATTGTCTTGGTGGGGGATGTCCATCTTTTCTTTGAAGGTCCAGACGAAAGGGTCATTCCAATCATAACCGCAAATTTTGAGGTTAGTTAACCAACCTGGGGAGTATCAAAGTATAAGGTTAGTTCGCAAGTAATTAGAAAATAATTTGCATAAAGATAGTACAATGTATACTTACAAATTCCTTGCAAGTAGTTAGAGAATAATGATCACTTGTTGAGCTATTGTAAAATTCTCACACTGCCTCATCTGGGTAACCGACCAGCAAACGGAAGTGATCAATGTGATGCAGCAAAAAGACTAATGTTTTACTTTCCTTCATATCCATCACATTTGTACCATTCAAATCAAAGGCAAGGGGTTCCGTTTGACGGTATCCTTCTTTTCACATATTCTACATAATTCGGTAAGATATATTACAACAAAATTGACTCATCAGTTAGTTCATAAATCGCTATCATATACAATTAACTTACACAAATGCTTGAGTCTACAAGATATTAGTGTTACACATATCTCTTAAATAAGCAAACCAATAGTAGATAATATTTGTGTCCAACCTTTTGCCTTCTTCTAGGGCATTATGCAAATACTATATCTAATCACGTATCAATATAATGAGATAAACATTCATGATACACCACTCCCTGCGAGATCCCTTTAGATATGTGATTTTGTTGTTCATATAGAAGGATGTTTTCAGTTCCTTGAGGTCTTTTTTCTTCCATCTGCATGTATGAAACATCAGTTATATAGTGCATGATAATGAAACAAGTCTCTTAAAAGCAGTTTATCACTGTGTTGCAAATGGTACAACATACAGATATTGCACTATGTAAATATAGGAGTTTCTGACGTTTTGAACACACAAGTTGACTTTGCACAGCCGGGGGGCACAAACCGAATACTGTGAATTTATGATACAACAGTAAAAAAGCATGGAAAGGCAGGCCTGAATTATGAAAAATGCCAAGAGTCAAGCATAATGACAAAACAGAATCACAAAACTTATATTGTACAAATGAAGAAATAGTTGGATTGGTTTTTTGGTTTAAAATCGTGGTCGTGGAGGACTTTGACCTGACTCCAAAGTCCAAAGAGAGATATCATGGGACCTGTTGATAGCCAGTTCTGAAGGATAAATGAGAGAAATATGTGATAAATATTCCATTTTATTGTTCCTATTGCAAAATTAACATATGGGTAATTATTTTATAATACGTGGCATTGTGAAGATCAAAGAATGGAAAACAAATACTACAATGGTAGTGATTAGTATCACTTCCCACCAAAAACACGGTTTGAAGTTTGTTGTGGTGGTCACAGAGATCACAGAGAAAGACTCATCATCAGGCTCCCACAAAAAGTTTGGTAATTCTTTATAATATGACTGCTGGAGAAAACTCCATTGACTTAATTTATTTGGGCAAAAAAGAAAGTTGGCAATCTTTGGGGCTGACAGCACTTGCTGGTCTTATAAAATGACTCCTGGATAAAACCCTGTTTACTTAATTTATCTGGGTAAAGAAGAAAGCTGGTTATCTTTGGATTTAACATCACTTGCTGGTCTTATCCCCAATTGGTTTGGGGAGTAGCTGGACTCCTAGGTGGCTCGTTGTCCAGTTTAGATTTCCATTTGTTCATTGTTTTACACTGACAATTTACTGGCACTTGGGTCATACAACCAGGCACTTTTAAGTTTCAAGTTTAACACCCATGTTAACAAATTTTTGGAGCTGATGCCACTATCACCAGTCTCCTTATACTGTATATGTTTCTTATTTTAAATGCTAATGCATTTCAACGTAGTCTATTTGTGATTTGTGCTTTTGGTTTGAAGCTTGCTTAATTTCGAATTATATTGTTCTTGGTCATCGTCTTATTGGAAGATTATCACCTGTTAGGTTCAATTCTCAATCTTATAAGCACCATTGATTATAGCATGTGATCACCAAGTGCTTGTCCTGATCAATCTCTTACTTATGTAGTCAATAAGGGAGTTATTTGGTGTATGATATTTCATCAAACACCTCATGTGCATTAATTCAATCACTGTTTTAGGGAGTATTCAAATTAGAACCCATCTTATTTCATTGGAATACATGGTATTCCCCTAAGAGATTTCTCCCAACCAGCTTATATGTCAAGCCATACCCTGCATATGTAGAAGCATCATGCCAATTCCATTCTTACAGAGTAGAATCTTTTGAATGGAAGATCAAGTGATCAACACAACAGAGAAAGAGAAAAAAGGCCTAACAAGAACATAATAAATAAGTTTCAATAAAAACCCATTCCAACAATCATAGTCAATATCAGAGACACACACTTAAAAATCGAATTGCTACTCTATCTTAGAATCAATGGACATTTAGCTTATTTTCCCACCCAAACCCAGAACGTTTTTATCGAAAAACACTCAGTCACATAAGTATAAATACAACCAAAACCCCCTACCCAACAAAACCCTCCCTACAAACATGACCCTTCTTCATTCTCTCTCTTTTTTCCATTCAGAAACTCCACAAACAGTTCACGTTAGAAACTTTGAAGAAGAAGAAGAAGTAGTAGTTTAAAACTCAAAGAAGAGAATTACTGAAAGAGAGATACCTGAAAAGGAGACAGTTGATGAAGAGGATCACTCAAGAGTGAAAAATGGGTCACGTGGAGAGGAGAGGAAGAACTACAGAACTCTGCTATCGGTGCCGATCGATTGGGAGAGAAAGCGAGAAAGATGGAGGGAGAGAGCCGAATGTGGGAAAAGGGTTTTGGGGTCTATTTAAGGTAAAGGAGCAGGGATATCCCTGCTTAGAGGAAAAACTAAAAAAAATACCAAACAGGGCCTTTGAGACTACAATGGTCTTTTTAAGATGTTGATAGTGCTTTTGGCTTTTGACAAGTCTTAAGGGATTTTTTGGGTAAAATCCTCAAAGGAATAAGATAACAATGATAATGCACATATGATATAAAATAAATAACATGACACTATTACAATGAAAACTTTGCATAAAATTAACATTTTGGACACTAACATTTCTTGTAATGCCATATAACATAAGTCACTTCCCAATAAGGGATACAGGGTCCCCAACACTACACTCATAATGTGCCAAAACACTATACTTAGCATTATTTACTTGCCGCTTAGCCATTTAAACACTTTGGGACCCTCCCTCTCATCTTCGTCAACCACTTACTTAAAATTTATTATAAAAATATCCATCCCTACACTAAGTTGGGTCTTTCTGTCACTGACCAGTCCAACAGTGCACCCATCTATGAAGCTTGGAAAGTAATTCAGGCCTGGGAAAATGTCTCGGAATTTAACCCCTCCAAGACAAGGGTTATTTTTGGAATGCCCACCATAGGTAACTGGTCGCTAATCACTACGTTGCACTGCACTAAACCACCACATAGTAAGACGTCCTCCAATGGGGGTTTTACAACACAGTGGGGCTCCGAAACTAGGGTCCCTACTTTTGTTAAGGTTCTAACATTTCATTTTATTTAAATTAGTTTAGACCAAATTGGAACAAGACATATTATATACATACTTATCCCCAAGCGTCCCATACCACATGACTTTCATATGCACTCTTGTGATTCATTTCTTTCGATCAATCTTGTTGATTAGTATATTATGGAGTGCGTATTGCAATCACTTATCATCAATACACGAGTGTATCATTATCAATTTTCCAATATCTATATAATGTCATGCAAAACTTACCATAAATAACATGCTATATAAAACTAACAATATATAGAATGCTATGCAAACCTGCTATAATTAGAATGCTATATATCATACAATAATGTCCATAACACTATTACCAATTCACTCATTATGTATATACATTTTTAGAAAGTAATTGGAACTTGCCTTTTATAGAACTTTACTAACCGCTTGAGAAAAAGGGTGTTAAAATGTGAGTTATGCTGCAAAAATACATTATAATTATTAAACACTGGTAATTTTAAAATCTTAATTCTTAACCATATTTTAGAATCAATTAAAATCAATCTCTTAACCAATTAATCATCTAAGTGAAGATTGACCCACGAGGGCCCACTAGGGAAACTAGTCTAGTCATCTAATATTCTAAAGGCGTTAATTATTAAATCTTATGATCTAAGTTGGGGTCCACATGATTTCTAAAGTGTCCTAAGGTCCATATCAACACCTAATAGTACCATAATGTGGAATTAAGTATAACACATCAGCCACTAAATAACACCTAGACTTATCAATCGACTGGTCAATTACACGTAGTCAAGGTTAGATGGCTATGGCCCTTTTAAATATTTAACCGGGCCTCTTAATCTCCATTAATAAAAGGGTTTAACCCACTAACCAGCGGCTTAAAGAAATGAAACAGTTAATGGTTATGGTCATATATAATTCTTAAAACCCATTTTAGCCGCCACAACACATAGACCTAGCATAACTAACTAGACTAGTCAACTAGTCTAGTCAAAATGGCTTCTAACTTAGCCAAGGGTTTGGCCACACTTCCTAAGTCATTTAAACAACTATTAATACTTTACCTTACTCCTCTAATTAAATTTAATATATAAATATCAGAAAATAAAAATATCACAATTTGGCTATATGTCATCTATTGGTGCACTAGGGTTAGGTTTTGAGCTTAGCCCATTAAACCATGACTCATTTAGATTTAAATCCACTATTCCAGCACCTTAACACAATTCAAGCAGAACCTTAAGGCAGCTCGAATGTAATTACTTTTATACCAAAAAACTATTATCTAACTTGAGATCAACAATCGATGCACCAATGGGTCATATAGAATCAAATTGATTAACCCAAAAGGGTTCTAATGATTCAACACCACAAACTATGATAAACACAGTAACTAAAACCTTAATTAAAAACATTATTTTCGAATTATTTCAAGGATCCAAATAATTGAAAACTCCACACATATCAATGGAAAATCTATTAAACTTTTGGGTCCAATCCGACCATTGGTTTGCCAAATCCAAGGGTCGTAAATATTTATCCTTAATCAAGAATGTTTATAGATATCAAATAATCCTTTTTCTTTTCTTTTTTTTTATTCCCATGAGATGGATCTTTAAAATAAATTAGATTACAATAGAATGGTTATAAACATACCAACTTTTTACAATGAAAAATAAGACTTTAATAACAAAGAAGAAATAAAATCATTATTACACCCTAAGATAATTAAAACCAATAAATCTAACTCTAATGTTCATTAAAAAAAGAAACAAAAGAAATACATTCTCCATAACCTAATCCCCAAAAACACCTAATCTATATTATGATCTCGCCATTTTTCCTATCCAAACATGGTGATCCAAGCATAATAAATAACTGTAAACATAAATTTGGATCCCCTTTTCCTTTGGCCAATCCCATTAAAAGAAATGAATAAGGTATTTTTATTATCAAAGTTCATTGCTTCATCATGGTGCCAAAATAACACCATTAATGGCCATGAATGGTTATGGAAGATGGGAGATATTAGAGAAGAAGACGGTGAAAAATCAAAGAAGAAAATATACTAAGAAAATGAAAAGATCATACGTCCAGAAGTCCACGTCCAAGCTAGCCTAAGCCTTCTCTCTTCTCTTTTCCTTTTTTAATCTGTTTTTTTTTTTTTTTTTTCTTCCTCTAGCCTCACATCCAACTTTCTCTCTTTCTCTTGAACTCTCAAGCGCGCGCACACACCCACACACACACGACGGGAGAGGAAAGGTTCCTAATTACTAAATAAAAAGTGCAACTCATCTCTCCCTTAACTATGGAAACAAGTTTAAAATCAATCCTTTGATTGGATCAAAACCAATCGAAACCTATCACTATCACATCGCTCCATTTAAATCCTCCAAAAGTCCTAGCCCTAGATTAGTCTCCCTAGATCCCACACTATCTCCATCTATAACCAATCAAGGGGTCCGACTTGGAGAGAAATCTCCATCTCTCATTCACAACTAGGTCAAACCAATTAGAGATAAATTAATGGCCCAAATTTCTAATTAGATTAATAATTAGTAATTAGTTAATAAGGTTACTAATTAAGTTTAAATTTTAAAATAAGATGAAAACTAAAGAGGAGGGAAAGAAGATGCCCCATCACCCTCCGCTTGGCACAAGTCCAAGTGGGGCCCTGAACACACACCCTCCACATGGAGTTTTCATCATTAGCATTTCTCATTTTTTTAAAACAATGTGTGAGGGCCCACTAAATTAAATTAAAGCATTAATTATAGAATTCTCCAATCCAATTAAAATAGCACTTTACTTACAACATGTGAATGGACAATAATTCATGAAAATGAAAAAAAAAAAAAAATGATATGCGCGGACAATTAAAAAAAAATGAAAGCATAATTCAATGGATGCAAACAAGAAATTAAATACATGTAATAATAACAATTAAATTCCTAATAAAATAATTACCATGAAATAAAATGAGAAAAAGCACCACAAGCCCAAAATCGTCTTACCCTGTCGCTCAAAAGTCCTAACCTTATAAATCCATGCCCGAACACTATTGTTAGACCTGAATATGCTTTGCTTGCCCAAGTACATGATATATGATGTATAACAATGTATATTTTATGATCTATATAATACCAGCAATACTACAAAATGAAATGATTTTCCTCTTCCTAATAAAATTCCAAACTAAATTAGAGATTGAATCTCCTAACCTTTTTGCCTCTATATTTCCTCATGCATTATAAGTTTTTTACAAGGGCAGTATTTATAATTAATCATACCTAAGTCTCTCAACTCATGTGCAAGCAGATTTGTTTTTTATCACAACTACATTTGTCCCCTCTTTTCTTCCTACCTACAATTACAATTACAACAAGAGTTGCATTAGAAATAAATAATAGATTTTATTTTAGAAAAAAGACAACAAGTAGGAAGGCTAACCATTATTAATCTCTTGCGATAACATGATCGCCAATCTGGATATAAGGGATGTGTTGGATCTTGTCCCAGTCCTCACCTGTGTCTTTTGTACATCGAATCTCTAATGACAGATGACATCCAAAAATAATCAGTTTTTTGAGTGCAGAGAGGCGTTGTAGCTCTCTTGGCAAGGACGCCATCTCAGGGCAATTATAAATGCGTAGAGAGCGAAGAGATGTGAGATTCCCGATCCCCTCTGGTAAACTCTTCAAACCATGACACTGATGTAAATTGAGAAATTGGAGGCTGGTAAGGAAAGATAATTCATGTGCCACGAGTGCAAACTCATTGCTGCCAATTATCGCTAGAGTCTTAAGGGAACTGAGGTAACGAAGCCCTAGGCCTAAAAAGATTAGTTTGTGGCAAGAGTAAATAGACAAGTATTGAAGAGAGCTCTGGCTTCTTATCTTATCTTCATCAGCAAAAGACGATTGATTATAATTTTGTTGGTGCATAGACTCAAACGATTTTTGATTTTTGAGGCTTTGCATCATCCCTTGGTCAACATTCAAATCTTTGATATCTGGAAAAAATTCCATCCTAGTTAGCATAGGACACTCCCAAATTTGCAACTCGTTAAGGCTAGGGAACACCCTCTTGCCTTTGCATTCTAACCCTGTCCATGTCTTCAATTTTTTCATTTGTTTAATATTAAGTATTTTTAATGATGGAAACCCTCCCGATACTTCATTGCCGTAGAACTCGTTACCAATGCACTCCACATCCTTCAATCCATTAATTCTAAGGACTTTGAGGAAGGGCAATTCGCCTAGTGGTGGCAAGTGGTTACATCTCCAACACTTTGATAATGTGATTTCAACTAATTCAGTGAGAGTGGTGTCCATCATCCAACTCGGAAAGTTGAGGCCCACGTAGCCCACTATTCTCAACATCTTCAGACTTCGATGTGGTTGGAGGCCCTGAAGTACCTGCTGTTCAAGCACTTCTCTTTTTCTATCTTCTTTTGAAGTACCAAATTCCACTGCCCACATTAGATCAAGAGAGGTAAGATTTGATTTGTTGATGAGAGTATCTCGTGGAACATCAATAGCATCTGTTATATTCTTAAGGAGTCTGATTCTTAGACTTCTGCTAAGGTTCAAATCTTGCAACTCTCCTATGCCACTACATGCAATCTCATTGGTTCTACCCACAATGAAATTGCTTAATTCTTGGAGGCAGCTCAATTGCCCCATCTTTGGGGGCATGTGAGTCAATTTATCACAACGACTTATATCCAAACATCTGAGGTTGGTCAATTTGCTCATCTCTTTGGGCAACTCACAAAGTTCGCTACAACCTTCTAGTATCAAAGTTTGTAAAAAGCAGAGGCTAGTCAACGATTCAGGTAACATTGCAATCAAAGAGAAGGAGAGATTGAGGTACCTTAGATGTTGGAGATTGCCCAGGGAAGTAAGCAACTGCTTCTCAACTTCTTGTTTATCTCGTTGCCTTATGAAATCCAATGCTCTCAAACATTTAAAAAGCCCTGCATCACAAGGAAATTGGAAGGTGGCCTGTTTTAACATGACATATGTCCGTAGCATTTGAGCTTTGGGTAAGGAGGCAGCCAGAATTCCCAATCCATTAGAAGAGACATGACGTATCCTTGGAGAAATGTCTTTTGACTTGCCATTGAGTATGACACGATATTCATTTTCCATTACAGAATGTGCTAGATCATGCATGAGGTCGTGCATCCGAAATGTTGTCCCATCATGTTTGAACCAAAAAGAGTCATCTACATTTACCTTGACATCTTGGAAAAAAGACCTCATTACCAACTCATCGAAAATGTCGTTGCCGGTGTCTTCCAACTCCATTCCTCTTTTGGTAGGAATAAAACCGTGAGCCATCCATAACTTGATCACTAGTTCCTTTTCATTTTCATAGTCTTGAGGAAAGATTGCACAAAAGGCAAAGCATTGCTTCAGATGGGGCTTTAAATGGTTATAGCTCAACCTCAAAGCAGGTAATATTCCATTCTCATTTTCATCAGTTAAGCTCCACATTTCACTATCTCTGACAAACTCCCATTTGCGTTGGCTTCTCTCGGAACACAAAAGGCCTCCTAGTGTTGTCACCGCAAGCGGAATACCCCCGCATTTCTTCACAATATCTCTTCCAATTGGTGTCAAGTTTGGATGCGCTGCTTCTGCTTCTTCTGCTTGATTTCCAAATGCTCCTTGACAGAACAGAGACCAGCAACCATCTTCTGACAAAGGCTTCAAACTGTATGGCTGAATTTTGCTCATGATGGATGCAACCTTTCGACTCCGTGTGGATACGACAATTCTGCTTCCTCTTTCTCCACATAACAAGAGACCTCTCAGGCTATGCCACTTCTCAGGTTTTTCATTCCAAACATCGTCCAGTACGAGCAAGTACCTCTTCCCACTCAGTTTTTCTCGTAGGAGGCACTGCAAATCCTCCACGCTCGAGGGGAGAGGTTTATTATCAGCATTCCCATGTTGAATGTTTTTTTCTTCCTGTTTAGCACGTTGAATGATTTCTTTTAGAAGCCCTGTAACATCAAAATTATCAGACACACATACCCACATTTTCGGCTTGAAATGGTCCTGCACCGATTCTTGATCGAAGACCAACTTAGCGAGTGTGGTTTTGCCAATGCCCCCGATGCCGACGATGGAAATGACCGAAACATTCTCATGATCACCGGCATGATTTGACAGCAACCAATTCACTATCTCCTCTTTTTCTTCGTCTCTTTCAAATACAAGAGATTTGTGTACGAATGAGTGGGTCTCCCTCTGCTTCTTAAATTCAATCTGCAAGTTGGTCACTTTCTCCTCCAGCTGAAATTCATGAGCCTCTGCTTTAATAGCTTCGAGTCTGTCGCTTAACTCTTTCAGTTTCTTGCCCATTATAATTGGGGAGACAAGTACTGAAGTAACGACCTCGCGTACCTTGTTCGTCATGGTATCTCGAACCGGCATGCTGTTTGCAGCTTCTTCACTCCGTCTTCGATCCGCGATCTCATACTCTTCCAATAAGTCCTGAGTATCATAAGCAGCATCTTTGAGTTTTTCCAGCAATTTCATCAACTTGTGATCCATCTTGGGGCTTCGCTCTGCTATTACAATGAAATCATTGATGTCCACCAGGGATTCCTCAATCTTCTCCAGACGATTTTTAGCACTGCGGAAAAGATCAACACCAATTTTCAAGCAGGACTTCACCGCATCCAGTGCTCCCTGAACTATGAACGCGATAGCCGTATGTTTTACTAACTGTAGCGCCATGTTCTCGCGTTCGTCTTCCTTCTTTTTTTTTTTTTTTTTCTCTCTCTGCAACTTGAATAGATGAAGAGCACAAGAAGAAGTAAGCAATAATAGAGATAAGAAAAGAGCGGACGAGGATGGATCTCAATCTGACTAGTCACTGGTGCAAAGACTTTGAGTCAACACTAGGCCTAAAAATCGAGGCTTGCTACAGTCCGTCGAAAAAGATAATGGGCAACTTTAATCTGAATGTTCAGCGTGTGTCACGAACCATTTTGCTATGCCTATGAGGCTCCACTTGCGAAAACTCAGATATTGGGAATAATTTAAATGAAGGACTGTGTTTTTATATGATTAGAGTAAAAATCTCAAACAACCCTTGCATAGAATAGGCGCACATTTAAACTTAGAATAGATTGGAATTTGGATTTTTCAAATCAGGCCCGGTCAATGAAACGCATGGACTTGTCGTGGGTGAACACCTCTACCGAGTTCAAAGAATTTAGGGAAATTCTACATGCACCTTTTATGTTGAGCACACCCACATCCCATTGTGAATAGCTGGATGTGGGTGTGCTCAGCACAAAAGAATGGTGCATATAGAATTTTTCAAGAATTTAATGGCATCAATGTTCAAAAATCCGGAAAAGGAATTGAGAAAATGTAAGTTACTTTTTACATGTATGAATAGCCACAAAAAATTAGAAAGAGAAAAACGCCCCCCCCCCCCCCCCCCCCCCCCCAATAATAGATTTTCTCATTTTAAAAGTATACATAAGAAAAATATCCAAAAAATATAAAAAATAGATGTCGAGTTGTACTACTTGGACAAACTTTTTGGCCAGAATTTTGGACAAACCCTATGGTATGCCTTTTCCGGATTTGTCCAAAATTCTGGCCAAAAGATTTGTCCAAGTAAATTTTTTGTTCGATTTATTTCTAACAAAGCTTGGATTAAAAAAAGAGGATTAATGGCGAGCATAATATTTTATCACAACCCAAACATTATTTGAAATGATAGGACACCCCAATCCCAAATGGATTTCCCAAATGGATTTATTGCCACATAGATTTCATATGGGCCTAACTAGCGATCCAAACACAGGTTTTTATCGGACTACTCCGTTCATCCAAATAATTTGGGACCAATTTACAACCTTGCACTATTAGTGGCATGCGCACATGAATTGTGCTTGTCAGCTGGTTGGTAGCCACAATCCAAGTTGCACCAACAACATGAACCGAAAAACCTATTCCATTAATTAATTTACCTTCGTCTTTTTCTGGTGTGGGCCCAGTGGTTTCTAGGCAATTGAAGCCTGAGCACAGCAGGCCCTTTTGCCACAGGTTTCAAATCTGATATCATCTTCCCCCCTTGGATTATATTTTTATGTCTACAACTGTAGCTTCCTAGATGGGCGCTGGAACAACTATAATTCCAAGAAATCAAGAATGGCTTTGACCCCTGAGAAAACTTTTTTTTTTTTTTTTTTTTTGAAGAAGTGTTGTTTAGGTCAATAGAGTAGAACTTGGACCTCATACTCGACAAGTATTTTGATTGTTTTATTCCAAAAGGTCCCTTTCCATATTTTTTTTTAATATGTGAACCTCTACTTATAATCAAATGAGAGATGCAATTAGAGATTCATGTAACACTCTAAAAACTAAATAAGCTCTATAAGATGAAATAAGAACTTGTTTTGAAAATTTCCAAACACCTTAGCTGCCTTTCATTTATTTTAAGAAAATCCACAAGACTTTGGCTCATCTTTTTTATCGCCATTTGTGTGAATTTTCTTTTTTTGAAAGAAAAAACTATTAAATTTTGGCCAATTTAAATGACTAGTCTTTCGATGCATGCGTTGCAAATTAGATATTTGTTGAGGTAAAGACGGGTTCAACCGATTTTTTTATGTAAATGTGTAAGCTCTCAATGTCATTTCCCTATTACTTCAAATAAATATAAACTAGCACAGCAACCCGTGCTTAGCACTGGTACAACCCACGTGGCCAGGGTTCAGCTCTATCTAACTACTTTTGGAATGTTTCTGATAAATAATTACATATTAGTATCATGATGTACAATGGTTGATCTAGTTATTTAAAAATAAAAAAGATTACGAGTTCGAACATCATTTTCATAGAAAATGGACCAAACTCACTCCAGTCATCGTGGGCCCCAAAATCTGAGTTTTCCTACACTAATGAATAAGATAAAATCAAAAGAGTAATTTTTTGTGAATAAAAGGCTATTGCAATGCATGGGCCCATGATGGGACCGAAATATCACGTTGACCGAAATATGTTCATGTAGTGATGCAAAGACGACATGCATGTTTACATGCGAATAAAAAGTTATGAAGTGCGCCGAAAAGGAATAATTTCAACAAACCATGCAATTTTATGAAATCTGATTGATTTCTACATGAAATCAACTTTGGATGCTCAAATTCATGGTTTTATGAAATTCGTTGCAATTCAATGAAATTACCCTACCAAAGTTCTTAAATTTAAATGAAATAACATGATGCAGTTTTATGTACATAGAAATGTGGATACGTAGTTGATGTGAAAAATCCGAAAATGTGTATATATTGCTGTGGTTGGAGTGAAACTCGGGCCATAGCCAATAAGCGCCATAGATATGAATTTTTTGCACCTTTGTGGGGCCCTAAGTCATTTATGAATTTTTCAATACTCTTAGATCGATGACACGAATTAAGGTGTTTATGGATGTTATCAAAAGCTCTGTAGATTTTGAGATCCATGTAAAAAACACAAACTCTTCTAAAACTATTGGATGTACATAAGCTCCTGTGAGAAACTGTGATTTTGCAAACATGGTAATGTGTTTCGCATATGAAACATTTTCATATTAAAAAGTTATATATAAACCCTTTACATATGTCAAGACATATTTTCATATCCAAGGTGTAGAAGCCATACGAACCTTTCTGGTTCATTTTCTTATGCAAACGATGTACTTGCGTAACACTTTACGCATGGTCTATGATGATCAGATACATGGATTTGGCAGAGACATGGATGTAACATGCAAAAATGCGAAGTATCCAATATGATTGAACATGATATTGTGCCTATTTTGAAGTGGCCCGATATCAGAGCACATGGTCACATTTGTTTGTGTTCATACACGTGTCACATGTGAATGAGGTGAAAACATGGTGTGCAAATAAGACCATTCTCATTTGAAGATCTCAACACCCAAAACGGTGTGAAACGATAGCACATTTCCTTGGCTAAGAAGGACCTGGCTGTACTAGGAGGTCACTTGATCAAATCCCTTCACCGTTTTTTAATTCATGCCACTCCTTTGTAGGGCTGGAAATGAGTATCCGATTATAAGAATATCTAAGTACTCTAGTTCTGAATTAAGTAGGTATGGAACCGACTTTTGGATTCGAGAGAAATTCAGATTTGGATTTGTGCACAAAGGATCCATAACATTTGGACTTGGAATTGTGCCGTTGTGTGTTTCTACCTGAATATCCCGATCCGAGATGATTACATTAGAATATTGATAATAGATATATATGTTTTAAGGGCATACATAACTTAAGTTGTATTCAGTTTTGAGAGATTTCATAGCTTTAACCATATATATTTAGTAGCCCCACTTGTATGGAAACAAAAAGTATTTCGTGCAGGCCAGGGCTTGTCCAAGGCTAGGCCTGGGCCTCCCACGATCTTGAATATAAGCTAAACATTCTCTAATTATTCATATATTATCATCGGACACCCGGTGTGAACCGGACTTTAAACCCTCCTTTTTTTCGGGTTTGGGACCGTCAATGCAATGCAACAAGCAACATGATAGAGTTAAAAACATGCACTTGGCATGCACACTGACAAAAACTTTTATCTATATAGTATGATTGTCATAAAAAAATGTAGAACATATCCCAGAACAACATCTTAGGAGACAAGAACTCCAAAACATAACAAATGATGTGATTAGAAAAATCTTATGCATTATTAGTTATATGCATTAAACACTTAATCAATGGGGGTTGAGTCTGTGAACATAGCCACTTAGAGGGGGTCGTCAAAACCATTTGTATGGGTCCCAGTTTTCTTGATTGCATAGGTATACAACTATAAGGCCTATAGATGGTCTCTTGGCTGTTTGAGCTCTTTTTTTGCTCTTTTCTAATGCGTCTTTTCTTCTTTTATGTAAGGCAAGTTTTAGTGAGTCCTGAGAGTAAAATAGATGTGTTGATTGAAGTTGATGATAGAGATTGGCACTATTTAACTTCGATTGAAATATCACTCGCATGAATAAAAGTAATACTGTTATCATTCAAAAAAGATTAAAAAAAAAAAAAAAATGAAAGCCAGTTTTCAGGGCTTATTTGGCAAATCTTATCTATTAAGAAACGGATACAAAAACTGTTTAAAATAAATGTTTAAAATTCCAATGGTTCAGAATTTTTCATTAATTTCTTGCAATTTACAATGAATCAAGGCCTGAAATTTGTACCCATGGTTGTTTTCAGTATTTCAAAGAAGATCAATTGTTAGGATCATAAATGCGGACCCACATAATTCCATAAATGCAAATATATGGTACTGCTTTCTTTTCAAAAATCTCAAGATTTGAGAATGGTCAACGGGTCAACGGGTCAAATTTGAACATAATATTGTGTCTGATCATGTGAACAGTTTCAATGGCTCAAATAATCTTTTGATGTCCCATAAGTTTAAAAGAAGATTAATGGTTCTGATCATGATTGTAGGGCCCACAAATGTCCAGACATGTGGATCTATGGTTTTGTGGTTTTCTATAAAGATCTTGAGATATCAAGAAGATCAACGGTTCAAATCTTAACACGTGGCCTTGTTCAATCTTTCTAAGATTTCTAATGGTTTGGATCATCATGCATGATCACAAAGTTTTAAAAAAAAAAAGAAGGAAAAACGGCTTGCCAAAATCAAAGCATCATGCACTGTACTGTACCAAACATACTTTTTGCGTTTTTAAACCCCATTTGGCCAATAAGAGGTGAACACTAGACTTGCCAAATAGGCATAGTAAAATTATATTGCGGGCAGGGCCGGGTCAAGCCTGATTGGGCTGGGCATGTTCTGTCCATCCTCAATCCCATTTTGGTTGGGCTTTTAAATAATTATCTAAGACCAGCACGCTGGGCTCAAATTTTTTAAAAGCCATGTGCGGACGAGCCATGTACCTATTTTAACGGGCTAAAT
Source organism: Camphora micrantha (assembly GCA_003546025.1). Lineage (NCBI taxonomy): Eukaryota > Viridiplantae > Streptophyta > Magnoliopsida > Laurales > Lauraceae > Camphora > Camphora micrantha. Next base: position 15,183,072 of record QPKB01000002.1, read on the forward strand.
TGACAAGCATATACATAGTTGATGTGAAAAATCCGAAAATGTGTATATATCACCGTGGTTAGAGTGAAACTCGAGCCATAGCCTTAAGCACGTCAAGCGCCATAGATATAATTTTTTTGCACCTTTGTGGGCCCCTAATTCATTCTTGAATTGTTCAATATTCTCGTATCGATGACTCAAATTAGATGTTATCAAAAATTCGGTAGGTTTTGAGATCCATCTAAAAAACACGAACTCTTCTACAATTGTTGGATGTTCCTAAGCTCTTGTGAGATTGTGATTTTACAAACATCGTAATGTGTTTCACATATGGCACATTTGCTTATCAAAAAGTCATAAATAAACCCTTTTTCATATGTAAGACCTATTTTCATATTGCATGCGAACCCTATGGTACATTTGTTTGTAGCCATTTTCTTATGTAAACGATGTATATGCGTAACACTTTACGCATGGTCTATGATGATCAGATATATGGATATGGTAGAGACATGGATGTAACATGCAAAAAAGGGAAGTATCCAGTGTGATAGAACACGATATTATGCCTATTTTGAAGTGGCCCGGTATCAGAGCGCATGGTAACATTTGTTTGTGCTCATTCATGTACACATGTGAATGAAGTGAAAAAATGGTATGTAAATAAGACCGTTCTCATTTGAAAATCTTCACACCTAAAACGGTGTTAAGCGATAGCACATCTCCTTGGTTAAGAAGGACCTGGCTATACTGGGAGGTAACTTGATCAAATCCCTTCGCCGTTTTTTAATTCATGTCACTCCTTTATAGGGTTGGAAATGAATATCCGATTATAAGAATATCCAAAGTCTCTAGTTCCGAATTAAGTGGGTATGGATTCCTAACCACTTAATGTAAGACAATCATATGAACAATTCCAAGGCGATTCGGGCATTTCATTGTCGTTAGATTTCATCACCACATATGTAGTATGATGGGTAGGACAATCCAATGGGGCTGATATTTCAATTCTTGTTTATCATTAAAAAAAAAAAATGATATCCTAATATAGTTGTTATGCTACATCTCCTTAAGTGGATATCAACATTAGAGGAAGGATAAGCTGCTACTAGCAAGAGGCCTTACAGGGTTGATGATTCAAAATGTCTAGCACTTTTGTCTCCAGGTTGCAGTCCAAGAACGTTGACCAGGTCAAAATTGCAAAATGTTATTTGATATAGTGTCTGGTAGGGGTGTACAAAAAATTTGTTGATCCGTCAATCCGGTCCAATCCGATCCGATCCGTGGATTTTGATCCGATGGACCAACCTGGGTTGGAAATTGTGTAATCCGTTATCAACGGATCTTGTCAGATTTAACCATTAATCTGTGGATTCAATCCGATCCGATCCGTTGTCATTAAATATAAAAAAAATAAAAAAGAAATATATATAAATACCGAAAAAATTCTAAAGTGTAGTTTGAAGGTTCCATGAATCTTTTATTGTCTTGTATTTAACTGAATCATCATTGCCTTACCATATATCCTGTGGTTGCTTGTATATTTTGGGTTGGATTCAATATTCTTTTCATTTAGTAAGTCATCTTTGAGTTTCTCTTCCATGTAATGTACAACGGATTGAAGGATTAATCCGATAGGTCAATTCGGACATAGCCGAGGTACGGATTTCAAATCCGTCAATAACGGATTGGTGACGGATTTGGCCCAATCCGCACCAATCCGATCCGTATACACCCCTAGTGTCTGGACCCCTGGGTTGCAGAGTCAAGATCTTTTCACTAATCATATCTTGGATTTGTCTTGCAAACTGAAGGAATCGAGTGGTTTACAACCGAGTGGTACGGACAATATTTTTTGTCATCAGTCCTCTCTTCCAAAAGGATAAACATAGCAATTGCGGCAAGCGTAGCGGCCAATGTCCAAATCGCTACGTGGCAAGCGATACGTGGCAGCATAACTGTGTGAATTTTTTAAGTGTTTAAATTCTTTTGAATCTTGTTTGGCAACCAATCTTGTGTTTTCTTAATTATTTGGAACCATACTAGGGTAGAGACAACAATGGGAAATGCCACTGAAGAGAAAAAATAGGAAAAACGGTGTTATAAAATAAAACTATTTAGTTCTATTAGGTTTTAGACAGCAACGCTGCTATTTTCAAAATAGCATAGTGGCTTCAACCGCTACAGCCGATAATGCGGGCGCTATGCTACATAGCGGCCGCTATTTTGAACAATGCTCACTTTTTCAAGGAGACGGCCCTCTAAGATCTAATTATATTTCTCCTTACCAAGGTCCAAGGGTGGCAACACAGATTGACCAAGGGTATCTATAAGTCGAAGTCCGACCCGTATCTAACCCATTTTCATATGGGCCAAGGAACTTCAATCCACCCTCAATATGGGTCAACCCGACTTCAAACCCAATTCTTTGCCCAAACCTAGTCTGTTTTTAATATTGAGGCCATATTTAACTTGTAAGTCGAAAAAAGTTCAACACTAGCTCAACTCAGAAGATAGACTATTCTAAGTACCGAAATATATATATTTTTTATCATTATCGGTTAAAAAAGAGTAGAGAAAGGAGAAAGGGAAAAAAGCATTGAGGTATTAGAACTAAATACCCATGCGAAAATAATAAATTATAAAAGAACAAGCAAAGCTACATCTCCATCTAACCCCCAACTTCACGAAAGCACCCGCCATGCCGTTTGCCGACCGATATACATGATAAAAGTCAACATCCAAAGATGAGCATGCACAAAGTCTTGATTTCATTGAAAAAGAATGTATAAGGGTGGCCTATATAATATATTCCCTCTGTTTGAACAACTAAGATTTTTAAATGGGTTTATATATGCGGATCAACTCCAAACCAACCCCTTTCAACATGTTAGCCGGCTTATAGGGATTGATACTATCCCGAACCACTTATAAAATGTGGGTCGAGTTTTCCTAACCCATGACCAGTTCAATACATTGCAAGGTGGGTTATAAGGGTCATATGAGGGTCGCGTTTGGGTCAAATTATACGGTCAGGTCAGTCCACTCCTATCTTATATATTTAGGGTTACAGATGAGACGTTCCGGGTCCCACTTATAGTGGACTCGGGCTTGGACCCGTTTCTAAATAACAATTCCAAGTCCAGGTGCAGTTTTGACTCGAAACCTATTTTATTGGTTTTCCAGACCCGGTCCCGATAGGAAAATCCAGATTCGGTTCGGGAATCGGGTCCACCTAAAAGACTAGAATCTAATTTCAAAATCGCTTCTAATTTCTCTTCTTTTTTTTATTTTCTTTAAATAAGCATATCACTCAACTTATAAGAGTGCATCAAGTCTACTACCTCCAGTATTATATATAAAAATGAGAAAAAAAATTAATTTTGAAGTAAAGTTTGCAATATCAAAGACTCTTATGTCGGATCGTGGGTCCTTAGGTTAGAACCTATATGGATCCAGAACCGTACGCATTATTAATTGAAACCTAAGTTGGGTTCTAGACCTGAACCTGATAATGAATGGGAACCTAAAATAGGTCTCAGACCCAGTTTTGCGGGTCAAAACTTCTGGGTAATTGGAGAATCGGATACTCATTTGCAACCCTATATATATTCCCTCAGTTTGAGAGAGGTCAAAAGTCATATTCCTTATTAAGGCACTCTTTAATGCTTATAAGACCATTCCCTCAAGAACATTGATCTTTCCTTCTTTCTTTCCCCAACTGTCAAAAAAGTATAACCCCAAGGGGTTGCCCGAGTGGTCAAGACCATGGTTCCTCCCTCTTTCGGAGCTAGAGGTCTTAGTATCGACCCCGGTTCCACCTTTTGTCAGGAATCAAATGTTAAGTTCCCTAGTGCTACCACCCTGGGGGCACGAGGGTATTTACCTAGCTTTCCTCTGGGCCCAGAGGGATTAGTCCAGCCCAAAGGATTGGGAACCCTCCGAAAAAAAAAATCAAAATAAAAATAAAAATAAACGAAACTGTCAAAGAAGTACAACTGCAAACATTTCTTTAATCTCCCATCAGCTTACCGTTCTGGATTTAATTGCAGAGGAGTTGTATTCAGTTCCCACAAGATGGTGGGAAACATATGAGTGTGAAACACCTTGAAATGGTGTAACTTGGATACAAAGTTGGATTATAACCAGTGTGTACATACCTCAGAAAGAAGTTGGAGAACTGCTCATTCATTCACTATAGAAAAAAAAAAATTGGAAGGCTGACAAAAGGAAAAATTCCCCAATTGGGAATAGTCTACCTCGGCACTTTTAACTTTATACTTATTGTACACTTGTCATGTGTTATATGCTGTCATAGAAACTGTAGCAGGTTCCAGTACTCTATACTGTAGCTCTTGCAATGTTACTGTCCCACAAGAGTACCATAGCTCAGGCCTGGTTACCCTATTGATAAACATAGTTATCACAGCCAATAGTCCCAACTACAAAGATAAAAAGACAGATAAACTAATTATCAAAATTTATAAATTGTGAAGTAGTAAAGTAGAAAGAAAGAAAACCAGATTTAGAAAATTTTCAATACTATAGAAAACAGCATTCACCTCAAGGAAACCAGCGTCCAAGCGTCTCCTAGGCATCTTCGGATTGGGGTCATAGCATCCTGGAATGAAACTGGATCCCCCGTTTGGTCCAAACAGGGAATCAGGGGTGACACATAAGCTTATTGAGTTTAAAAGACGGTGATGTCTTTTAAAGACAGCTCCGTCTTTTAAGTACAAAACATGTACAAAACAAATGTGTCACCCCCTCTGGATCCTCCTGGTATATATGGAACGTGAGCAAATATTACGAGTTCATCCAGTGTCCCATGTGGCCAAAGTTGATTTTGGATCAAACTTCTGAAGCTACTCATTTTTGGAATATTACCAATAAAATTCCATTTCCAGTGAACCATACAGGTCCTCGTCCTCACCTCGAACTGATCTTTGAAGGATCACTTAATCCTTTTGCTGGAACAGCAGGTATTGGAGGAGTAACTTTAGATGAATGTGGCACCATGCGCAAAGCGCACTCTCAGAAGTTACCATGGCTGAATCTCCAACTGAAGCTGAACTGCTTACTCTCCATAAAAAGGGCTTGCTTATCTGCAAAGATCAAGGTCTTACTGCCATCCTCATAGAGGGGGGACTGCTTGACTATTGTCTCGGCTATTCATCAGTCTTAAGGCTCTCTCTGCTGGGATTGAATGTTGAGTTGGTCTTAGGTTGTGGTCTGGGAATCCAATCGGGTTGATGATAAGAAGAAAATTTTTGGAAGACAGAACCCCTCCAAATACGTGAATGCCGCAAAAAGGAGAAGCTAAAACATGACAGAAAAATGCAAAACAAGTGAACATACAATACAAGCTTAAGATCTAGACTGCCGATGTAGCAAGAGAGTCAGATTCATGACCGTGCACCCTCAGCCGGTAGATGCATGTGTGTTGGAGGTTCCCTTGGTTGGATGTAAAGTCAAACCTAACCATGTTGATGAGGCCTGCATCAGAGGCATCTATGTTGAAGGTTTGTGCGTTGCTCTTCTCAAGGTCATAAGCAAACTCCGCCAGCATAAATGTCTTATCAACTTGAACAAATGGATCTTCATCATGCCCTTGAAACCAACCAGAAACCTGACAGTCCTTGGGAGCAGAAGATCTGTCATATGCGACGCTCTGTGAATCCAAGCAAAGGTATCAGCATCCAATAAGTAAAAACGTGCCAGCAAAGACAATAACGAAGACAGTCATTCCAAACAGATTAAGACATCCACAGGGATCACATATTAAATTCCTAGTCCTTGTTACAATGATGCAAATTAGCTGACACCAAAAGGAATACACTAGCAATTTCTAGGGGATTTGACCTCCAATCTTGACTCATCCATCAAGAGAGTCCATTCTTCTGAGGGACCTTCCATGAGTAACCATGCCTAATCATGTAGGTCAGACGATGCTTACCACCCAGCCATTGTGTTATAAAAATAATTGATTATTTCCTACACCCCTAAAAAGATGATTAAGAGCATCGCATTAAGTAATTTCTAAAACTCATAGTCAATGATACAATCCAAATCATTAAATTGATAGGCTCTAAATAATTGTCTGACATCCCTTTTGCAGGCAAAAGACAATTGTCTGAAAGGCAATTTTTGGCATCGGTGGCCGGGGCCGACCAAGGCTTCATGTAGTTGGGACACACTGATCCCATCCAACATAAGTAATTTGCACAAATGCTCCTTTTAACATGTACAAGAATTGCATAGGATGCAAGCATTCGTCAATCTAGGGGTAGAAAGACTCATTGTGTGCCAGCAGATGGGCCCCAAGTAGATGTAAGCATCTTTGGAGATTAGTGAATGTGGCAAGGGAGGTTTTGGATCTTGCATTATTTATTCAGGCATCCTTCTCTCACATAAAAAGGGATGCTGATCCGTTGGTGGACACCCTAGCAATAGGAGGGAGGAGAGAAAATTCGATGATCTTGCTTCACAGAAACTTATTCTTTTTTAGCTCTTGGGTTTTGCCTACTTCATGTATTGTGTTTTCTTCTGTGCATCTTGGGTTCTGCAGTAAATTCCCCCTATAGTGCATTTACTTCACATTAACAAAGGTACCTTTAAAAAACTCCTTTGTTCTAAATGGTCAGAGAGCTGCGTTCCTGGAGGTAACAAAAGTAAAATAGAACGGTCACTTTTTTCCAGTACAGATAAAAATGCAATGACCTACAAATCCCTGTAACAACCTTTACCAGTCAAGGAGAAACTAAATAGCTTTATACATTCTTTTCTTCCTAATGAGAGTTTAATTCTCAAAAAATAAATGAAGAAAAGATCATAATTATCTGCAGCAATAAGATGTCCCTATATATTTCTCCCAATTAATTAATGCATCATCTTGCTCCTTAATCAATTTGAGAAAATTCTATTCTAAAAAATAAATGAAGATAATAATTATCTGCAGCAACAAGATGTGCCTAGCTATTTCTCCCAATCAATGAACGCTGCATTTCGCTCCTCAATCAATTTGTGATCTCTTCCAAAACATGATAAAAGATAGATATTAGCACAGAAGATTCACATTAGCCAACCTACTCCATGCTAAGAAAAGGGAGATTCTTGACCAAATTTCATTCATCAGGAAACATCAGCTCAAGGGTTAATCCCATTAACCTTTCTGGAGAAACTGTGTCTGGACTGTATTCAAAGAAACTTGTTCTTCAGCAAACTCATGTATCTAAACAGACTACTACTAATGACACAAATCCAAGAGAAGCAACACAAGGATAAAAGTAACATGGATGCCCCCAGATTGGCAACAAGTCACTTCACAGAAATACATTTGCTATTATAGCAGGTCGCATCGTGCCATGAATGAGTCTGCATAAAAATAAAAAAAAAGGCATTCGCTCTGTGGCTGTTCATAGAATCAAAGGCATGACACTTAGTTACTCCCTATGATGCAGTCATGATACCAAATCTAATGAAATTCGATGTCTGGATTGCTAAACCCCAACCATGGCAAAAGTGCCAACTTGATTTCAAATATATCTTTTACCCAAAACCTCAATTAAATCAAAGTACCATAACGATCAAGCAAACCATCTATATGGGGTTAAGTACGTCCTCTGCTACTCAATGATCTAAAAACTGATTCAGTCGCCTTCGAGTTGAGTTGACCTAGCGAAGATGCATGAGACTCAGCCAAGTCAGACCAAGTTGCCCCCAACCCTCCTGCTTCTCTCCTCTCCACATCATCACATCCTCCACCACCATCTCCTCCTCTCCCCATCATCACATCCTCCACCACCAACATCACAGCTTCACCACCTCAACTATTTCCTCTCCTCCGTCACCCAAACCCAAACCTCCCTCCATCCCCACCAAGCTCCAACCCTCCAAGTCCTACCACATTGTCTCTGCCGGCTGCCCAATGGTCTATAGAAACCAGGAACAGGAATATCAATTATAAAATCAAATATTCAAACAGTACTCCCATCTTCCTCAAATCAACAAGACTTCAATTTCGTAAGAGATCTAAAACTAAATAAATAAATATAGATAGATAGATAAATAATAGATAATGGTCCTATATGAACCTAACTCACGGCCAGACCATGCTCGTTGGGCCTCCCACCTGAATCGCCATGCTTGCCAAGTTGGATTAGTAACTGTTAATGCATTAAGAATTAAAAGAGGTAAGAAGAACACCACATCTTTTGTTACTACTTGAAAGAAGGAAAGAAGAAAAGACTTCTACAATATTACAATAGGAAGAACAAATCTTTTCATGTTGTTTTTGGTCCTCACTGCTTGCAGCAAGTTGGCCAATGTTGTGAGGGTGTGGAATGAAGAGGCAAGGGCTTTAACATTTTAGTTCTAGACCATGAAACAAACTAAAGCAGAAACACGAGTAAGTCATTGCAAGAAGTCCCGTGTCCCATGTGTGGGACCACCCGAGATGATTTAGAATAGTAATGTTTCTCATTTTATTATTTTCTGATTTTTATTAAAAAGTAGTAATTAGGATAATTTCTAATTTGCTTTCCTAGTTTGATTGGAGTCTTAGTCCCTAAGTTTTCTTTCTTATTTGTATGGCATTGTAGAGATTGCATCTCTGAGTTGATGATTAATTGAACCTGAGTGGGTTTCTAGCCTTGGAGGTGTGTCCTCGTGTGATCATCTGTGCGGAGACCTCATATTGTGCTTCAGCACTTTTCTATGCAAGCCCTAACCTTAAGGCCTGCATCACAAACTATACTAGGCCTTTAAATTTTCCTTTTCATTTAATTAAATGAAACTGAAGGTCATTGTAAATTCCTCAATTAACCAAACTGAAAAATGGAAAAGATAAATCTATTAAAGAGAAAGAAAGAAGAAACAGAGCGAACCATACTCCTTGCACATGAGGCAGGATAAGAGTCATGAGGTCTATGCATAGTCAATATGCCTTGAAATATTGATGCATATGCCCAAACGCATTTCAAAAAATGCCAGTGTCTAGCATTTCTTTGACTTTTAACACCTAAACTCATTTTACTATCTAAAAATACAGCTGCCAAGATTCAGATTATCACTTTTGAACAGGTCATATTGATGTCGTTCTGAAATCCATAAAGTAATACTTTTAAGTCTAAATCCTAATCTCACGCAGTTGTGTTGTTTCATACAATGGAGAAGACAAGCATGTAACAGGAATAATTTGTGCAGAGATACCAAATTTTGTCAAATGGATATCTAATATATTTCAAAACGCAACCCAAATTAGGAACAAGAAAAAATGCAGTGTAGAAATTAGAGAGAAACATTATTAAGAAAAAATTGGAGAGGAATGTCACCTTTGCAACATGTTCCAAAGTAACAGCCTCTGGAATGATCGCTGTCCTCAACCTGATTACAACAAATCCAGCACTTCCTTTCAGGGCAAAACACTGTCCTGGCTCTCCAAAACTTGGCTCCAGCATTTTATGTGCAGTGTAATGTACTCCAATTTTAATCTTTCCCACAGTTAACCAGCTGCTAGCCTTCTCCAAAAGGAAAGGCTCTGAGTGCCGAACGACCCGACCACCGCCCAAAGCCAACGCATAATCTACCCTTCCAAGTCCATCCGCAGCATGTTTCTCAATCTCCTTCTCAACAATCTCCTTCGCAAGGGCCTTAATTTTGTCCAAATTCAATTCTTCTTCACCTCCCTTCTGCTCTTGACTCGCCTTCAACTCATTTTCGAAAATCTCAAACTCTTCCTTTGTCAAGAAACTGGCAACCCTCAGATCAGCCAAGGCCTTTTCCAAACTCTCAGTCCTATCCCCCAATTCCTTCAACTGGCTCTCCACCAGCACACTTTTCTCTTCCACTCTTTCTGTCACTTCCCTTCTCAAGCTACCAACCTCACTCTCAATCCTCTTATCAACAACATCCACCTTGGCCTGCATCATCTTCGCCGTCGACTTCAAAAGCGCTTCCACTTCTGAAATCCGCCCTTCAAAACCCAAAACCCTATCAGAAGAAACTACCCCATCTTGATACTTTGCAACCCAATGCCGTATCTTTTGCCCCAGCCAAAAGAGCACAAGCAGAAGAATGAGGTTCTTGGTGAGAACACTGATGACCCTTTTCCACCTGGGTTTCCCAGGCTTTGGAATGCCCTTGCGCTTGCGCGGCGACAGGGGGAATTCATCAAATCTCTCCGCACCTGCGACAGATCCTTCTGCCTCTCAAACACACTCCCAGCTCCACCCCTAATCAGATGACCCACATCCTTCCCCGTACCAACCCGTTCCCCACAGCGAGGATCGGAATATCCTTCTTTGGTGAAGGTTTCGACGCTGATTCTCTTCTCCATGCTTGTGACCACTCTCCTCCTATTGTTAAGCTTCGAATTGGGATCTAAAACCAGAGAAGGCCCGTTCATAACCGCTGAATTTGTGCCAACTGCAACTGTTGGTGCAGACATATTCAACTTCCAATCCTACCCTAATCTCCCCAATCCAAAACTCTCATAAATTACAGGCAGAAAACCAAAGTTAGAAACCCTAATCAACAACAAACCATAAATAAACAAGCAAAATCTCAGATTACTGCAAAATTAGAAACAACAAAAGCAGAATCTTCCAAAAAGCTTAACAATAGTATCAAGATTTCGAAACCCTAAAAAACCGATCTTGAACAAAAGGTAGATTCCAGAAAGGATTCGATTTTCTAAACCTAGAAAAGAGAATCATCCATCAAGAAAAACAGGAGAGGATGAAAACAGAATCCTGTGATTCTGGGGAGAATTCAAAACTGAGGAATCTGGGGATTGGGAAAATGGGGAATGAGGGAAAGGGAGATTTGCAGAGAGGAGTATAGCGACGACGTACGAATATACGATCGTTGTGGGAGGGGGCGTATATCTACGGAGGGTGTACGTATTCTTGGATCGTATGGTTGGCGGTTGGGTAGAACGGAATGGGGAAGGAAGGAGGGGTAAAGTGGTAAAATGGATGTGAAGGGGTTGGTGATTCGTGGCGGGAGAGTGAAGGGCGGGAGGTTGCAGGACACGTGTTTACACGCGTTCCAAACCGACACAGATGTGTAACGGTAACAATAACATGTCGTGTAAGAACAAGGAAATGACAATTTCTCTTTTTTTTTTTTTTTTTCAAAAAGTATACAGGGACAGACCGCAAAGTCCGAATTTCGGACCGATCCCAGCTGGACACAGAGCTGGATTCCAGCTGGGATCTCATTTTAAAGAATAGACCTAACATTTGGACGCCCACCCCAAATTTTCAAAGCTCGCCAGAAGAATGGTTCTTGAGTAAGAAGAAAAAACAGAAATGCCCTGGACATCTCCACATCGCCTCCCCATTTCTCACCCCTCTTTCTCTCTATATGGTCCAGCGCAGCACCCTCTCGTGGCAGCAGGCCTCCTACTTGTAGCAGCATCTCTCTCTCTCGCTCAGATCCCTTCCCCTCGCACCAGCACCCCTACGCCACTCATCCATTTTTGATTTTCTGTAGAACCTAATTGAAGAGAACTTCCTCATCTCTCTCTGCACGCCTCCCTCGATCGTCTCTGCAACTCGTCTGCATCTCTCCGGGCGTCGTGTGTCTCGCTGTACCTCTTCCTTATGACGTCTCTGCCTCTCTACTGTCCTGCGCTCGAATCTCTGCCTGGATTCAGAAAAGGGGCACCCCCATCTCCGTGGTAGGACCATCGCTTTGAGGAGGGGGACCATCACCTCGTTCGACAAATCCCCTCTCTTCCTCGCCTTGACTGTGCCTCACCTCTCTCCCTCGCCTCGCCAAACAAATCCCCTCTCTCCCTCGCCGGACTGTGCAGCTATCCATCACACGCAACCTGCAACATTGTGTTGCAACTAGCGCTGACTCCCTCCTCTATCTCGCAACCTGCATCGCAACCAAGCTGCCTCCTACCTCCTCTGTCTCGCAACCTGCATCGCAAGACCAAGCTACCTCCCGATTACTTTTTTGGAACTCTGATGCATGTTGGGTTTTGAATATTTTTTTGGAATTGTAATTTGTATTTTCATATGCACATTGGGGTTTTGAATCCTTTTTTAGAAGTGTAAAATCGTATTTTGATTTGCAAACATTGGTAAGTTGTATTTGTAGAAATTGGAAGAATGAAATAGAAATTGGTCTCTATTGGTATTGATGGAAATGATTTCTATCCAACTTTTTGGTCTCTTTCTGTTTGGATTTTTTGGCTTTTGAGTGGGAACAAGTTGTAAACAGGCTGTAGATTTGATGAGTGAAATTTATGGTTGAAACGTCTATCAATTTGTTATTACAGGAATGACAATATGTAATTACAGAATGTCTATCAATTTGTAGGCCATTTCTTATTTACAACAACCCATTATAATATTGTGTATCATTTTGTTCTACCTTGCTGAGTACTCCTGTTTAGGACACTTTTTAGCCCACTTTCCGAATGATTTTTTTGCTGAGATTTGGGGATTTCCAAGACCATATTATGAGCTTAAAAGCTGCTATTTTTCACTTAATTACAATAACATTTGCTTGTGCTTCAAACCGCGCACTTTTGCAACTCAGTTAAGAAAATCTGCAGAAGCCAAGCCGAGTACCCCTATTTAGGACACTTTTGAGCCCACTTCCCGAGGGATTATTTTGCTTAGATTTGGGGATTTCCAAGACCATATTATGAACTTCCACTATGCTAATTTTCACTTAATTACAATCACGTTTGCCTGCGTTTCAAACTGCGCACTTTTGCAACTCGGTTAAGAAAATCTGCAGAAACTAAGCTGAGTACCCCTGTTTAGGACACTTTTGAGCCCACTTCCCGAGGGGTTATTTTGCTGAGATTTAGGGATTTCCAAGACCATATTATGAACTTAGAATCTGCTAATTTTCACTTAATTACAATCACGTTTTCCTGCGTTTCAAGCGGCGCACGTTTGCAACTCGGTTAAGAAAATCTACAGAAACCAAGCTGAGTACCCCTGTTTAGGACACTTTTGAGCCCACTTCCCGAGGGATTATTTTGCTGCGATTTGGGGATTTCCAAGACCATATTATGAACTTAAAATCTGCTCATTTTCACTTAATTACAATCACGTTTGTTTGCATTTCAAACCGCGCACTTTTGCAACTCGGTTAAGAAAATCTTCAGAAACCAAGCTGAGTACCCCTGTTTAGGACACTTTTTAGCTCACTTCCTGACCTTTCTCTTTTTTTTTTTTTTTTGCTGAGATTTGGGGATTTCCAAGACCATATTATGAACTTACGATCTGCTAATTTTCACTTAATTACAATCACGTTTGCCTGTATTTCAAACGGGCACTTTTGCAAGTCGGTTAAGAAAATCATCAGAAACCAAGCTGAGTACCCTTGTTTAGGACACTTTTGAGCCCACTTCCCGAGGGATTATTTTTCTACGATTTGGGGATTTCCAAGACCATATTATGAACTTAGAATCTGCTAATTTTCACTTAATTACAATCATGTTTGTCTGCGTTTCAAACCACGCGCACTTTTGCAACTCGGTTAAGAAAATCTGTAGAAACCAAGCTGAGTACCCCTGTTTAGGACACTTTTGAGCCCACTTCCCGAGGGATTATTTTGTTGCGATTTGGGGATTTCCAAGAACATATTATGAACTTAAAATCTGCTAATTGTCACTTTATTACAATCACGTTTGCCTGCGTTTCAACCCGGACACTTTTACTACTCGGTTAAGAAAATCTGCAGAAACCAAACAGGGGTACTCAGCTTCATTTCTGCAGATTTTCTTAACCGGGTTGCAAACGTGCGCGGTTTGAAACGCAGGCAAATATGATTGTAATTAAATGAAAATTAGCAGATTTTAAGCTCATAATATGGTCTTGGAAATCCCCAAATCACAGTAAAAAAATCCTTCAGGAAGTGGGTTAAAAAGTGTCCTAAATAAGAGTACTCAGCAAGGTAGAACAAAATGATACACAACATTATAATGGGTTGTTGTAAACAAGAAATTGCCTACAAATTGATAGAAATTCTGTAATTACATATTGTCATTCTTGTAATAACAAATTGATAGACGTTTCAACCATAAATTTCACTCATCAAATCGACAGCCCGTTTACAACTTCTACAACCTGTTCTCACTCAAAATCCAAAAAATCCAAACAGAAAGAGACCAAAAAGTTGAAAAGAAATCATTCCCATCAATACCAATAACGACCAATTTCTATTTCATTCTTCCAATTTCTACAAATACAACTTACCAATGTTTGCAAATCAAAATACAATTTTACACTTCTAAAAAAGGATTCAAAACCCCAATGTGCATATCAAAATACAAATTACACTTCCAAAAAATTATTCAAAACCCAACGTGCATCAGAGTTCCAAAAAAGTAATCGGGAGGCAGCTTGGTCTTGCTATGCAAGGTTGCGAAACAGAGGAGGGAGGAGGCAGCTTGGTTGCGATGCAGGTTGCGAGATAGAGGGAGGCAGCGCTGGTTGCAACGCAATGTTGCAGGTTGCGGGTGATGGATAGTTGCGCAGTCCGTCGAGGGAGAGAGGGGATTTGTCTGGCAAGGCGATGGAGAGAGGTGAGGCGCAGTCAGGGCGAGGAACAGAGGGGATTTGTCGAACGAGGTGATGGTCCCCCTCCTCAAAGCGATCGTTCGACCGCGGAGATGGGGGTGCCCCTTTTCTAGATCTAGGCAGAGATTGGAATTCAAGACAGTAGAGAGGCAGGGACATCGTGAGGAAAAGCTACATCGAGACACACAACGCTCGGAGAGATGCAAACGAGTTGCAGAGACGATCGAGAGAGGCGTGCAGAAAGAGATGAGGAAGTTTTCTTCGATTAGGTTCTAGGGAAAATCAGAAATGGATGAGCGGCGTAGGGGTGCTGCTGCAAGGGGGAGGCGCTGCAACGGGGAGGGATCCGAGCAAGAGAGAGATGCTGCTGCAAGTGGGAGGCCTGCTGCCTCGAGGGGGTGCTGTGTTGGATTAGAGAGAGAGAGAGAGAGAGAGAGAGAGAGAGAGAGAGAGGCGATGTGGAGATGTCCAGGGCATTCCCGTTTTTCTTCTTACTCAAGGACCTATTCCTATGGCGGGCTTTTAAAATTTGGGGCAGGCTTCCAAATGTTAGGTCCATTCTTTAAAATGAGATCCTAGCTGGAGTCTAGCTCAGCATCCAGCTGGGATCGGTCTAAAATTCAAGCTTTGCGGTCTGTCCATATAGACTTTTTTTTTTTTTTTGGAGGGAGTTTTGGGGCTCGCGGGGGGGGGGGGGGGGGGGGGTGGGGGGCCTGTTTCGGATCTACTTCAATGATTTTTTTATTTTATTTTTTTGGGGATCTACTAAATAGTAATGAAGCCCTATGCAACGCACATAGGTTAAGTCCTAAATAATATATTAAAATTAATATCCCATTTATATAAATGTATTTATAACAAATTAATTAAAAATTTTAAATCAATCAAAAATTATGAAAATCAAATCTTTCATCGCTTAATCCACGTAAGCATACACAAAATAAAGGATTCATATGCACTGGCGGAGCTACATATTACAATGCGGGTGCGACCGCAGCACCTTTACAAAAAATTATTTTAATATCTAACTTCTTAACGTGACCATTACCTACATCACCCAAATGAAAATCTTCGGTCTGCCATTGTTCATATGCATTTATGTCCATTTTGAATACTATATAAAAACTTTAAAAATAACCTTAATTTATGGAGTTGGAAGGCATCCCTTTGAATTGGGTTACATCCACACAAGACATTTTATTGAAAAATGCACACATTTAGCCCAAGAGACACATATTTTTTATTGAAAAGGCACATATTATGTGTTTTTGAAAGGACACATCCACAAATGGGACCGAATAGGCTGATGTGGCTTCTCCTAAAGTCAAAATTGAGAGTTTTTTTTATCAACATTCAGCTTTTAAGAAAAGAATAGGTTTCAACATTGGCTTAACCCTAGCTTGAACCAAATTGTACCCAAATCTAAACTTATAACCTAATGAAATGTTAAGTATATGCATCCTGAACCCTACCCAAATTGCAGATTCCGCACCTGAGTGCAATTAGGGGTTGTTTGGCAATTATTGATGCCATAGGAAAATGATTCACATGTGTTTCATATCTATATGCAACTGAGTCGTGTGGAAATAATTTCCACCATTTTCACATATGAATTTAAATGGATTCAATGGTTCACCATTTTCTCAATTTTTTCAAAATCTGTGATGAACCAAGACATGACATTTGACCCCAAGCTATCTTTAGCCTTTTGAAGATGATGAACCGTTTGGATCATGATTACGAGGATAGTGGGATTTAAAAGATCAGATTTACTAGTTTGTAACTTTTTTTTTAAATTTTGTTAAATATTATGATGAATCAACGGACAAGTTTGACACTTGATTATTCTAAGCCTTTTAAAAAAGATGAGTAGTTTGGATCATGAAATAGGAGCCCACAATAGTAAAAGATTAAAAAAATGAACTACGTTCAAAACCATGTTAAAAGGGACCATTTTAAAAGAAAACATCTAATGGTTTTACTATTTTTTCTCAAATATCTCAAGATCTATGATGAATTAAAACTTAAAGTTGATTGCTATGGTGAAAAAAAAAAAAAAAAAAAAAGAGGATGAATAGTTTGGATCATGAAAATAGGCCCTACAAAAGTCCAATATAGAAGATCTAATAGTCTAGGTTTTTTTTGGTTCTTTCAAAAATATATGATGAATCAACCGTTGAAATCTGACTTTATAGTCGTGCGTATTTGAAATTTTAAAGGTATGAAGTGGTTCAAATCTTCATTTGAGAGCCCACAAAATTAGAGAATAAAAAATAGACTGCCCAAATGTGCATTGTAGCATCCCCCATGAATGGTAAACTGTGTAATTTTTTACACACAATAGGTGAAATAAAAATTCTTGGCATATTTTCATATCCATCTTCACACCATTTTCACATTCTACACATCACATGCATAATTGGTGCAACCAAATATGGGATGTGTAATTGTTACGCATAATGTAAATGGATGCAGCCAAGAAGATTGACTTAAGTAGTTAGGCAAGTCGGCGTGCTTAAAGCTCAAAAGTGAACCCGTCCCAAATTCTATGCAGGTTTTAAACTCAAGGGAGAGCTTGACCCGAACGCTATCCATGCCATAGGCAGGGCATGGCTTGGGATGGCAATTGGGTGGGACCATCTGCTAGGCTCTAAAACCCTACGTGTCAAGCACGAGCCCAGATCTTAAAAACATATCAAGTTGCTTAGGCCTGGGCCCAATAGTTTTAATTAAATAAATAGTCAATTTGTTCTAGAGGATTTTAGAGGCATTGTAAAACAAAAATGAACTAAAAGATATGAATTGACCGTAGTAGTCTCAGGAGCCCTTTTCGGTTTTTTTTTTTTTTTTTTTTCTGTCAAGCGGCGATAACCCCGCTCACCTATATATACGAGCGAGGATATCTTTGCTCATTTTTTCTTCTACACAATTAAATGACGATATCACCGCCTAAGACATATTCAGAAAAAAAAAATTCTCAAGTGATAACCCCCCTCACTCATATATACAAGCGAAGATATCCCCGCTCATTTATTATTATTTTTCTTCTTTCTCCTCCTTCTTCCTCCAACTCCTTCCACCTCTACCAACTAACCTCTTACTCCTTAGATCCAACTTGATGGTCTAAGATCCGGTTTGGCCTCAAAATCGCATGGGTTCTTTTCCTTTTTATCTTTCACACAAGGAAGTTTTAAAGAGTCATTTTCAAACTCCTAACCTCTAAAGATATGCATGCTTCAATCATGCTTCCAACTAAGCCCCATATATCCGCGGCCAGGTCATTCCAACATTGAGAACAGTGAGATCAATAATGGGGGACTACCAAATAAATTGACACCAAACTCAATTTGACTTTCTTTCACTGCATCCACTTTTGGATTTTTATGTTAGAATTGTTCTCTTATTCTTTCTCACCTCTCACCTTAGATCTTAAACCCTTAATGTATGATACTATAGAAAAATAAAATAAGTTAAATTTTGATCCGCCTCTTATCAAATCATAGTATCTCTTTGTCCCCTCGTCATCACCGTTGAATGATCTTCAAAGGAACCATAAAGTGGTATTTTATGCTATATATTCCAATGATCTACCAACTAGTCCCTTGCCTGCACAACTAAATTAACCACTTACTCATCATGAAGGAAAATGTTGTGCGGGTAAGGGATTAGTTAGTAGAGGTGAAAGGAGTTGGAGGAAGAAGGAGGAGGAAGATGCAGATGAAGAATAAACGAGCGGAGATATCCCTGCTTGTCTATGCAAGTGAGTGGGGTTATCACCTTAGTTTTTTTTTTCTAAATCTGACTTGAGCGGCGATATCACTGCTTAACTGTGAAAAAGAAGAAAAAACGAGCGGGGAGCAAGGATATCTTCGTTCAGTAAAATAAAAACAAAAGCAAAAAAAAGAACCCAAAAGGGTCCTTGGGGCTACTACGGTCGATTTATATCTTTTAAGTCATTTTGGTCAACACTGAATCTAAGGGGATTTTTTCAACAAAAACCTCTTTGTTCTATTTATATATTAAGATTTAATAGTATCATATCTTTTAGAAAAAACCTATGAACATTGTTATGAATGCTAATTGAAGTCATCTATTGCTCATCTTCGATTTCATATAAGAGAAGATCAAATAGTTTAGATCATTGATGTTAGAGGTAATAAGCTTAATTTAGGATTATTGTAGCTTTAACTTTTATTTATGAATGCTCTAATAAGATGATACTAAGTATGATTATAGATTTTCTATTTTCATTAAATGGAATGGCCAAGTTTTATGCCGAGCTAACAGTCTACGGCTAGTCTAATCAGCTTACATGTAATTCAGACGGCAATTGATGTCAATGGACAATTCAGTTCACATTCACATAAGCACAAATTAATCCTTCATAAGGATTTTAAGCCCCAAATCTAAGAGTTTGATTCAAAGTTTCAAACCTAGGATCTAGACTTGAGCTTACTGAATAAAGGTTATGGGATGCGGATGCCCAAGTCCACCCAATAAAGTCTTGACCCTCTTAGAGGTTGGATGCAAGCTCAAGTTTGGTAAATAGTGATATTGGCATGGAGTCCAGGCTTCAAAGTTGGGTGTGGGTCTTGATTTTGGATTTGGATTTTGGATGGTGGATAAAACTTTTCAAGTACTTGGGTCATGTCAGATTTGCCAATCTAGTGTTCAAATCAATCATGAACCTGATCCAATTGAATACTTTGAAGCAACTGAAGCTTATAAACTATACATGTGCCTTCTACAAAGATTATTTGGTACTGATGTGCACATGTTGAGATCTTGTGGATCAATAAGAGATGATGGAGTTGAGAATAGTAGAGACATAAGATGAAACAAACTAGAACTCCAATTGAAGAAGAAGTAATCAAAGAATGCCACTTGAAACGATTGAAGCATGTGCAAATGAGGGTAGAAAACAATACTAGAAAACTAGAAAAGTAATAGATGATCAACAAAGGCAATGAAATAGTGAGGGAAGACATGTTACATTGTAGATTTACAAGACATAAAAATTCAAATAAGGTAAAATGGATAAGAAAAACTCATGAGGTGATACATGCTGCTTTTGAGAGTGAAGCAGGTGATCTTTTGATCAAGAAATGACTAGTTTTAGCATATCATAACTAACATTAAATCAACACTATCATAAAGCACATGTGATTAGGCCTGTCAATTTAGCCCGTTGAAATGGGTACTCGGCTCGGCCCCGCCCGTCCCAAGCCCGAAAACATAGGGCTTGGACAATTATTTGAAAACCCGGCTAAAATAGGACTAGGAATGGGCAGAGCATGCCCGGCCCGCCTGAAATAGAAATTTACTAATTTCAATCGAAATTAAATAGTGTCAATCTCTGTCCTCGACTTTAATCTTACGATTATAGATTTACAAGATCTATTCCTCGTTGCTATTGATTCTCTTGATAACTTCATTTTTTTTTTCATCTTTTCTGAGGGAGTGCAGTATTACTTTTATTCATGCAGGTGATATTTCAATCGAAGTTAAATAGTGCCAATCTCTATCGTCAACTTCAATCAACACATCTATTTTACTCTCAGGACTTACTAAAACTTGTACTATATAAAAGAAGAAAAGAAGCACCAGAAAAGAGGAAAAAAAAGAGCTTAAACAACCAATTAAAGAGACCATCTATAGGCCTTGTAGTTGTATACCCATGCAATCAAGCAAACTCGGGACCCATACAAACGGTTTTGACAACTCCCTCCAAGTTGCTATGTTCATAGACTCAAACCCCATTGATTAAGTGTTTAATGTTTAATGCATATAACTAATAATGCATAAGATTTTGCTAATCACATCATCAGTTATGTTTCTGAGTTTTTGTCCCCTGAGATGTTGTTCCGTGATATGTTCTACATTTTTCTTATGACAATCATAATAGATAGATAAAAAAATTTGTCAGCGTGTATGCCAAGTGCATGTTTTTAACTCTGTTATGTTGCTTGTTGTATTACATTGCTGGTCCCAGGCCCGGAAAAAAGGAGGAGGGTTTAAAGTCTGGTTCACACCGGGTGTCCAGTGACAATATACGAATAATTAGAGAATGTTTAGCTTATACTCAAGATCGTGGGAAAACTGGGCCTGGCCCGGGCCTGCAAGGGACGAGATTTGACATAAGCCCGTTCAATTTAGGGCCGGAATTGGATTACCCCTAGCAGGCCCGTCCAATTTTTGACACGGAATTGGACAACCCAAGCCCAGGCCCAGCCCGGCCCATTGAAAGGCCTGCATGTGATGCACTAGTTAAATCTATAGAGATATTTTTTTTCAATATAATAGTTCCCTTCGTGTAGAAATATTGACCTAGATGGGTTCTTTGTGTCTCTGGTATTTTTAAACTAGTCTATATTATCCACATGTAAGCAAATATAATAACCAATCATTATAAAAAAATTAATTCAATCTGAATTTTTAAAGCTTATCTAAGTTAAGCTTACCTAATACATTTTTTTCCAAGTCTAATGAACGAGATAATTTGTTTCCTGCATGTTCTAGCAAGTGTAGCATCAAGCTAACACAAATTGGATTGAAAACCGGCCCAATTTAATACTCATCTGTACTACATGCTCGATTAAACACATCCAACCTATAAGAATTAGTGGTTTGAGTTTTGATCAAAATGAGATGATAACAATTAGGGCAAAGCCAATAGAGAGCTGTAATTAGGAGTGCGACTCCACAGTGGGGCCCGCCTAATGAAATCTAAACAACTCAAAATGGAGGACCTCCACATGAATGGGTTGTCCCAAATTCCCACTCCAATAAGAGTTGGTCCCACCTAAGATTGGGAAATAAAATAGAAAATATCGATCTAACCACCAAATTTATTGTCACCTTTGATTTTATATTCTTTAAGTTTAAAAATTCCATAAAAAAACATTTTTTTTCTTTTTCTTAATCAAAATTGAATTCAACGATGGAGAACAATTTCATCCATATCAAATTCAAACAATCGTTGCTTGAGGGGTAGGCTTATGTTAGAGGGAAATAAATTGATCATAGGCAGAATCCATTGTGTTAAACTTAAAATCAATTACTTCTCTTTAGGGCACATTTAGGGCATGCCAAGCCTTTTCCGTGGAATGAAGAATTTTCCACGTCAATAGAATCCAAGGTAAATAAATACCACAAAAATCGATTTTAGTGGAAGTTAGAAATTCATGTTTAGTGTAATTTCTTTTGCCTCAATGAATTCATGCTTATTATGTTTGGTGCGACTATGGATTCCTTTGGTTTGAACCACATCTCTATTTAACCATGATCTTAAGCCCCACCAAAGCCATCAATTAAGTCCCACCACATCTCTGTCCAGCATTGTCTTGACTCCCACCAAATCCATCAATTGAGTCCCACCATATATTTGTCCAGTCATGACCCTGAGTCCCACCACATCTCTGCTTAGCCACCAATTGAGTCCCACTACATGCCGAACCACATCTCCTCGTCCTTCTAAGCTCTCTTCTTTGCCATTCCCAACCCTAGATGCAATCCATTAAAGCCCAAAGACTATTTTCCTGCACCAAGAATGAGAGAGATCAGATTCCAGCACCAAGAATGAGAGAGATCAGAAACCCGTTTGTCTCCACAGGTCTGCAACTAGACAGAGTGCTGATCATCCTCTACTTTCATAGCCAACTAACATACAAACCCTCTCTATTTGTACGTTCGATCAAAAGGCATGGCCCAATGAACTGGAAGTTCCGACACCCCATTGAAGTTTAAAAAGTTTAAATAAGATGAAAGAGAGTCACCTAAATTTTTGGATGACATGGCGGAGTCTTATTGGTCCACTTACAGTGAAGGTATAACAAATGCGATAGGTGATCCGGACTCCCATGGGAAACGCAATTCCGACTCCCACGTGGAAAAATATGACGTGGCAAAAACCATTTTCACATACTTTTGTTGCACCAAACGCACGAAAACTCCCTTTCCATGGAAAATTGGTACTTTTTCTGTGAAAATGAGTGATACAAATGTGCCCTTATGTAACTACAATGCAGAAAATCCTCCACCTTTTCAACTTGCCCATTTTCCACCATTTGATGTGGAGTAGTTTTCTAGAGGACTAGC
The DNA here is from genome assembly GCA_003546025.1 of Camphora micrantha. NCBI lineage: Eukaryota > Viridiplantae > Streptophyta > Magnoliopsida > Laurales > Lauraceae > Camphora > Camphora micrantha. Next base: position 15,205,700 of record QPKB01000002.1, read on the forward strand.
TACCAAAAGGCAATTAATTTTATTTTCAACAGTGTGTAAAGTCTTTTTCCACAAAAGCTTCGTAGAATTTGAATAATTTGTGAAAAACTCCTAATCTATAGATCTAATTTTTTGAACTTTTACGGTCTCCAATTCATGATCCAAAACGTTTACTATAATTGTATTAATGTTATATATCAAGGCATTTAGTCTCATATTTTAATTCTCCATGTATTTTGGAAAATTTGTGAAAAAACATCCTAAATATTCAAATGCATCTAAAGCAGCTGCATGTTCTCATTTACTCAAGTGAAAATGATGATTTTGATGTGTTTCATATGTATAACATTTGCATACGTGACATTAATATATAGGGAGATGCTTTTATGATGCTTCTATGAGAGCATCTCTCACCTTATTATGAGAGATAAAGGTGGGGCCCTCACATTTAAGTTGTTGGCATTAGATATGAATGTAAAACCCCCACCTTATCTTTTATAGTAAGGTGAGAGCATCTCTCATAAGAACACTTCCCTAATATATATATATATATATATATATAAGGATTCTCCTAAGCTGTAGGTTATGTTAGTATGTAAAATTATCTCCAACGTAAACTGTCTCAAATCATCGTCCCAAAATTAAGATAAATCCCATCAAAACTAGATTTTCCAGTTACATCATGCAAAAAATATAGATATTATATTTTGATTTATGCAACCAGCACTTTTTCAACTTAAGATAACATAAACTGCAACTTATAAGTGCCATGCTCTCAGATACACATATACGCATATTATAGGGGTCAACTCTCGCTGAAGCTTAGTTTATCCTAAATTGAAACAGTGTTTCTCACAAATCAAAATTGATTATATCTATTTTTTTGCATGATAAAACTGAAAAATCTAGTTTTGATTTAATTTATTTTAATTTTAGAGTCGATTATTATAAAAAAAAAAAAAAAAAAAAGATAATCGACTTTGGAAAATTGCTTTTTGACGAAGATTCATTGCTTTTGATGAAACATGTCACTTGACTACCAAACGGGCCCTTAATGTTGTCTGATTTGAAAAGTACGAGGCAATTAGGGCCCATTTGAAATTTCTCCTAGAAGCTTTCAAGCATATCCTTTTACTTTTCCTACTCTTTTGGATGGATTGTTGGTTGGGTTGGATCTCATTCACAGCCCAAACTTAGGCCCATTATTTCACAAGATGAAAATGGATTGGCATTTCTCTCGCAAGAGTATAGACCAATACCATCTTTCTAGGGTTTAGGGTTTAAGGGACATGTTGAGACATATATAAGTACCGTTTCCAGGTACGTTCTTGTCATCCCAGTTTCTTCTCAGAGAAAAAACAAGGGCTCTGTCCTCGATTCCCTCTATCTGCTTCTCTCTCTCTCTCTCTCACTATCTCAGCCTCCTCTCTCTCTTTCTCTCTCTGTTGGAGGAAACCATGGTAGCTGAAAAGGTCAAGAAACAAAAGCTCGAGGAGAACGAAGACTCTTCAGAGCATTTCGATGGAGAGCTCGTTGCATCAATAGAGAAGCTTCAGGAGGTTCAAGACGAGCTAGAAAAGGTATAACAATTCCTCCCTTCCAACACCCATATGCTCGATTCTCGTTATTGTATCTGTAAAATCTCTTCTGGGTGTTTGCTGAAATGGTAGCTGTACTTGTGTGGGCACGCTGGAATTCTGTACTTTGTAGTTGTTTTTATGGGTATTTTTTATTTCTTAATTGCTGGGTGTGTTGGACTTTTGTTCATTGGGTATATAGCTGTTTGAGTTGAATTTATGGAACTTTAGAGGCATTCTTTTATGTAATTGTATAAAATCTTTGGTGGGTATGGTGGAATCTGTTCTATTACTTTGTGGGTGTGTTGGCAATTGCATTTTTTTTTTCAAAAAAAGACAATGGCAGTTTTTTTTTTTTTTTTTCTGAGTTATTTCTGCATATGTATGGCTGTTGCTTGTTTTTGCTTTTACCTCTTGTTGTTTTCAATTTTATTGATATTGCTACTGTTGACTGCATTTTTTATGGTGTGAAATTTGTACTTCACTTTTCTCATGGTCTCTGCGTTTCTTTGTGGTCGGTTTTTTATGTTTTTTTTTCGTGGGTGAGCGGATGTTGAGGCTCTTATATGTGCAGCTGAATCCTATAGATTCTCTTTTTTTCTTTTTTGCTTATATGTTACTGATAACAAATTTGTACATATGTAATGAAAAATGAGATGATCTCTATGCAGTCGTGGATTTGTTGTCATCATCATGAAGTTTTATCCAGTGGAAAAATGTGTCCTTACATATCCAAAACTCTGTTTGTTGTCTTGATCACAAGTCCAACTGCAAAGGAATTGGTCCAATGTGTGTGTGAGATAAAAAAAAAAAAAAAAAGGGCTCCCAGCAAACTCCTGTCTGAGTAACATTAAACTTATCTGTGCCTGTTAAATTTCATACTTGTCAATTTGGCACCAAAGTCAGCGTTTTGGATGCTTTTTCATCCTTCATGGAAAATCCCTTTAAAGTTGTTGTGCAATGTTTGTCTATGATGCCTAGATACGGCAGGGACACGCCATAGACATGGCGGGGACACGGATTTTACATGTAAAAAGTGAAGTATCGGATACGATACATTGCCCATTTTGAAGTATCCGTGCATCATAGATGTTTGTTAAGCATGTTATTTTGATATGTCACTCAACCAACCCTTGATCCTAATCATTGGAAGTGAAGGGCTAATGATTGTATGAGCCTTGCTGCTCTCTCTCTCTCTCTCTCTCTGTGTGTGTGATTGTGTGATTGTTGACGTGTTGCGTTATGTAGATTGTTTGAAAAAGCTACCCTCATTTTATCTTTTGGTTTTAAGATTGCACATTTGGAGATGGTCATTTTGTATCTTCATTCGAAGGCAACACCATGATTTTTGTGCTGCGAAAATGCTTCTAGTTAGGGGTCGTTTGTCTACACCCATTTACATATGTAAATGGTGAATATGCGTAATATTTACGCACCAGTTATGTTTGTCTACAATTATTTACACATCTTACGTGTAAATCAGATGTGTAAATGGTGTGAAAATGAGCCCATTTTCACACCAAAATTTAAACACCTGTTGAGGTGAGAAGTGGAGAATACTAAAACACTTGCGCTTTCAAAGAATACCCGTTGAGGCGGACAGTTTGTTGTTGGGGCATTTCCGTGAAAGAGGTTCTATTTCGAAACCCCCCTCCAACGCATTAGAAAAATAATAATAAAAAGGTCTCAAAGTTGGGGCATTTCCGTCAAAGAGGTTCTGGGTTCGAAACCCCCCTCCAACGCATTAGAAAAATAATAATAAAAGAGTTCTCAAAATGGATGATTTTAAGGGACAAAATCTATAAGACAAAAAAACATTTTAGAAAATGAAAGTGGCTCAAATGATTTTAAGGGACAAAATCTATAGGACAAAAAACATATTGATAGTAAGAATTTTAAGGGACAATTTATAAGATAAATATCTCAATGATTATTCTCTATCAACTTTTAACTAGTTAATTATCTTATTATTTTAGTTTTCTTCTAATATCTCTATGATTTTTCTAAAGTTATTTATTATTGCAATACTTTAAAAATCTTTAAACATGTATATATGAATGTAAGAGAGAATGAAAATGTATTTTATATAGCATTATGGCATCATTCAAAAATCATTTATAAATGTGATTTTATCTAACCATAACAAATTTGTGACACTTTTAATATGATTGAACTTAACCACAAAATATTTATTTTAAGAACTTTTTATAGTTGATTAATATTAGCATAAAGCCTGTGAGATGCATAGGTTAAGTTTTATGCAAATTGAATAATGAATTAAGATTAATATTGAATTAAATATTAATTAATAAAAATACTAATAATAATGCTATTTGCTTAACCATCAAAATATAAATTTATATTTTCTTAACTAAACATGTTGGAATTCATTTTTGTAAAGGTGATCATTAATAGAAATGTAATTTTTTTAAAGTATATTTCATGTCGAAAAACATTTTCCTTTTGAAGTCTCTAAAATGCAAATAAAAACTTTGAAATAAAATGGACATTTTTGTCTCCTTTTCAAATCATTATAGTAGAATTTAATTTAATGAATAATAAGTATCGTTTACAAAATCATCTAATACATTTATACATATCATTGAAACAAACATGGTAAAATAAATTACATTTGTAAATGATGCGAAAATGGTGTTGTTAGACAAACGTTGTAAAAAAAAAACGCATGTGTAAACGTTACATACTTAAAATTTGAATATTCATCATTTACATGTGTAAATTGTATTTACATATCCCATGTGTAAAAGACAAACGACCCTTTAGAAAATTTGGAGTTCATCCTTGGATAGTTTGTAGAGTATTTAACCATAAAATTGATTATAGTAAACGCGAGTTTTTGGGGAGGAGGATCAAGGATCACAATATTGGTTGTGGTGGGCACAGGAGCAGCTGGCGGCCAAAATGATATGTATCAGTTGCGGTGATATGTATCGGCATATTGGTATGAATCAAGAATGAGGTAAATAATCTGAAAAATATTCAAAAAAAAAAGAAAAATATTGAAAATATTATAATTTAATATTTTTTTCATTAGTAGCTAAGATAGGTGGGCATATCAGTCCCCTCATCATCATATAGGTCTTGTATCGTTGTATGATTGTAAAATAACAACACATCTATTTATCCACATATATTCATGTTGGTTGGCTATATTAGTTTTGAAACTAATAAAATGCCATTGATCGAGTAGTTTCATCAAAATTTAACACACCCACACTCATACTCTTCCCAAGCCCCTAACCATCAGCACTATCGCGGTTGAGGATCGAGCTGTCACGACCCCAAGATTAGGTCAGATTGTAACCCGATCCCTAGGGCGCGAGAATCGAGGCCAATTAAAAATTTTCCATCCAATTACATTTGTGGCCCCAATCCCAGGTGGTTCAAAGTCCGCGATGAGGGTATGAATGATGATCAATCACCATAATCAAATCGCGGAATCATCAATACATACAATTTTCATAGATGGTGAGATAAACACAATGTATATAAAAACAGAGCGGAAGAAGGTAATATAAATGCATTAAGCTCCATAATATTACAACGTAGTTTGAATTTAATGCATGCAAACAGCAGAGTTGCACATGATCTCGCATAATGTATGCTGGCCCGATGGCGTACAACCACCTTCTGATCTACAGTAACCACACACCACACCCCTAATCCATGGGGAGGCGCCCTAAACTGTGAGAGGCTAAATTCATCTAGGGGTGCCTAACTCGACGAATCAAGGACCACACACTCAGGGTCTCAACCAAACTCTCTTTGGGTATCACTACCAACACACAACAAAGTCAAACGAGAGGACTACCCCACACACATATTTCACATACATACTCAAATCAGCAGTACTAATCTGAAGTAGTCCTCGATACCATCATACATCCACCCATAACAGTCAAATCACAACCGAGTAGTCCTTGATACCCACCATCCACACACAACAATCGACATAAACCGACAACGAATAGAGTGGATGCATGCTCGCATCATGTAATGCGCGAAATCACTAACCTACCGGATAGCATGATTAAGAAGCTAAGAGGGAGAGTACTAATCTGACCTAGGGCTAGGGTTGTCCTTCACATATAGGGTCCATATGGTCCATCATAGTGGATCCACGACTCAGAATGCTCGTATGGTTATTTGGTGCTTCCAAAGTTTGTGGCACCCCGGAATCCCACTTGCCACTCACATGGCCCCATACGCGAAACTGGACCACCCGTGAGGAGATGTCAAGCTCACACATCCCCTCACTAATAAACCAATCCTAATTTATTAATTACCTAGGCTAAGGGTCATGATTCTAGGGGTGTGGGTCCCAAATCCCAAAAATTCCAAATTCTGGAGATATGTCAGCTACGACCGTGAACCCTTCTTGGTCGACCGTGGAGTCTTATGATGAGCTTCATGATCGTTGACCTTGAGCTCACCGAAAGGCCTGAGTGCAAAGAAGCACGGACACGAACACGACACGACATGAACACGCCGACACGACATTTCTCAAAAAAGTAGGACACGGACACGTCGGGGACACGTTAATATTTTATAATAATAATCATAGTTATCAGAATCCTACGATTCGTATTCCGAATCCTGAATCTTAAGGAAAACGATTCGTATCTATGTAACGAATCCCATTTATATATGAATCTCAACATTCAGGTGTGACTCCTACGATTCGATACTCATTTCATCGAATCTTACAATTCAAGCGATTCGGCTAAGCGAAAATAGCTACAACTAATAAGTTAATATTATTAATCTTTTACCTGTTTTTCTTTCTTTATTCTTTCTTTCTTTTAGTTGTTTTATTTTTAAAATGTTATTTCATAGTATACGAAACCTCCTAAGAATTTTTTGCGGCTTTGATAAGGTTTTAAAGATGAATAGAGAACATGCATTTAACTAAAGCATTTGATTGTATATATGATGCTTGTCTATATCTTTTTTTTTTTTTTTACTCTATTTTGATTTTTTTCTTTATGAACACTTTCTTAACTTAAAGAGATATCATACTGTGTAAGATTGATGGTTTGGATTTTTTTTTTAATATTTTGATTTAAAGATTATAAATATATATATATTGATACTTACACGTGATTTATTTCTTATATATATATATATGTATGTCATGATGTTCTTGATATGATTGTATGATACACTTATTACTATATTTATACTGCTATAAATGGGAAAATAGATGGTTATGAATAATTCTTTTCATCTATCTCTTTTAATTTTTAATTATCTTTCATTTTTATTAGAACAATAAAAAATCCTACGATTTGCGATTCGATTCGATTTGTGGGTATGAACAATTTGCGATACAATTCCGATTTTGAAAACTATGATAATAATAATATATCTAATTATATACTAAAAGATAATATCATTTTTACTTTGTAATCAATTTAGCAATCAAATAAATAAAAATTCAAGTACCAGTGTACTACTGTACCAACTAACAAACATATCAAATTATCAAATAGCAATACAAAACTGAAACATAATTCATAATTATAAAACATGAAATATCCATAGTTCCATAAAATCCATACAAAGAAAATGGAGGATCATTAATTTCCCCTCCATTCCAAAAATTCAAAAAGCAAAAAAGAAGTCAATTTCTGTCTAAAGTTTACTCAATTGATGCAACTTCAATTGCCTTATCATCACCATCAATTTGATCATGATCAACATCATCTGTAAAGACCGCGGTCTCCAACTCTGGCTCATCAAGCGAGAGATTAGCAACCCCAACATCCTCAAAGGAATCATGTGTATCTCCCGCAATATCCCACATCTTAGTCTCACCTTGCATATATTGTGGGGTTTTTCTTGATAAAAGACATAGATTGCTGTGAATAAAAACCAAGTCTTCACCTTGCATATATTGTGGGGTTTTTCTTGATAAAAGACATAGATTGCTGTGAATAAAAACCAAGTCTTCAGCACGTTTTGGCATCATCTTGTTCCTTCTCATGGAGTGCACAAAGGAGTAAGTGTTCCAATTCCTCTCACAACATGATGAAGAAGAAGGCTGCATAAGTAGCTTAAAAGCTAAGCTTTGAAGCATGGGTGCACATGCGCCATGGATGGCCCACCAACTCGTTGAATCCATATGATATCGATCATTTAAAGAATCGTACTCCCCAAATTGCCCCATTCTAAGGGAGAAATTGGCAAACTCCACATATTAACCATTGTGCCTAGCCTCTGCCTTATCTTTTTTTAAGTTAACAAAATTGCATTTAGGCCCTTTCCTTTTTTCTTTTTCTAATTTAAAGCCCTAGCCTTTGCCTTATATTTCCTTTTTTTTCTTCCAACTAGAAGAGATTTTTTTACGAACAGCCCCCCTTCTCTTTTCTTTATTATAATTTTAATACTTTTCTTCAACTAAAACAGTCAGCGTGTCAGGGAAAATAAAATATAAAAAAACAAAAAGCATGACACCATTTTTGGCCTGTCGGACACGTGTTCGAGCGCGTCCGTGTCCGATACGTGTTGGGCACTGACATGTCGGCCTCGGAGAGGTGTCTCTGCTTCCTGGGCTGGAACTAACAGGCACTGTCTCAGGTTCAACAGTAACCTGAGACAGGGAGTTCTTTCGGTCGATCGTGGCTCCTCCACGGTCGACCGTGAGAACTCCACAGTTAGTTTTCGGCTAACTGAAGGGTGTTTTATGGTCACCTATCGAAAGCCTCACGGTCGACTGCGACTCCTCCACGGTCAACCGTGGAGCTTTAGAAATGAGCCCAAAATAGTTTCGGGATGGGATTCAAGGGGCCTTTCCCCTTGCATCCATTAGGGCTTTTTACCACCTATTAGGGTCACTCCTTGCTACCTATTCCACATATCCATCTACCCACTTAAATGCCATAATACCAACGCCATAAAATCCATTAATTACTAACCTACCACCATTAACATTAAGGAGAGCTTGTAAGAAGGGTAGCTACACATTAAATGCATGGAATCAACAATCAAAAGCATAAATATATAGTTACAGGCATTTATTCACTTGCCTTTCCTTGATTGCACAAAAACCCCTTTTCTTGAAGCCTAGGTTAGTTCAAACTTGAGATCCACTCCCCCCTCCACCAAACCAAGCTACTAATCCCTTATCCTACATGCCAACAAGAAGAAAAACACCTACAATAATGAATGCATGGTCCTAGTAAAGAAAACAAGGGAACTACATGCAAAATAGGAAATGGGTTCTTACTAGGATGAAGGTGGGAGAAGGAGATGGTGAAGGAGAGTATGGGAAGAGCCTTGAGAGCTTGGGGGAGGCCTAGGAAGGAGCTTGGGAGCCTTGGAACCTTGAGCTTGGTGATGGGGAGAGTAGAGAAGAGAAGATGCATTGTAGAAAAAGAGGGTATGAAGGGGGTTTTAGGGCTTTTGTAGAGCCTTTTAGAAATTTGCACATAAAGCACAGTATTGGGAGGGTTTACAATGAGGTCCTTGGACTATTGGGTATGGGCTTATTGTAGAAGATAACAAGCCTTAAGAAGGCCCAGTTCATAGGCCCATGTAAAAATCCCACACGTGGGATATGGTTTAGATTTACATCTAATGTGTACAGCCTTCTTTCCTTGTATAGTCTAGGATATATTCTCTCATTGATTAGCTGATTTATCTCTTAATGTTTTCCTTGTATAGACTAGGATTGATTAGGATTGATTCTTTCCATTCTTTCATTTATTCTAATTTGTAATCTTAACATACTTAGTGGCTTGATTAAGGAAACAATTGATTATAAAATAGAACAGTCGATGATCCATTGATCATTGAGTTTTTCTCGCCAATATTGTCTTCTTCTTCTTCCTCTCATCTCATTACAGACTCTATCATGGTATCAGAGCTTAGGTTATGATCAATCCTCTCATTGATCAATTCTTTCTGGTGAGAATCTTCTTCTATCATTGCTGATTACCCCCCGATCAAAAGTGGCCCACCACTGATCAAAAAGTGGCCCACCAGCAACTCCCACAGTTCTGATCGACAAGCCTCAAGGATCTTTTTAAGGATTTTTTCTGGATTTTTTCTTCACCATTTAAGGTTGGTTTAAGGCTTCTCTTCCCCTGTCGTTTTTCATTATTAAGTGACAGATAGTTTTCATCACAACCGTCCAGATTTGTGGATCTGTACCCGTTGTTCATCAAACTTGGACTGGAGGAAGTACACTTGATCTTCTTCAAGCTGCTCAGCCTTGATCTGTGATTAGACCACTCTGTGGGTCCCACACACAGATCTAGCCTCACAAGTCCAGTTCGTCTGGCTCTTTTTTTTTTTTTTTCACTGCACTGTGTTGAGTGCTGTTTCCAGTTGGCTGTTTCATCAGCCTCTCAGTCCTGTACTGCTAGTGCTTCTGGTTAGTGCTGATTGCTACTGTTAGTGCTACTGTTAGTGCTGATTACTATTGCTGCTGTATGCTGATCTGATCTGCTCAGAATACCTTTTTGGTTGTTTTGTGTGCTGCTCTCTTTCTTCTTCTGCTGCTGCTTTGCTCTATTGTCTCTTATCTACTACATTCTTGCAAATGGACAAGTACGGCGTCATCCCAATTAAATTCAATGGGCAAAACTATATGTCCTGGTCCTTCCACTTAAGGAACTTTGTAGAAGGACAGGGCCTTTATGGTTATCTTGATGGATCAATACCTAGGCCTCAGATTTCAAGTACTACTGACTCCAAAGGCCTAGCCACCTGGTCCAAAGAAAATGCTAAGGTCATAACTTGGATCCTTAACTCTATTGATCCTTCTCTTGCGGTGTGGCTCTTCAAGCCTACACTACTGTAGTTGATATGTGGGCTCATCTGAAGAAAGTCTACCATCAAACCAATAAAGCCCGGAAATTTCATCTGGATAGTGAAATTGCCAAATATAATCAAGGGGATAAAACTGTGCAGGAATACTTTAATGGTTTCCTCACCTTGTGGACTGAAAGGGATTCTATGCTGATCCAAACGGTCTCTTCTGGATTTCTGTCTGAGGCTCTCCAGTTACAAGAAGAAACTCATATCAGCCAGTTTCTTATGAATCTACGACCTGAATTTGAATCTGTTCGGTCTGCGCTCATGAATAGGGAGAATACTGCTAATCTTGATACTTGCTTCCAAGAAGTCCTTCGTGAAGAACTTCGTCTCACTTCACAGCGCACTATTCTGGAAGCACCCGAAGCACCCAAAGCCTTCATTGCGCCTCTTCCTGCTGACTCGGCTCTTCTGGCAACTCCTAAGCAGACTCAATGTTATGAATGCAAAGGCTTCGGACATATTGCCAAAAATTGTCGCAAGAAATTGGTTTGCAGATATTGCAAACGGACCGGTCATGTGATTGATGACTGTCGCAAAAATCAGCCAGTTTCAATAAATTGTGGGATGTTTGGCATAAACGTCTTGGTCATGTGAACAATGCACATTTACTTTCCTTGTTTAAATTTGGTTGTTTAGATTCTACTTTTGATAATAAAATGATGTCTTCTTTATCTCAATCAAAGTGTGAAACTTGTTGCTTAAGTAAAAGTCACATTTTGCCTTTTCCTGTTCATAATGCTCGTGCTGTGGCATCATTTGACATTATTCATTCAGATGTTTGGGGTATTGCTCCTACCTTGAGTAGGACAGGCTTTAAATACTATGTGACCTTTATTGATGACCATTCTCGTCATACTTGGATTTACTTTATGCGCATGAAATCTGAAGTCTTCTCCATTTTTCAAAAATTTTATAAAATGGTCCAAACCCAATTTCAGAAAGCAAATCAAAATTCTACGATCAGATTCCGGTGGCGAATACATGTCTCATGAATTCTCTGCCTTCCTGTCTGATAAAGGAATTTTTCACCAAAAATCTTGTCCGCATACTCCTCAGCAAAATGGGATTGCCGAAAGAAAGAACAGACATATTCTTGAAACTGTTCGTACTCTGTTGATTGCGTCTTTAGTCCCTCCAAAATTTTGGTGCGATGCTGCACAGACTGCTGTGTATCTTATTAACCGTCTTCCTAGCACTATTCTAGGCAAGACTACTCCTTACGGAGTTCTCTTTGGTCACACCCCTTCATACTCTCACTTGCGGGTTTTTGGTTGTTTGTGTTTTGTTCATCTTCCTCCTACTGAGCGCACTAAGTTATCTCCACAGGCTGCTAAATGCATCTTTTTGGGTTACAGTAATGAACACAAAGGGTTTTGGTGTTATGATCAATTCGAAAAACGCATGCGCATCTCTCGGAATGTGATTTTCTTGGAACATATTCCCTTCTTTTCTTTACGTTTGGATAGTCATCCTATTGCTGTATCCTATCTGCCACAATTCTCGGAGTCTACTTCTCCATCACCTTTTCCCAAAGTCTATGTCCGGCGGAACAAGGTACCTCCTCTGGCGACTCCCTCTCCTGATCCTCTCCCAGCGCCGCCTACTGAATCTCCAGGTAATAATACTTCTTCTGATAACACCATTTCTCTGCGACGCTCTAGTCGTTCTTCTGTTGCCCCTAATCGCTATGGATTTCCTGCTTTTCTTACTTCCTTGGATAGTACTCCTATACCCACCTCATATTCACAGGCCTCAAAGATTGCTTACTGGCAGGATGCTATGACTGAGGAATTGGTTGCTCTTGAAGCAAACCACACATGGGAATTGGTACCGGCCCCGGCTGGCGCCTCTGTGATTGGCAGCAAATGGATATACTCCGTCAAAGTACACTCTGATGGGAGTCTTGATCGCTACAAAGCCAGATTGGTTGCACAAGGTTATAAGCAGGAATATGGAATTGACTATGAGGAAACATTTGCACCAGTGGCGAAAATGACCACCGTTCGTACTCTTCTTTGTGTCGCGGCAGCCCGCAACTGGCCTTTATGGCAAATGGATGTCAAAAATGCTTTTCTCCATGGGGACTTGCGAGAGACTGTTTATTTAAAACCTCCGCCAGGATATGCTTGTCCTCCAAAGCATGTGTGCAAATTGCGGAAAGCTCTTTATGGACTTAAACAAGCTCCCAGGGCTTGGTTCGATAAGTTTCGGGCAGCAATCCTTCAAGCCGGATTTCGTCAGAGTCACTCTGATAGTTCCCTCTTTCTAAGATGGACACCGAAGGGCTACACATTCCTCTTGGTCTATGTTGATGATATGATTATCAGTGGAAATGATACTACCGGCATTACGGATCTCAAACACCACCTTACTCGCCACTTCAGAATGAAGGATCTTGGTCCTCTCACCTACTTTCTGGGGCTTGAGTTTGTGCGCAACAAATCAGGCATTAGGGTCCTTCAGCGCAAATATGCGACAGATTTGATCACGTCAGCCAGGCTTGATGATGCTCACACTTTTGATACGCCTCTGGAATTGAATGGAAAAATCAGTTCCGATGATGGCACTCCCTTAGATGATCCATCTGTTTTCCGGCGGATAGTTGGTAGTTTGCTCTACTTAACTATGACTCGGCCGGATATTTCTCATGCTGTTCATACAGTAAGTCAGTTTGTTAGCAATCCCCACAAACCGCACCTTGCTGCTGCATTACGCATCCTCCGCTATGTTAAAGGCACTCTTCATCATGGTCTCTTCTTCCCTTCTGATACTTCTCTACAATTATCAGCTTATGCAGATGCTGACTGGGCTGGCTGTCCGGACTCTCGGAGGTCGACCACTGGATGGTGTATGTTTCTTGGAAAATCTCTGATTTCATGGAAGTGCAAGAAGCAAACCACTGTCTCAAAGTCTTCTGCTGAGGCAGAATATCGTGCGATGTCTTCCGCCTGTGCTGAAATTATCTGGCTCCGCCGCCTTCTGTGTGAATTGGGTGTTCTTGTTGGTAGTTCCACACCTCTCCATGGGGACAATACCAGTGCTACCAGAATTGCCAACAACCCAGTCTTTCATGAAAGAACAAAGCACATTGAGATTGACTGTCACTTCATCCGTCAACATGTCGTTACTGAGAAGATCACTCTGCCTCATGTCTCTTCTTTTAACCAGTTGGCAGATATCTTCACCAAGGCCCTTCCCAAAATGCGTCATCATGATCTAACTAGCAAATTGATGTTTTTTGCCTTACCACATCAATTTGAGGGGGAGTGTAGAAGATAACAAGCCTTAAGAAGGCCCAGCTCATAGGCCCATGTAAAAATCCCACACGTGGGATATGGTTTAGATTTACATCTAATGTGTACAGCCTTCTTTCCTTGTATAGTCTAGGATATATTCTCTCATTGATTAGCTGATTTATCTCTTAATGTTTTCCTTGTATAGACTAGGATTGATTAGGATTGATTCTTTCCATTCTTTCATTTATTCTAATTTGTAATCTTAACATACTTAGTGGCTTGATTAAGGAAACAATTGATTATAAAATAGAACAGTCGATGATCCATTGATCATTGAGTTTTTCTCGCCAATATTGTCTTCTTCTTCTTCCTCTCATCTCATTACAGACTCTATCACTTATATGTGGGTCTTGGGCCACCAGGACAAGATGGGTCCAATGACATGAATGCCATGCATGATAAATACTTCCTAATGCACCCTACTTTACTAATCCTAGCAAGTTAGACCTCTAAACCCTGATTAACCACCCCTAGCTCTAGCGATTAGCAATAATCCACCTAATTAAGGTCAGGGGCCTTGCACGAACCCTGGTCGTTTTTATAGATAGAGAGGTGCCTCACCTTAGAGATTAGAGATATCACACATAATGTTTAAATAAACTAAAACTCAAAGTTCAAACACAAACCATTTGGGATTAATCTACAGGGAACATGGATCTACAAGTTAGAAGGCATTTGAATGTGATTTGGTTTGTTATTCTGAAAGAAATTGATTTTTTTTTCTTGAAAAATTCAAAAAATACATAAAATAGCTTAAAGAATGCATTAGAGTTGGAAGTCTTTCATCATGTAACGCGTAACAATTATTTCAATATGATTAATAAAATAAAAAAGAATGAAAGAAGTAAAAAAAAATATGATGAAAACCGAAACTTCTCGTACTTGAGATCCTCCTTTGAGAAGAGCCTCTTCTTTCGCTTTGATCTGATGGTTTCTCTAGATATTTCTTCTAATTTTTTTTTTTTTTATAGCTTGGGAAAGTGAAAGAGGGCTGAAAGATGTGTCTTTCGGTGGAAAAGGGCTGGAAAAACCTTTACAAAATGTTTTTAAGAGGGTTTTCGTATCCATCTTAGTTGGCTTATATGTATCAGCTGATACATCAGGTTATCAGCAGGTATGAGCCAATAAACATGCGAATGGTGTTATTTTAAACATCATATTGGCCCTGGCCGATATCAGTTGATATTTTGATCCTTGATGAGGATGGATTTTCATCAATTCAATTCCTTAGCAGATTTGTTTACTCATTCTCTAATAACGGATGCTGCTTTCACCCCATTACAGTTTGTCTACTCATTTTGATAAAAAAATTGCTCATCTCTCTCTCTCTCTCTCTCTCTCTCTCTCTCTCTCTCTCTCTCTCTCTCTCTCTCTCTCTCTCTCTAAATTTTTCCAACTATGATCTGGGTAGCTTAACGAGGAGGCCAGCGACAAAGTGCTTGAGGTGGAACAGAGATACAATGAGATCCGCAAGCCCATTTACGACCAGCGAAGTGAAGCAATCGAAAAGATTCCTGACTTTTGGCTTACTGCGGTGTGTATGTCTTGATTTTTGTTTTGAGATATCACAATATCTTTTATTTTCGTTGCCATATTTACATCTTTATTAATCTATTTATTGCTTCCATATATTGCAGAGCTTTTTAATGATTTCAGTTTTTGCTTTTGTGCTTTCATATTCAGTTTCTCAGCCACCCAGTATTATGTGAACTCTTGACTGATGAAGATCAAAAGGTGTTGGTCTCAATAAGAGTGCTGTGTCAATAACTGTTTTTGCTGAATTGTTTTTCTTAAATTTATTACTTTTACTGTTTAAGTTTTGAGTTCCATTTTCTGCAATTTGATGCAGATTTTCAAGTATTTAAAATCTTTGGAAGTTTCTGATTCCAAAGATGTGAAGTCAGGGTACTCAATAACCTTTGTAAGTTTCTCTACCTTTCTGTTCCTGTTTTGTTATAAAGCAGTTGCTGGGACAGCAACTCTTTGGATGAGGAGAAAGGTGGAGGAAATGGAGGTGGAGAAAACCATTGACAGTTCAAATTTGTACTGAGCACAGTTATGTTCCCCTTGTTTTCCCCACCATCTCCATGTTCAAACAACCTCTTATTGTTTGGATTTCTCACTATGTTTCTGTGCTTGCAGAATTTCCAGCCAAATCCATACTTTGAGAATGCTAAGCTTACAAAATCATTTTCTTTCGACGATGAAGGAAACACTACCTCTACTGGCACAAACATCAAATGGAAGGAGGGAATGGTAAGCATTTTTGTAATATTATTTGGATGTTTATCATCTATAAAATCAGTTAGCATTCAACAAAGAAGGATTTTATTGCATTATCTGGAAAATTAGAAAACCAAAGTTCTGTTGCTGGGACCATTTTTAAGTGATTAGTGCAGTAGGCAATGGATAAAAATTTCTCCCTGCAGAAGATCCTAATGATTTAATGAGCACAGAGTTCAACCCTTATGATGGGCAATGATTTACATCTTAAGGCCATTTTCTTTTTCAAATTGATTATAGGGAGTGCTGTCTGTGCTTGTCCATCTAGACAGCTTACATTTTGCTTGCTTCCATTAGCAGTTCGCATGTCTCAACTATGTTATACTTCAGTTTTTTTTTTATCGGGCCTCTTGGAATTCCTTTTTTTTATTCTCCTGGTTGTTGGAGTGATTTAGTAGAATATCTATTGCTCATATTTTGAGTTACTTCCATTCAATATAGGCTATTGCAAATGGCAACGTTCATGAAAACAAAGGAAATAAGAAGAAACGAGATATTACCAAAGAAAGGTTTGCATGTTTCTTGAGAACTTGAATTATTCCTAATTGGTAGGGAAAATTCAATTGGGAAAATGAGTTTGTCTGATATGCCGCCTGGTCTGCAACAGTTTCATTACATGGTTCGGTGAAGAAGACACAAAGGATGTTCACTTGATACATGATGAGGTACTTTCTCTATCATAATGTTTGGTTCTGACGTTCTGTATCTTTCTATGATCTGATGCAGGAAGCGGCCTTGGAATCACACTCTGATCTTCTTCTGCCAGATAATATCCATGATTTCACAGTTCACACCTTTAAGTCATCCAAGAGAGGAAAAAACAAATTTAATAAAAGAAATTCATTATCTCTATCATTGGATGATGGTTTCATATATAACTTAATTGACTTGGGTGCATGAGAAAAACGAATGGAATTCCCTTTACAGTAGATTTGACCACCAGGACTCCTAAAATACTCACTAATTTCAATTCCTTACATATTTGGAGAAGTTTACCTATTGGCATGCTGATATGGCCTAGCTAATAGGGAATTCTTAGAAATAAACCTGAATGATATTTTTTAGGCTATGCACCCAATGTGCCTTGCTCACAATGGGAAACAATTATGATGCAGCCGGGTAGATAAGAGTCCTGGTGCAATTCAAAAAGTGATAAAATCCCATTTTTGAATTGTGTCAGTAGTCCCACTTGGTTACAAGAAAGGGAAAGGGCAAGTTGACAAGTAGCCCCTGGCACAGTGAAAAGTGCTAACTATTGCGAACTTGAGGTTGTGAGTTCGAGTCACATTACTGAACCAAAATAAAAAAAGGGTGAAAAGGAAGGGTCCCTTACTATTTCTATTTGATGGTGGAGGCTGGTGCCCATTGACTTGAGTTCACCATTCCATTGTAGAAATGTTCCAGTGAGGGGTGGAACTTCACCCACATTAAGGATGTCAATGGGTTCCCATGTACCTGTTAACCAAGGACCAAGCTCACAAATTCTGGTATGGGTCAACAGTTATGAACCCGTTAGATATTACGATCAGGTATGGGCCATGGGTCCAACCAGGTCCATATCCAATTGGCCATAGGACCAGGAACTAGACTTGATCAAGGTGTGTAGACTCAATTCTGGACCAGTACGGTGTCTTATAACTGTGGACCTGGACTTGGGCCTGAATATCAATTGGGTGAATGAGGGCCCACAACCAGTACAGGTTGGGTCCTTTAGGTAGTCAGGTAAATGAGTTCCAGTTGTTTCAACAAATTCAAACTTTCCCTTGACAATAAAGTCCAAGATGGAATGTGTGTGTTTTCCATACATTGTCCTTTCTTTTATGTTGGAACAGGGCCAGGCTATAAACTTGTCTTTTTAATAGGCGTGTGCCTGTGTCATGTTTGTCCCTCATGTGTCTCATACCACTGTGGTCCCCATTCCTGTCACCTGGCTTTATTACCCATAAGTTTCTCTAGCAAAAACCATAAACATGGTTTCTGGTGGGTGCACGCAGGATCCATTTGACCTTTATGTTAAATGAGTCAATAAGCAGTGAGTCATGCATCTGCTTCTGAGCCAGCATGCACAAGTTTAAAGGCCTCCAGGGCAGACAAGTGAATAATACCATGGCTGCTAAGTCATCAGCTGCTGAGCTAGCCTATGAAACTTGGACAAATTGCAGTGTTAGACACAGGCAGGAGGTGTTTGGTTATTTGTGGCTAACCTAAGACACTGAGCAGGCTATCATGCTATGGTTCACTGATACAGGTGCGGAGATGGATATGAACAACCGGAAAACAACCTCTCAATCCAGAAATCTTGGTCATGCATTAGTCATGGGTTTCTGTTATCTGATTCCATTAAAACATTGGACATATGGATATGGAGCTTGGTGCAATAGGGGGAGGATGTCCAAGTGCAGTATGTTCATATTATGATTTTATATATTAGTTCTTTTTCAAGTCATGGTGGGCCATCGACTTTGATGCACAATGGCTGTAAAATAGAGCTAGGCAACTGTATATGCACTGGGCCTCCCTTGATCACTTCCAGTTAAGCTTACCAAGATTCTGCCAAATGAAAAGGTCCTTCCAAATCTGTTGAACTGTCATATTTACAACCACAGGCTCTTGATTCATGGTCTTCATCCTATCAAGATGAGCAGGGAGCCCTTAGATCCATGGTCGGCTTTACTAATTTAATGTTCTTGTCTATTTGATAGCCCTTATAACCAAGGCCTTACTCAGTTAACATCCTTATACTGTAATACCATACTAAAGTTTTCACATTTAAAGGGACATTTTTAAATTGAGTCTTACAATTAATTTTCTTGTCTAGTATCAGGGTTTTATCAACAAAAGATGTTACCTTTACCTTTTGGCATTATCTTGCTATCCCATCTAATGCCAAATTTTATGATGGCTTACCTGTGGCTACATATTGTCCTTGGCCGTTTTCAATTTACGTGTGGCTTCAATGGTTTGGTTGCCTAAACTGTTTATCTGATGGGACTCACTGAATAGATTGTGCTCAAACATATCTCTCAATTTGGCGACTCTTGTGAATTGTGATCCTTTGGTCCATGACCGGAAAATGCACGGTTTGAGACTACAACAATGGTTTCCATTCGGTGAAAGACCATATACAAAATCTTTAGGACCTTCCAATGTGAGTTGTTTTTTGGGGCCCTGCCTGCCCATTGTGTCCATATCTCCAGACTGGGACCTGCTTACAAACTTAAGGCTGGAGGATGCAACACATATCCTCAGTTTAAGAATAATGTCTTCTCTCTCAAATAATTTTTCTCACTAAGTTTCTGGTATTTTTCATTATTGATACAAATGCCTTGAATTTAAGTCTGTTGTTCTCACATTTTTTTATGGAAACTTACCAGGTGGGAGACATAATCAAGGAAGACTTGTGGGTAAATCCACTGCAGTATTTCAATAATGTGAGTTGTAAATTCATTTGTCTGAATTTTTCTTTATATTGTAGTCCGTTCTGGTGTTTAGAAAAGCATTTTGGAATGCAGGAGGGAGATGATGATGATGTTGATGGGGATGATGACGACGATGAAGATGGAGAGGGCAATGTAAGTTTCTCTTGATCTGCACGTATTTTCCAAGGTTATGTGGCCTGTGCTATTGATCTGATTTGTGAACTGGGGCTCTCCAGTCTCCAATGCTCAATGTTTGGGAAGTCCTCTAATTGGTGACTGCAAGTTTACAACGAAGAGTGAAAACAGAATACAGCAATGGGTAGGAAAAGGGCCAAAAGCCAAATGGTTGGATCATATGATTTAGGAACTTTTTGTAGCTATCCTATTTTTTAACCCATTCAAGAGGAGCACATTACAATATTTATCTCCTGGGAAATAGAGAAAAAAATATATATATATATATATATCTCTCTCACACACACAGGTATCCAGAGTTCTTTTTGAGGATAATGTGTATGTTCCTAAACCAGAAATGTCCAGCCTGTGGGGCCTACCTGCCCCACTCTAGATCGATCTAACTGTGTCAGTCACTGCCCTCCTCCTAGAATTTTCACTAGTTATATTTTGACATTCATCCAAATCCTTCGGCCCCTCAATTGATGATGCAAAATTTGATACTTGCGGCTTTGTCTAATGACCCAGGATTGGACAACTTTGACCCATAAACGGTACCTCCTGCAATGGGGAGATTCTCAAAACTGTATCTCCTACGGTTGGGTGATTCCTAATTTTTTCACACTGGTCATGGGTAGACCTATAAAACCCCCACCTCCCATTTCTTCCTTTTGATGCATTCAGGTGGGCCCTACTGGGAGGTCCGTCCATAGCCAAGAAATGTTGTACAGGCTTTCGGAAATAAATTGCTGATGTTTTGCTGAGTTTGTTGGTGCCATGTGTCAATCACATTGTAGACGGCGGCATAAGTTCTTGTACAGGTGTGCATGATTGAATGCTAATTGCTACCATTTTTGGCAGGCTGACTTGAACGATGATGACGACGACGACGACGACGAAGAAGACGATGATGAAGATGATAACTAATTTGTTTCTGTTGTACTTACATATAAACTATTATTTACTCTTCCTTTTTGCATAGAAAGTTTTGGGTTTAAGTGTGAGAGGATGAGAAAAAACAAGGGGCCACCTTTTTAAGTTTTTGGTTCCTTTTTGCATGGAAGGCTTTATAAGGTAAAATTTTCTTGTCCATTTGATATGTATATTGTGATCAGCTGCCCCCATACCCACCTGCCAGAGAGAAAAAACAAGGGGCTGTTATATGCCTTAGTTTTTGGGTTTGTTTGACATGTGCTTAATTTAATGGTTTAGATAGTTGCCAATTGACACATGCCTGGCTGTGGCTTTGACTTCATGTCTGGCATGGTCTCCCCAGCTTATATGCAGGTGGATTTCCTCTGATCCAGCATTAGGACCGAGGATACTAGTGGGTAACATAGTGTTGGGCCATGCCTGAACAATGGGAAAGGGCATGTGCGCAAACAATGACTGGAAATGCAATTGTTTTGACTGACATGTTGAAGATATGAATCTGTGCAGCATCTGGACCATTCATTTTAAGGGCTCTGATTTGATTTACTTGTTGAAAATACATTGATTTTCCTATTAGTTCTTTGATGGAGCCATATCTGCCTTGGGTTCCACTGGATGATGATTAATATCAGTGAATTTAGATGACCAAAGGAACCAGAGTCTGAGAGACCCAGTTTGTATTTCAGTTCTAAATGTTTGACCTCGCCCAACCAATAGTGCTCTACCTTTGGGGCCCCATTACTTTTTACTTAAATTCATGTTCTTTTTTGCTTATATTCATGGTCATTAAGATGGAGCTAAACCAATGGTGCTCTACCTTTGGGGCCCCAAGACTATGTACTTTTAAAATCATGCTCTCTTTCCTTATATTCATGATCATTAAGATGGGGCTATAGGTATCAAAACGGAGCCTTGTGCTTAAAGGTCTCATTGATCATAGAAAGTATGCTGTCTGGTACATAAAAAGATGTTTTGGATAACTGTTCAATGTCACCTACTTCATGAATTTGCATGGATTTATTTCAGTGGTGCTTGTACTTGGTTAATCAGAGGAATAAGTTTTTGTGAACAAGCCTGAATAGTCTTTGGAGTCCATGACCCATCTCCCATTGTCACTAGTAATCGACATGGTAGTTCAGGTTCTAGTAGTTGGTGGACGTGGAGCCTAGTGCCATTTTCATGTCTTGCCCTATATTTTTACAGAGGGTCAGCTTGAAAATTCCTGGAGGTCCATGGTGCAGATCAATGAAACAATCCATGGTTTCTCTTTCTTGAGTGACATAAGTAGTCTTAGAACTGACGTGTCTTACCAGTTGGGTAGGACTCGTTTCTCTTTGCAGTGTAGAGTTAAGAGCAACAAAAATTAAAGAGACTTGGACCAAGATAGGTTGCAGGAGGTGGCCTCTTAAATGGGAATCAGACCAGACCAGGCCACCAGGGTTCAATTCACATGGACCTACCCATGATCCAAGTTCCACAGGCATGCCTCAAGGTGCTACCAAGTTTAGCTCAGGGGTCGGGTGTCTTTTACACATGTTTTGCATTAAGTGAAAGCTGCATATGCAATTGTTAGGTATGTAAGCTCCATGAATGCGTTTTTGTTTACCAACATTTGTCTAATAGCACCATTTTTCCATCATTTTGTGTGTGCTTTGTTCTACTATGTTTTTTTGAATGGCATGCTTAAATGTGTTAAGCTCTTGTCTAACATGAAAGTGGAGTCATAATCTGCCCTAGGACATTTTCTAAAAGGTCTCAAGTAGTTCAAACTAAAACATGTAGAAAGCATCAAGCCTAGATAGTGAGATTGGAACACATGGTCCTGGGATCATTTGGACATTACACCATAGAAAAATCAAGTTCCTGAAAGAAGTCATCATAAATTGATTCAATTATATCATGAACAGCAGTAGGTAATTAGCTAGAACTACCTAAACTAGAATTAGACTCATCATCTACCCTAAATCTCATCCAAACCTCACTAACACCATGTCAAACTAAGCACAGATCCATAGGTTCGACCAACATGATTTCGTTATGTTTGGTTCACAATTAATGCTCCAGCACTCAACCAAGTAACTGTTACCGAATCAACCACTGCAAATTATATCTGTACACTTTTTAGTCACCATACAGATGACCATACACCAATTGCCTTATGGGATTAGGCTATTATACAGATACCGGAAGGGTATGTAGTGCCCTGTCTACCCCATTATCAATCTACATTTCCAGTTCTGATATCAATGCTTACCGACACTGTCTGGGTCAATTGGGTTTCGGGACCAACCACAGTCTACCCATTATGCAATAAATAAGAATCAATATACCTATAATTTTCATGAACAGAGTTGTGATTACTGGTTTGGCCAATGCTCAGCTCACTCGCATTATTCTTGTCCACTTTTATTTCAAAGGGATCATCCTACTCCTTTGGCATGTTTTAGAGGTACAATAAATAAGATAATCAAGAGGCCTGCATGTGGACATGCAGAATCAACAACAAGAGAGAGGAGAGAGATGAGTAGCATTGCAGATGTTTTACTGAATGTTGCATGACATCTGCAGTACAAGCATAAGCTCACACCATTCAATCAATTCATCCAAACTCCTATTAAAAGAAACGAAAAGAAAATCATGGATGTAAACTTCCCTTCTAGTTGAAATACATTTCAAACAAAAACCATTTTAACACTCAGTCAGAAAACCTCCACTTCCATACAAGAGTTTATTCAGTGAAAAGAGAGAGAGCTTTTCTAAGAAGGAAAAAACACAGGTAAAGCTTTTCTAGGAAGGAAAGCCTTTTTTGAACACAACTTTTCTCATGGAAAATCATCTCTGGACTTGAGAAACACAGGTAAATGCTCCACCAAACAGCAGAATCCTTGGCATTAGATAAACATGCCAATGTCTAGCAGACCTGGAATCCCGACAAGCAAGCCAGACCCAACCATGAAAAGAGATGCAGCTGAACTGGGGCCAGCCAAAAAGACTTTGGGCCCAGACCAAACTTGGCTGCTTCGACTAGCATAACTGCAATTTCTACTGAATGTTGCATCTTAATGTCCAAACTGAACATTAAATAATTCACAACCTATGGAGAAAGGGAGGGAACGATCCAGGGGCTGCTCAAAATTCACAACTCTCAGTAAATGGACACGTTGTTGCTATAAGTTACTAGCAGAAAAACAACACAATTAGTGCTACAAAATCCAAATACAGTGAAAAGAAAGGGATCCAATGAGGACCATATCATGCAGCAAATCAGTATTTATCGCCACAATCTGCCGAAGATGCTCTTCTTCTCTTTCTTCATCCTGTTCTCAATAGATGGGAAATCAATTGAATTGAAGGCGATATCCAACACAATGGGATTGCATGCAACTGCCTGGAAGGCTGGTGGAAACACTTCGATATGAGGAATTCCTTTCGAGTTCAGTTCACCCACTGCAGACTCGTAAACATCCAGGCTCTCCAGAAGGAATTTTTCTGGCTGCAGCAATAAATCAAAGGTCATAACAATATTCCAAAGAAACAGTAATGATTAAAGAATATATGGTAAGATTGAATAGAAACCAACCTACCAAGGATGGATATCATCTACTAAAGCAAACACATGGGCAGTACAGGTTATTGTGTACCCTAATTCCAACATTTTCTGTCTAAGTATGCATCCTTCCAGTAAAATTTGTCTCCTTGCAGTATGCATGCCATGCCCGAGTCTTTCTATGCCTTAACATGGCATCATATAATGAATGCATTTTTTTTACCTGAATTGTAATTGTAACATGACTTGAATCTGCGTCCTGACAGTTGCAACAATGAGCACTTTTCCAACTGTGCTACACTGCTACTACAGGCTCTTGCAAACTGTCAGAAATGTTGTCGCATTACCTTCGTCATTGTTGAACTTTTTCCCCTTATGCTTTGTTCAAAAAACTTTTCCCCTTACGCTTTGTTCAACTAACTATTTATATTCATGTGAACTACATGAAATAACCTATCATTTATATTTACTGTAATCATAATCTCTTCATACGGTGGACAATAGTAGCCCAAAAGAGCTGATCTGAATCAGCCCCCAAGTTAAAAATCCAAAACTCCAGCTAATAAGGGCTCTAAATATTCATACTGGGTGACGTATAGCATCATAAGAACTAGAACTTGTGCTCTACAAAAAAAAAGAAAAACAACTTGTGTTGTGTCAAGCAAAAATCTGCAATGGAAGCCCACCCCAGTAAAGAAAGACAATTGTATCATAGCTATTGCCAGTGGTATATGAAGTAACCTGAATTAACCATGATCTAGATGGTTATATTGGTGAGAATTTTTTTAACCACAAACAACAAAACAAAAAATCATAAATATTGTCAAGTGTTGGATTCTGAATGTTTTATTGCATCAGGACAGAATATGAGTATGTATCATAGTAAAAAATCCCAAAGAAAAAAGAAGAAACATGGCGTGGCCGATAACCATGGCCCATAAAAGTGAACTATTGATGTGGCTGTTGTACTTCTTAATATCGTGCCAGTCCCACCTACCTCATATGCAGTTGTTGATATGCATATATGCTTGAATCTCAGAGACTGAATATGGGATTGAGTTGTTAACGAAGTTGTCCAACAAAATTGTACATACAGATAAAATGCCTAATGTATGGAGAAAGAACATAGTGGTCACTCTTTTTGAGTACAAATGAGGTGTTAACTGTTAAGAACTTATGCAAAACTACAAAGCTATCAAACTCATGAGCCATACGATTAAACCTTAGGAGAGAGTAATCGAGCAACACCTATGGAAGAATTAAATATTTTAGAAAACCAATATGGGTTCATACCAGGAAGATCTGCAAGAAAAGTTATTTTCCTCTTAAAACAACTCAAGGAAAATTTTATAAATGATAACTGATTTAAAGAGCTGATTTGGTGGACAATATAACAACAGACTGAAAATGAATCCAAGCACGATCCACGCACATGAACAAAAATATGACAGTCACTTAGCAATTCTCACCCTTAACCCTTAACTCTTGTGATCCTGAGAAACCATTTTCCTTTTCCTAGGAAAATGCAAGAGTATTCTTTGGCAAATCTTGATCATGGAATGGCCCCACAGATGATGACATAACAATCACCATAAAAGAAATTTACATTTGTGATGGCCTTATTCTTTTCCCTGAAAAAGCATAATTCTTAGAAAGCAGTTCTCATTAACTGATTGCATTAATGCTGTTTCTGTTATATGAGAAACTTCATCTCTGCAAAGGCCATATTTTGACAAAAGGGATTGATTTTCCATTCACCAATTTACAAAATTTTGTAGCTCCAATATTAAAACTGCAACACAATGTTTTTCTCTCCTAAGGTAAAACTGTAGTTTTTATGAAGCTGAAACTAGAATTCAACAACATAGAACAAGAATTACCTTCTTTGGAACACCTTTCAAAGACAGTGCAGAAACTCCTTTAGATAGTTTTTCTGGAGCCTTCTCCTCTTCCATAATTGCTGCTGCATGCTCTATACAACTGTTTGATCTGCAGTTGTTAGATAAGACTTTCAATTCTTGGATCATCCCCTGTTAAAAGAATGAGTCAAATTACAAATCAACGCAGAAACCTGAAGAATTATGTTGAACTGCACAAGTGCAATGATATAGCATGTCTGTTTTGATGTCCATACTAATTAAGAGATGAAAGGGTTTATGTTCCCATCAGCAACTGATTTGAATGTCAAGGCCAAGGTGTAGAACTACAACCACCCATAAAATAAATGACCCTGCTATCAGAAATTTATCACCTCTACAGGAGATTAAATCCCCAGTTATCTCCAAGAAGAATTCAGATTATAACTTAGATTTGCTGCCATACTTTTAATTGATAAGATTCTCCAGCCCTATGCAATTTTGCAGAAATTCAACACCACCAATCGAGCGGTTTTAGACTACTTCACGCAAGGCTACTCATTTGCACCATTTCGTCATCGTGTGATCTTACTTGTCGGGTAGATCTCGCACCTAATGTATGTGACATTGAAAGCAAAAGTCGCTGCTTTAAGGGCACATTTGTGTAACATAGTTTCTGCAGGAACAATACAGAAAAGGTTCTGCAGTTCTACAGTTTGGTGCAGCAAGTTTCTGCGAGGAAAAGTTGCAAACAACAATTGGTTTTCCACAATGCTATGGAAACCATTTCCGAAGAGGGGGGTCAGAAAGGAATTTCCACAAAAGAGGAAAAATGTAAATTCACAGAATGCCTTCCCTGTAGGTAGCTGAGGCATTATAAAAATGTGCTCTAAATGCCTTTCAGTTGTTACTGGTTGGAAAGTAGTTAGCTGCTTCATAATCCAAGAGTATATCAGAGATTGGTTGGAAAGTGAATTTATTTGACTATTATGTTGCCAGATATATCATATGTCGTAAGTCAGTTCATGCATGCACTACAAGACTAGACATCTAGCTGCAATGCGTTACAGAATACTTAAAAGGAGCACCGGGACAAGGTATTCTGTATCCTTGTCATGGCCATTTAAATGTAGAAGCATACACCAGTATTAATCAGGCAAGTTCCAAGGCAGACAGGAGTTCAACTATTACATATTGCATAATAGTTGGTGGGAATCTAGTATCATGGAAAAGTAAGAAATAACTAGTTGCGTGGTCAAGTTCTGAGGCTGAATATTGAGCTGTCCTATAGAGGTTGTGAATTATTATGACTAAAAAAAAGGTAGCAAGCAAGTGGCTTCAAAAGTGGACCAAGTGATTTTGCATTGTGATCAACACTTCTGCAATTTAAAGAACAATGCCAGACATGAAGTGTGAAAAGTAGTAGATAAAGATTTAAAAGAAAAGATTGTGGGGGCAAGTAGATCGGGTGATAAGATTTATAGCAATTAAAATAGAGTTAAGAGGAAGATACAATTCATATCATTAGCGCTTGCACACCCCAAACAAGATTAGATGAAAGTGTTAACGGGTCATTTGTTTGCACTTATTTACACATGTAAATGATGCACATGCTTAACATTTACGCATGATCACGTTTGTTTGTGCTAATTTATGCATTACAAATGAGGAGTGAAAATTGTGTGTAAATGAACCCATCTTCATATGAAAATTTATGCATCTGAAGAAGTGTGAAAGAACCAACGAGTGGTAGCTTAGTTAGCCAAGGACTCTGCACCTCAAGAAGCGGAGAGGTTTTGTGTTCGACACCTACCTCCTTAGGCCACCTCCCATAGTTTTACCAGGTGCATGTGGATAGGAGGGTTTGCATGTGCCCCTAGGGATTAATTCTCGGCTATCCAAAATTGAGTGTCCCTCAGGCTCAGGGCCAAAGGCTCCTAGGTTGGGCTGGGCAGGAGATACCCTGGGTTATCAATAAACTATAAATAAATAATAAAAAAGAAGTGTGAAAGCGTGTAGCACCTCTTTGTCTATGGTAAGTGGCTCTGACAGATATTGGTTTCAAAACCTGGCATCATCTTTTCATTTTTGCTATTTCCAGAGGGCCCTAAACTTTTAACCCAAACCGTTCAAATTTTTTATTGACCCATTAAACCCCAAAACATTTGGTTTTATGTCCTAAATATAAGATAGATTGAGATCATAAATTTTTTTGACATGTACCCTGAACTGTTCTACCTTTACTCATGTGAAGATGGTGCTTCCAAACAAACATGGTACTGTGTTTCACATTGAGATTTTACACATGTAAAATTCACATGTGCAAATTTTATGTATGTAAATCCCACCCATGTGCAAAAGACAAACATATCTAAGAGGTTTGTTTGCAGTCATTCACATATTGAAATGATTCACATGTGTAATGGTTATACATCATCACGTTTGTTTGCACTCATTTACGAATGTGATGTGAAAATGAGGTGTGAAAAGGCCATTTACACACCAGAATTTCCTACGAAATAGGTGTGAGATTTTCACACCTCCCTTGCAAAAGGTTCCTAATATAGTCTCGTATACACTAATTGCATTCTTGCAGGCTCAATCAACCACCTTTAGTTTTCTTTTTTCTTTTTTAATTTCTATGGGCTCCATATTTGTGATCCAAACCGTTCAGTTTGTTCATTGGAGTAATGAACCCCATGATCTTGAAGCTAATTATCTTAAATCTTCATAGATTTTCGGTAATTTGTTGAAAAGTCCCAACCTATAGATCTAATTATCTACACTTCTTTAGGCCCACAATTCATGATCCAAATTGTTCAATATTCTTGTATTAATATTGTTCAATTAAATGAAAAAGTCCAAAAAAATTCAAATATATCTAAAACCATTTACTCATGTGAAAATGGTGATCTTTACAAACAAGGTAAAATGTTTCGCACGTGCAACATTTCCATGTTTGACATTTGCACATGTAAAACCCATTTTCTTATCACATATAAAAGACAAGCGACCCCTAAGTGACAATTTTGAGAGATGTATGGTTTAATATGAGAAATCCCAATTAAAGAAAAGATTTTCCTAGGACTGCGCGTAAATGGGCATGTAGGATAGGATAGTAAAAGATATCAGAATGTTTTTGAAGTGTTCTGTGATTGATGCATGTCCAACGAGATTGAAATGAATTTTACAAGATATTAATTAGACCAGCTATGACCTATAGAGCAGAATGTTGGCCAATCAAGAAACAACACATACAAAAACTGAGTGTAGAAAAGATAAGAATGTTGAGATGGATGCGTGATAAAACTAGGAAAGACAGAATGAGAAATAAGTGCACTTGAGAGCACTTAGGGGCAAGGATAAAAATAGCAGTTGCAGCAGGTGTAGTGGCCAGTGGCCAAAACACTACCTAGTGGGAGATACGTAGTAGTTGCGGAGATATGTAGCAGCATAGCAGTGTGGATTTTTAAGTGCTTAAAATTTTTTGAATCTTGTGTAGCAACCAATCTTTTTTTTTTTTTTTTTTAGTGATTTGGAACCATAAAAGGGTAGAGACCTTAGTGTCTGGAACCTCCTCCCAGTAGGGTAGCAAACGGGCATCTGATTCTCCGATTACCTGAAAGTTCCGACCTGCAAAAAACCGAGTCTGGAACCTATTTTAGGTTCCGATTAATAAACGGGTTCGGGTCCGGAACCCAATTTAGGTCCGATTGATAAACAAGTCCGGTTCCGTGTCCATATAGGTTCCAACCCGTGGACTAGAGACCCGGCATATGAGTCTTTAATATTGCAAATTTGTACCTCAAAACAAAATTTTTTTGACCTTTTTATGTTTAATACTGGAAGTAGTAGACTCGATGCATTGTTATAAGTTGAACGATATGCTTATTGTAAGAAAAAACGAGAATAAAGAGAAATTAGAACTGATTTTGGAACTAAGTTCTAATCCTCTATGTGGACCCGGTTCCGAAACCAGATTCGAGTTTTCCTATCAGAACCGGGTCTAGAACCAACAAAACAAGTTCCGAGTCAAAACCGGTTTGGAACCGTTATTTAAAAACAGGTCCGGGTCTGGGTCCACTATGGTTCTGATCCGGAACCATTTCGTTTGCAACCCTACCTCTCAGCCTTCTCGATCCCACTCCGAAAACGCTGATTGGCATTTTCGGAGCGAATTTGTCCTCGGAGCGCGGTTCGAGCGAATATGGAGCGAACTATGCAAAATCTTTGGTTTTTTGTGCATTTTCTTTTTCTAAAAGGTTGATATTTATCTTTTGAATGAAGAAACTTCTTCTGACTAATTAATTATTGTCTATTTTATGTGGTTCAATTTGCAAAGTTAATTTTTTTCTCCATTTTAAATACTTGATTATATGGATAAGATATATTTGTGCCCATTAGTTAATTGTTTATAAACCCTCAAGCACTATGTTGTATAGGCACTTTGGAAGTATTCCGAACATATAATTATTTTAAAATTTAGTGTTTCGACGCGCTCCAGCTCTACACTCTGGGCGCTTAGGTAGAGACAACCATAGGAAAAGCTATTGAGAAGAAGAAATAGGAAAAACGGTGTTATAAATTAAAATTGCTTGGCTTCCATTAGGTTTTAGAGTTTTAGACCATAACGGTGCTATTTTTAAAATAGCATAGTGGCCTCAACTGCTACGGCCGATAATACGGCCGCTATGTAGGATTTTGAACCATGTTTAGGGGTAGAGATTCAATAGGTGATAGATTAAAAGAGACTCGTTTGAGATGATTTGGACATGTCCAACGCAAGACATCAACTGTGCCAATGAGTAAGTTTTTCTATGCACGTTGATGGGCCCCTCAAGGACAAGGGGTAGGGCGAAGAGGATGTGTATATGAAGTCGTAGTGAGAGGTCTGAAGAAGTACAACCCAACTTAGGATTTTACCCAAGATAGACCAGAATGGAGAAACAAAATTCATGTAGCTGAATCCCAACATAGTTGGGACAAGGCTTTGATGATAATAGTACTCATGCACTTCATATTGCTACCAATCCAGTATATCATGAGCAAAGCAAGCACTTTGAGGTCGATTTCCACATCATCAAAGAAGAAGTCACAAATAAGGAAATAATTGGGACTATACTTGTACAAAGGATCAAGTTGCAGATTTTCTCACAAAGGTCGTAACTAAGAGTCACTAATTGTAACAAAGGTAGTACTTGGAAGAGATCATGGCCAGAGACCTTTGTGGAGAAAGAACATGGGCAGAAGTGGTAGGTTCAAAAGATGGGGAGGACTATTCTCAGCCAAATAGTCAGAGGGAACTCTTCCATGGATATTGCAGTGGCTGAGAGTGGAGTCCTTCTCAGTTTTTGTGTCTAATCTCCCACAGCACATCTCCAAGACATAAGTGGAGGCCATGTTTTGCAGAGCTGGAAGGATAGCAGATGTTTTCGTCCCTGTTGACCAAAGAAGTAGAAATAACAGGGGACTCACTTTTGTGCAATTTGCTACAAAAAGGGAAGCTGAAAATGCAGTCGAGATTGCTATGGGAAGATCATGGGAAGGGAGGTAAAATCCAAGCAAATCTAGTTCGGTTTAAAAAATAGAAGAAAGGAAGGGTTACTGTACATGCTGATTTAGAAGGAAGAGGTAAAAACCAGATTCTGAAAGGAGGTGAAAAGAGGGCTAAGACTAGATCTGCTTGGTGGATAGTGGATGAAGGTGGGGAGAAAGGAGTCAGGGGAGAAAGGAGTCAGTGTTGCTTCATGGTTGATCAAGCAGAAAAAACCCTATCTGTTCTTCAGCCTCGTAGGTTTTCTGAAATCAAAGGCGGAGGAGGGTTGAGGCACACAGAACTGGATCGAAAAATGTTGGGGGGAGATGCCAGATAAGGTTCAAATGCTGGGTCAGGAGGCCATTTGGATAAAGTTGCTATCAGAGAAGGATTTGGAAGAGTTCCTCGATAAAGCTGCGATCTTCTCTGTGCTAGAGAGATGGATGGAGTGCATGGGGTCTCCACCTACTCCAAAGTGGGCTAAAAATTCAGGAAGTATCCCTTCATGTTTGGGATGAAGAAATCTTCAGTCTCATAGGCAACTGCTTGGGTCGGAACAGTGGAGATCGATCGTCAGACAGCAAACAAGGAGTGCTTGGAAGCAAGACGAGTGAAGGTGCTTTTGGACAAGTCTGTATCCCTGACAAAGTCTCTGCCCATATGGGCAGAGGAGGTGAAGTTCATTGCTATAATAGACAGAGAAGAGTAGTTTGTGATGAATTTTGCAAGGGAGGAAAGGCAGAGGGAGTCTGGTAAGTTTCAGCTGAAACAATGGGAGAGGCATAGGGAGGAAGATGATGACGACATCACCTGCCCAGTTCAGGGACTGATCTGTAAAACTTTACAATATAAATGCATCACAATGGCCACCCAAGTACCCAACCCTAGGTTGGACAACCATCTGGTTCTCACCCAATTTCTCTTCTATCTTCTTACTTTTCCTTTCTTTTCTCCATCAATTTTCCTTTAAGATTTCAGACCTTTTCACCTTAAAAATTTTAAATAATTAAAATCCAAACATCCAACTGATATTTATATGGAATTATATTATAAAAAAAAAAAAAGAGCCAGCTATAGGAGATCCGAGCTGTCAAGCAATGCTAAATCAACTCCTAGATGTTTCAATATTGCCCATACAATCTGAATAGAAAGGAAAATTATAAAACTGAGCGAACTTATCAAGAGTTAGATAAAGAATAAATAGGAAATATGAAAGAAATACAGCCACATTTTTACTCAAACGTTGAGCCAATAGGCCCCAAAGAGCCTATGATCCAATTGCACAAAGTTACAGTGGACAAAGATAAAAGCACTCTTCTGATTCACTCCTTGAATGTGAATGTACTAGAATGCGTAACTGTAATAAAATTTCAAACATTGAGTCATTGTCATACCTTATCAGCAGGATTCCCAGATTGGAGTTTCTGTAGAGCAGCATCAGTAAGAGAGCGAGCATGGCAGTATAACACATATGCCTCTGTCCTCTTTCCAGCTAAACTGTAGGACTTGGCCAAATAGAAGCACCTAACACCATTTTAGAAACCCTTAATTAATTACAATTTAAGTGGTAAAAACAAATCAATCTTCAAACATAAAAATGATTCACTATCACTATTTTTTTTCCTCCTTTGCCTAAATGCTAAAAGCTGATGAGCCCAATTTGCTGGTGATAGCATGGTTCTGAAAATCGAAATTATATATCAAATAGTTCAAGGGTATGAATCGTATCCTATCGTGAATGGTAGGATTTTTTTAAATTTTCTTAATAAAATATAAAAATAATTGTTTTTCTTTAAAGGTAGTTATCCATTTTCTATACATAGTAGCAAATGAGAGTACAAGATATGAAGAACCTGACATATAATAATATATCATAAATGTTAGGTGTGAATTAGTTAAATATGTTCAAGATATCAATGTTACTAGGAAAAACAGTAAATTGCAACGTTCCTTTTGTTAAATAAAAAAAATCTAAATCATGAACCTTACATGGTTTGGATGTCTAAATCATCACGAAGAAAATACCTTACATTGAAAAAATTTGCATGTCCAATATATATATAGAGAGAGAGGTGCTCTTGTGAGAGACACTCTCACCTTACCATATGAGATAAGGTGGGGGCCCTCACATCCATATCCAATGCCAACAACTTAAATGCGAGGGCCCCACCCTTATCTCTCATGGTAAGGTGAGAGTGTCTCTCACAAGAGCACCTCCCATATATATATATATATAGTCAAATGCTCTAGTCACATGCATGTTCCTTACTTATCTCTAAAACCATTTTAAAGTCACAAAAACTCGTAAGGAGTTTCGTTATATATATATAACCTTCTAAAAATAGAAATGCTAAAAAAAACAAAGGTAAAAAAACACTGAGATTATTAACCAATCAACTGAAACAGAAATGCTAAAAAAATAAAGTGAAAAAAAAAAAAATGAAATTAATCAATCAATAGTCGGTTCTTTCAGCTCCAATGAATCACTTGAACAGTAAGATTCAAGCAAACAAGTATCAAATCATGAGATTCACAATTGAATCCTAAGATTCACCTATAAATAAGATTCGTCGCATAGATACGAATCTTTTTCCTTGAGATTTGATGCGAATCATAGGATTCGAGATATGAATTGTAGGATTCTAAAAAGCTATGGGTAATAGTATTGAGGAACCACCGCATATCAACTTTTTTGCTAGCTCCTCTGTTGTGTAATGGCTGGCTTGGGAAATCTTCTCCCTTTTACTAGCTTCATCTTTACAATCCAATATAATTCCTTATTTTTAAAATGAAATAAAAAAATGAGTAACAAAGATTCCAAAAGTCCATAATTTACATTTTACAGATGATATAATGATGCACTATAATTTGGGAGTAGTCCTATCCTTTTGGCAAAGACAAACACTGAAGGTTACTAAATACAGAATAAGCCAGTGAAGTAGATCATCTCTAAAAACCATCAACACACTATTGACTAAATATCTGGGAGAGAGAGAGAGAGAGAGAGAGAGAGAGAGAGAGAGAGAGAGATTACCTTTTTCTAAGTCAGAAAATGGAAACTGAGCCAGATTGTTGTTTACTCAGATTGTTCAAAAAAATTTTGAGTACAAAAAAGAATGCCTAAACTATGGAGAGAAAAAAATTGGGGGTTCCCTTTCAACAAAAATATTTTTTAAGAACTCTACAAGACTACCGTGTTATCAAACTTATGAGCCATACAATTGAAACTTCCGAAGTGAGTACAAATGCATCCCAAGAGACAGGAATATTATATTTCAGGGAACCATTCTGGGTTTATATCAAGAGGATGAACAATATAAAGCCATATTCCTATTATGACAACCAAGGAATGATCTAGAGAGAAGAAATCACATAATTTTTCTATTGATTTAGAGAAGGCATGGGATTGGTTAATGAATTAGCATGGTATGAAGCACTGAATGTATAGTGTCCAACTTGGCCAAATCATACAGTAACGAGATTCACCACAAGTGACTGAGTTGGACCAACAGTGGGGTTTAATACAGAGGTGTCAAGGAATTAAATTGGGCAACTACTAAGAGAAAGGGTATTTGATATGGAAAAATAGAGATATACAAGGCATGGGTAAAGGAGTTGTAAGTCGTAACAAATGTACGAACCCTGTATGGAGAGACAACTGAGTTCTTAGTGGTGCCAGACCACCTAATTTTGCCTTTGTTATGGACAAATTAATCACAGAAATCCTGGATAAAGTTTCAGGGCGTAAGTTGTTAGCAAATAATGAGGTCAGTCAATCTCGGTTCATTTCGGCCAAAAAGGACGCAACTGTTTCGTTAGGTCATCGAAAAGCATTTCGGATTTATTTGGCCCCATTCAGCTGTTTCAGTCCAGATTTCAGCTCATTCAGCTGAATAGGCCGAATGGCCAGATTTCAACCAAATAGGGAAAATGGTGATTTCTGTTCTCAAGTTCTTTTAACAAAAAAGCTCTTCATTTTCATGTAAGAACTAATTTGCAGCACTTTAGTGTAGTAATTATGTGACTGTGATTGTTTTAAGTTATTTTAGGCTATAACAACAATAATTAGAGATGAGAACTGACAATGGATGTCATAATTTCAGTCAAACAAACATAGCTTATAATTGTTTATTTATCATGTGGAAATAACATATTTTAGTTTGAAACGGTTTGGATGTGTACACAAGATGAGAAAGAGCACGTGCGAAGATTCGAAATATTACAAGGAACTAGAAGGGAAAGCCAATAAATATGAGGAATGAAGTAGTAAAAAATTGTTGAAAGACAGTAAGATGAGATGAGATTGAGATTGGGCAAGGTTTAGATGTCATCAAACACATGAGAGCGGAATAGACAATGTATATCAATGAGAGGACACGATGATCCCATAATGACATGAATAAAAAAGAAATTCCTAAACCATGCATGCAAATATTTCCATACAGGTGCGTGTGAAAGTAACAGTGGAACAGAATTCACAAAAACGGCACCAAAGGGCTCAGAATTTCTAAATCTGTAAACAGTTAGTCCCATCATCGTTTGAGTTTCTTCGCAACTTGTTGACTTGGACAAGTTGAAAGAAGTGAACGAGTTTTAGTTTTAATTATTTTATTTTTGCTTAATCATTGAAAAAACAAATTCAGAGAGAAACATGTATGTGTTGATCATCTTCTTTTTCATTAATAGATTGCATAAACTCAGATGTGAAAATATAGGATTTAGTTTTTAGTGTTGGTGATGTTGAAAATGTTATGGCTGGCGACAATGATATCGAGAATGATGTTGATGATGATCACGAAATACCAAAGCCAAATTATCGGTAGTTAAGGATGGGGTGAAGATGAAAAGAAGATTGTTTATGAATTTGATGATTTCATTGGATTGAATTTTAAACTATGAAAAAACTTGGATAAGTTGTTTGCATTCTGAATCATTTGATAAGTAGATTTGATTTTAATCAATTGATGTTTTATCTTTACATAACTAATGCTTGAGGTTTGGAGTAAGTGATTTAAAAATGATGGTTGGAATGTAATTTGAGACTTATAATTGATCTATTAGGTCAACAATGGAAGGTATCTTCTGACTTAAGCAATTAAGGGGTTGTTTGTCTACACCCATTTACGTACGTAAATGGTGAATGTGCGTAATATTTACACACCAGTCATGTTTGTCTGCAAGTATTTACGCATCTTGTGTAAATCAGATGTGTAAATGGTGTGATAATGAGCCCATTTTCACACCAAGATTTGAACACCTGTTCAGGTGGGAAAAGAGAATATCAAGCCACATGTGGTTTCAAAGAATACCCATTGGAGGCGGACGGTTTGGTTTAAGGGCAATTTCCATCAAAGCGGTTCTGGATTCGAAACCCTCTCCAACGCCTTTAGAAAAATAATAATAAAAGAGGTATTTCCATCAAAGATGTTCTGGGTTCGAAACCCCCCTCGAACACATTTACAAAATAATAATAAAAGATGCGTCAAGACCGATGAAACCTATGAATAAAAACCCTCCATGCATCTCATCTCCCTTTATGAAAGTAACCTCTCTATTTCTCTCTCTTGCCTTGCTATACCAAAAAAAAAAAACTTTATAAATCTATTTCTATAATTGATTAATATTAGCGTGAGTTGCATGGGTTAAGTTTTATGCAAATTGAATAATGAATTAAGAGAATATTGAACTAAATATTAATTAATAAAAATATTAATAATAATCCTATTTTCTTAACCATCAGACTATAAACTCATATTTCCTTAACCGAACATGTTGGAATGCATTTTTTTTAAGGTGATCATCGATAGAAATGTATATTGTTGAAAAGTATATTTCATGTTGAAAGACATGTTCTTTTTTAAGGATCTAAAATGGAAATGAAAACTTTGATATAAATTAGACCTTTTTTGCCTCATTTTCATATCATTATAGTAGAATATAATTTAATGATTAATAAGTATCATTTACAAAATCGTTTAATACATATACACATATCATTGAAACAAACATAGAAAAATGAATCACATGTGTAAATGATGCGAAAATAGTTTTATTAGACAAACGTTGTAAAAAGAAACGCATGTGTAAAAGTTACATACTTAAAATTTGAATATTCATCATTTACATGTGTAAATTGTATTTACATATCCCACGCGTAAAAGACAAACAACCCCTAATGGAAAAATATCGAGCAAAGAGGAAAAATCTGCATATGGTCTTCATCGATCTAGAAAAAGCCTACGGCAGGTTACCTAGAGATTTAATTTGGTGGGTTTTAAATAAAAGGAATGTTCCACAAGGTTATATTGAAATTATTAAAGACATGTATGAAGGAGCAGTAATGAGTGTGAGAACTACTTGGAGAGAGACAAGAGAGTTCCCAGTTACCATAGCTTTGCATCAAGGGTCAGCCCTAAGCCCTTATCTCTTTGCACTGATTATAAATGAGTTAACTACTCATATTCAAGAAGGTACATTGGTGCATGTTATTTACAGATGATACTGTGTTGATAGGATGATATTATGTTGATAAATGAATCAAGAGATAGTGTGAATGCAAAATTCGAGAGATGGTTACAAAGACAGAATATATGGATTGTAACATACAGAAAGAGCTGAAACTACTACAAAAATTGAAGGCCATGAGACACCACAAAGTGATTCTTTCCGCTACCTTGGCTTTATAATTAGTAAGGATGGGGATATTGATGAAGATGTCGAACATAGGATAAAAGCGGGATGGTTGAAGTGGAGACTTGCTTCCGGAGTACTATGTGCCCGACGAATGCCTACAAGATTGAAGGAAAAATTTTATAGGACAACAATTAGACCAGCTATGACCTATGGAGCAGAATGTTGGCCAATCAAGAGACAACATTTGCACAAAATGGATGTAGCAGAGATGGGAATGTTGAGGTGGATGTGTGGTAAAACTAGAATGGATAAAATTAGAAATGAGCGCTTTTGAGAGCATTTAGGGATAGCAACAATAGGGAATAAAATTATATACACCAGTTTGGGATGGTTTGGGCATGTCCAACGTAGGCTGGTAACGGCGCCGGTTTGGAAAATTTTGGCCATGAAGGTTGATACCCCACCAAGGGAAAGGAGTAGGCCAAAGAGAATGTGGATGGAGGTGGTAAAAATGGATATGAAGTGTGACTTATCTGAGAGTTTGACTCAAGATAGATCGGAATAGAGAAACAGAATTCGTGTAGCTGACCCCAACATAGTTGGGACAAGGCTTTGATGATGATGATAATGATTTGATCTTTTAGATGTGATGTTTGGCTCTAAAATTATGTAATTTGCAAGATTATATTTTCTCTTTATTTTCCTTCTTTTAGTAATTTTTCTTGGATACATAAATTTATAAACTTGAACTTATTATCATGAGTATGTCAATAAACGTATATTTATATTTAGGGCCTGTTTGGATACGGTAGAAAGCTTCTGAAAATATATATATTAGAGAAAAGTATCTAGTATTCTCGACGTACATTTTGATGTGTTTGGTAACACTCTATAAAGTATATTGTACTATTTAGATTTCTTCAAAAAAAAAAAAAAAGTAAAAGATTTACTACTAGAGGGGCATCCTATATATTTTCTTCAGCATATTCTAATCTTGGAATGCGTGGGCTTCCTTTGACCTCTTTTGCCTTTTCTTTGAGAGTCTTCATTGCAAAAATATACCCTTTTACTTTCAACTAGAGAGGAATCAACTATATAGTTGCAAGGGAAAAACTCTTGAAGAGGATCATTAATGAAGGTCAAATTTGTGACAAGATCCATGACGGGGTGATTGAGTCTGATGCTACCCAACATGCAGTGGATATCATCACCGAATAGGAAGACATCGACTTTTGATGGAGGTTGAGTGATGGAACATCTTCGATGTGTTTTTAAGGTAGCACAAAGATAGAGAAAATTTATACCTGGTCAACTACCAGCCATGGATGCCACTGGTAGCATTTTTGCAGGGGACAGTTTTGTTCCTTTGGCCATTTGGGTTTTCTTCCTCCTGCTTTTGATTGATGGAGGGAGATTTAACTTCTTCTTTCCCTTCTTTAGGGACATAGTTGACATATGTAAGATTTTGTTACTGTAAGTACAACTCTTGATGGGCTGCTGGTCAAAACGATACTCATCACTCTATCCTATCTCTCGATACATACATACATACATATAGAGATGCTCTTATGAGAGATCTCTCTCACCTTATATAAGAGATAGGGTAGGGGCCCTCACATCTATATCCAATGCCAACAACTTAAATGTGAGGGCCTCCACCCCTATCTCTCATATAAGGTGAGAGATATCTCTCATATGAGTATCTCCCATATATATATATATATATATACATTCTTTCTTTTTATTTTTTTTTCTCCTAACCATGGATGGATATGTTACCAATGTCTAGTTCAATGATGATAAAGAACTTATAGAATTCCTATAATTTGTAATGTTCTTTGAATTTAGGTCATTCTTGTATTTTATAATATTCTTTAAATTTCTAATACCAAAATTACGAATCACCTTATAATTACAATCCATGAGTAGTTTTAATGACATAAATATGCTTAACATTTAGGTGAAAAAACTATTCAATTTATTTTAGAAATGACACAACTACCTTTCTTTCAAAAAAGAAAAAAAAAAAACTACCAAACACCAATTTATAATCTTTTTAAAGATCTTTGATACTAAAATCTCACAATATTCAAATCTGTCACAATATTATGTTCTGCATGTATCCAAACACCCCCTTAATTAGTATTTTGATCCATTTTTAAATATTTCAAAAGTCATTTTTAAAAGAAAACAACAATCTTGAGAAAAAAAAAAAAAAACACAACGATCTCCTGAGTCACCAGGTTGACTCTCCTAGTCAATTTTCTTGATTTGGACAAGACAAGTCCAAGTCACAAGTTTTCCAACCTTGAGAAATACAACAGACATAATGTAACAAAAACGAACCTCTCTGCCCGAAACACCAAACCCTTAAGCACATACTCCTCAGCAAATGTCACCTCTTCCGGTTTTCTATCCCTTCCAGAGCTAACCAAATCAGAAAGATCAGTTGTATTCTGCCAACACAAATAACTGTCAACTTATGTATCAAACATGATAAAACTATAAGGCGCCTTGGAAAACTAGGAAGGACTAAACCAAAGAAGGCCACCCAAAAGTCAGCAGATGTGACTAAATGTAGTCATGTACCTGTATTAACAGATCATACAAGCGAACAAGCTCTTCAGGTTTCGTAACTTTCTCACCCTTGTCATCACGCTGCCTAGTTAACTTGCTTTTAGCAAGGTCAACAAGTAGCTGATTGCGCTCTATAGTACGCTGTCCCAATACAGCACTAACAGCCTTATCAAGGCCATTTAAGTCATCCTTTACATTCTCAGCATTTCCAGCAGTGACCTAAATAAAGTAGGTTGAAGAAAAGAAATAATCAGCATGAAAGAATTTACTTGAAAAATGCCAAATATTAAACTAATAAAATGAAAGCATCAAGACATTATGCAGTGGCTATATAAAAGCCTCCTTTGCAATAAAATTTTGTACTAGAGCGCCTCACTGATAGACAATTTTTAGTCTCATACCAAGTCACTGCGGATGCAGCTCCTGGCTTCATGATATGCAGCAAATATCTTGTCGAAAATGCTAAGTTTCTTCTCAGCAGGCAGCGAATCTGCAACAGAATCATGTAGACTTTTCTCCAGCTCCTGAGCTGATCAAATTCCTTGAGTAAGATAGTGGTTTATATATTTATTTGTTTTTAAAAAGAGTGTTCTTTTTTTTGGGGTGTGTGAAAATAAAATGATGAAGATTAATCAAACAAGCACATACACAGAAATAATTACAAGCTATAGGCCCAAAGGCTGAAATCGCATACCCATTTCTAATACAAATATTCATAGCGGATACAATTGCAAGGCACATTTAAGGAGTAAGGCATAAGAGTGATGCATGCATTCACAAGGGGCACCCCACCACACCAGTTGTTAGAATGTTCTAAATTTCCCTACTTGATCTTGGGTCCGATTGCACACTCACGATCAGAAGGGCCTAGTGATGTGCCCCAGGATGGCGTTTGCATGCAGTACCCCAACCAAAAAAAATTTCGATATATTTTTGGGTGTGGAAAATCAAAAGATCCCTTGCCTGATAAGTAAAATGGTGATATGGCAGCCAAAAACCGCATTTAGTGGAACTCTATTCAAAGCATGGTAAGAAGTTCTCAGATCATCTTTCTCCTGTAGATGAAGTTGCATAACGCAACAAGGCACATAATAAATCAGTGTTTCTTGTATGTATTTTTTATCTTTCTCATTTCCCTCTGCGATCAACCAATCTACAACACCAACCTACCCCACCTATGCATCATAGTTGTTAAGAGTTCTATGATTCGTATCCCTCAATCCTAAGGAAAACAATTCATATCTCTACAACAAAATCCCATTTACAGACGAGTCTTAGGATTCAGGTATGAATCTTATGATTCATTACTTGTTTAATCGAATCTTACGCAATTCAGCGGAGTGAGAATAACTACAACCAATAAGTTAATATTAAATAATCTTTTTTCCTTTCTTTCATTTATTGTTTTTACCTTTTTAAAACGTTATTTAGTAGTTAAAGAAACCTCTTAAGAATTCTTGTGGCTTGGGGGAGGTGTTAGAGATGAATAAAGAACATGCATTTGATTAAAGCATTCAACTGTATGCATGGGACTTGTCTATATCTTCTACTTTTTTATTTCGTTTTTTCTTCATAAACACTTTCTTAACTTCAAGAGATATCCTCCTATGTAAGATTCATTATTTTGATTTTATTTTTACTTCATATTTTGATTTAAATATAACAATATATATACTGATATCTTAAATTCATTTAACTATTTACGTATATCATTTATTATCTAGTACTATATTTCATTATATTCTTGATATGATTGATAGACTTATTTTTCATTGTATTTATACTGCTATGAATGGGGAAATTGATGGATTATGAATAACTACTTTTTTCCTTTTCTTTTTAATTGTTAATTATTTTTCATTTCTATTAAAAAAATAAAAAACCATACAATTCATGATACGATTCCCAATCCAATTCGATACATGGGCATGAATGATTTGCGATACGATTCTGATTTTCAGAACAATGGTATTCATATTCATTGAAGATTTTTTTTTCCAGACTCAACTGCAAAAAGGAAAATCACAGAGATTTCAAAAGTTTTATTTTATAAAAGTTCAACACACATGCATCTATAAGTAATAAGATTAAACTTTCTTTTATTAATGCCAGCATGGCTTCGCTAAAACAGGAGCATACAAAACTGTTACGAAACAAATATAAAAAAAAAAATTGTTGGACTCGCAGTCTAGAATTCATGTAAATGTGCTGTATAAATGGAACTCTTTTTTTTTTCAATTCATAAAATTAATTTTATTACACCAAAACAGGAAATCAACTGCAAAGAAAACCACCACAACCACCACCATCCTCCCATACTCGACCTAACAAACCATTCCCTACAATCGTACAGAATACCCGCCAAAATAATGAACATACAGCTACAGCTATCTATTGGGCGAATCAGCCAGATATTGGCTCAACTCAAGCCCAACCAGAATTGCATACTGGTAACCCCAACCCAAACCCAGCCCTAGTGGAACCCATATATAGTACACCCAACCTGAGCCCAACAGAATTATTAGTTCCCTGCCTGAATGCACTTCGGGTTGAGTGGATTGACTTGGTTTGCATTGAGTACACAAACTTCTGACAATGGCTTACTTTCAAAGGGTATAAATTTTAGAAATGCATAAAATCCATAGACAGTACAGTGCATATACTAAGAATTTATAATGTGTGCATGTCAAGTCAAATTGGGGTATCTGAAGCCCATACTTGAAGCTGACCTGAACTCATGCAGGTTTCAAAATCCATACCTGAAGTCAACCTAAACCTGAACAAACAACCGCCACGAAATCCACTTCTGGTAATAGTGAGCCATGTGAGCTCAGATTGTGACACACACACAATAGAAACCCTTCTTCCCAGTTGATTTGGGGTCCAAGAAGATAAAGAGACCCATGATAGCGTGAGGGGTAGTTTGGTCAAAAAATCATGATATCATGTAATCAAAGCACTCTTTTTTCTTTTCTTTTTTTGAAGATTAACTGTATCAAAAGAAGCCTCGAAATTGTACGGTATGAGAGTATATGCTGAACAAAGGCCCAGACCAAAAAACTGCTGGGCCAAAGAGAAAAGGGAAACAAAAACAGCTGTGACAAAAGTCACACAACAAACCAGCTGGAACTCAACCAAACAAGAGAAACCAGCTCCAAACCAGCAAGATCACTTGGCTGAACCAGTAGAAAAGACCAAGCATGATCCATGAATGCCTTCTTTTGCTAAAGAGTCTGCATTCCCATTAGCACTCCCGTTAATATAGACGAAAAAGGCCTGCATCTTGCTGGATCTAAAACCTCTTCATAAATATCTGCCATACATCAAGGGGGAGACGCCTTACCTGATGCCCACTGACTAACACAAAAAGAATCCCCCTACACCATAAAATGAATCAAATTAAGGCGATTGGCCTCCCCTAGCCCACAAAGAAATGCTAAAAACTCTGCTATGTTAACTGAAGATATACCTGCTGGACGGAAAATGAAAAAAGAACAGAACCTTCACATTCACACATTAAACCACCCAACCCAGCTGCCTTGCTGAGGGATCCATCTAGGAATGAATGATGTGCACCACTGATGGGGATGAGAAAGCCACCTTTTTCCAATTCCTCAAGATAGTATCCACAGGAATATTTCTGAATTGCGGCAGAGGGATAGTCCACAAAGCAACAGTAGTCCTCACTTTGTCCACCAACTGATTAGGATTCAAAGACTTCTCTCCAAAACAACGACAGTACCTTTCCTTCCAAATAACCCAAATAACTGCCATAAAGGCCAGTTTCCACATCATCCTCCCTCTTTGGCCCCCTACTCCCATCCTCCAAGAATCATACAACAGAAC
This sequence comes from Camphora micrantha, assembly GCA_003546025.1. NCBI lineage: Eukaryota > Viridiplantae > Streptophyta > Magnoliopsida > Laurales > Lauraceae > Camphora > Camphora micrantha. Next base: position 15,250,200 of record QPKB01000002.1, read on the forward strand.
CAGAGACATAAGAAGTGGGCCACAATAACCAAAGAACAGTAGGACAGAATTCCACAATAACTGGGCTCATTTTAGAATTTAGAAGCAAGTGATCAATTGACTCCTCTGCTAGACACATAGGGCAAGCGTTTATTAAAACCTGGTGTCTTCTCCTAAGATTATCCATAGTCAGATGCCACCAAGAAGAGCTGTCCAACCAAAAGCAATCACCCTAGGGGAAGCCTTTATCTTCGACAAAGTAGATAGAGTACTATGAGTTACGAAACCATCTGTAGACAATGACATGAAGGATGAGACTGAAAAGATCCGTCCCTCGATGCTATCCAAATCCTTCTGTCGTTGCCCTCTAAAGGGTCATAAACGTTCCCAATGAGGATCAGCATCGCAGAAAATTGGGTCACTTTGTCATCATTTAAATTACTTTTAAAGATGGGACCCCAAACAACCTTGTCTCCCAATCTCTCCATATAATCTAAAACCAAGGCTTTTTAATTTGCAGCACAACGGAATTACTCCAGAAAAATAGGAGCCAAACGGGAGTCTCCACCCACCAATCTAGCCAGAAGAAAATACTCTCCCAGGTTCCAATATGGAATTTGATATTCCTAAAGAAAGCCTTTAACTGACAGAATACCTTTCCACGAGCCAGAGTGGCATGGAGCAGCTTCCCGAATAATCCAACCATCTCTTGAGATGTCGTACTTAGAGAAAAGAACTTGCTTCCACAAGCTAATAGAGCCATCCCCCAATCTCCACAACCACTTTCCAAGGAGGGCCTCATTCACCTCTTTAAGGAATCTAATGCCCAAGACCCCCTTCCACCTTGGATTTACACATCAGTGACCACTTAACCAAGTGAATTTTTTTCTTTTTCTCGCTGCCTTGCCATAAGAAATGTCTTTGCATCTTTTCTAGGCGCTTCAAGACCCTCGCCGGGCATTTTAAAAGGGACGTGAAATAGATCAGTAGATTGGCTAAAGCTGCTTTTATAAGGGTAGTAATTCGCCTTCCAAATAGACAACTTTGTCTCATACTTTCTAACACTGGGTCCCAAAGGGATTTCGAGACTGACCCATGACACAGAGGAAGACCCAAGTAAGATGGAAGGAAGCCTACGGCCTACCCACTTTGCAGCCCATAATCTCAGCTAATCTATATATCTCATCCTCCACTGCTCTAACCCCAACAATTTCACTCTTGAAGAAATTGACTTTTAAGGCCTGAAACAGCTTCAAAACAAAGTAGAATTGCTTTGACATTCTTGATTTGTCTTCTATAGCACCACAAAACAATAAAGTGTCGTCTGCAAACTAGAGGTGACTAATCGAGGGGGCATTGATCGATGATCTGAAGCCTCCAATCATGTTAGCCATAGCATAGCTGAGAACATACGACTAAGAGCTTCAGCAATAATAACAAACAAGAAAGGGGATAGGAGATCACCCTGATGGAGCCCTCTTGAAGCCGAAAAGAAACCCTTCGGCGAGACATTAATCATAATAGAGAAGGTAGCCGAACTCAAACACCCTAAAATCCAAGCTCGCCATTTAATTACAAACCCCATTCTTCTCATCAAATAGAAGAGAAAATCCCAATCCACCCTATCATAAGCTTTTCCCAGATCCAATTTGCAAATCAAACCAGGCCTTCTATCATTATGACGAGAATGAATGCATTCATTCGCAATCAGAACACCATCAATAATTTGTCAGCCATGAACAAAAGCACCTTGTGCTGAGGAGATCAACCTCTATGGTTGTTTTTCTAAAAATTGTCATTCCTTAGAGGAAAACAAGTTTAAGGTGTGGTTTTTGGTCAAAATCCTTTTGTTTTTTCCTAGTGATGTTGATATCTTATACACATTTTGTTAAGCAGTTGTTTGTGCAGTTTCCTATCACCAATTGGTTTTGAGATTACTGACTAGCAACTCTATCATGGTATCAGAGCTAGAGGTCTCGAGTTCGAAACCATGCAGGGCAAAAAGGCCCCATGCCGCGTTTTGTGTTTGTGCAGGTGCAAGTGCACAGGACAAAAGGGCCCCATGCCGCATTATGGTCTTGTGTAGGCGTGTGCTTTGGTTCTGGGAGGTGTCCCGCCTGAAGGGGGGGTGGGGTTAAGTAGTTTGTGCGGTTTCCTATCACCAATTGGTTTTAGGATTACTGGCTAGCAACTCTGCCAAACTATTCACACATAATTTATGAAATACTAATATATGCCAAGGATGTTTTTCATATGATTGTATCCTGGACTTATTCGTCACTCTATCGATGCTACTATAGATGGAAAATAAATATATTATAAATTACTTCTCCTTTTAAATTTTTTTTATTATTTTTCTTTTTACAAGCAAAAAAAAAATATCCTACTATGCGTGATATGATTCAATCCATCCCCTTAAAACAATTAGCGATAACATTTCAATTTTCAGAACAATGATTACTGGCATATTATACTCATGTAAAAGTTTGAAAAAGAAAGTATTATTATAGCTAATTTTCCCATCACTAGGATTAAAAAGCCTTATCTACAGACTTGAGTTCGCGATAACTGAACCTGCATGCATGTCAACATGACCAAAAGCATTAATAAGTTTTACTTCCCTTTTGTTTCTTTAATAAGTCTGGGGTTCTACTTATGTAGGATACAGGCATCCAAGGGTGAAGATTACAGAGAAAGCATGGTTTTCAAGTCAACAAGTCAAGGCACCATGAAGCTCATCATTAATACAAGTTTTCTAGGAAGAGCTGAAGCAAGACAGCAGAGATGCAAAAAGTTTGCACAATAATATACATATGAGATGAAGGTACATGTTACTTTTATTGCCTAGCCAAAACCAAAAGATCTCCCCAACAGCCAAACCCACATAAAATTAAGGTGAATTAAATCAAAATCTAGAAAATAATTTTTTTCGAAGCTTGCTAGTATTGCTATGGATCTGCTCCATGACAACACAATATATGTTAACACAAAGATGACCACTTTCGTTCAACCTCGAGACAAGAAGACTAAAACAAAGAACATAGGTTGTAATGCCAACCTTCACAGCAGCAAGGACTAATAAAAGTCCGACTCTGGTACAGGTTTTAGCAGAATGTCACCCGTCCTATTAATATAGGATTATGAGGGAGGGAAAGCCTCTATTGAGGAAAAAAACGCCTAAATTCTGTGACTATGAGAGAGACTTCTAAAGAACCATTTCTGGTATGAAAACAAGAAGTTTGAATGTCTTGACCTCAGTCTTATACTAGCTTGCACTTTCTATTAATTTGGTTTATACTATTATGCCACCGGCAAAAGCTAACCAGTACCTTTTAGAATGGAAACCCGAGTCTTAGCATTTGTGATTGGAAATCTGTGACCAAGCCAATGGAACTCTGTCATGGATGCTGCCTGTTGGGATCTTGCCTCAGCCATAACTGCCTGCAAACATCAAATGACGGAGAACATTACAAGGACATAAAGAAGCAGATCTTCGTAACATCTTTGAATTTCTCAATTAATAAGTTGAAAACCTATAAACAACCAGCAGCCTTAACTTCTCAGGCAAATACAGAAAGATTTGATTTGTAAAGAGTAACAGAGTATTGCTTAATGCATGTGTCAAATGACCACATATAGCCTAGTTTCCGAACTGAAAGCTTGATTACAATAAGAGCCATGTATTAAAATAGCCGTGCTCCAATTAATAGCAGTTATCACTGCTCTCACCTGATTTGGCCTTTAGTGGCAAATCTACATTGCTACATTGCTACCCATCCTGTCTTTCATGAGTGAATGAAACATAATGAGGTGGATACTCACTTCATCATCCATTGTGTAGTTTCTAAAGATGTTGTCATTCCCTATATTCAATCTAAAGATCAATTGAATGATGTCTTCATAGCTAGTTGGGAGTGTTGGAAGACCTGTGATGCAAATATTTATAGGTGTTTTATCAGCCACATGAGATCACATTTTGTATCTGAGGGCCTTTGTGTAACTGTGTTGTAAGCATGTACTTAACCCTTAATAAAATTGTGTGACCCTCAAGGACATTCTCCCCAGGTTTCTTCTCTTGCTTCCCTTCTTCCTGCTCTGAAGTAATCAATTTGTTATTTATATCCAGCTGAATTAAATATCATGAATGACGTAAGATCCTATGACTACAACTCATTTGTGTTAAATAAATTTCCCAAAAAAATATTGAGTACAGGTTTGTTGCAGGTGTTATTTGAATGGTGTTTCAATCAGCTGTCTGAAAGAAAAATCAGCCATAAACTCCTGATGTCTGCTGATCTTATTCTGGCTCCTTTCAAATTTTTAACAATAAGGCATTCGTGCTGGAAGAAATGTTGCAACAAAACCAGTATTGCCACTGAACTTTAGGCTTTCTTCCACATTTTCATGGCAGCATGTCATTGTGTCCTCTCAATATAAACAATTTGGATATGTGAAATCACTATCATAGCATTTTTTGAGAGTTATGAGCTCTTGATTCTGACTCAGATGATACTGTGAATAAATTTAATAGACACTAAAAACTATCATCATCAAAAAAAGAAATAGTAAGTAATTTAACTTACCAGCATTACTTATTTCAGGTAGTAGGTATGAAACTCACCTCCAATTTAGCTTTAAAAAGGTCCAATGCAGGACCTTCCATTTCCCCAACATCTAAAAGCTCAGAAGTTTGTAAGCTTGATTTACCGACTTTGTGTAAGCAATATCTGATGCTCGGTTCCAGCTCTTCCACACGTTCACGGCACAAAACTTGATTCTCTACATCACCATACTTACCAAGCTCCTCATAGACAGCCCTACCAGTCTAACGTAAGTTAGCTCACTGGCACAACATTCAATTGAAGGGGTAGAGAACTCAGACTTAAAGACAGCAATCTTTGACGATGAGAAAATGGCTGTGTGTGTAAAGGGAGGGGAGCTTAAACCAGAAAGAAATAAATGAAGATTTCTTTTTTAATTTCTTCAAGTATCCAGCGCATTACAGCCATTATAAGTTCTGCATGCTGATATTACTATAATATAATAGCATGGGTATAAGAAAAGCATGATGTACCTCGCACTCTTGAAATTCATCAGTGCAGTGTCCCAATTCCGGTCTTGTTCAAACAGCAAAGTCCCTTTCATATAAGAGGCATATGCCTGCAAAACAACAGTAATATCCTGTGACAAACGATGGTTTAAAATGGCAGGGAAGGCATTATCTCCCATACTGCTCACCTATTAATTTTAACAGTTAAGACCAAGGAGAAGGGGTACTAAACATGGAAACAAAATTGGAACAAGAAAGACTGTTGCCAAAATCATTATAGGAAAAGAAAAAAAAGGAAACCCAGCAAACCTCTGCTTCTAGTGAGGTTCTAGAATCTCCTTTGAGGGCACACAATTGTGCAAAGAGTGTGGCCCACTTTACTGCTTTCCTCAATCTACCAATCAAGTAGATACGTTGCCGTGCACTAGGGCCATCCGGCAATTGTCTTTTCTCCATGGCATGGCTCCAAGCCCTTTCCGTCATATAAAGAACTACATGAAGAAACCTATTTAGAAGAAAGACATAATAGAGTGTATCAACAACTTGGAAATGATCCATTTTAGAAACAATGAATAAATGAATAAACATGTAGAAAAATGTAAGTCCTCATATACTAAAAGCTGAAATTCTTTGATGCATGAATCAGTTTTTAAAACATTAAAACAAGGAGTTCTAGGTCCTATTATGAATTACAAAAGGGGTTCACAATTGTGTTTACTTGTGAATCGTAATGTTAACCATAAGAGCATCATTGACACTAAAGGGAAAAAATTCTATAGCAAGACCTTAGCTCCATTTTTGTGAGACCCCAATCTGCCTAAGTAATCCCACGAGGCAAAACCAGATCAAGTGATCCTATGAGCCAAGAAAGGGGAACTCCACAAGGGCAAAGATAGAGTGCTTCGGTTAGCACCATGAGGCTTTGTCCAAGTCCCATATCGGACATATCCAAGTCCTAACCCTATGCTTATAAGTCAAACGCCATCTTAATTCGACATGATGCGTTTTAAAGTCTTGTGACCCCGGATCCTATAAGAACTTCGAAGTTAAGCGTGCTCAGGTGGGAGCAGTAACAGGATGGGTGACAGCATGTGAAGTCCTTACTCGTGCACGTGGGCCAAAGCGGGCAATATCATGCTCAGTTCGGCGGGGGGCTGTGACAATTTTGATTGAGCTTCATTCCCTTTTCTAGGGTGGTGGAAGTTCCAATCAGCCAAGTCAACTTGAAATCAGCCCCAACGGACCCATGGAAGGCCAGTCCAGTTATATGTCACAAATGGGGGTTCCCACCTTCCCTTTTTTGGAGATTCAAGCACATTTTTCTTAAGAGATCCAAGGCATTGGCTCAAGCCAACTGTATCAACCATATGTATGTGGGACTTGGGCACTTAGCTGACAATAACTACTTAAAACCATTAAATAAAACAAAACAAAAGAACACACGACAAATCTTTCAATTCTACACATGCCAGGATATTTTTCCCATTTTTTCATATTTTTGATTTTAACATTTTTTAGGCTTTAATTAGGCTATAGGTGTTACTCGGCCATGAGGCCAATACAACTAAGCTGAATTGGACTGTGTAAAACCTGGAGTCTAGAGTTTTACAATACTGGAAGGTACAGACTCACCCTGCACCATAACTGTAGTGGACTTGGGCAAATCCAAATTTAAATTATGCTCATTTGTAAGTCCATCTAAACTATAAAAAATTAAAGAAACACATATAACTGTAAGAATCTTTGCCCAGTCCCATTTCAAAAAAAAAAAAAAGAATCTTTGCCCAGTCTTCAAGTCACAATACTATACCCTTCCTTTGACGAGTCACTACTACACCTTTTTCTTATTGGAGCAAGACCATACCCATGACCTCTTTCTATGTAAAAAAAAAAAAAACAATGGAGGGAAAAATGATGCAGTGTTGATTCACAAATTGACTTTTGTGTGCACCAAACCCACAGAAACCAGAAAATTATCCAGAAATACTAGAATTCATCAGAAGCAAGAAACGCTAATATATTAATCTGCACTAACCTGTAGTCAGAATTGATGCAAAATAATCTCAATCCAAGGAAGAAACCATTCAATCCAGTGGAAAGAACATATAACAAGGACTTATTATAAAGTAGCTAAAATTCTGTACTGTCTTGCTCAGTCGACACTAACATGGTTGTAGAGATGCTGATAAAACCCACTAGAAATCTCCTGAATCAATCAAATCTTCTTCCTAACTCATATACACTTGCATTCCTAAGATATTGAGATAATATTCAACTCTAACTAGAATCCAAGAAAGAAAAGAAATACAAAATATAGAAGCTGATGTGCCTAGAGACGTTCAGAACTGTCTGAATGTTTGTGCTTATGTAGCCCACATAGCCCACCATATGGTGAAGCAGACCCCACCACGATCTCCTACACTCATGGATGACAAAGTGGGCATAGATATTTCATGGGTATGGACTGGGTTTGACCCATATAAACAAGGCCCAAAAATACCCAGTTTCTGGTTTGTTCTGCAGGATTTTCTGCAATTTTCAAATAACCCACTGCTTTATTCTGTTTTATCACAACAGCCCCTGACATTAGATTTTACTTAATTTTTGGGACTGTTTTGAGGCCTAAAGTTGATTAATTCTTTCTCCAGCCCTTTCGAGCCTTCCTATGGTTCTCAAATTGCTCCATAAATTCTTCAGCCATCACAAAAATTCAATCAGTAATCAACTCTTGATAAATAAATAAAACAATGCAGTAGCGTTTACAAACTAGGATTCACACGGATTGAATATCAACGATCAGCCCCAACAGATCCATCAATAAATGCCAAGGCCAGCCTTCTGGTGAGAGCATCTGTTTCTCTTATAATAGAAAACATTTGAAATGGTAATTGATAACTCAAAATAAACAAAAAATAAAAATACTATAAATCTGATGTTTGCTTTCCAATAGCACCACATTGTAATAGAAAAGCATGGAGCACCATGTAACTAATCAGGAGATTAAAACAATAACTATGTCCCTGAAGAGTTTGAATAATTTGTTCCCAAGTACTAAAATGACCAAAAAAAAAAAATCCAGAAGCAGCAATGCAGACCTCACTTCTGTCACAGTGGACTCAGTTATGTTTCTCCGACTGTATTTACCACGGCCATGTGTAAATTTCAAGGACTTGTATAGCCTTCTCAATCGTGCAGTGCAGTATCTCCTATAAACCAGAAGAAATTATCAGTGTACTGGCTTTATATAGATAGGCCCCAAATCAAAACATGTGCAAAGGTCCAGTTAAAATGCATCACTTGAATTGAACATTACCAAGACGAAAATTAGATATAAATGAATACAGTGGCAAGAGAACAGGGCAAGCGGAGAAGTTGTTTCAACTGGAATGATTAGGTTACTAATATGGAGCTCCAATATTTCTTATGGGTAAAGAGCAGCTGTCGGGGTTTTCTAGTTAGAAGGCCATTAAAATATCTTTGTGGCTGATTTTTAGCCGATGAAGGCGGTTGCATAAGAGATATAGTGGGAAAAAAACATTTTGTTTATAGATATAGTGGGACTTCAGCAAGGTAGCCCTCTATCACCTTTCCTCTTTACTATTGTCATGGAATTTTTTTTCAGCTGTGCTAACAGCATGTGCAAATTCTATGCTTGTCTCTACACCATTTAGGAAAAGGGATTTTTCTGTCTCCCATTTATTATTTGCAGATGAAGTCATCATATTTCGTCGGAGTACTCTTTGGCAGCCAGAAACTTGAAAGCATTCCTGGATAATTTCTACAAATTTTCTTGACTGTCCATTAGTTGGCAGAAAAGCACTATATTTTTCTCAAATTGTGAGAAAATCTGATATGGAGGCTATTTCTACTATTCTTGGGGTAGAAGCTGGTCAGTTGCCAATTAAATATTTGGGGATGCCTTTATCATCAAAGAGACTATCTTTGTCAAATTGTCAACCTCTTTTAGACAAATTTAAAAAGCAGCTATCAGGATGGAAGTCAAAGATCCTCTCTTATGCTGAGAGAGTGGAACTAATTAGATCAACTCTATCCACACTTCATCTATTTTGGGCTACGGTCTTGCCTAAATCTGTATTACATGCAATGGATAAATCCATTCAGAACTTCTTTTGGAATGACTGGTCAACTAGGTAGATTCATCCTTTAGATCGGTATTGGATTTGCCTACCTATTTCTTTGGGAGGATTAGGGATAAAATCAGTATTTGGGATGAATAAGGCAGCATTAATGAGACAAGTTTGGAATATAATCCAAAAAAGAGATACTAGCTGGAATTGTTGGATCAAGGTAAAATACATAAAGCAGAGATCTCTCAAGGATGTGGGGATTCTGTCTTCTGCTTCATGGGGGTGGAACTGTATCTTATTGATGAGACATGATGTCCTTCCTCATATTCGTTATCTCATCAGGAATGGGCGCAAAACTATGTTTTGGAAAGACCCATGGATGAGAGATGGGTGCCTGCATGATCAAATTGGAGACCGGGGCATATATATGATCTACGCATGGGAGCTGATATTCTAGTGGATAGATTCATTGAGAGAGGTCGTTGGAGATTGCCTCCACCAACCTCGGAAGACTTAATCTCTTCATGGACCAAAATCCAAATTGAAGTAGAGCCTGAAGTTGCCTTTGAAGATGAAGTCATTTGGACATTAGAGGATCATGGCCAGTTCACTCTTAAATCTGCTTATGCAGCTATCTGCAAGTTGAATAATTATACTGCCCTATTTGGACAGATTTAATATGGTTCAAGGGTTGTATCAAGAAACATTCTCTATGTGCATGGATAATTTCCCAAGTGTGTCTCAAGACTAAAGACTTTCTTCTTCAACGAAATGTGCTATGTGATTCCTGCTGTGTATTCTGTGATAGTACATGGGAGACGACAGAACATCTAGATCAAAAACATGCTGGCATTCGAACTCTTGCATCGTTTATTTTTCCTACATTTGTGTGGCACTTGTGGAGGGAAAGAAACTTTCGAATATTTTCGAAAGTGTTCAAGGGACCAGAACAGATCTTTCAAAATTATCTTGAGACAAATCCACAATCGGATTGGTTTCCTTGATGTAAGGTTGCTAGACAGACTTGCTAGCCTATGGAATCTACCCATGACTTATTTGAAAACTCATAAACCTTCTAATCAGATTTATGAGGGTTGGAGATTTTCAATTTTTCATATTCAACCAGCACTCATTGGTATTCTTTGGGACCCAAAGGGCCATGCAGAATCTGCTCACATTGTTCCCGATGATAAAGTTTACCAATGGGTGAAATCGTTGATTCAACTGATTCCAACTGATCTCAATGTGATCCATTTAGAGATGGAAAGTCTCCTTACCAAGAATATAAGAAACCCATCCATGTCTGATTGGAAACATCGATTTGATGTAAGGAAAGTGGAGGCAGTTTTACTACATTTTTCTAGGGTATTCTAGGACCCTATTTCTCCACGTGCTATGGCCCTTAGTAAGCAAATCAAAAGGTTCACCAGCTCACTTCACCTCAACAGAACTGAATATGATTGGTGATCAATAGAGTCCTGGCCCAGGATGTGGGCTACTCATATTTGGATTTCCTATGCCCGGGATGTGGGCTATTTTTTGTAGTCTTGTTTGAATGGGGTATGCTCATTGGATACTTTCGATTTGAAAGCTATCCTTGTGTAAATTTTGATCTTTAGAGAAAATGAAAGACCATCTTATCTTTAAAAAAAAAAAGAAAAGTTTGTGGTAATCATCTTCTTCAAAAGAAGAAATACCATGAAGAATGCAGTATTAACAAACAAAAATTTCAAGCGCTTCACCAGTGACTGGATCTTCTATGTGACAAGCATATGTGAGTCTCCTGAACTAATAATTACGTTCGATATCACAACCCAAAATTTATACCAATTAGAAAACCCTAACCATTCATTTGCAGGACTTTCTTAGGACACTAAAAGATGGTATGACTATTACCTTTCCTTCTATCCCAAAACAAACCCCCAAATGAATCAGTAATCCCCAGAAAGAAAAAGGCAAAAACAAGAAACACAATCCAATAAATGAAGGGTTGGGATTGTCAGATCAACATGAACGTTAGGCTGTAGTCCATCCAATGTAAGCGCAGACAGACTGCACAGGCTTTTTTTTTTTTTTTCAGATCATTAGAAGAAAATCATTTATATTGGAAAAACAATATAAAGAAGCGAAAAGGAACTACATGGTATACGAGGAATGCACTTTGTACATAAACAAAATGTATCTCTTCCATCACAAGCATATACCCAAAGGAGAAACTCTCACCCAATACTATGCAATTGTCCAAAAAATAATTAAAAACAAGAATAAGATTAACCTATAACCATAGCAGACTAACGTCATCACCAAGTCCCTGTTTAGCCATACACACTGCCACCTGGTTACTTCAACACATGGGCTGTCAAAGTCCCATGCCCTTACCCTCACTCACATATGTGAGCTAGGCCCATGCCAGACCAAAGCCCTCAGTGAGCCTGCACTCACTAGGCCCTTGCTTTATCTTCAAGGGCCAGGGCTGAAAGAAGAGAAATTCTTTCTTTGATTTTCATCTACCGTCAATCCAATGCTAAACAATGCAATTTGTTGTTGGTAAAATTCATTTCAAGAGTGGGCATTCTACAAATTAATGGAATGAAATAAGGTTGATAATCTGCAGCCTAATGCGAATTTAACTATAAAGATGACTGGTTATCGATGGATTAAGCAAATAGGAAAGAAGTGTCTTCTTAACAAATTTCATTTGTCATTAAACCAAACCAAACCAAGCCTTTTCCCACTAGGTGGGGTAGGCTATATGGATTTGACGATGCCAATTAAATCTGTTTAGGACCATGTCCTCTGTTAGATCCATATAGGCAAGGTCATGTTTAATAGTTTCTTTGCAACTTCTCTTCGGTCTCCCTCTCCCTCTCCTACTCCTGGCAATCTCCATGCTTTCACACCTTTTAATAGGTGCCTCCGTTGGACACCTTCTAACATGGCCGAACCATCTCAGTCGATTTTCTCTCATTTATCTTCAATCGGTATTATTCCTACTTTGCCCCTAATCTCCTCGTTCCTAATCCTATCTCTCCTTGTGATCCCGCACATCCATCTTAGCATTCTCATCTCCGCAACTACCATCTTCTTAACATGATTATGCTTTACTGCCCAACACTCTGATCCATATAACAACGCTGGGCATACCGCCACCTTATAATACTTTCCTTTAACCTTGAGGGGGACTTTCCGATCACACAAGACGCCCGAAGCACTCCTCCATTTGGTCCACCCGGCCTGAATCATGCGACTTACATCAGTATCAATCCCTCCATCCTGTTGCACCATAGATCCAATGTATCTAAAGTTTTCTTACTCTACAATCTTTTGTGTGCCCAAACTTACTTCTATGTTACCAGGTGTCCTACTTTGACTAAACTTGCATTCTATATATTCCGTCTTACATCGACTTAGCCTAAACCCTTTAGTCTCTAACGTTTTCCGCCACAATTATAGCTTAGCATTCACTCCTTCTCTCGTCTCATCCACTAAAACAATGTCATCTGCAAATAGCATACACCACGACACCTCATCCTGGATATGTCTTGTAATCTCATCCATAACTAGGGCAAACAAGTACGGGCTTAACGTTGATCCTTGGTGTAGACCAATCGTGATAGGAAACTCTTTAGTCTCTCCGCTAGTCGTTCTTATAGATGTCACGACTCTATCATACATATCCTTTATCGCCTCAATATATGCGACACACTCTTTTCTTTTCCAGTACTCTCTATAGAATCTCCCTAGGAACCCGGTCATAGGCCTTCTCCAAGTCGATGAACACCATATGTAAATCTCTCTGACCTTCTATATACTGTTCCATTAACCTTCTCAGGAGAAAGATAGCCTCCATGGTTGATCTCTCAGGCATGAAACCAAATTGATTCTCTGAAACGTTTGTTATTCTTCTTAGTCTTCTCTCAATAACTCTCTCTCATAATTTCATCGTATGGCTCATCAATTTAATCACACGGTAGTTCGCACAGTTCTGAATATCTCCTTTGTTCTTGTATATAGGTATAAGAATACTTTTCCTCGATGCATCAGGCATCTTCTTGCTCTTTAGCACTACATTAAAAAGCTTTGCCAACCAACTTATGCCATCATCCCCCAAGCACCTCCAGACCTCAATAGGAATACGGCCCAACCGCTTTCTCATTCTTCATCCTTTTCAATACTTCTTTAACTTCTTCCCTATTGATTCTCCTATAGAACATATGATTTGATTCTTCCCTAGAAATGGTAAGCTGCCCAATTGTATGTCACTACTACTGCTTTCGTTAAATAACTTGTAGAAGTAGCTCTTCCAACGCTCCTTCATCTCCTCTTCCTTTACTAATACTTTTTCATCATCATCCTTTATGCATTTAACTTGGTTTAAGTCCTTGGTCCGCCTATCTCTGGTTTAAGTCCTTGGTCCGCCTATCTCTGCTTTCGTTATATAATTTGTCATTAAAAAAAAAAGGATGGCCAAATCTACACGTGTTAATGGGCAACAACACTTTGGAATAAGTTGTATGAACAACCTAGAGTGTGTAAAAGAAAGCATTCTCGTTTTGAAAGTAATGACAGCAAATTCAAAGCCATGGATTATTTAAGAAAAGTCACTTTATAGATTATTAATAACTAATGCATATGCATGTCATATACATGATGGACAAAGGGCATATACATTGCTCATTTTTGTGGACTGCCCAATCCCCCTCATCAAAAGGGCAGATTGACAGGCCTAGCACCATACACTGCCCAATTCATCACATTCTCTAAATCCGCTTAAATAAGCAGGAGCCTCAAAACTCTTTCTTTGAATAGCTCCAATGCCTTTCACACTACCAAAATCTCCTCATTTAAGAATAGAAGTTTTCTCTTTGCTAAGTGAGAAGAAAACTTCCATAGTTGACATCCCCAGCATGAAACCAAATTGATTTTTATATATTTTGGTCACTTGTCTAAGTCTTTGCTCCATAACTCTATCCCAAGATTTCATAGAGTGACATAAGTTAAGTCCCACAATACTTTGTGCAACTTTGTATATCTCCTTTGCTCTTGTATATAGGTACTACAACACTTCATTTATCTGGCAATTTCTTTGTTCTTATTATCTTATTAAAGAGCCTAGTTAACCAAACACATCCAATTTCTCCAAAGCATTTCCAAGCCTCTATTGCAATGCCATCTGGCCTCATAGCCTTTCATGTCTTTATTTTTTAAAATCTACATTATGGAAGTTATTAAACATTTCTATGTTTGCCTGAAAATATGAAAGTATATGAATTATTGCGTTCTCTTTGAAATAGTAACTGCCAATTGTATTTAGAGTGAAAATGGCCATAGACTCAATATCTTCGGCTCCTATAGTCAACCACTAACCTAAAAAGATCCTTTCCTTCTAGATGTGCCCATGGCAACAGCGAAAGTAGCATTTTCAAAGAACTTGGAGTGTATTCAAGAAATGGCTTAAACACCAACTACTCATGAGGTACTAAAATAAGGACAATAAGATAAATGACAACTCAAAAAGGGATATGAAAAGGAAAGGTCTAATAGCTTGAGCTGTTCAAAATAAACAAAAGAACGATACAAAGACTCTTTGCTCAATCAACAAGTTAAACAAATGTTAAGGCATATTCTCATCTCTTAAGGTGTCCTAAAGAGGAAATTTATTGGTTGTGGTTGTCCAACAAAACGCTTTACTCTAGGAAGCCCTAAATCCTCCACATCATTCTACCTAGGGAACTCAACAAACAATTGCAGTTGAGAGTAATTTTCTTGCAACAAATGGGAAGAACTTTTCAATTCTGAAGTATAATGATCAGCTCTATGCTTGGCGTGATGCTAAGAATATTTAGGTACAGAAGATAAAATCATCATCACCAGTCCACCACCATCATCATCAACAACAACAACAGAGCCTTGTCCATCAATCAAAGGCTTGCTAAAAGAGATCTACTCTAAAACTTAATGATATTCAAATATGTGAATTATGATAATCAATAATGAGTAGTATTTTTTTATTATTACACACATTAATGCCATCATAGGAGAGTAAATGGGTCATTTTCCTATCATCCAACAACCGGAGTTTATTTCTTACAGTGTAGGTCCCAATTGTAGGTTGGTCACTCAAATCAAATGATTAAATCATGCTAGCAACAGATAGAACATCAAACACCCAAAGCATTTTTTTTCTCCCCTGAGATAATCTGAATTCCAATCACCATCCAATCTTCTAATGTTGGAAGTAGCCCAAGCAAATGGCCCGTTTATTTTTTCGATCTATAGAATAAAGTGGAGCCCATCTCCAATCACCATCTTATTCATCAATTGCAAGTTCCCATGCTAGGCATTCAAATTGGATTCTTCTATCTTTATCCTTGCCCTGCCTAAACTTGTAATGTTGAACATAATCTAAAATTTAATCAATGTAAAAATGTCCAATCAAATCATAAAAGATGCGTAATCCACAACCTACAAATAGGCCGTAGAAAACAATATAGCCAACGATCCTCATACAATGGTGAAAAGTTTACTGATTATATGTCAGATGTGATTGGGCCAACCAAGCACAAAACAGTTTTTTTTTTTTTGGAATAGCTACTTTCATTAAAAAAACACACAATCAGTACAAGAGAAATATACTGACAAACAAAAGCAAGAAAACAAGGAAGCTAAAGAAGCTAGAACATTCCACTAGACTAGACTAATTTTTCCCTAACAGGGGGAGAGCGAACTCCTTCCAATGCATCACAATTTGCTCAGAAGAATAGCTCTTGAAAGATGGATTGATAGACACCCACTGTGCGACCAAAACCTTTGTTTTCTCCACCAATGAGCTATCACTATTACCGACACCCTCAAAGCATCTTAAGTTCCTCTCCTTCCATATTGTCCAAATAACAGCAAGGAAAGTCAGCCTCCATAATTCCTTGCCCCTAGGAACCCTAGTTGGTGTTCTCCATGATTGAAAAAGCTCTGGAAGTGTTCTCGGGAACACCCAGCAGCAATCAAATAACTTCACCATCGACCGCCAAATGAATTGGGTGGATTTGCAATTCACCATGAGATGGTCCACCGACTCCTCCTCGCTTAGGCACATTGGACAACCATTAACCACGATCCTCCCCCTTCTTCTTAAGTTATCCAAAGTAAGAATTCTTTTCCGGATAGCCAACCAACCAAAGACAACCACCCTTGGCGGGGCCTTGATCTTCCAAAGGTTGTTAATGGCAAACCTATCCACCGGACTGATATGGATGGTAGAGAAAAAGGAGGAAACTGAGAATATCCCATCCTTTGAAGCCCTCCACACCCTTGTATCCTCCCTCCCCTCCCGGATGCGCACATCTTCCAAAGTATTAAGCAACGCGATGAATTGTAGCTCCTCATAATCCTTTAAATTCCTCCTTAAAATAGGGCTCCAAGCCATCTTATCCCCTGTTCTTGACACATATGTCATAACTTTAGATTCCTTATCCACAACACATCTAAAAAGGTCAGGGAACTGATCGGCCAAAGACCTGTTACCCACCCACCGGTCTTTCCAAAAGAGAATCTTCTCCCCCGACCCGATATGGTAGCTGAAGTTCTTCATAAATTGATCTTTAATTGATAGGATTCCTTTCCAAAGAGCTGACGACTTAGTCGATGCGTCCTTTACTTCTTATCCATCTCTTGGTAGGCCATACTTCCTTTCCAAAACCTGTCTCCAAAGCCCATTTGACCCTTCTCCAACCCTCCACAGCCACTTGCCCAAAAGAGCATGGTTCATCTGTTTGAGGGGTCTGATTCCTAGGCCTCCCTCTTCCTTAGGTCTGCAGATAGTGTCCCACCCCACCAAATGATATTTTTTCTGCGTACTATTACCGTGCCATAAGAAGTCTCTTTGCATCCTCTCTAGTCTTTTAATCACGGAAATGGGGCATTTGAAGAGAGAAAAATAATAAATTGGTAAGTTAGAGAAGACAGATTTGATGAGGGTAACCCTTCCTCCAATGGACAGATAGTTCACCTTCCAAGAAGACGGTTTTCTCTCCACCCTTTCCACCACCGGGTTCCACAGTGACTTGGTCACCGGTCCCACACACAAAGGCAACCCCAAATAAGTAGATGGTAGATCCCCCACCCTGCACCCTAGGATACCTGCTCGGTGATGAAGCACAGACCTCTCCACTCTTATCCCAATTAGCTCACTTTTGGAGAAGTTGAATCTAAGGCCCGACACAGCTTCATAACAAAGGAGGAGAGCTTTAATATTTTTGATCTAATCTTCTGCTTCCCCACATAATATGAGGGTATCTTCAGCAAACTGAAGATGGGTGACTACAGGAGAGGTTCCAACCACTCTAAATCTTTCGATTAACTCCTTGGTCATTGCTGCTTTTATCATCCTGCTTAACGCCTCCCCCACACTTAAGAAAAGGAACGGAAAAAGCGGATCCCCTTGTCTAAGCCCCATCTCTGCCGGAAAGAAACTCTTTGGAGTACCATTTATCATTATGGATATCCAGGCTGAAGAAACACACTCCTGAATCCAATTTCTCCATTTTTCCCCGAACCCCGTTCTTCTTAGCATGTACTGAAGAAACTTCCAGTCCACTCTATCGTAGGCCTTCTCCACATCCAACTTGCAGATAATCCCTGGAAGTCTATCCTTGTATCTTGAGTGCACACACTCATTTACCACCAGGATATCATCTAGGATTTGCCTCCCTTTAACAAAAGCGCCTTGCTCTTTGGATATAATGCCTGATAAGACCATCTGTAATCTCCCAGCAAGGACTTTGGCTAAAATTTTGTAAATGCTTCCTAAGAGGCTTATTGGTCTGTAGTCCCATATTCCTATTTCACCCATTTTCTTCGGAATAAGCACAATAAACAATGCCCCCAACCCTTTGGATAGTTTTCCCCTTTGATGAAATTCATTCATAAAAGCCATGATGTCCTTTTTCAGCATTGACCAGAATCTTTGAAAGAAAGACATCGGAAACCCATCTGGACCCGGAGCCTTCTCCCCTGGCATGTCAAAAATCGCTTTACGAACTTCTTCCTCCTCGAACTCTCTTTCCAACCACTTAGCCCAAAAGTCTCCAATTTCTTCAAAAGCCAAGTCGTCCAAAGATGGTCTCTTCCATCCCTCTACTGCGTAAAGAGATGCAAAATAATGGTCTCCTCCAAGCACAAAACAGTTCATGAAAGGTGATATAAAATGCTCACTCGGCTTGCTACAATTTTCATTCAAGTGAAAACTCCATAGTCCAAACAAGCTGATTCGCTTTTGGTTCATGCAACCGATCAATATAGCGGCAACCCACTATGGATAGGCAATGGACGTCATACTAGCAAATAGGTGTAGTTTATTCAATAGAGACAAGTAGCCCTTACAAGTCAGGCCAAGGTTGTATAAAGCGACAAGTGAAGGCTCTAATGCTCAAAGGCTGATCTGATGTCCCCATGTAAGGCATGGAACCATTGATTTCCAATAATCTAATTCACTAGAGTAATGTGTGAGAAACCATCGATTCCCAAGAATCTAATTCACTAGATTAATGTGAGCCATATTTGATAGTCACTTCATAGAAATCCTAGGAATTCAATACTGATTAAACAAACAAACAGGCTCCTTAATGCTGTTCCCATTCTCCCACACTAACCCCAACAAAAAAAAAATCAACTAAATCAATAATAACCAGCAATTTCAACACAACATCTGACATCCAAAACCACTGCAAATTCACCAAACAACAAACACAAACACGTACCGATATCGAGTATAATCCCCGTGCCGCAATCCATGCTGCATTTGAGCCGATTTCAACAGCTGCAACACTGAGAGAACAATAAAACAGAAAAAATTTGCATAAAAACTTGATTTTTTTTCAAAAAACAGAGCTTACAATCAAAGAAGGGAAAGAAATTGAGATTGAGACCATTGATTGAGAACTTTGGGTTGATTTTCTCAGAGATTTCGGACTTCCCACCATCGATTTCCATCGCTGTTGCTTCAGTTCCTTTTGCCATCGATCCTTCACGAGAGAAGACAGAATCAAAACCCAAAAACCTATGCAGATCTTAACCTATGATCCAATCGTTCAAATGTATATAAATAGAAGGATTTGAGGATCCGATTCGTGCCAATTGGGCAAGTGCGGTTTCTAGAATCTAGGGTTTCTGTGATCTAGCGTCACAGCACATAGAGACAGAGATACAGAGAGGGAGAGACCTAGACCTAGTAGACCTTTAGTCATGCAACTTGGGCCGGGCCAAACCCTAGGAACTTGGCAGCCTCAGCTCAAGCCTCATGTCATATGGGCCGTACTGGGCTTGTTATCTGGGCTGGACTCCATAGTAGAGAATTCGAGCCTACAGAATTTAGGGCAGTCAAAGGGCACCTTCAACATATGAGAGCCGGGCCAAAGCCCTTAGTTGCACTATCTAGGCCCTTACCCAGCCTTTGCGGGCGTAATACAAGACGAGGGCCAGACCCAAGACTTCAAAAAGAATAAAATCAATTTTTAATTTTGTCTACGTTGGTACTAAGGCACCGAGTATATACCTAACATTAATCCTTCTCCTTTATTCGAGTTAGGAACCTTTAATGCAATGCAGCTATCAATACGTGACTTTATTGCACTCTCTAATAAGGGCATGTTTGGCAAATCTTATTTGTTTCAAACAAATCAAACTCAAATAAGTGCTAAATAGATGTATTTCAGATAGACTCTTTTACAAATAGATTGCTTGGTAACACATGTAGGTGTTTCAAATAGAACTATTTGAGAAAAAGGAAAAAAAAACTTGTTTCGAAAAACATGCAATTAAGAGCTTATAATAAGGGCATTTCTTATATTTTTTAAAGAAAAAGTAATTTATTATAGAAATTCAATTTGACTGAAAATTCAATGAGGCCGTGCAAAACTCATAAAATGGATTTTAGGTATCAAAAGATGATGCTTTGTGTGTGTTTTATTATTATTATTGTTATTATTTTGCCGAGAAAGATAATCGCATTAAGAAAACAACAAGAAGATAATAAAACAACAGAAATTATGATAAGAAAAAGTTTAAGACACACAAACCATCACATATAAAATTTTATTTAATATGCTAAATCTGAGAAATTATTACTAAAATAAAAAAGAAAAAGACACACGTGCACACATTATGCGTATATCCTAAATTGCGATGATTGAACTTTCCAAAGAAAATATCTTCCATTTTTATGGCCTCACATTATGAAATCTTTGATCCCAATTCAATCATCATCATCACAGTCTCGTCTCAAATATGTTGAGGTTAGAGACTTTAATTCCTTTCTCTTTATATGCTATATCCATCCACTCCAGGATGGTGGGAAACTTCAATAGGTTTTATGTACTTCCTCTTCTTCCTGCATGCTATTTTCATCCATGTCCCCTCACTCCTAATTTATATTTATATGCCAAAAGGCTAACTGTAAGTGCCTAATTATTACGGACTTGTTTAGACTATATTTAAGGTTTATGGAATTGCTATGAAGCTTTTGGGAGAATGTCAGATGCCTGAAACCTAAAAGGGAAGGAAACAAAGGTCAGAGCCCCTGGCTGCTGTCAGCCAAAGGCACTCCGACGCCTGAGTTAGTACAATCACTGAACAAAGGGTGAATGAATGGGGAAGAAGAGAATATGTAGTTTAGATATCTCTGTGTGTATTGATACATATTGTTTCTTGTATATTTATAGGCGGGAAGTCTCATCGGAAGCTTCCATAGTTGAGGTAGGTAAAAAGGGAAAGTCCCATCAAGTTGTACCTTTGATCCTGAGTGGGGGTAGGTAAAAAAGGGGAAGTCCCATCGGACCATACCTCGAGCCCTTGCATAGCTACAAATGTGACCGTCTGATAAGGTCAACCCCTTATCTATGTCCGACGCCCATCCTAGTTGTCGAGTCGTTCTACAATGCTGTCGTACTTTTATAGGAGCATGATTATGGTTGTCTGACATCCAATGCTCATCTCGCCCATTTGGATCGAACTAAAGATGATATCGATGTCAGACGTAGGCGCACCCTAGCACTGTTGCCGAGGGGCGAGTGTCCGAGATCGAGGTGAGCCTTGTTGGTACTCTTACCGAAGCCAGCTCAAGCTCGATATATGCTGGCACTATTGCCGAGCTACATAAAGCCGAGATCAAAATAGATTTGGTTGGTACTATTACCGAAGTCGGAGCTAATCTCAGTGCTTATGAAATACCCCACACAATTGCCCCCTAGCTCCTGACCTCTTAGGGTTCCCTAACTCTTTGAAGTCTAAAGCTAAGTATCATGATGGGGGAGCCTTTCTGAATATTGAGTTCAGAACTCTTCATCTCGGTGTCGGTTCGTCGACGATTGCTAACGTCTGATCGTTATCATGATGTCGCTTCAACTGTCCAAGTTAATTAATGAGATGTTGACGTCACTTCATCTATCCGAGGTCATCAATTAGCATGCCGTTGTCGCTTCGTTTGCCCGAGGTAATCAACTGGTACGATGTTGTCGCTTCTCTGCCCGAGGTAATAAATGAAGCGTCTTGATCAACGCGGGAAGCGGGCAGACAGTACCACGTATCACCGCCTGATCGACCTTCTAGTCTCTTCGAAGAGATGTTTGGAGTGCTCGAGGTGACGCCTCGCACGTGCGTTCTTCGAAATTCGAATAGGGCGCCCCTTTTTCTATTATAAATAGAGGGCTCCTCCTTCTCTTTTCATTTTACCCTCGGCCTCCATTTAGAAGAGAAATCCTACTGGAGAGAAGTTGTCGGAGCTCAGATCTAGCGAGTCTAAGTCCGGAGTTCTTCTTCCCCTTTTGTGAGTTCTTTTCTTCTTCATTTCAGCATCTTTCATTTCTGTTAGGGTTTCTGTCCTCTGTCTATGGTTTTTGCCCCTTTCTTTTTCAAACATCGTCTCTGTCTTCCCAGTTTCGTAGAGATGGGGATTTACAGGTACTGGTTAGATACCCCGGAGGCCTTAGTCCACTTTAAGGCTATGTATAGGATACCTGACGATGTTTAGGTTAGATTAGATGACCCTAACAGCCTCGACGGCTACTCCTTTTCCGACGGCTGATGCCATTCCCACTAGTTACGGTGATTGAAGGCGGGGTTAGGTTTCCCGTCCACCCTCTTCTTCGGATCTGTCTCAGCAAGTAAAAACTCTGTCCCTGTAAGCTAACGCCCAACAGTCACAAAATAATAATGGGCATTGCCGAGCTTAATAGGATACTCGGTATTAACCTTGGTGTCCATGACATCAAAGATGTCTATGACCTGTGTAAATCCGTAGGGGATGAAGACCGCTATTATCTTCGGGGAAGGCTGAGACGGCCGCCCTTCATCGTTGATTTGGAGGATTCCAATAAACATGCCGAAGGAGACCGTATATTTGTGTCAGGCAACTAGGAGCTCGGGGAGGCCGAGACCGAGCGGAGAGGTTATACAATATCCCTCATCGCTTTGGGATTCCTCCGAGTAAATACCGACCCCTTTTGAGTTCTTGTATTTTCCTTTTTTTCTTGTACTGCTGAGCTGATGCTTCCTTGCTTGCCGTGCAGATCTCAGTTAGAGGAGGCAAGAGGCCAGACGAGTTGGCTGGAAGAGGAACGATACTTGGCTCAACACTGTGCACAGATATCAAGGTCACCACGTGCGAACTACTTCGGATCTCTTAGGGTACGAGCCGAGATATCAAACATACATCAAGAGGAAGGCCGACTAGCCCTTGGAGAGGGAGGAGTCCGTGCTCGCCTTGTGTTTCTTTGTGTGTGATCTTTCCTCTATTCTGTGTGGCTTGATTGGTGCTCTAAACACAACAAACTGGTATTAGAGCCGCGAATCTTACAGATTGATTACAGAAGATCAGGCAATCACAAGGTGGGCCACTAGTAGTTTCAAAGAAGAAACTGAGGCTCCGCTTGCTGCAAACAGAGAATCCAGTCTCTGTTTCTTGATAGGAACCGGAGTGGATGTTCTGGGCTCTATCATCTTCGCCGAGCAGAAGACCGGAGAAACCGACCGGGATGAGACAGAAATTCGGGTTTCTGTTGCATCGCTGTCACTGTTGTGCCTTGGCCGGATAGGGAGCAGACCCATCTGCGCTCGTAGTCGGAGAAAGGAACATCCGCCACTGTCTCCTCGCCGGGACTGCGTGTAGCCAGAGGAGAAGGAGTCTCCCTCTGTCACCGTTCCCATTCGCTGGCCCTGATCGGACGAGGAAGAAGAACCGAAGTTGTTGCTGTGGTAAAGCCTCGCCATCGCCAGACTTTACAGATCGTCGCCGGAGAATAATACCGCTGCCGTCGCCGGAACCCTGTGAAACTGCACTGTGCCGTGGCTGCTGCTTCTCTGGTTCCAGGATCGGAGTGAGGAAGAAGACCTTGTCTGGGTTTGATTTCAGATTTCAAACCTCAGGTTCTTAAATAAAAAGACCCTTGTTGGGTCAGTCGCAGTTCAAGTCAGGTCAGTTTTGACCTGACCTATTCCAGAAGCCCATTCTCCAGGCCAGTCCTGGTTGGGTCAAGTTCAGTTTGACCTGGCCCGTGTATCGAAGCCCAAAAGCAAAGCCCGCAGGAAAAGGCGCTGGTACAGCACTGTTGTCAGTGACACGTCAACACATGTACGATCAAAGACAGATTTAACCAAATCAAAGGCTGAAATTTATTTTTGCGATATCTTGACGATCTGGAGTCTGATCGGAGATTCGTTTGAACTTACGAACTCGTTGCGAGTAAATCTACGCAAATACAGTAAAGGATTCGCGAAATGGCTGTAAAATTTGAAATTAAAAAATTCAATGGAAATAATGACTTTAGTCTATGGCGTTTGAAGATGCATGCTTTACTAGTTCAGAATGGTTTGCATAAAGCTTTGAAGGGAAAGAATGCTTTATCTGACAAACTGTCAGATGATGAAAATGATGAGTTGCTAGAAAAGGCGTATGGTCATATTCTGCAATTTTTTGGCGATGATGTACTACGAAAGGTTGCTCAGGAGAAAACTGCTGCTAGCATATGGCAAAAGTTAGAGAACTTATACATCACGAAGTCTCTCATGAATCGCTTGTATCTGAAGTAGCGATTGTTCACCTTATAAATGCAGGAAGATACGTTTGTTTCAACTCACCTTGATTATTTTACGAAAGCTGTTATGGATCTTGAAAACATAGATGTTAAAATTGATGATGAGAACCAAGCCATCATGCTGTTATGCTCTTTACCACCCTCGTATGAGAACTTTGTTGATACCATGATGTATAATAGAGAAACTCTGTCTAAGGAGGATGTTGAGTCGGCCTTAGACTCCAAGGAGTTAAAGAAAAATGTTGCTATAGAAAACAATGATAGTTCTGGTGAGGGTTTGGTAGTGCGTGGCAGAACAAATAAGAAATGGCAAAACTGAAGAGGCCGCTCTAGGTCAAAATCAAAAACTATAAAATTAAAGTTCTCAAATGTCATAAGGAAGGGCACTTTAAAAAAGGTTGTCCAGAGCGTAAACGTTCTGATGGTGTAAACGTTCTCACTGTTGCCGTTGGTAGCTCAGGTGATGAGTGGATCCTTGATTCAGGCTAATCCTACCATATGTGTCCTAATATGGACTGGTTTGCCACTTATCATTATATAAATGGTGGTAAAGTTCTAATGAGAAACAATGCGGTCTGTAAGGTTGTTAGGATATGATCAATTCGAATTAAAATGTATGACGGTATTGTAAAAATTTTGTCCGATGTCAGGCACATTCCAGAGTTGAAGAAAAATCTGATTTCCTTGGGTATGCTTGACTCCAACGGCTATACCTACAAAGCTGGAAGTGGAGTGATGAGAATCTCAAAGGGTGCTCATGTAGTGATGAAGGGACAGAAGCAAAATAGCCTCTACTTTCTTCAAGGTAGCACAGTTACAAGTGCTGCTATTGTGTCGTCCTCAGATTCAGACTTGGAAACTACTAAGTTATGGCATATGCGACTTGGGCATATGAGTGAAAGAGGTATGGATGAACTGAGTAAACAAGGTTTACTCAGTGGCCAGAAAACAAGAAAGCTGGACTTTTGTGAGCATTGTGTTTTCGGAAAACAATGCAGAGTCAAGTTCAGCACAACAGTTCATCGGACCAAGGGCACTTTGGATTATATAAAGAATTACTACTTCATACCTAAACTTAAATAGGTGAGTGTGTGGCACAGAGTTTGTTGGACAATGATACTATGAATCCTTCAACTGTTAGATTTTCTTTCAATTGAGCAGGGCAGCTAGGGCATGGTGTGGGGTGTTTATATCGATTGTGTATGGTTGAATTTTCTTTCATTGAAGGATCCATATAGTTTCATTAAAAGTATTAATTAATGCTACTGGATTGGATATGTTTAATCTGATTACACTAGCAGAAAACACAAGCAATCATCAAAGATTGTTGAATCAATGACTTATCTGGCAAGGATTATATATTTTGAGTTTTTTTGCTAGATCCTTTTTTTCGCTAAATCAGATTTTCTCGTCTATTTTGTTTTTGACTTCTAATATTCTTGTTGTTATTCATGATTTTGTTAGAGTTTGTTATAGTTTTATAGATCAAAGATTTGGTAGGAGATTCATTCATTTCATTTTTATTTCTATTTTTTAACATTTTTAGGTATGATAGTTTTTTTTTGCTATCGGTTCCCAACCCTTTGGCCTGAATTAATCTCTCTGGGTCCAAAGGGAAGTCGAGTAAACTCTCCTGTAACTCCAGTATGGTAGTGCAGTTTCAAACCCACAACCTCCGGATGCAAATCGTGGTCTTAGGCCAATTGAACTACGCCTTGGGGTTTTTATATATGGTAGTTATGACGTGTTTCTGTTAGACTTGACAAGTATCTATATAAATTTCTATTGTTATAAAAAAAAGAGATGCTCGTATAAGAGATATCTCTCACTTTAAATGAGAGATTGAATGGGGGGCCTCACATAACATGTAGTCGAACATGCATGAACATATATAATGTCATTGTACATGAAGGTCCATTAGTAGAAACTGGCCAAAGGCCCACGCATGCAAATAACCATATGAATATATGATGAAAATTGGATGGTTGTTTGGATTGATATTGTTTTTTGTAACATTGAAATCAGAAGGGCCCCACCCAATTATAATCTATTAAGCTATGAGGTTTTGGATCCAATTTTGACCGACGGTTATGATTTTGACCGGAACTTCTTTTATCTCTTTATCATAACCACTCATAATTGCTCTCCCCTTTTCTTTTCTTTTATTTTTCATAGACTTTGTTTCAATCCAAACTCTATCATTCTCATTCTACTCTAATTCTCATTTTTTTATTCTATGATACCAATTCTTCAATTATATAAATACATACTCATAATTTTTTTTCTTTTACTTTCTTTCTAAAAAAGTCTATGAATTTTTTTATACATGAATATTTAAATTGCAATGTTTGCCATGCATATTCGTGCTAAGTACGGGTAATTTTGCTAGTTTATCATTTAAGGTGAGAGATATCACTCATTGGAGCCTCTCCCTATAAAAAAATATCTATATGATTTTCTACCATATCTAAAACATGTTTGTTCTCTTCCATCTTGAAATTCCTCATTTTCTTGATAATTTTGTTTGATCAATTTTCTCCTCGCCAATTGATTGGTTGGTTGAAAATACAAAGGATTGTCAAATTGAGGCCCTCAAGAGAAATGACTTGTAAATGTTTGATTAAGTGCCATTATGAAACTCAATTTCCCATTTGTGTGAATAACTACATGTTTTTGGGTTGTATTCTTTTGCAAGGGTGAGGCAACCCAAAAAAAAAAAAAAAATTCTACTGTTTGATAAAATGTTATCATGTGTATAACTTAAAAATTGAATTTCTGTTTTTTATGTATACCTGTCTCTTTTTGGGTTGTAGTTTTTAGTAACCTTGAGCCAACCCAGAAAGTTTCACTGTAACTGTTTGATATAAAGTCATGGTGATACTAACTGAGAAACTGAGTTTTTTATTGAGTTTTTTTTTTCTTTATAAACCACGCTAAGGTTTGTAGGATTTGTAAATAAATTTGAGGCTTTAGTACTTGTAAATAAGTTACTGCCTTTTTTCTAATACCTTTCGTGTCTCTAAAATCAATATTCTTAATAAGAATGGGCAAACTCCATGAGATTTGTCTTGGATTTTTAATGTAAATGACAACTTTGCCCTTACATCAATTAAACAAAATGAGTATATTATTATATACAAAAATCTCATTATGTTATCTCAAGTCCCAATGATTTCTCTCAATAATTCTCTCCTGCACATGATCGGGGCTAGACCCAGGTACAAGGGCCTGGGGACTGAAGCCCCCGCCCATATTTGAGAAAAGTTTAAATTGCGCTTAGCGCTAAATTTCTGACAAGTTTTAATGGAAAAAAAGGTCTCAATAATTTATTTATATTGAAATTGGTGAGTGTTTTGCCTAATTATTTGTGAGTAAAACGAAACTTTTTTCAGTAACTTTCCTTCCATATATTTGTTATGCAAAATGAAGCTTCTACTGAATTTCACAAGAACAATGAGTAATTGTAAAAAAAATTTAGGCCAACAGTAAATAAGCTGGTATTTCTCGATTCCACTCATTAACATGAATTTTCCATTAACTTTATCTTTTCAGATTAGGGCCCCACTAGTTAATGGTAATAGTTACTCTGATCCGTTCCCATCACATTCTGGACATTGAATGGCCCATAACTACTTGTAATCACGGACTGGTTCGGGCTGAGCGAGCCTTGTCCAAGCCCAGGACATTTGGTTCCCAGGTCTATGGTTCAACTCCAAGTCTTCCAGCCCACTTGCAAAGTGCATGTACCCATGATGCTATATATTTGGATGGGTAGGGCTGATATTAGGGCCTTTAACCATTCAAAAGGCCATGCCAGGTCCATTTAACATTGGTCCATAAAATATGCCCAGTCCAACATTACAGTCCTAACGAAACAGCCCAAGTCCAAACCCATATGGAGCATGATCAGATTGGGTCGGCCTTGCCAGCCCAGACCATGAGACTCTTATTAATGTCTCAAAAACCTTACCCATATGAAAATCCCTAAACCTTTATATTGGATTTTTGCCCATGGATGGCCGTGCTCATGAATCTCTTGAATGGGCCCAAGAAAGAAAATACCTG
Organism: Camphora micrantha; assembly: GCA_003546025.1. Taxonomy (NCBI): domain Eukaryota; kingdom Viridiplantae; phylum Streptophyta; class Magnoliopsida; order Laurales; family Lauraceae; genus Camphora; species Camphora micrantha. Next base: position 15,278,465 of record QPKB01000002.1, read on the forward strand.
TTGGACCAGAAATCGGGCAGCAGAATCTGACCCAACTAGTATCCAACGTAAAAAATCGAACCCAAATCCGACCCACATCATGTGTTGGTCTGTTTCTGGTCAGGGAATTTTGGCCCTCAAACAAATTGGACATGATCGACCCGCCTAATTCGACCCAAGCCACTTAATCCCTTTATATAAACCTAACTAAAGCAAGCTTCTTTCCATGTCAGGTTGAGATTGGCGCATACATGACCTGTTAATAAGTGGGTCAAGACTCAACCTGTATATCCATCTCAACCCAAGCCTTCTGGATGCTAATATGTGCATTTTTTTTCACAATTCAGGTTTTTGGTATTTGATCCAAGTACAAGTGTGTTGCATGGAGTCTCTTCTGAACAACCTGAGCTGTCTTTCAATTTAGATTATAGGGGACAATGGCCGACCTGCCTAGCATAACAAAGCTGAACCCAAGCTGGGTAGTCTCACATCCAGGTTGACCCATTTATATTTTAAGGTTGGATTACATTTCAAACCCAATTAAAAACTGGATTGGATTCTGTTGAGTCCCTCTTTTCCATTTGATCCTGTCAACCAGTGGTAGACCCAGGATTTTCATATGAGGGATGCGGACCCAAACAAGCAATTGGATTTTGCGAACAAACCTAGAATTTTTCATGTGGGTTTTGGAGCGGACGCTGAATTTTTATGTGAAATTTCAAAGCACAGCTAAAATTCTCATCATGGTTTTATAAGCAGACCGAGGTCCAACGGGTGCGGCTGCCCCCACATGGTTGTACCTAGGTCCACCCCTGCTGTCGACCAATCCAAACCTGATTTATTGCATTATTGCCTGCCACCCAAAGTATCATTTAGGGGTTGAAGTTCACCTTCTCTCTGGATTGGATTTAGGTTGACATCTTCATGACCTCAAAAAATAAATGGGTTCGGTTCGATTTGAGGCCATACATGTTATCTACAGTGCTGAGTCCTTACTGCCCCTAATGCGTTTTCACAGCTCAAACTAAAATTGATGGTACGGCTCAAATATGACTAAATATGTATCACATTTGGACATATCTAATGCAGGCATGCAACGGCGTCAGTAATGAAAAATTTGACTATGTCGGTTGATAATTCACTAACGGGAAGGTATAGGGCGGAGAGGATGCAGATGGAGGATGTAGTAAAAATAACTTTGAAAAAAATACAACTTATTTGAGCATTTGACTTAAGATAGATTAGAATGGAGAAAAAGAATTCATACGGTCAAGCCCAATATAGTTGAAACAAGACTTAGATGACAATAATTATTATTTGCAACCTTGTGGTGGGACCACCCCGCAAAATTTCTTTTTGGAAACTCCATTTTTTTTTTTTTTAATTACTTGTGGAAACTCCATTGTATGTTAAGGTAGGCCCCAAGATTTATATAGTAAGAAAAAGCTGACCTCTTCCACTGGTCACCCTTGTTCTCATCTTACAATATAAAAAAAAGGGGTCATATCTAGATGAAACTTTCTCGTGATTCATACATAATGTATTGTATGATACAGATAAAACTATCCTGCACAAACCACGCAAGATACAAATTGCTGTTCCAGATATTTTATTCATACAAAGACACCAATGATATGGTGTAATGAATGCCCTTTGAGTCTGTAAAATCCATGATAGATTTGGGCCCTTCTAACCAGTCTTTTTCATACTTTTCAGACCTATGAAGAGCCCTAAATCTATTATGATTTCCCCCGCTCCTCCCTGCCCAAAGTCAACCCAACTAACCCAAAATGCCGACACCCAAATCAAAAACTTAAACCATGGTTTAAACAGCTGGTTATTGAAGCAAGTGATTGATAGGGTTGAATTATTTGAAACACACTCACTCGAAACGGAGGACTTTGATGTCCCTAACCAACTCAGCCAAGGGCTTCGAACAAAAAATTTAAAGAAAGTTCTTTACAATGAGTTCTAAGAAATATAAGATTTTGCGTTTTTATCAATAACAATTTTTTATAGAATATTACACATCCCATTACATATGAACCATTCTCAAATGGTCTATCACTCAACTAAAACTCAGTTGATGTAATTAAGTCTCATGTCATCAACTTACTAGGGCTAAACTCTACTATAATTCAAATAATACTCTTTCAAACTGAATAATTATGCTTCTGCTTCTGTAAATTTGAAACAAGACCAAACTTGCTTGTAATTGATCTTTCATCATTCCTTGTACCATTAATCCTCACATATGACGTTATTCACAATACCAGTCAAATTAGAGTCAAATCACAGATTAAGGCTGGTGAAATATCACTCTAGAATGCCCCAAGGTTCAATCCATAAAAAAAAAAATGCATATCAAATAGCAGTTTAGGCTCTTGTTGGTCACTTGGGTTGAGTCCACATGGGCCCTTATAGAGACATACATGTTTTAAAATGTCCAAAACCGATTTTTTTAACTATCTGACTCAGTTGAGTCTTCGAGTCAATTTGGATAGATATCAAAGTCATCTACACTGTCATCATTCAAAATTTGTTATCATCAACTCATTAGAAGGGAATAAAAGTCTCTATAATGGCTGTGTTATCAGCAATGACGACTGCCTAACGTTCAAACAAACAAAGCATACACATCCAAAAGTACGACAAGAGTAGTCCCCTAGAGGCCAGCACATGCAGTAGTCATAGAGTCTGATAAGCAACCCCAAAAAAGTCTTCTTTCTGGAAGGCACACTTGGACGGTCAGGATCGGCCGATCCGGACCGTCGCTTTCATGGCATCAGATGTTGATTTCTTGTACAACTGGAGGTGGGCCTGTAGAACACATGCATCTATAGTTTACCATAGAAATTGCTTCATTTGACTCTTAACACAGTCCTAAACAAAACAAACAAGTTGACTGATCATGTGAGCCACGGCACCCATGTTGTCTGTGTCATGTTGATGTGCCTGAAGGTAGCATGTGGGGCCCACTTAATCACATGATCGTGAGGTGGTGATGGATTGATTTAGAGAGATAATTAGCAAGGTTAATTAGGGTGCATCAATTTCTGTAATCGCATACGTGGGAGTGATGATCATGAAATGCTATATAGCTGATGTTTTGGGCATCTTGGAAAAAGAGAGATGCTAGCATTTTGAATGCTTTATTTTATGGCTACAAGCACATGTGAGTTCTTACCCAAACAAAGCACATGTGAGTTGTATAGAGGTTTCCAAAAAAAAGTTGGCCTTATTTGATGTGAGGCAACTATATGAACAGTGTAAAGATCTTTCACTTTTGATTGTTGAATGACTAACAATGTTTGATGGGATTGATGTTTCATGCACTAGTAGAACATGCACTGTTGTAGGTGAGGAATTAGTGAGGATTAATCAGCAGATTTGATGATCCTTTAGTATCCTTAAGATTAGAAGAATTCTCGTTGTGGATATGTACACATGAGGATTTTCTATTTATATCGATGCATATTAATGCATATGGCCGATTGTGTGTAAATCTATAAAAGTGAGGATTTTCAAATCTTATAAGGAGAAGTAGGACTTGAGAATCTTCAAAAAGGAGGATTTCCATTTGTTCAAATATTCAAGGATTTACAAATGCTAAACATTGGTTTTCCATGCCTCTGTGGAAAGCGAAAATCATTTTTCCTGAGGATTTGGTTGTAAGGATTTTAAATCCTACCGGGGGAGGTAGGACATGAAAATCTTCATATTAAGAATTTCCTTGGGTTCAAATCCTCTTGGACTAACAATTGCTAAACATGAGTTTTTCATGACTTTGTGAGATGCATAAATCTTTTTCTACAAGGATTTGATTGACAGACACTGCCTTTTTTATCATCCATTCATGCATCTATCAGCAATATTTGTCTCACTTGCGCCCATATGTTGTGAGGCAAAAGAAAAAGTAGACTTCATCTATTTTTCTCCCCATTAATAGGTAGAAAGGAATATATATATATATATATATATATGGGAGATGCTCTCACCTTACTATAAGAGATAGGGTGGGGGCCCTCACATCCATATCCAATGCCAGCAACTTAAATGTGAGGGCCCCCACTCTGTCTCTCATAATAAGGTGAGAGTATCTCTCATAGGAACATCTTCATATATATATATATATATATATATATACATACATACATACATACATACCCTCCTCTCCTCCACTCACATGCACTGGAAGTCTCGTCCTCTTACACTCGTGGGGCTACATGGGGATGGGGCTAGTGGGGATTTGAAGATTTACATAGGCCCCTCTTATGTATAAAATATCAACCCCACTTGATCATCCTAACCTTAACATCTAGGGTCTCCAAGTAAAGTCCATTCGAATGAGATGTGTAGTCAATTCAACAACGTACAATCCAAATATAGAGATATTAAAGTTGGATTGAAAAAACCATTACCGAAAGCACTAGAATAATGATATAGTGATAAATTAGTTTTTGTGCATGTTGAGGCCAATAATACGGTGATATAACTTTTCTTTGTTTTTTCTTGGGTACTCAACCAAGGGAGGGAACCCATGAGTGACCCTTTTGGGGAGAAAGCACCTGCCCAAGCCATCCAACTAGGAGAGAACCTGCATAGGCAGAGAGAAAAATATGCACAACAGGAAGAGGACATGCTCACATAGGGAGAGAAACGCGCATTATGGGGAGAGGACCCAAGGATCAAACTCTGAGAAACGGGGTCCCTAACCAACTGGCAAGTGTCATGACTTTCCATTAAATACATAGTTTCCTTTCTTGCAACTATATACATCTCCAATCCATTCAAAGTTAATTGGATTGCAACAACAGAATTTAACCACATTTCTCATGTGTGTTTAAACAAAATAAGGGCTCTTTTAGTGAATCATGGACCTACATATATAGGTAAATATAAGTGGATATATCTTTTGAGCGGTTTATATCTTCACAAAGTAGACCATATATCTACAAATTTAACTCGACCTTGCTTCAGTGCAATGTGGTCTTTCCCACTTACTCAATCCCATATGAACAGAATCACTTTTCAACATGTAAACCATTGTTTAAGCCCATATGAGCGCGTGCCAATCACGGGGTATGCATGCAAGGATGCCCTAGAAATAAACGAAATCAAGTTATTAAACATATGCATTTTGAGGTCAAAAAGATCCATGGTAAAAAGATATAAAGAAAACAGACAATTCAATTCAAAGATGATCAGTGACCACTTTACGAGTCTCACAGAAGATGCTCTTCCCGAGTGGTGGAGCTAGGGTTTTCTTATGGTGGCAAGTGATCATGGTCAATCGGTTAGATTGTATGTCCTCGATCCAGTAGATGATCCGAAAGAATTGATTTATTTTATTAACTAATTTATTATTTCATGTTTTATTCATGTAATGAATAGCATTTTATTCTATGATTGCACAAAACCAATACAAAATGATACGATGGTCTATGAGATGAGCCAGAGCCTATAAATATATTAAATGTAATCCATGTGTGTGAATGAGATTCACATACAGGAGACATGGATTACAAATCTTATAATTGAAATACTATTTTCACAACCAATGATGAGATTGAGCATCTCATCTGGAAAGGTTGTAGCACCGAGTCACTATGAGATGGTGTGTGCTTTGTCTCAACCATCAGAAAGTGTAAGACTTCGGACTGTTGTGCTAGTACATTAGATGTACTGAAGGACCACGAGTATAACCTTATCTAAATTCACTTTTGATTTAGGGACCGCTCTCATAATTCCTAAGAAATAGGCTCTTAATCCCGAGAGATTAAAAGACTCAAGTTTCTATAATGCATTTACTTTTAGTCACCAATGAGTGATGCCAACTGTAGGTTAATACTCCGATGTCTTAGGTACATGGTAGTGGTATATGTCAATCTATCTTTTAAGAGAGAAATATCCCTTTATGCAAATTAATGAATTTTATTATTGCTAAGTGTGCACTCATTTCAATTAAAAGTTAATTGGATGGTGCTGATGATCACTGTGATTAATTGAGTCACAAGAATAATAAGTTATGGATCTAAGAATAGAAGTGAGACTTCTAATTCTGGACAAAGAGAAGGTACTCTATAATAAACTATAAATAAGAGGAGAGGGTTAGAAATCTCTACACACATAATCTCGCTCCTCTCTCCTCTACTTTTCTACTAAAGTGCCTAGGGTTTTCTTTTCCTAAGAGATCTCACAATTCTCTTTGAAAAATTCTCTACAAGAGGGTCATAGCGTGGAAGAACACGAGGCATAGGAGATCAAATTTGCGAAAAAGGTTTTTGTAGATAATCAAGTTTTTCAAGTTCTCGATTTGAGCAAAACCAAGCTCCTCAGGTATAGATCTACTTCTAGTTGTTTTTAATAAATGTTCTATGCTTGTTTGTTTCTTGATCTGTTTTCTTGATAGATTTTTTATTTTAAAGCATGAGATTAGGGTTTCAGATTTTGGGGTTGAGTTTTTGACCTTATGGATATTTGATTCCTTCTTTTAAGTGCGTCAAAATTTTTAAATACCTATCCATGAGGCCCCACCTACTTCCAACGCAATAAATAATATTTTATATTTATTAAAATCAACAATTATTTAAAAAAAAATTACAAGTTTTTTAATAAAATTTGATGAAAACTCTAAAACATGAAAAATGCTCTTACATGTTTCAAGATATCATTTCTCAAAACTTTGCCAAGGCAATTAAAATACTAACATACTAGGGATCAATATAATTAACTCAAATGAGAAGGAAAAAAAATGCTCACTATAATTAATACAAATGAGAAACAGAAACAAAATTAATGTAGTTGATCCAACATAATAATGACAGGGCTTTAATAAGTTGCAGCATTAACAGGACAAATTCAAGTTGGGTGAATATTATACTGTCATTAGTTGGGCGGACTCAGATTAACGCACCTATTTTACCAATCGGGTCAGACCCAAGCCAAAAATAAAAAGAATGATCAACCTCGGCCCGGAATTTCCGGGCCGGGTTGTCTGGTTGGGCCAAATTTGGCACTTTCTAGTAGGTCCACAGGATCCCAAACCAATGATGCCTCATGTATCACCTGGGTCCTTTTTATATTTCCTATGAAAAAGAAATCTTTCATCAGTTTGAATTTTGGCTTTCTAGATATTGGCAATTATAGTGACACTGTATATTTAATGTACAATGTACTGAACATAATGGCATTCTTTGGTGGATGTAGGATGTGGAGGTGAGATCTGGGCTGTCCCTACCTGAGTTGCTAACTACTCCTAAGCTAAAAAACGAAAGAAAGAAAGTTGGGGGAGGCTGTGTCTACACTCTACATGCTCTTTTGGAGGGGGTGTGTTTGGCCCACAAAGATATGGGTAAGATAAAGAAGGTTGTCTGTTCTAAAAAGCTTCATATACATGTTACTTTATTATTATTAATTATTTTATAGCCTGATTAAGACATGGGGAGCTATTTCTGCATTCAAAACCAGGGAACTAAGCTTAGGGCTTGCAGCTGGTGGCTATAACTAGGTATACATCAGTCATGAGTCATTAAAAAAAGAATATGCATACTAGTATGTGTACATACTCTATATAAAGTGATTGGTGGAGGATATGATAGAATAGTAACTTAGGACAAGTATGGTTATAATTTTTTCCCTTATGTTTCATGGGGAATGTAGGAATCTTTATTTATTGGCCCATCACATGTATATCTTGATAAGTTCTACACTCAATACATGAACTTTTCTTTTTTTTTTTTTTCTTTTCTTTTTCAAAGATTGGGCGAGTGGTATAAGTACTTGTGAGATAACCTACCTGCCCAGGGACCAGGGATCAGTGTTTGGCAGTCATCATGAGATGAGACACTCGTCTCGTATTTTTCGACTCAATGTATGGCTTAGTTTTTGCACTAAAAAAATAAAAAAAAAATTAACAAGATAGAAGATAAGAAAACTGAAACCTACAAATTTTTATTTAGTAATTGCATTTAAAGTGCTCTAGAAGTATATAAAATAACGAATTATAGATATAAAGGTGATGAAAATAAAGATTTGTTAGGACCTATACTTAATTTAGGTGTTCCCACATGACCACATATGACTGCGTACCATAATGTTTAAAGGCCGTGAATGGTATATTCATTGAAGTGAATCACATTTATGATGCTTATATATACGTGCATTCTTAAATCTTTGACACATCCCTATCATAAATTAGGGAAGTAGGAAAAGAGATTACAGGTTACAAAATGGAGAGAAATACAAAACAGAATTAGAGAAGTAAGAGCAAGCTATCTATACACACATTCTTTTAAACCATTTTTAGATAAGTCCATCTGCCTGAGGTGTTGGAGGTCTTCATGGCAGGATTGGGGTGGGCACATGTTCATATCCAGCACAAGCCCATCAAGAGCCATAAGCGCCCTGCATGAAGCCAACTTGCAAGAAACATGGCTGGCACAAGCTCGCCCATTTAATCAATAGAGTTGGGCTCGTCGAACTTCGTAGCTATCACTCGTTAGGATCTTCCATCACTTTTTTCCAAGGTTGAAAAGCTCGTAACACGAACTTACCACGCTCAACATATATATATATATATATATATATATATATATATAATATATAAAGATTCAGATCGAATCAACGCGGAGACCCAGGGAGTCAAGATTTAAAAAAAAAAAATTTCAAAAATATTTAGAATTAGTCCATTACTTATAAAAATCTAAATATACTTTTATTTACATGCACTCATGATAATAAACTCAAATTAATAAATTAATTTATGCAAGAAAAGAACTCGCATAAGGAAAACAGAAAAAAAAAATATTGCATACTACATAATTTGTTAGTCCAAATATTGAATGCAAAATATCAAATATTAGCTTTAAATTACATTCCAATTATCATTTTTAAATTATTGACTCTAAACCATGTGTATAATTACTTATAAATATACTTAAACTATTTAAAATTAAATCTACCTATCAAATGGTCCAGGATGAGAACAACTAACTTAAGTGAGATAACTCGACCGAGTCTCTCCCTTTTTTCACTCCGTCCTTAACCAAAACAAGATGACTATATTCACTAGAATTGGAGTTAGAAGAGAAGTTTTTCAATCATTTTTTTTTCAAGCAAACCGACCACTAAACTACAGGCACTAGTAAAGGCCGAGCCGAGCCAAGCCGAGTTAGGCTTTCTATATGATTAAATGGTGCCAATACCAATTCTAAATTGAGGATTGACCCATAACCTAAAACTTGTCTAAGCTCGGCCGAAAATTGGCAGACCAGGTTGAGCTAGGTGATGGAGCCCATGAGCAGCCCTACCCAAAGTGGTTGTGGTTGGAGTCCTCAACGGCTCTACCCCACCATGTGATGAAAAAGATGTGAGGAAGCCGAGTCGGGCAAAGTTGGAGCCGATCGAGTGTGGAAGCATTTCTTGTGGGGGAAGGCTGTCTGGGAATAAACCAAAGAGAGCTTTCGGTGTATGCATCAAACCATCAATGCATCAACTCATCTTATCTGTATTCCTCCATTTCCACGTCATGCTCTCGTCACGCCACGTCATCTCCTTACGTCACTGCTGGCGACGTGGAAGCCTCTCCTTCCTCCTTCCCGCTCTCTCTTAAAATATTCGGCTGCTTTATACCCTCCCATCTCTTTTTATTTACCAAACCGCTCGAGTATCAATCACGAGGATGATTTTTTTGGTAACCCTGGCCAAAAGAGAACCTTACACGTGAGAGAACAGCCCTAATCAAGGGCAAGAAGGCCCACACAAATAGAAAGAAAGTCCATATAAATGAAAAAAAAAAGCTCACAAATCTTGGATAACAAGGTGAGAACTACCACCATTTTTCAATGAGATTAGTGGCCGTTTTCGAGTCTCTTAAAGATGATGAAAACCCACATCAAAAGAAGCGGCATGCTCATTTTATTTGTAATCCAGCCGGTGAGACTCAAGAGAGAGCCCCCACACACGAGAAGACAGCCCGCACAAACGAAAAAAAAGCCAACACAAGTGAAAAACAAGCCCGCACAAGTGAAAATGAAATACATACTTAAGGTTCGAGCATTGGACACCCAGTTGAGAACTGCCACTACTTACCAATGAGGTAAGTGGCCGTTCTCGGCTCTCACAAGGATGATGACATTGGGTTCAAGAGAGTCTACTCATATAGAAAAGGAGTCTATACACACGAGATGGAAATCCACACACTGAGAAGAGGGAGCATACTCAGGGTTTGAATCATCGGCAGAGAGGTGATACCCGCCACCCCTTACCACTTGAGTAATGATGCACTAGTTTGATTTATGGTTATGGTCACCCACCGTAATCCATGACCAATTGATGACATGTGAATTGCAATTTGCAAGGGACACTGAGTTGAGTGACTCAAGCCAAAGCTGACTGAATTTTTTTTTGGTAACTTGAGTGTTACTCATTTGACTCGTTCCTTTTTTGCAGATGACTTGACTTACTTTGAGTCATGGCAAGTGACTGTGTGTTTATGGAACATGCACTGATGCACTACACCTACATAAATCTTGGGGCTTACGATTCTGGGGTACACGGTACAACTTTTCTCTTGGGACATTTTGGACATGTACGTTTACGTACTTTTCTACGGAGAGAGTGAAGCATGACCTTTTCTTTGCTGTAGTAAAAAAACATGACAAACATATATCATTTTAGAGCATGAAGATTTCTATACATGTAGTAATAGAGGGTAGGGAAGACAACAGGTTGGGCTAAACCTGAACCTGTGTGGACCCACACCTCAATATAGCCAAGCAGCCCGTGTTAATGTACTGTAGAAATCAGTCATTTACATGGATTGCACCTTAGCTAGGCAAACTGGTTCATGTGGATGTTGAGAGTGTGAAAGTGCTTGAATCAGATGCAGTAACTTGAAGATTATTTGGAAATTGGAATATCTGCATCACAGGGTATGCACAAACGTCAAAGGGGTAATAATCTATGGTGCTCGCTCCAGACAAGGATTGCCTTTATAGGGAAGGTGAAAAATAGAGGAGAATTTCAAACCTGTTGGTGGAAAATTTTCCCTATTTGTTTCCTCAATCCAAACAACCCTTTAGAAGTTAAAGATCTCAATTCTGGAAAATAGGTAGACACCCATCATTTTAAAGTTGACTCAAAAGAAAGCATGGAAGACTGCCATCTCAAATGATATTACTTGATTTTCTTTTATTACCATATATTATTACAAAATTTTAAAAATGAGCCATTTCGTGCATCCATCCTTTCTTTTTTTTTTTTCCCATATGCTTAATATATTCAGTCATTTGCCCTCTGAAGACTCTTCTACCAATTGAAAGACCGGAAAAAGTTGGCATGCAAACCTATTTTTATTTTGTAAAGAAAAAAGATGTAGGAGGCGTTTGTGCAGTATCATATACTGCGAAAAAGGGTGGAGGGCAATAAGGCGTCAGAAATATTCCTCACAACGCTTGTGCACCATGGGATGCCACGGAAAAGGCTCATATCCGATGGTTTTCCCCTCATAGTACAAGATCCGCATTTCCTACCAGCCAAGGTAGGCAGTGGGTGCCACGGAAGAGAAAATGCACGTTTACTCTTTTTTGGAATCACACAAACACTCTTCGAGGCCTTGTTTCTTTAGTGAAATTACTATCAAGAATTTATCATGTTCAGGAACTTCTGGACATGATGTGACAGGCTGTCTTCTAGAATTTCTAAATTTCATATTTCTTTACTGGCATTTCTGGATTTCAGCCACATAAAAGGTTTCTTTTAACCTTTGGGAATTCAGAAATTACACTTTCTATGCATTTTGGTGAAATTCCTGGATGCTCAAGCTCAAAGGAGCATTCAGAAAATTCCATTTTGCCAGGGAATTCAGGAATTCCACGCACAAAAATCCCCGAAATTCCAGTAAAAAAACACGTTTACTCTTTGGTGGAATCACAGAGACACACTTCTAGTGTATCAAGATGGATCTCAGTTGTGAATCCCACTTTGCTGAATCCAAGCTGTTATATGTATTCTTCAACAATGGGCCAAAAAGAAAGGAAAAAAAAAAACGACTACTAGGGGAAAGAGTAACAAATATCTCTTCCACTAAAGTGATACCATGATATTGATACCATTTAAATAACAATGATTTGATGACTGACCTAGTCATTCTACCTACTTTTTTTAATCAAATAGTAGACTACGTTCCCAGGAATCTAATATATGAGGGCACTCATTCGTGGAGGGAAAGTTTGCAACAATAATGATGTGATGATGATTGATAGATTTGTAGTATCTTAACCGATTTAAGAATTAAGCCCCATCTGATTTGCAAGTAATTAAAATTTACGAATTCTAAAAAAAAGCATCTCTATAGTTAAAATTGAAAGAAGAAAGGCAAAGATCCATAAATCGCCGTCAAATAATTTCACCATTGTTGGAAAATGAATTAGGGTTATAGAAAATTAGGGCTAACTTGATTTTGAATTGTTAGTTTGAATTTTCATTGTTCTCTTCTATGTTTTTTTGTTTTACCTAGTATAAATTGAAAAGTGTCTTTAAAAAAAAGCTACAATGAATTTAGAAAAAAATGCAGGTTTTTTAAGTTTTCACATGGTATCTAGATATGGCCAGTTGCATTCTTGTAATCAATGGCTATATATGGTCCTCATTGGCTGACCCCAGGTAGTCAGTCACCCCCGTAGACCTTAAAAAAGTCCAAAATAACCTATGAGCTGGACAGCCCTTCTCCCATCAAAAATAAGCCTTCGCCCATTAATTAATGATATTATGATGAAAATAACATTGGCCATCATCCGCCTATCTCAAACGAAAATTTTGGGTCCACTATTAATAGTCGTATTCCTTTCGCTTCCATGATATTAATTCTCTAATGGTAACAAACAATTGCACTATCCTTTTCCTGAAAGTGCCATGCCATGCCATAGTGGAAGTGTAAGCAAGCTCTTGTATAAATTAAAGACGTTCTCCCAATAAAAAGCTTGCTTTAATTATGAAAAATCTAGGCTTTTGAATTTTGTCGAATAAATTGATGGAAACGGAATAATAGCTAGCCATCATGGGATTCCATCTACATATCAATTATTTTGAATCTTTGACTTTTCACCTCTTTAATTATCCTTTGTTGAAATCCATTTCGTCATGAAAACAGTAGGACCCATAAAGATATCTTTCAAACAATATTTTCCCTAGTATTACATAAAACCTGATCTCAAACACGGTATGAAATGATGGAATTGTAGAGAGAAGTCCATCAAAACAAGGTGTAAAACTAAACTATGCTGTCCCAGCATTGCAACTTTCTTTGGAATCATTAGTCTCATCAAACAGAGTTGTGGAATTGAGATTCCCATGTGTTTGAAGTTTGAACACTTCAAAAAGAAATGATGCACCGAAATCCTGATCTGCAAACGTGCGCGGTCGGACTAAAGCGTGAAAATGAAACTCACGGCACAAAGGGAATGGACTGTCAGTGGCGTGGCCCCAACCAATATGAAGAAGACAATGCCCCTAATCCAGTTTCTGTGTTGACACAGGCAGTGAACTTATGTCCCACCTTTGGACAGTTCTAAGACTCAGCTACACTCAGTAAAACTCGGCCTGGTCACACTAATCAGTAGAGCTCAAAAATTTTGTCAAAAAAAAAAAAAATGTGAAGCGAAAAAAACCCCATTTTTCACTAATCATTTTATCCTTGGGAGAAAGAAACAGTGTATTCCGACCCTTCTTGTATTGGATCGAGATCCTCCTTCAAAGAAATTCAATTCATTGAAGAAGTGTCTACTAGGCCGCTTGGGTGACAACCGGGTTGAGTCAGGTTGACAATGGGTACGTATGAGTTGAAAATAGGTTTAAAGATAGGCCAAGTAAACAAAGGAGAGTATCTATATCAAGTGAAGGCATATCCAGGCATTAAAACCCCAAGGCCATAACTAGACCCAAAACGAGTTGGGGCTCATGCTTAACCACCTCTAAATTAGAAACAATAGTAAGTTCCCAACCCCAACCCCAAAAAAACCACACTTTGCAATATCAAGGTTAGTGCAAGACCCAAGTGCCATGGCGTTTTCGCAATTATCTTCAAACCAAAGTGGCAATACAATACAATACAATACAGTACAGTACAAATAGAGCGATAGAATAGAAACGTATATGGAGAGAGAAAGATAGAGAGAGAAGGAAAGAGAGAGGCAAAACCCCAAATGACGCGGCTTGACCGTCAACGTCACCCTCAGTCCTCACAGAAACCCTATCTAATCCCCCTACCCGCAACCCTCCTCTCGAAACCGTACGGAAAGTCGACACGTGTACCGAGAGACGCGCTTTCTCTTCCACCGCCTTATTTAACTTCCCTCTTCTTCTTCTACTCTTCCATCATTTCCTCCCTCCCCCTCCCTCCTCTCTCCTTTCTTCTATCCCTTTGAACAATCCCGTGAAGTGAGATCCCACACATCTTTGGCTCCTCCAACTGTTATGACTCCTTCAAGTGTTCTTTCTTTCTTTCTTCCCCTTGGACCAACCTAAAAATTTAAGAATCTTCTGATTGCCGACTAGCTAATTATCTCTGTTTCTGCGTGTCTTTTCCCTTCTAAACAGTTTTTTGAGCTTTCTTTTCTTTCGACTTTTGAAAGTTTAGAGTTTGTCTGTTCTAAAATTGGTACGAACTGGTATGATTTCGGTGAAATCTGAAGACATTTGCAAGTGAGGTTTTTCAAATTCCATATTCTTCTCAAATAAATCCTATTAGGAGGTGGCAGGCGAAGGGAAAACAGAAAAAAAGATGTTCACATCTTCAGAAAACGCCACGAGTTTCGATCAAGTATCATTCCGGCACCCATTCCCCGACACGTGGTTGTCTGAGTCCATCGCACGTGAGACCGAGGCTCTCACCAAAGTTCTCCAGAAATCCATCTCCAACGAGTACGACCCGCTCCTGCCCGTCTGCTTCCCCGACACAAAACCCGAAACAAACCCATCATCCACATCGGACCCCGAATACGCCCCGAAACGCATCCGGAACCCGATCCCCACGGGAGGCAAGATCACGAAGCGGAAATCCCGAGCGTCCAAACGCTCGCCGACCACTTTCATCACCGCGGACCCGTCCAACTTCCGGCAGATGGTGCAGCAGGTGACGGGGATCCGATTCGGGAGCTCGCACGTGCCGGTCTCGCCCGTTCTCAAACCCGAGCCGCAGCGGATCGGGAACCGGATGCAGATGTGCCTGCCCACGCTCGACACGTCAGCTTTCTCGCTGGGCCACCACCACCAGCAGGTCGTGGGGCCCGCGGTCGACCCGACGGCTGTCGGAGCGCAGGCCTCGTACGCGCCCGAGGTTTCGGGTTTGGAGTACGACTCGAGTTTCCCGACTTTTCCGACTCTGGAGTCGTGGCGGGTCATGTAAGAAAAGTGGAGGAAAACAAAATCCTTTGAAATAGAAATCCATGCTTTTCTTTTTCCACTGTTTCTTTTCTCCTGGGGTTGGTGGCTTTTTTTTCTTTTTTTTTTTTGTCCTCCTTTTGGAGATGCTTTGTGTAATATCTGGAGTCAGTGTAGTGAATTTGGGCACAGGTTACATTGTACCCAAGTAGTAGTAAATATATGATCTTTTTTTTAATCTCCAGTAGAATGCTTGTTTGTATGTGTGTTTGGTTAGTTTTAAATTGATGGGTGTGATTTTTTGTTTATCTATTATTGGAGGGTTCCCAACTCTTTTCGGGTGTGCCCCATTGTGATAGTGTAGTTTTGAACCTATAATCTCTAGATGTAAATCGTTGTCTTACGCCAACTGAATTATCATTTGGAGTTTATTACTAAGGCGTAAGGACCTGTTGGATGTATGATTCTCCATTGTGGCCTTTGGACATGGACACTTTAAGATTTCTGCGAACAAACAAGAAGCCGAAAAGATTGGGGTGAAGCAAGTCCTTAAAAATAAGTTTAAGCTTAACATAAACAGATGTTTCTAAAAAGATTTGAGTTTAAGCTTGTCATTTGTAAATGATCTATGATGTGAGGTCTAGTGGACTACTCCATGTTTACTTCGACTCTTGAAAATAAAATGCCAAAAAAAGGCTTTGCATGTATATTTTTAAAGATATATTGTGAAGGAAGAACACAATTGCTCGTGTTGACCTAAAGAAGGGAAGGGGGGCAGTTTGATGGGGGAGAATTTGGAAAAAATTTCACATGTCTTCTCCATAATTTCAGGAAAGAAAAAGGACAGGATATGGCATATGGTGCTCAAATGAGTCCCATGGGGCATGGGGGTTATTTTAAAATGAAATGTAAGTAATTGATTGGCAGAAGTTCTAAATTACAAGCAGAGTTAATGTTATATAAACAAGCATCTTGAAGTGAATGATGTGATCACTTTTTAAGAGATAAGAAAAGAGATAGGGTCATATCTCTTTCTTTTTAAAATACAAAGCCAATAAGTTATTCTCTCCTTATGCAAAATAGCAAAAGACCTTTTTTTTAATCGCAAAATGGTGAAAGACCTTTTTTTTAATCCAAAAAAGTAGAAAAAAAATCCTTCTCATGCTACAAAATAACAAAAAAATTAAAAAAGATTGAATTTGGAATTTTGTGTTTTATTTATATGACCCCTCTTAGTATTTTTTTTAATCCAAAAAAGTAGAAAAAGATCTTCTCATGCTACAAAATAACAAAAAAATATTGAATTTGGAATTTTGTGTTTTTTTAATATGACCCCTCTTATTTTGTCTTTTAAAGTGACTTTACAAGTGAATAATATAAATGAATAGTTGTACAGGGCTAGCAATACGACTCTCAGCAAGTGTCATGTCTCGAATCCCTGACCTAATATTCAAACAATTTGTTTAAACTATCGTGCCAAGGTAGAGATTGGCGAGTGGCGACTCATAGGTGTTAATTCAAGGTATATAGAGATCTAGTGGGTGGTTAAGTGCCTTAATACAAATAATATTTTTTAAGATTAACATAATGACTTTGTTTTTACCCTAAAAAATCACTTTCATATTTTAATACAGTCAATGTATGATCATGATTCGAATCCGAATCTGGGCTTTTTTCTCTCTCTCTCTCTTTTAATAATTAGATGAACTCATGAACATATAGATAAAAGAAAAAAAGAAGTAAAGCAAATAAAGCTTGATTGTCTAGGTTTATTTATTAAAGACAATGTAGGGTATAGCATCCTCACTAAGTCGATTGCTTAGAAAGCTGCTCTGATGATTCACCTTAATTATTAGTACAGATCTGGTGGCCCCTCCATTACATCATGATGATGAACACTATCCTTCTTAAATCCTAATTGCCTGCTCTTGGAGTGGCACATTATCAAGTTTTACTTTATTGTTTAATTCTTAACCAGTATCAAATTCCACTTCAATTGTAATGCTAATACACAAATGGTAAATTTTTAATTCTGATGGGAACAAGTCTCCATTGAATTGATGATAAGGTTCAAAATAATGGCAGTTGCATGCTGGTTTTGGGACTACCAAAACATTAATACTGAAGGTTAAATTAAAAAAAGAAAAAAATAAGGCCTGAGTATCCCTAAGATCGGGTGGCTCCTGCTAAATACACACAAACATACACCAGATAAATTAAGGGTGATTCGAACATAAGAAGTGGAAGCAAACCAACGCCTTATGCCACTTAGGATTGCAAATGAGTATCCTTATTATTCATAAACGGGTCTATATAGGTTCCGACCTGTGGACTCGGGACCCAGCACATGAGTCTTTGATATTACAAACTATACCTCAAAATAGACTCTTTTTTTTTTTTTTTTTTTTACATCTTTATATATGATGCTGGAGGTAGTAAACTTGATGCAATGTTATAAATCGAATGATTTTTTTTTTTTTTTTAAATTGAAGAGAAGTTGGAACCAATTTTGAATCAGATCCAGTTCTCTAGGTGGACTTGGTTCCGAAACCAGATACGCGTATTTCTATCAGATCTGGGTCTGAAACCAACAAAACAGATTCCAAGTCAAAATCAAATTTGGAACCATTATTTAAAAAAGGGTCTGGATCTAGTATGGTTCCGATCCGGAACCATTCCGTTTGCAACCCTAATGCTACTCCACCGACTCTGAAGTGGGCTGTCATGTATGGATTTGAACAAATAAAAAGGGTATTTAGCGAAGCCTTTATGTAAATTTCTTTTTATTAAAATAATTATTAAATGAGTAAATGTCGTTTTTAATGATAGAAGATCACGTTCATTAAAGAAAAACCTATCCTTCCAAAGAAAAGAGAAAGGAGAAATTCTTCAAGAAACCTTTGCTTTCTCCTTCACCAAACAGGTGAATAAGGATTCTTTAAGACGTCCTCATTTCTATAAGGATTCTTCGGAGAAACCTTTGCTTTCTCTTTCTGCTTGCCTCATGCCATATGCATGTGTGTTTGGCCATGTCAATGCTCTCCTATTTTCTCAATTAAACAAAGCAAGTGCTATCTATCTCATCAACTATCTAAGGTAATTGTCACTAAACAAAGGTCAATGGACAAGGTTCTTAATTAAATATTTGAAATCTTCATTAGTAGCACACAGAGAATAGATTGCTTCTCTAGAAAGAAAAACTTCAACCCAATGTCACTCTTCTTTGGGTCTTTATTTTATAGTTCAGTTGGTT
The DNA here is from genome assembly GCA_003546025.1 of Camphora micrantha. Taxonomy (NCBI): domain Eukaryota; kingdom Viridiplantae; phylum Streptophyta; class Magnoliopsida; order Laurales; family Lauraceae; genus Camphora; species Camphora micrantha. The sequence continues at coordinate 15,297,078 of QPKB01000002.1, forward strand.
AATTAAAGACACATTAATACTTTTTTATACTTAATTTCATGGAAAACACCTAAGCATGTCTTTGAAGCAACCACAAATGACCATACATTGACCCAAATGACCAAAATGCTCTTTTAAACAACTGAACAGACCCTTCACATTCTTTGGTGTTTTGGTCAATTTGGAGGGCTTTGTTAATAAGCTATTGGCAAGGACTCAGCTAACAATGAGAAGAAATGGTCATTCAATGGTCTCACTCCTCAAATCAAGGTGGAGTTGGTGGCTTTTGTTTAATTATTTTTAATAACCTTTCAGTATAGAAAAGAGGGGGGGTTCTTGTCAACAGTGCTTGAGGTCAATTGGCTGGCCCATCTATCATGGCCCCATGTAGTTGTAGGGTCAAGTTATTTAGATATTCAATGTAGTTGGTCTTACCATTAGTGGACAGAATTTTCACATCACACAAATCAGACAAAGAAAGAAAATTCATTAACAATGAGAAAAGTCACATATGAACCAACGATCTTCTTTTTGGTTGAGATCAATGGGTGATAATGATGAGTCCAGATCCTCATAGCAGTTCTCACATGCTTGCAATAAGTGATGAGTGAGATGTGCAGAACTTCACCATGGGGCCACCCAGTGATAATATGAACCCTTAAAATTGAATTTCATCCTCTCCGGGCCATATTCTCAAATTAATAAAAGTTGGTCTCACCATAAGATTTAATCCATTGTTGAAAATGTGATTAATGTATATTAATAATGTATAAGATTTTACTAATCACGTTATCAATTATGTGCTCAGTCAGGGTTGGGTCAATTCCTACCGAAGTAAAATTTAAGAATGCACCAGTAGAAGGGGATGCCATTCAATTTTATTCATTTGGATTATCAATAAGTGGGCCAGCCCATCCAGGTGGGTGCCACCAAAACAGAGTATACAAATATAGAAATGGAAATGTTGTTTTTGGAACAAAAGAGAGAAAAGGCTGCAGACTTGGTGACAGTATCCCACATGGGAGCAATCTACAGTCAAATTTGGTGGGCTGAACCCTTGTTTTTCCTACTGTTCTTTTGACTCCTGCTCATTCCATTTTATTATACATCTCTTCCCAAAAGATACAACCTGGACCCATAACTATTCTCTGCGTTTACCATTGTTTCATTTCTTAACCCCACTCCCAGAAGAAGAAATTTAAAAGCTCTTGTCAATGGCTCATTAGACTTCTCTCATCTCTGGTAATATTTGTTTAAGAAACTTAGGAGAAATTTTCAGAGGAAGATTTCATTCATGGAGTAGGTAGCAGAGATGTTTATTCCTTTGGTCTTTTTGGGTCTGCTATTCCAGACTTGTAGATAATAGTTGACCATTCATGCTTGTATGACAATCCTGGCCTTCCAATTGGTGGCATTGGGATGACCAAATGAGTGGTTGAGATGAATATGGATGGACAGATGCATGGAGGTGGCCAGCCATGTCCACCACAGTTTTAAACCTTGGGTATATACCATAGAGCCCAAATTTGGATTATTTTGTTGGGTGTATGCAACCCATCAAATTGGATGTAGATGAGACAGGGATATAGCAAAACTTTAACCAAGGGGACTCCTGCACCAAGCACAGAAATGGGACCTTGCATTAAAGGCTCTGACTGAAATTGCTGTACAAGAGTCCCATAGGTTAAAATGGCCAGAGAGATATAAGTGGGTGGTTGGATTGAATCTGCATGGCTCATATTCTAATTTGTGGATAGGACCTTTTTATCTTATTCCTTTGATCCTTGTGAGCACTTGGCTAGGGAAGTCCCAAGTTTATCGTCTTGACTTGCAATGAAGACTTGGAACTTGGAAGGACATAAAGTAGCCAGTTGTGTGGTTGGCGAGTTGATCAAGCTTTTCACAATAATACTTTGTTAGACTTTCTAGATTTGATTTGACTATATGAGTGAGATAGAATTGAGAGTTTTGAATTATTGGTGCCATTACCGTGACAATTGCAACTACAGTTATAGAGCATATTTGGTTATGAGAATTGATGATTACTTCTTTTCAAGGTTGGAAAACTCGTGAATAGAAAATAACTCGTCTAGCTCTAAAGCATTGACTCAAATAGAGTCAATTTGATCACTCGGGAGAGTGGCTACAATTCATACTCTACATCATTGATCATCATTATAATTAACATCAAAGTCGCAACTCAGCTACATTGAATCAAATAAATGAACCAATTTATTTTATTCTAAACTAAATCTTCAAATAGATTGTACTTCTTCATATCCATCCTCACTATTTTCATTTATTTCATTTTTGATAGTGTTGGGTGTTCCCTCAACATTATTGATACTATGAAACAGGAGAGAATCCATAAATTCTTCTCATCATAAAATTTATGAATTCCTGTAAATTCCTGAGACAAATCTAACAAACCCAACAACCAAAAATCATCATAAGATCAAAAAGAAAGAAAAGGAGAAGAGAAGATTAGATTGCAACAAGATGATTAGAGATTTTTCAAATAGTTATAAGTTTGTTGAAAGGTCTACCAACATCCAACGACCTCTATTCAATGGTTGTAGCCGTCCAATCAATTGCATTCCAATGGACCATGATCAACCAATCCAGCATGTCACAGATGGACAGCCTAGATCTGTCAGGGACCACATGTGTCCTTTGCATTTATAGCCCCACAACAAAACAAGACACAAACACCACCTAATACTCTTTTTATCAGTCACCTTTCAATTAAAGCTAATCTTGAGGAGTAACTCAGTTGATTTAGAACTACGATTTGCACCTAAAAATTATAAATTCAAATATACAATATCATACTTATACTTAGAGCCACACGAAATTTTTACCCGACTTTTCTTTTTTTTTTAGTAGGAATTGTCCTAGTCCAAAAAGGCTGAAACCTGCCTCAATAAAAAAACAAACAAAAAAAAAAAAAAAAAAGAAGACCCTTCAGTTAAAGCCTTTGTTGTAGTTGTTTTCAGTATGATCATGACATCTTATTATAGTAACGAAGTTATTACCACTAAATCATCAATGCCAATGGTTGTTGACCGAATCCATAACTTTTCCCAAGTCAAACTTGTGTGGCCATGCCTCGACTGACGTGTCCTCTGACTTTCTGTCTGGTGGGACCCACTTTGCAGCCTACGTAGTGATAACATGTGCATGACGTAAGGGGCTCATGTGATAGAACCTCTGGCCCAGGATAAAGATGGAGTCCTCTGGCCTCAGTAGTGAAAACAAAATTAAGTTTTGGTATCTTTATATCCAATTCCACTGAGATGGGGTTGATATTTGGATTTGACATGGATTTTATGTGTTAGAACATATGAGGCAACAACTAAAAAAATGAAGGATATGAAGACCCGACTTAATTAATATCGATTATCAAAATAAGAGCTTGTTTGGTTGCAAGCATTCGTGGATTTTTTTTTTTTTTTTTTTTTTTTTTTTGAGACTTGGAATTCTCCAAGGGCACGTTTGGTAACAGGCGAGGAATTTATAGATCTAATGATTTTTCACTATCATTGAAATAAGGATTTGTCGCTGGGGATTTATACAATTGAGGATCTGACATTGATATTGATGTGTATTGATGCATATAACTGAGAAAAATAGGGTTCGGTGTCACTTAAGTGAGGATTTTCAAATTTATTAGGGGGTGGTTGGATATGAAAATTCTAACAAATGAAGATTTTCATTCGTCCAAATTCTTAGAGATTTACAATTGCCAAACATGTATTTACCACAACTTAGGGAATGGAAATCTTTTCCCTAAAGATTTGGTTGCCAAATGTGATCCAAATATTCTCCCAACGGGTAGAGTTTCAATTGCTTAGACTCCTCAGCATAATCCGAAATTCTCGGGGTTTAAAAGGCTAAAAAGTGACTCATAGATAATATGATACCTATTTAATTTCTAGTGGCCATAGAAACATCTTCCTTATTCATTTTTTTTATTGAATAGGAAGACTTTGGACATTAGATTACCTATTTACATCTTTATTTGACCAAAATATGATGCACTAGATAAAGCTATAAATGGGTTGGATTAGGCTAAAGACAAACAAGTTTAACCTATTCCAATGACTTTTTGCTCTTAATTTGACGGCCCATATCCAGCCAAATGACTATAGGTTGGACTAAGGTCCTGTCCATTTTTAGAACATATGTGCATCTTTGTGCTAAATGATATATAGTTAGAGTCATTAAGCATGCAGAGGCGCATGCCTAGCTCACATAACAGATGGCCAGAAATTAATATGTTCTCATCTCCCAGACAAATAAGAATAGCCCAAATCAAGCCCAATGCAGGATGGTTAAGGTAAGACCCAAATTGGCCCGACCCATACAACATTTTCTAGGTTTAGGACCATATGGCTAGGAGTGCAAACGGGTCAGATCTTGGCAGGAACAATGGTCAGTCCGGACCCAAATATATCTTTATAGATCCGGTTCCGCGATTCCTGGTCCTACATACAACCTATCTATTGTATCTGAATCTGACATCAACATAAAATATAGATTTATTTTCAAATCCAAATTCAAAATAAGATGTAAAGTGCATTAGTATAATTGTAAAAGAGTGTCAAATCTTTTAATATGCAAGAGAGACTATCAAATCGTATGTAATTAAAAACTAAGTAGAGTCTCAAATATGAAAATAACTCAACCTATTTCAGCACTTAAAACCTATTTACTGTTGTTACTATATGAATGTAATCATCCGGAATATAAATCCTCATATTAAGACATGCAAGGATCCGTTGTAAATCCAAATGTTCGAGATTCAATATCAATTGTTTTCAAGCCAGATCTTAATTTATCTATAAACTAAAAATAAATTTGATGACTACTTTATTTGAAATTAAAGACTTCGACCATCGAATACGCATTTGCAACCCTAAATTTGACTCGAGGCTGCCTACTCATTCATGATAATAATAAAAAGGATGAAAGCCATCCCATTCAAAGGCAATGGAAGTTGGAAAGTGCCTGAAATACATTAATGGGTCACTCTAGCCGTCCATTATTTCTAATTAAATGTGGACGGTCAATCATTTTTTTGTTCTCTGATCTGATTGTGACAACTGACCATACAAAGTGTGCATGTGGCCCACCTCTGACAGTTTCCAGATTTGGATTGTATGACCTCAAAGGCTCAAACTGGGAAGGGCCAGGAAAGTCAACCAATCCACACTGCAGCTATTCTAGGATGAGTTCTACACCGTACATATGGCATACCTTTTTCTCAGATGATGGAGACCGTTGGATGGTGGGCCCCATTGGAAATAGTAAAGTAATGACTTAAAAACCAGTGTCTTGAGAGCTTATGATTTATGCTCTAATAGAAGAGAAAACCATGGGATGTGAGTTGATAAAAATGGAAACATAGAAAATAAGTATGTTAAACTTTAGTTATTTTTGCCTTTAGTACTTTCAAAAAAAAATTTTTCTATAGGATGATGCCCATTTTTTAGGCTGGACTAACCCCTCCGGGTCCAAAGAAAAGCCGGGTGAACTCTCCTATAGTCACAGTGTGGTAATGTAGTTTCAACCTATAATGCTATAACCTCCGGGTGCAAATCATGATTCCATACCAACTGAGCTACGTTAAGGACTTTTAATGACATTTTTTTTCTCTACCTGCTATCTAATTCATAGCTTTAGATGGAACTGCGAGTGATATTAAGTAGAATTGGATCTTTAAGAGATGGCAAGTCCGCAACCCTAACAAATGAACTCTTTACAGCTGAGCCAATTTTTAAGTTTTGGGTTGTTCAAAGTGGGCTTTGTCCAAAAGCCTAAAAGATGACTGTGGGTCCGAAAATCAGTTAACACTGGACTTCGATTGGTAAGCCCTGTCCTCAGCACTATATTGATACAAACCCAGAGTTCTTTGGGCCTGGATATCAAACCAGACAAACTCATTAAGTTTTTTGTTTAACTGTTCTGGGCCAGGCTAGGCCCATCTACACCTTTACTTGACATGTAGTTTACTCGGATTTTTTATTTCTGACCTATGAAGAGAACGGGCACTTACCTCACTGGTAAGTGGAGGCGGTTCTCACCTAGCTATCCAGGGTTTGAATCTTGGGTACGTTATCTCTTTCCACTTGCATGGGCTTTCTTCCTGCTTCTATGAGCTCCTTTTCCACTTGTGTGGGCTTTCTTTCTGCTTTTGCAGGCTCTCTTTTTTTATGTGTGCAGGCTCTCTCGTGGGTCAGATTCCCCTTGTCTGGATTAAAAAAAAAAAAAAAAAAACAGAAATGAGATACCTAACCAAGTTGAGAGAGAGAGAGAGAGAGAGAGAGAGAGAGGAATCTTGAATTTTGAATTTGAATTTTGGCAATAGAGAGACAAATAGACTTCGGCTGCTGTAAGCAGTCTTCTTGGTGGGGTGCAACCCATGTGACTTGTAACCCTGTTCGTGACGCAGAAGAATTTATATGGCACCTTTCTAGGGCATGATGGATGGCCCACCCTACTGACTGCCATCTATCCACCTGTTCCACTGAGATTTAAAAAGAAGTAATGATTGAAGTGGGGATAGCAAATAGGACCTTTTCAAACCCTTGCAACATGTTTGGAAGATTTTCTTCAAAATAGTTAAGTCAATATTGACGTTCCCACACATAGATGATAGACCTCCCCAAATAAAAGAAAATGCAGATAGAATCATGATTTCACTTCTGAAATTATGGTGAGGGGGTGAGAGGTAAGAAATCTACTCCACTTATAGGACCTTGAATTCATGCCAATTATGGGGGAGAGTGTGAGGAAAAAGTCTAATATCGAGCCTGTTCGTGGAAGTGAAAACCTGCGTTTCCTCTTCCACGATGATTCGTTTCTTATAATTGATGTTGGAAAACATTTTCTCTTCTCCCGCAGAAAATCACTCTTCAAAATGGCGCCTGAAATTCTGGAGGAGGAAAATCCTCCCTGCACCAAACGATAAGGGGAAGGCGCTGGAAAATCTGGCGCTTTTGCGGAAAGGTGGGCTGCACAAGCAGACCCTAAAGATGATTTTGGATAAAAATCGTCTCAATCAGATCATTACATCCATTGATTTAGGGGGCTTAAATTTTAATAATTCCTAACTTTTTTTTTTTTTTTTTTGGAAATTTAGTACACCAGTGAGTATAGCTAGATATGTGTCATTTCATGTGGGATTAATAAAAGTATGAGTGAGTTGGATAGACGCTAGGTGGTTCCCACCAGTGCTAAAATTGTTGGCATTCAAGTCATGAGAGGTGGTTTTCAATGGAAGGATCATCTGTGTATATTCTTTCTTCACTTTACCTTTGTGATTTGATGTGTTTAGGTGGCCTCCATGCTAAGAAGGCAGGCTCTAGAAAAATCCCTAGAGAGGTTGCGCGTGAATGGTGTTAAATTTCTGCTCACAAAAGTAGGACCCCCTAAATATGCGTCAATCAAATTTCCTGCAAAACAACTAGTCCCATAGGTGAAAATTCCCCTGTTGACTTATTTATTCATCCACTGTGTGGAAGTTCCATAGGTCACGTGAGTGAGAGAACACTTTTTTGCCTTCAGATGAGACTCTTCTGACAAATTCACATCGCCCATGAATTACCAGCACTCAAGATTAATTTGACACCTGAATTATACTCATCATTTGATTAAGTTTTATGAAAAAAAAAGAAGAAGTGTAATTTTGATTTAAGGATACGTTAACTTTAAGGCCCTTAAGTCAATGGTTTTGATGATTCAATGGAAATAATTTTGGATCATATTAATTTTTGTCCAAAATCATATCTATTAGGAGACCTTTTTATCACTCTCTTCTCCCATGATAAGCATGCATACAAATCGTTTTACAAGGAGCTTAGAGTTTCTTTTACCGAAACAAAGGGAGTCTAGAGTTTTAACTCCATTGCCCAAAAGGGGATTATTTTTCTATGGTCATTCCAATTTCCAACACCCTTGCACTCACCCGTTTCCACATGAATCGGCGCAACCTTAAATTTGACATTTGTCCCACTATTACTCATCTTTAGATCGAAATCTTAAAAAAAATGATACTTTTAAAAACTATTAAATTTAAGGAACATGGATCAAGGGATTAGGATGATTTAAAAGAGTTGAAATCTTGGACACATGCAGACTGCATCCTCATCGTTTGATCCCCCACCTTCCCATGATTGGTGTGGCTCCAAGTGGGCTTCACAAGGGAGTCCGCGTGATGGGTCTATACGCCCAAGCGACCAGTCCACACTGCAGGTACTCGTGCTGATTTCTGCACCATACAAATGGCCTGCCTTCTCCGTTGATCCAAAATGTTAGCTTCTTGGCTCCACTGGAAATGAGTTGCAATTCAGAAATCATTGTCGGATAGTTCATGAACTTACACTGTTAATGGAAGAGAAAAATCAAGTAATGTCACTTGAGCTGATATGAATTGATTCATTGGAAGAACACCCCATCCATAGAACTTAGCTTTGAAAATATTGCCAAATCTTAGAACATCAATGGCATGGAGATAGCTTTTCAGAGTTAAGATAAGAACCATTGGCATGGTGAAAGGTGTTCACTGTTGAAAACTCTTGTAGGCCAGGATGGACCTAGCTATCTACTTCTTCACTTGGCATATAGCTTACTAGTTCCAACCCATAAAAAGGGCAATGAGACAGGGACCCAACCAGGGAGAAGGATGGGCGAGATAGGTTCATTTAACTGTCTGTCTATCATTGAGAGAGAGAGAGAGAGAGAGAGAGAGAGGCTCAAAGTCTCCAACAAAGAACAATATTGAATCTTGACAAATAGAATTGCAGTTTCGCTGCTGGGTGGGCCTCATCTGTCTTGTTTGTGAGGCAGAAGAATTTGTGTGGCACCTTTATGAGGCATGATGCTTGGACCATCCTACCGACTGTTATCTACCCACTACCATCCACATATGACAAAAGATAACGCCATGGCTTCATGAGCTGTACAATTGATTTCAAAAGGCCACAATAATTGTAGGAAGAATGATGATAAAATCTTCATTTTCAGCCCTTGGACCCATGTTAGGAAGATTTTCATGAAAATAGGTCTAAAAAAAAAAAAAGAAGAACCAAAGCCCATCTTATTTTGGGTTTCCTGGAAAGAAATTCTCTATGTTATAGAAAGAGTTACTTAATGATTCATTGATCCAAACTTTCTCACACGTAAAATCAAACTCAATTCAAAATGGATGGATCAAATTATGAAAGATACACCGCTGAATTGATCATATATATTCTTCCATTACATCCCTCCGTCTTTTCTTTTTTATTGTGTCTGGGGTGACCCCAATCAGATCCTTACCCTAATACATATCCACCGGAATGCGAAATGTATAATCTTAATTATAACGTGGATCATACAATAATCTGATACATACTAGTTTCATTAGATTAAATTATATAATAATAGACTAGGGCTGGGACAATTTAGTCGGGTGACCAAGTGGTAGTATAAATTTGGCACAAGTCAGGTCTAGGTCGCTGTTTAGGCCTGGGTCCATGACCCTTTTGGTTAAGTTCCTAACAAGGACATGATTAGAGGGTGACAACTTCCGGTGGGGTAAGTAGAGTCTTTCTTCTTGGGGGTGGGGGTGGGCCTAATATGTTGTGTGACCTTGAAAAACATCTAAGGAAGACCTTTCTTAGGTATGGTTCGGCCAAACTTCCTGACATTTATGTGCCTGTTCTAAGATGATGGAAGATGATGTCATGCCTACATAAGTGATTATATAAAAGATTAAAAGTGAATTTAAAGAGTGACACTTGTGTAAATTCAAATAATCATAGAAGGCCTCTTTTTTTTTTTTTTAGTAAATACTCTTTTCCATTCACACACTATTCAAGTCCCTAAACAATAGAGCTACAACCGGAAATCAACCCATGGTTATTTCTATAGCGAAGGAGATGCCTCACCACCAAGCTATTTATCATTATATCTATTTTGCGTTACTTTTGCGAGTCTTATGTTTTTACTTAGCCATATTTGAAGTATTGTAAGTAATTCTACAGTGCATGATGTATTTTCTTACTACTTGATTAATGTCCTCACTATGTTTCTTTTTTCTTCTTTTTTTTTTTTGCCCTTTTTCTTTGTTTCTCTGGGCTATCTCCATAATCATGTAATCCTTGTTAGTTTTCATCCTCACCATCATCATTATTTTTAGAAAACAGCATCCAATAGTATCTAGGGTAAGTAGAGTATTATCTCCGAAAAGAGGAGTGGTTAAGTTAGGCAAACTTTAGATGGGTGAAGAATAACGCATCACAAAGGGACCACTGGAAAAGGAGCTATAGAAAAAGCAATTCACACTCATATGCACAGATAGGGATGTAAATGAGTCTCCGATTCTCAAATTACCCAAAGGTTCCGGCCCATTAAGAACCGGATCTGGGTCCTTATTTAAGCCCCGATAAGTAAATAGGTCCGGGTCCGGTTCCACCTTGGTTTAGACCCGAGACCCGACATATTACCTCAATTTTCAAAATCACTCCTAAAAATCTTTTTTTTTTTTAAATATAATTCTCTTCCTAGACCCAGACCTAGATCCAGACCCGCCCCATGAAATAGATTTCGAAACGGTTCCGTGTCCGGATCCGGTCCCACCTTCTCCACATGCCTTTATATTTTTTCTAGTTTCTTAAGCATGCAGCTCATGAACATGTTATTTAAGTGATAGTTCTACACTTGTATCCGTCGTTTATGAAAATTTCATATCAAATGCCCAAGTGAAAATCTTATTTCTCATAAAAAAATCTTTTTTGTTGGATACAAAAAGATTAAGGTCACGCTAATTTCTATAGTCATGGAAAACCAACATTTGGCAATTATAAACCCCGAGAATTTATGCCACTTGAGGTCGTCACTTTTTATTTTAAGGTCCAAGTCCCCTACAGTAGGGATTCAATCGAGGATCCAATTATTTAGAGATTTTGACCTGTAAAAAAACAGAATTGGGAATCTATTTTAGGTCCAGATTCATAAACAAGTTCAGATCTAGAATTAAATTTAGGTTCTGATGGATAAATAGGTCCGGTTACAAATCCATATAGGTTCCGACCCGTGGACCCATCCTATTTGCCTAAGTTTTTCTCATATCTTAGATGCTCTATTTTATAATTTTATTACTCCAGATACAAAAATTGTATGTATTCTATTATTCCTTTGGCGTGTAAATGTTGTTGCAGCTACGAAGATGGTGTCACACGCCAAGGTGCTTGAGTTCAAAACTCTTGTAAAGGAAAAAAGAAAAAATAGACATGAGTCTTGAATGTAGTAAATTATAACTCAAAATCAATTACGGTCGGACATTTTTATGTTTACCAGGAAGCTGTAGACTCGATGCATTATTATAGGTGGAATAATATCCCTCTTTTAAGCAAAAAAAAAACACTCATGATAGGTTGTGGAACATGAACCAGTCTCAGACCCAGTGCCCTTATCAGAACTAGGTCTGAAAGCAGAAGGCCGGTTTTTGACTCAGAACCAGCACGGTTCCGGCTTTGGAACCGACCTGTTGGCATCCCTATCCTCATGATGTAAAAATCCTCAATGGAAAGGAGAGGGTTTCCTCAAGTTTGTGGAGTCTTCAAATGCTAACAAACACGATCTAAGAAATCCTCAGATATACAAATCCTCGATAAAAAAGAGCCCTTTTCAAAGGGCAATGAATCCTCAAATCCACATATTCCTCACCTGTTACCAAACACGACCAAATCTGCAGATTCCTTGCCTGTTACGCAAACCAATGAACTACACTGAAATGGAACCCACCAAGGCCCCCACATTAATTGCTGTACAATCTTCATATAGGTGGTCATGGGTGGGCCAGCTCTGGCCAGCCCCAGACTGCATTTGGCTCTGCTTTTGCGCCAAGCAAATCTAGTTCTGGGCCCCAGTGAGAGCCATTGAGCACCTTCCATCAGTGTCTGGGCTCCTGTGCAGTGATCCACCATCATACATAACAGCACCACACCAATCACAAGCAGTCTCAAATCAGAACCAAGGGAAGCGGCCAGGCGTGTATTAGCCCTTGAAATTTTGTTAAAAAGATCTCAAAGACCTATGCCAACAATATACAAGAGGGTAGATTTTACTGGATACAAGAGGGTAGATTTTACTGGACAGATCTCCACCGCCACATGGATGCATTAGTTCAAGGCATTTTTGTCTCAAGCAATCATAAGTTAAATGGGCACACAAAATTTCCACTCTTAACATTACAACCACCCATAATTCTCATTCTCTAGTTACTAAATTTAAAGTACCTGTCGCCTTTCGTTGGAAGCTCTTTAGAAGTATATTGCATGTATATCCTCACTATCTTCTTCTAGCTCCTGTTTTAATAAACAAAAAGTGAGAACTCCAATGGAGGTCATCATGGACAAGCAAAGGCCTTGTTTTCTCTTCTCATTTCTGGAATGCATTGAAATTATTGTTTAGACATATTACATTTAGCGTACAGTACTCACATCCATATAAGATGCTACATAAATGCATGTCATTCCCAACAATCAAAAATACAAATTACGAGCCCTGTTATGAATGAATAACAACCCAAAATCACCGTCCACTATTGTTAGCTAAGAGACCATAGTGGGGACAGTATTGAATTCCTAGGATCACTAAGTAATGCCTTTCTATAGAGGACTAAAACAGATGAAATGTGAAGCTCCATAAGGAATCATAAAATAATCACTCCTTTGATTGCAAAGGATTACCAATCCATCACCACAGCAAATTAAATTCCTAGGATAGGGATGATCTCATCTAAATTTCCATCAAAGACCCTTCCTTCACTCACGTCTTTAAATCTCTTTCCATAAAGCTCCTTATTACTGGATAATAATAAATAAATAAATAACGAACAATATTGTGAATTCTAGGTATTCAGTATGATGTAGGCAAACAAGACTTAAATAACAATGGCAAACTCAAAGACTCTCAGACAGGAACATCCACTCAGTCACTTTTGTCTATGTTCTATGTGCATGTCCCACACTTTCAACAATCTCAACCAACATACATGTTGGTAATGTTCGTGATAGATACCTAAATATAGTTGAATGAAATAGATGTAATTCAACGGAAGAAGAATATCGGAGGAGAGAAAAAAAAACAGAAAAAAAGGGAAAATGGAAGGGAGAGAAGTGCAGAAAAATGAATAATCAAACAAGTGATTATTTGACGAATGCTTGTCTTATATCAAATCAGCATAGAGTTAGAAAAATGCTGAAGAGTGCCACCCTAAAAATAAAACATAATAATGACATCCTAAACACTGTTCTACAATTATGAGACTGCTATCACCTGAAATCCATCTTTGCTAGTAATTCCAAACAAAAAGACAACATTTTTTACAACCCCAAGAAACAAGAACTTGTTCAGACTCCGTTTGTGTTCTTCTCACTGCGCAAGTTTAAATCTTCTTCTTCTTCTTTTGGAGTAGTAACTCAATTTTATTAAAACCTAAAAACATCATAAAAGGCATATAGTGAAAAAAAAAATCCAAAAAGAAAAAACAGGACACAAATATCATCCAAAAACCAAAAAATCTCAGATATGGAGCTTGCATCAAATGGCCCTTGAAAGTTAGGCATAAATCATTGCAAATTAGTGCCATACTGATACATTTAGATATTGAAACTGTAAACCTACTTGAAATTAATGAGATCAGTGCCATATTGAAATTAGTGCTATATCGGAGTAGAAAATCCATATCTTATAGGGTGGCTAAATCATCTTTGCTAAGGAAAAGGACAATGGCACACCTATTTGGCAAGAATATCTTTGTGAGCTTTGAAAGACAGAATCACATTCCATGCTAAAGCGATGACATTTGCTGCAAGAACCTACCATCAAATATCACATGTTAGAAATATTAAAAATTTAATGAGTACAGCAGGAATCATATAGAAACCATGCAGGGAACTCCTGATTCTGAGCTCAGCAGGATAGTGCAAATAGGAATTTCTAATGCTTGTAAAGAACATGAGGAAACCATTAGAATAACAATTTTCACTAAGACAGTGCTTACATTTGTGTGAATTGTGCAGACACATGCTGTATCTAATCATGGATTCGACCTGACTTGGATAGCCGTTGAAAACTTTCATTGACTATCTTAAAAATGAATGATGGTTTAGATAGTTTTTAACTAATGATCATACAGATTTCCAATGGTTTACATAGTGATGAACTTTATGATCAGATCAACTTCCAGTCACAGTGTGCAAATTTTGAGAGAGAGAGAGAGAGAGTCAAAAAATGGTGACAGTGCTGCAACCTGACAGATGTACTATCAGAGAAAATGTACGAAGTAGCTAACTTCTCATCAGTGGACCACTGTATCATATCTTCATCACAAACATGCATAGCACTATGATTGGAATCACATCGCAAAATTGACTGAATGTTGTTTCCATGCTTCATTCACTCTTATCTTGTGGGGACATCATGACATCTGCTAAGTCGCACACAATTCAAACATGAATATCCATGGAGAGTCCGGGTCATTTGAGGTGTGATCATCCATATGGACAGATGCACCACCTGATCAAACCCTCATGTGAACGGTCACAGAATCATATTCACCACTGGATTGGCTTAGTCTTCATGACATGAGTAACTCATTCCATCTCACAAGGACAAAAAGACATCGAGTCTAGTCACAATGTAATAGTGAATATTGCTCTGATGGAGCATTTCAGGTAGAGTTTAGAGAGCAAACTCTTTCGCCCATTTGACGAGAAAAACCCCAGCAAGGGGGCCCACAGTTACCATCTGAAGTGTGACACTAATTGGCGAAAACCAAAATTACTGGACCAAAAGCTTACCATAGGCTTTAAACCATATTCAAATGCTACAAGGGTCAACCATTAACAGCTAGGACCTATCTAGAGTATTGAGAATTCCCCAACTATGATGGGGCCACACTGAAATCTTGAAAAACTCTTCAAAACCAGAACATATGAGCAAGATAGAGATCCAGCAATTCACACCTGAAACTGTTGAGGAACAAATCGAAAATTGAGAAATTGGAATGGTATCCAAAGTTGCCAATTTGCCAACACAGCAGAGAACCACTCCTACATATCACAAAACATCAAGAAGAACAAAATTAAATAATTAATGGCCATGTTTATACAATCACTTAAAACCTATGATACCCGGATACGGCACTTATCCCATCGTACCCATGTGGACACGGTACGGTACGGATATGGGTACAAGATACCGCAAGATACGGTTGTGATATTCAGCTTTCTTGTATTTTATGGTATAAAAAAAAATTGGGCAAAACAACAAATTTAGTTCTAATTTCCTTCATCTGATTTTGTTTTTTTGGTATGTTTCATGTGATTTTGTTGTAACTAAAAAAGGAAAAAAAAACCTAACCCTATTCCCCTTAATGCGGACCAAGAGAAAGAAAAGAAAGAATCAGAAGAAAGGGGGAGAAGAAGAAGATGAGGACGACTGGAGGAGGAGGCAGCTTACCACTGTAGTCGAGTGTTGCTGCTCAACCAAGGGCGACAATCCAATCAGGTGTTTGGAGAGAAGACAGGCAACGGCAGATGCAGGTGGTGTGTGGTCACGTCGTTAGGGACTCATGGCTGGTGGCTCTGATGATGGCACCTCCATCTCACGACTTCCTCTCCACTCACTATCGTTGTTTATCCCTTTTTTTGTCGAGGATGAGATGAAACAAAAGGGCCAAATGTATCTTTTTGCAATTGCATCAATGTTTTTTTACATTCAACCCCCTTTGGTTTTCTTTTAAGGCTGCATAAGTCAAAATCCAGTCCACTTTAAATGTCCATTTTACATTCAGCCCACTTTTCTTTTCTTTTCTTTTTTTTTTTTTTTCTTTCTTTTAAGGACTGCAAAGCTCAAAACCCACTAACCCACTTTTATTTTAAGGAAAGTGGCAAAAGCAGACCAACCAAATTTATCTGCAATACAAAATATTTATATTTATATTCTTTTATTATGGATCCATAATGAGCTCACCTATTAAAAATTTAATCTATATAAAATAAATGTCCTGCTAATTAATGGGCCCTAATATCTCAAGTATTGCCGTACCCGTATCCGTGTCCTAACTTTTTTGAAGATGCCGTATCGAACACCCATTCCCATGTCCGCATTCATATCCCTGTCAGGGCATCATAGCTTAAAACATATTTCGATGTAACCCTAAATCTCAAGCAGCTTGAAACATTGTTGGGAAAAAAGATGATTTATCCTATTCAATATGCATTGTGGGGGTGGGGGTGGGGGGGTGGGGGCAGAACCCATAAACTGTTTTGCCACCCTTACCACTCAAAATAGTTCATTATCAACATCAAAGCCTTTACCCATCTATCTAGATCAGCTTTGTGAGTCATTATTTAATTCACAATATACGTATAATTATCAGTGGCAGCAGTGGACATTAAATTTTTTTTTTTAAAGAAGAAGGTTCGAGAAACAATAAACCACAGATCGTTGTTTCCAATTTCTGCACCACCCTGATCAATTGCAGAACAGATAATGATCCCAATTCCCATCAAAGATTGACAGTAATTTTAAATAGGGGTACATTCTTAAGAAGATCTAACTAATGAAAACTGTACCTGTTGAAGCTTCGGCATTATTTCTGTTGGCCTTCCCTCTAGAGTCACAAGGCAAGATAGGAAAACTCCAATGAAGAGGGGAGAGAAGATGAACTGTAGAACAGACCAAGTTTATATTTAACACAATCCAACAATTATTTGGAAGAGAGAAATAACTATACAGGTTATGGCACAAAAATCTCAGTATGCAAAATCGAAAGAAAGAAGCATGCTCACCTGATCAATTATAAGTCTCAAAAATGCACCCGATGCTCCAGGCAGGGTAACCAATTTACTCAAGTAAAAATACCTATCATGTCCATCATCATATTTCAGAAGCGCAGATTCAAAAGCTTAATCCTTTTGGAAATTGTGAGGCAATATATAGAAATGGAAAATTAGTAGAGAAAACAAGAGAACCCATCTAATACCATCTTTGGCTAGGTCATCACTCTACATTGGCATATAAGGAGGACATGAGGCAGTTAGAGAAAGCCATTACATACTCCCCTCCCTTTACCATTCAATCCTAGTTGGCCAACTTCAGTGGGTAGACATCTTTTGAGCACCTACTTTAGAGCATCTCCCTCATCTTCCTTAAATGATATATGGGCAATGAAGAGATATGAGAGCAAAAATCTCCCCAGGAAAGGGTTAATCTCTATCTTTTATGCCCATCATTCATTACAAAAACACAGAACAACATCTTAGAATGCATGTTTTAGATGTGACAAAAACATGAATCGATCTAGAGAGAGTGATGGCGACATCATGCCTAATTCCCCCAATTCCTTCAAGGTCTACCAAAGGAGGAAGCGTTGGGTGGCGGATCAAGCTATGATGTGGATGGATGACGTGTATCATGACTTTGCTCGCCTAGATGTCATAAATCCACCATTGGATTATTATTACGATGATATCCGACGGTTGGATTTTGGCGGATCTACCATTTAAAGGAGAGAAGGCCCCACTTTGGGAAGTGCCACATGGGTTGAAATAAAAGGGTTTTTAAAGTTGAGAGGGGCCCAAGTTATTTAATAAAGAATAGAGTCATAAAAGGGGGCCATGTTCATTAAATAAGAGAATAAAGAATAAGGGGGGCGACCGCTTAAAAGAGAAAAGGGTATCGGGATTCGTGCACACAAGTCCTCCCTCATCCGTTTCTTAATCTGTCTTTTTTTTCCCCTTTTTTTGTTATGTGATGATGTCATCACTTAGGGCTAATAATAACAAACTGTCTTGGTTTCTCTCTTCCTTATGCTATGCTATCTTGTAATGAAACTTTGAGAATTAAGAAATGAATGGATTTTCCCTCTTCTTCGCTGTGAGTCTCTTGGGTTCCCCTTGCTCAAAGGACGTAACGCCTCCGGATCGGAATTTGGTGAGAGCCTAATCAAAGGTATCCTCTTCTCCTTCTCTATTTCTTTACCCATAAGCAATCTTCCTAACCCTAAATCTCCATTTAAGATCCTAATCATCAGATCTGCAACCCTTGTTGCTGGATCTCAACCCCAGGTTTTTTTTTTTTTTTTTTTTTTTTTTTTTTCATTAGTCCATCTCACACAACCCCTGCCCAGATAATCACAAGGAATACAAGAAATACGAGTTCTACACAATTGGGCCTTTCCTAAGCATTTTGGGAGTTCTATCTTCCATTGAGATCCTACCCATTCATCTGAGATGAACTTTCACTGCAGGACTGCAAACTTGTTTTGGGATCAATTACTAATTTTCTCATTAGATTGCAAAATTTGCCAATATGAATGGTGTGTTTCAAGTTCATATTAATTTTAATTCTAAATCCGATCTCATCATTCAATATTAAGTTAGATTTCATTTTGTCCTGCATCAGAGAGCCTATGACAAGGGACCTGAAGAAGATTTGATATGGTGGGTTTTAAAAAAAAGCATTGTTATCAGAATCCTAGAATCCGTATCTCGAATCAAATGATTCATGTCTATGCCCTGCGTCCCATCTCTTGGTGAATCTTAAGATTCATGTGTGAATCTTACAATTCGATACTTGTATCATCGATTCTTACGATTCAAATGATGAGCTTGAGTGAGAAAAACCACAACCAATTGGTTAATATTAGCATATCTTTTGCTTTTTTCTTTCTTTTCCTTTTTTTTGGCTTGCATTTCTATTTTTAATAGGTTATTTAGTGGTTAGCCCAACCTCTTATTAAGATTTTTTGCGATTTTGGAGAAGTTCCAAAGACGAATAAAGACCAATTATTCAACTAAAGCATTCGATTATACAAACATGCATTCATGGTACATTCGATTATCCTCTTGAATGATTTGTTGTCAATTTAGAGTTTCAAAACAATGGATAAAAGCAGTTTCCCAAGGAGTTATATTGACATCATCAAAGACATGTCCGAGGGAATGATAATGAGTGTGAGAACTGCCTGGGGAAAGATAGTAGTGATCAAAGGTTTGCATCAAGGGTCAACTTTATCCCTTATCTCATTGCACTGATTATGGACAAGTGAATTACTCATATTCAAAAGGAAATACCTTGTTGTATGTTGTTTGCAAATGATATAATGTTAAGTGGATGAGTCGAGAGACGGCGAAGTAAAACTTGAGAAGGGTCAGAGGCTTTAGAATCCAAGGCTTTAAAATCAGTCGTACTAAAATGGATGTATGAATCATAACTCCTGTGAGAATTGAAGCTCAAGAAATACCACAAAGAGAGTCCTTATATATTGGCTCTATCATTAGTAAGGATGGGGAGATTGATGAGGATGTTGAATATATGAAACAATACATGCAAAAAATGAGTGTAACAGAAATGAAAATGTGGTAAAACTAGGAAAGATAGAATTAGAAATGAATACAATTGGGAGCATTTGGGGGTAACAACGATAGATGATAAATTAAGAGTCTCATTTGAGATGGTTTGGACACATCCAACAACGGCGTTGAAGAGGATATGTTTCTTTGTGCAAGTTGATGGCCCCTCAAGGAAAAGGGATAGGCCGAAGAGCAAAAGCATGTAAGTTGTAAGAATTGATCTAAAGAAGTGCAGCCGATGCGAGGATTTGGCCCAATATTGAATAGAATGGCGAAACTTGTTAGGACAAGGCTTTGATGATGATGATTCATTACAAAAAACATGCTACATTAATTTTACTATCTCAATATTGTAGATTTTTGGCATATAAACATATTTACTTATACATAAGATAGCCCCACTATCAAACTATATGGTCCTCAATCAGAGATATGTAGGTTTCAAGCCTTGAGGGTATGTGCAAGTACGACCCATAGTGAAATTATAAGTTGTAGGTAAACCATGAAATGAACATCTCCCTGATGAGACAACTACATTGTTGAGAGAAGATGCAACAAATAACCACACTCGTCGTAGAAAAGGCCAAATATTGATGTTTCCAATATGGGCATTTTAAAGATGCTCCATTCATGATGGGTCTATCAGAACACGGTCTAGATCATAGTTGTCCCTCCCCGTGGGCCCTCTTGGGCAATCAAGAGGATTAGGGTGAATTTAAAGAGATCAGCGTAGATTAGGGAAATTAAAAAAATTTAGCCTAGTTGATCATAACATTCACAAGCATAGATTCAAGCCCTCAAAATCCGAAAGTCTTAAATTTGTGGAGTGTTTTTGTGATTCAATCCATCAAAGGATATCAATCAGATGCGCGCACGGGGGGTGCTGCCCCTCCTCGACTTTGTCTCCTTTGCTTTCATGTAAGATGAGAAAAATTAGGAGTATAATTGTCTTATGTTTTTGCCCCTCCTCATTTTCCCTTCTTCTTTTCACAACTTATGGAGATATTCTCTAAGTAATGAGGGCATTTTTGTCCATCACTTTTATCAAAAAAAGATAAGAGTGGAGTCACGTGTCCATCTCCTTCGTAAGTCTGAATTCTAGGGATATCCATCTCATATGAAGATGAATAAAGAAAATGTAAATTCATAGTGGGCCCCCTCCTAATGAAAATCCTAATTGCCTCAAAATGAATACCCTTCTAGCAAGAGTTCTTTAATAGGAGATGGTCCCACCTTAGGTTAAGCATATCATTAATAACAAAATTAACTAATAAAATTCAGAAAACAAAAAAGCTCCACTCTTGAGAAAATCCGAATCCCGCAGAAAATACCCTCTTTTTATGAAAAATTTAACTTCAATAAACCCACTTTCAAGCATATACAATATTTAAATTTTTTTCATTTGAATGTTTTAAAAGTTATTGATCATAGCGGGTCATTTGAATAAAATTTGATAAGGGCTATGCACTACATGAGGAGGGTTTTTTTTTATTAATTTAGACTTTTCATAAGTGGGCCCACTAAGTGGCTTCATGAAATTCTTGTGAGACTCTTATGCAAGGTTTTTTTAGTGTACAGGGCTTTAAAATTAATAGTGGGCCACGGAAGAAATGACCGCATTAAGAAATTTCCCTTCAATATGATTTCAGCACATTGTAAAATTTTCTTTCCTTTTGTCATTGATGTCCGTCCCTTGCCCATTCTGAAAGAAAATACTGGCTCCACCACTGTTGCTTAGGATGGGTGTCAATTTCCAATTCAATGAACACCTGAGCTTGTAAGAATTCATTGGCTCCATTGCAGAATTGTCCGCAACGATTATCCAAATGCAATCAACTTTTGCAAGAATGGAAACTAGATTAGCCAATTTAGAAACTAATTGGCATGCAGATAATCACCAAGATGATGGAGAGAATATTTGGAATCAATGAGATCAGCCCATAAAAAACATTGATCGAGATTTAAGAATTAAACTTGTGATTCCCGAATATGAAGAAAAATTAAAGCCAAATGAATTTATGGATTGGTTAGTGTAAGTAGAAAATATATTTGCACACAAGCCGATGATTGAGGGTCATAAAGTTACTTTGGTGGCAACTCGATGGCGGGGCGAGTTACAAAAGAAGAGAAGGAACCAAAACATAGATCTTGTTGAGACGTGGATAGAGATGAAAAATCTTTTGAAACAAATGTTCCTTCCCGTCAATTATTCAAGAGATCTACATTCAAGGTTTCAAAACTTGAAACAAGGGTCTGGAACAGTTGTTGAGTATTTTGAAGAATTCATTACAATGCAAGATCTTTGTGGCTTAAAATGAGGTGGATGATGTTTTGGTAGACCGATATTTACATGGGTTGCAAATAGACATCCAACATATACTTGCATTCAAGAATTTTGATAATGTTCATTTGATCATCCAGCATGCCATCAAGGCATAAGACATTGCAAATTATCAGGCTCGAAAATTTAGTGTGTCTAAATGGCCTACACAAAATACCCCATCAAGGCCAAATTCTAATCCAAGTGCTAGTTTCTCAAAAAAAAAATTCTCCAAGTCTAAAAATCAGAATAGATTCACATATTTTCATTGTAAGCAAAACGTGCATTGTTCATTTGAATGTCCAAAACGAAGAAACCTAATGGAAGGTGCACTCAATGAACCGGACACACAAAATGATCCCAACGACAAGGAAATAGAGGAATGGGAGGAAATAAGGCCGTAAAGTACGGCGAAGCTCTCTTGGTCCTCCAAGAGTCTACACCCACTGTTGAGAAGAAATGGTTGTGGAAAAATATTTTTCTCTCAACAAGTACAGTTCATGGGCAAAATTGCATAGTTGTGATTGATGGTGGAAGTTGTGAAAAACATCATCTCTCAAACTCTTATTGATCGCTTGAAGCTGAAGGTTTATAAGCACAATCGTCCCTACTTTGTCAGAAGGCTAGTGATAGGTGAGGAAGTGCATGTGCAACATACATGCCAAGTCACTTTTGCCGTTGGTAAAGATTATAAAGACACAGTTTGGCGCGATATGCTCCCAATGGATAGTAGTGATATCTTGTTAGGCCAACCATGGATGTATGACAAAAATGCCACTCATGGAATGCGCAATAACAAGTACACATTCATGCATGGTGAAGAGAAAGTTACTCTCCATCCAAAGAAACCATCATAGAAGAAGAGATCAAGGGCCCATGCCACAAAGGAAGTGCTTCACGTTTACCATGTCCACAGAGGCAACATGAAGAAGAACAGAGTTCGAGGTCGAACTCTTCTTTCAACCTGGGGGGAATGATGCAGAACGGGCCCACAACTGGTCCTGCCCAAGATAGTTTAGAGATATATTATTTCCTTTTATTTTCCCTAATTATTAGTTAGCAAGTTTCTAATTGTAATTAGGATAGTTTCTATTATTGGTTTAGGTTTTCTTAGGCCCTAAGTTTGATTTTCCTATTTATACTGCATTGTATAACTCCTTTTTTCTCATACTTGATTATTGAATGGAATTATTGTTGGTTTTATATCCCTCGGAGGTGCATCCTCGTGTTGAAGTCTCTACAGAGACGTATTGAAGTGTCTGCTAACACGTGCTTCAGCACTCCACGCAAGCCCTAACCCTAGGGCTTGCATCAAACTAGTCCAGCAAATTACTCTTACTACTTTACTTCCAACAATAGATGGAATGTCTGAATAACCATTGGATTGTTGACTCCAAAGACTAGATTTTGTTACTGAAGCACCTGGTCGAAAATTAGAACGGCGGAAGTTATCATGCCTAGCAATTTGCGGTGTCAGATACCGCTCTTAATATTGCACTACTTGATAAGCTTGTTCTAAGGTGTGCACTTCAAGCTCTATCAACTTGCTTCTAAAGTTCTGGAGGGAGACCGACTTTAAATCTTGAAAAAGCAACCAAAGGATCTTCTTTTAAATTGTACTACATCCTGTATTCTTCAAATTTATCAATATAACAGGTGACATGCATATCTCCTTGTCGAAGAGACTGCCACTTGTCTAGGACTGTTGCCCGATGCTGGACATTTTGTTCTTCCATTTGGGTAGAAATTCATGCTATTCACCCTTTAAAAATCAACTCAAAATTTAAATGATCTGACCTGTTTGTTGAGTAGATCTCATTGATCGGAGCTTGCAGGCAAAGACGGATCGTCAACTGGAGTCCAAATGATGAAAAAAATAACTTATTGATGAAGATTTAGACCATCCAATTTGGACAAACTGCCCTTTGACCGGTCACACCCAGTAGACTGGACCTCGTTAATGCGGGATGATGTCACTGAAGACTGGCTGCTGATGTCAGCAACTTCATGAGAGCTGAGTTGTACTCGACCTAAAAGCATACAAGGTTAGAATGGGTCAGGTCCAACTCGACCTGATTTCTCCTCTTTTTTTCTCGATTTTTGCGCATGCAAGGAAGAAAAGGGACTCGGCCCTTTCGTTTCTTTGATTAGAGAGTTGGAGGTTGAGATGGAGCACAATGGTGGCGGTGTTAGATGACTCGCGGTGGACTGCAATGGTGCGACGGGCAATGACACATTGCTGCTGGCTGTTAGTGACTGAGGTGATGTAGTGGGCGATGCCGACAGTGATGGAGGCGATAGGCAGCGAAGTGACGACTTGAAGACAACTAAGTGAGCTGGTGCGGTGCAAATAGTGAAGATGATGAGTGACTTCGGCGAGGCCGGAGAGTGTTGTTACGTCAATGGCTATCGGGTGACAATGGGGCTCACCAAGGAGATTTCGATTGTCGGTCCCAGGTATGCACCTCTCTCTCTCTCTCTCTCTCTCTCTCTCTCTCTCTCTCCAATGAAAAAGTTAGAGGATTTTTTTTCGATTGCCAAGATGATGTGGTTGGATGATTTAGGGTTGCGGGAGAAAGAATTTTGGTGGGACTGGGTTCTCTAATTGGCGATAAGGGATTTAGGGTTTCCAGTAATTATGTGGTTTTGGATGGTTGGGTTTGGTTGGGATTGGATTGTGTAATGACCCGGGCCTACCGTCCACATGATAATGTCCGCTTCGGCTCATGGGATTCCAACCCAGTCTTACCACACGGTTTTAAAAGGCCTCATGTGGAGTTAAGGTCAGGTCACACACATATATACCCAAGATCAGGACTAGCGTATTTCCAATGTGGGACTTGTGCACCACTGCATACCCCGTCCTTCAGAGTTTCCCCCGGCCTCTCTCTTTAGGTGGATGCTTGCCAGACCCAACGCCCTTCTACAGGGGGGCCGCAAGCGTGACATATTTCAAAGGATCCAATGTAGTTTCGAAGGGTCTAATGCCATCGGTGACGCGGCCAACAATTTCAAAAGGTCCAACGTACCTTGGGCTCAACTTCCCTTTCTTGCCAAACCTCATGACTCCCTTAGTTGGAGAAACCTTGAGGAATACATAATCGCCCATAGCAAATTCTAGTTCTCTTCAGCAATTGTCCGCATAGCTTTTCTGCCTACTTTGAGCTGGTTTTGGTACCGGATGAAGGGTTTTGGTTTGGCATTGGTTCAACATGATCAATGGGGTTGTCAGGGTTCGACAATGGTGGGGATGA
This sequence comes from Camphora micrantha, assembly GCA_003546025.1. Classification (NCBI taxonomy): domain Eukaryota; kingdom Viridiplantae; phylum Streptophyta; class Magnoliopsida; order Laurales; family Lauraceae; genus Camphora; species Camphora micrantha. Next base: position 15,322,043 of record QPKB01000002.1, read on the forward strand.
AAGTGATCAAAGTTGGGTTGCAGCCTCGCAGGATGGGTGAAATCTGGTATGAGAGATGGAGGCTGAAACGAAATCAAGGAAAAAAGGGAGGTACATGATCGAGCCGATTTTCGAATCCTAGGTTTGATTGATCTTTGGCTCTACCAAATGATGGAGAGTGGTACATAATGGCTGGGTGCGAAGGGATGGATGGACTATAGATGGAGGGTGGAGGGGTAGGTCAGGCTTCACACCTAAAAATCTTGGCCTCACGCCAAACTCCAATCACTAGAGGCAAATTTCTCCCGCAGGCGAAAGAAGAGAGTAGGAGCACTCAATATAATTTTTTTTCCATTAATCATAATTTGAAGCCAATGAGGCATTACATCACTTATATAGGTAAAATAAAATTCCTAAGACTAATCTCAACCATAGAAACAGTTAATGGTCAAGATTAAAACACTTAAATAAAACTTATGGACCCTACTTGCACAACTCAACAAACTCCAAATAATTAAGCAAATAAAGCAAATTAAATTAATGGGCCTATGGACTAGACTGACTAGTCTCAAAGGACTGGTCGGCCCATGGGGTCACAAGCCTGTCCTGCATCAATACTACCATGAGTAAGAAAGAATATACACTAATGCATCAAATTCCATATTGTGGGTCCTCACTGTTGTGTATTAACCTCCCCCTTGACAATTACTTGCCTTGAATTGCATTCTGATTAGGTTGATACAACTAAGGTGCCGCTTAATACCAAGGCCCTCTTTGATAGATATCTCAGTTGGTAGTGGTGCAAATTTACAAGTAGGCCTCCCTCAAAAGTGAATTCGACAGTCTAAGGGTAGAGGGAGTGTCGCATAATTGGGAAGCTTCCCCACTTTGTGGAGCTAACAAGGCGAAAACAATGCCATTTTGGGCTTCTCCCTTAGAAGGTGAGTTTAAATTTAATGTGGATGGGGCGGCAAGGGAAAGCCTTGGCTAGCAGGTAACGGTGGAGTGCTTCAAAATAGTGAAGGAATTGTGTTGGCAATGTTTTCCAAGCCTGTGGGATGTATGGAGTCCAATGAGGTGGAGATTTCAGGCTTCTTAAATGTAATTTGGATGTATGTCTCCTCATCTTTTCTTTTTTGAAAAATGTGATTTTTCATTGCATAAAGATTGTAAGTATAAGAGGGCTAAAATGACCAAAAAAAGCCCCTACAAAAACACAGGGAAGGCTGTACAAAAAGATTTGAGACCCAAAACAACGTGCACCAACAAAAAGAAAAGGAAATTAAGTAGGGCCAGAAATAAGCGAAGAAGGTTTAAGAACTCCCTCTTTTGTGAGTTTATCCGCCTCTGCATTTGCTGATCTCATAATGTGATTGAACGAAACATTCAAATCACCTGACCACTGAAGCACCTCTTCAATAATGTCTCCCAGATACCACGATGGTGAGGAAGACTGAGTCACCCACTATATAGCACAAGAAAAGTCCCCTTCTACAAGGAGTCGTTGAGGTTGTAAGCGGGAAGCTTTTCGAAGACCAATGTGCAAGGCAAGTAGTTCCGCTTTGTTGATTGAACAAACACCTGCTGGGCCGGAGTAAGACAAAATAATTACCCCATCTTCGTTACAGATAACACCACCAACACCTGCCATACCCAGATTACCAATAGCGCTCCCATCAAAATTTAGCTTCAAAGCTCCATGTGGAGGGGGGTGCCATCTGGGGAAGATGCGACTAGCAATAGGGCGGGAGCTGGCCACTTCATCCCAATTGTGAATAATGGAGCTTATCGATATTTCTTTAGATAAAGGTAGGGGGAGACCCAAAGTGATTCTCTTAATGTCATTTCATGGGTGACATCCTCAGTGGTGCCTCCTGGGTGATTTCAGATTTATTTGAACGAGATTAGAGCTTTATCGTCTTCATTGGAATTGTCTTTTCATCATGTCGGGAGAGAGGCCAACAGTTTCACAAATTCACTAGCAAAGCAAGGGGTGGATAGGCATTGTAATTTGGTAGGTCTTACCATGTAGTTTGTTGTTGTTCTCCTTGGTGTTGGTTGTTTTTTCTTTGTGTTTCTCATTGGTGTTGGTTGTTTTTTCTTTGTGTTTCTCGTTGGTGTTGGTTGTTTTTTCTTTGTGTTTCTCATTGGTATATTACTCCTATACCTTCTGCCCTTTCCCTCTATTGGGGCTTTTTGTATCATTATGGTTTCCCTTAGTATAATGTGTCGTTACCAATATAAAAAAAGGTTGCTTCACTAAATTTCACTCTAATCAAAGTGATGCTCATTATTAATTGAATCATGTTGGAGACAAGTGCCTGCCTTGAATTGTACTCTGACTAGGTTGATACAACAAGGGAGGCAACTAATACATAGGGAAACGACTGGATATTTGGTTATCAACCTATTCCCATGCTAGTGGTTTCCCTTAATTTCACTCTAATCAAAGTGAATTATTGTATTGAATCATGTCAGAGCAAATCGTATCCAGTGGCTACAATCATTAACTGATGGAAAGTTGACACCCAACAATGTAACTTTGCGGAAATACACATGCACAATTACGAAAAAAAAATAGAGATTTCAAATCATTACCAGAAATGCAATGTGGGACCAACCAACGCAAATCCTAGGAAAGTGAAAATAAATGATCGCTTCAAGTCCAAACATGGCATGCGGTTGATTAAGAGCTGATAATGCACAGCATAGGAGGATGAGTTGATTAGAAATCAGAAGAAGCAACAAACAGAAGTAGGCTTTTTAAAAAGCATTGGACATTAATCAAGATAAATAAATATAACAAATGACGAGGAAATAAACAAATCAGCATACAACTAACACTGGATTTTGAATATCCAGTGTCTATAAAAGGCAAAACAGAAAGGAAAATGAGAAGGAGACATGTAGAAAAGATAATTAAGCAACTCTAACCTATTTTTGTTCAATAAGTACCATCTGTTTCTACGCTTTTGGTCTATTCTGTACTTTGGGCCGACAAGGTTATCTGGCCCCAGCTGGGGATCCTAACATAGCTCAAGATGCATTACCAAAGCCCAAGCCCAAAGCTAGCACACATTTGAATAATAAGAAGAAGAAGAAGCATATACAGATTCTCTCAAAAATCACCACCAATGCATCTAATGAACTCGTTGAAATAAATGAAAGAAAAAGGGGGAAGTGGTCATTATAAGGGTTTAGTGGGAGCAAAATGCCAAGAAAGCGGGAGGACATCATTCATAATCATGATAAGCCCATAATGCCATATTGGAAGCCAATGACTCATGATTTAAAAGGATGAATAAACCCATAATACCATGAGAATAAGCCCATTAAAAGAAAAGGAACAAAAATACAAAAGAAAGGATAGGGAATGATATAAAAAAAAAAAAGGAAACAGTTTAGAAAAAAAGATGTGACAGTAATGAAAAGTAATGAACTGAGAATTGGAGAAGTATATTGACACAACTTCTCAAGTAGGTCGAAAGGCAAGCAGTTTGCTGAATGCTGAGTTGATGACTAGCAAGTAGGGGAAAGAGAGGAACAAGAATGGGAAAACAGGAAAAATTCAAGTTCTTTGTTCGCTATTATACTAAAACCTAACAACCTATGATCCCCAGATACGGACACAGGTATGGACACAAGCACAGGGAACAGAGATTTGACACACCAACTTCAAAATTTTGGGACACAGATACGGGTACGGTATCACTGAAGATACATTTTGGAATTTTTTATTAAACTTAAAAGGCCCATTAATTAGCATGACATTTATTTTATACAGGTTAAATTTTTCATAGGTGGGCTCATTGTGGATCCACAAATCTCAAGTTACCCATTTAAAACTTTTAAGGTGAGTTTGAGGTCTTAAAACACACACACAAAAAAAAAAAAAAGGAGAAGTTTAAAAAATGGAAATACCCTTTTAAGGGACATTTTCCCCCACAACACCGAATGCATAGTGGGTTTTGAGTTTTGACTTTTGCATTCTTAAAATAAAACAAAATGGGCTGAATGTAAAAATGGAAATACTCTTTTAAATGACATTTACCTCTTTCATTGTCAATACCGATGTAAAGTGGGTTTTGAGTTATGCAATCTTAAAACAAAACAAAAGGGGGCTGAATGTAAAAAATCAAAATGCCCTTGTAAGGAACATTTGCCCCTTCATTGTCTACAATGAAACCTCAAGAACGAACTGAGGCAATGGACAGAAAAGAAGAAAGCATGCAGCAATAGTTTATCAACTGGAAAACAAAGCTTAAAATAGTGATATCTTAAAAACTTTGACATGTCATGTATGAGGCATGTTGAACACAGGTACAATGCTCATTTCGAAGAATGCATGCAACATAGGTTGCAACCACATTGTTGGCACTCCTTCCTTTGCAATCAATAAAAGGAAATTTTAAGGTAAACTCCAGCAATTTGCTGAGTTTATCAAGTTGAGTGAAGATTAGTTTTTGGTAGCAGAACAGTTTTTAACACTGCAATATTGAAACTGTAACATGTTAAATATCATCTCCGAACAATATTGGTTAAACAGTAATAAATAAAGAGATGCATACAAGGAGCAGACACAAAACAAAATAAATCAGACCTGCTCCATCAGTCCATCTCATGCAGTTCGTGCACAGAAGATACCAGGAATGGTGAACCACAATTCAAATATGCACCACTTGCATTTCTAAACTAGATATGTTTCTTGCTCTAATGTTGTATTACATCAGATTATTACTTTAATACTACTTAGATTTTAACTTATGGATTGTAATGGATAGCACATTGTGATGTAGGACAAACCCATGGTCCTCATGGGTCAACCAATCATTGGGCCCAGCCCATCTCTCTCGACCAGCCTTTGGGCCCAGTCCAACCCAACCATTTATATTTAGTTTTGTTTATTTTATTAATTGAGTTGTAAGTAGGGTCTACAAGTCTTTATTTTATTAATTGAGTTATGCAAGTAGGGTCCATAGGTTTTATTTAAGTGTTAAATCTTGACCATTAACTATTTCTATGGTTGAGATTAGTTCTAGGTTTTTCACTTTCCTATATAAGGATGTAAAGCCTCGTGGGCCCGGCTCATGGAATGGCTAATGAATATGAAATTGTGTTTTGAGTGCTTTTGGGATCTTGGGATTTAGGCTGGTGGCTATTGTAGAGGCCTAGATCTGTAGATCTGATGGTTGGATTTAGGATTTTGAATATGGCTTGATGAGATCTAAGGGCCGGTGGTTCGGATCTAGGGAAAAAAACCACTTGCATCAGTTCAGTAGATCAGCATGTGGGCCCATAACCCACAGGTCCAATCTGATATCCAATTGCAACCAACTGCACCATTTTCGTTAAATCGTGGTCTTCAGTTTCTGCATCATGATCTCTGGACCGTAAAGATTCCGATCAACAATCCGTCTTCACCTGCATACTCCAGGCATTCAAATATACACATCAGGTCAAGTTGATTCTTTTTAAGGGCATTAAATTTGACATCCCTTTGTGCATCAAGTCAATATGAGCTTGCAAATCGATGACTACAACAATCAATTTCGAAGGGTTGAGTATAAAAGGAAACATGGAATATGGTATTATGAAAATGAAGCATGCTTCAAGAAATTCCTTAATCTAAGACACGGAAACATGACAATTGATGAATACATCGAAGAATTCTCAGACCTGCAAGATTTATGTAAACTGAAGAGCGAGACACATGATTTTGATCGTTCTCTCATAGGTTTACGACCGGACATATTGGAGAATATGAAAGATTGTAAAGATATTTTTGAAGGATATAGGGAACCAATTCATGTTGAGTGCATGCTTAAATGGTCTCGCATGCGGAACCCTAAGCCTCAAGTAGGAAAACCTCAGCAAACCACAAAAGCACATATTGTGGAAACCATGGTAGAGGAAATCAAGATTGATGTTGAAAGGCCGATACAAGATTCTTCCCACCTCAATCTTATCTCTAGAGCAATTGGCCACGAATATCCAAGAATTGATGGCAGAGATGATTGCCCTGCAGCAATCTAAAAGTACACAACATGAGGAAATCAAGGTTTGTCTTGAGCGACTTGAAAGATCCCACCAAGGTGATAATGGAGATCACCATGAGCGCAATAGGAACATTGAGATGCGAGAACAAAAACCAGAAGTTTCCATGAATACAGTTGTTTCTAAATTTTCTTCTATGGACAATATGGATCAACAAGTATAGGTTGTGAGAGAAGAAGAACAGGGCAGTGAAGAATTGAATATAGTCAACAAGACAACTGATCATCTAATGGAACCCGTTGTAAACCCACTTCCAAAACAACAAATTAATTTATTAGAAGAACAAGCTACTGATCAGCAGGTTGCAAAAGAAGAACAGGTAATCAAGGTCTCCCACATTGATTTCATCTTCAGAGACAGACTATTGATATTAGAAGATTTTGATCCACTAGTCCAAAGCCAACAATTGATGCACCTTAACTATCAGATCACACAGGAAAACCAGATTCAGAAATAAGAAGCAACAACGCCTCCAATCTAGTTCGAGTTGAAAGAAAGGATCGTATAAAGTCTTCAAGTTATGCACCAAAGATGGAGATCAAGCGGCAAATCAGAAGTTTATATGGTTGACCTTCGATCCTAGAGGACGCCTACAGAACTCGAGGTTGAATTCTCTCCAATACAGGGAGAAGTTGATGCAGGACGGACCAATGGTGCCCATGGGTCAACCAGTCTTAGGGGCCCAGCCCATCTATCTCAACCAGCCTTTGGGCCCAGTCCAACCCAACCATTTATATTTAGTTTTATTTATTTTATCAATTGAGTTGTAAGTAGGGTCTACAAGTCTTTATTTCATCAGTTGAGTTATCAAGTATTGTCCATAGGTTTAATTTAAGTGTTAAGTCTTGACCATTAACTGTTTTCATGGTTGAGATCAGTTCTAGGTTTTGTATTTTCCTATATAAGAATGTAAAGCCTCTTGGCTTATGGAATGGCTAATGAATATTAAATTGAGTTTTGAGTGCTTTTGGGATCTTCCCCAATTTTTCTTCGAGTTCTCTCCAATATCTATCTGCCCCTTAGATCGGAGTTTGGCGTGAGGCATATTTTTCTTGTCTCTCCATCTTCTAGATTGCCCGCCCCGCATCTCCCCTCCATTCCACATCACTTCGCTTGTTTTAACTGGAAATTGAAAATGTATAGCCTGTGATTAAGAAATTTAGCATTGGTTCGCCCATTATAATATATTATGCTAGGAGGTTTTGGAATCAATTTTGACCGTCGGTTATGAATTTGACCGGAAGTTACATCAACTACCGTCTTTATCTCATAACCACTCATAATTGTTCTCCACTTTTCTTTTCTTTTCTTATATTTCTCAAAGACTTTGTTTCAATCCAAACTATATCATTCCTTGTCTACTCTAATTCTCATTTTTTCATTCTATGATACCAATTCTTCGATTATATAAATTCATACTCATAAAAAAATTCTTTCGCTTTCTTTCTAAAAAAGCTATGATTTTTTTATACATGAATTAATATATTAAGCTAGGAGGTTTTGGATTCAATTTGGACTGTCGGTTATAAATTTGACCGGAAGTTACATCAACTACCGTCTTTATCTCATAACCACTCATAATTGCTCTCCACTTTTCTTTTCTTTCTTTTATTTCTCAAAGACTTTGTTTCAATCCAAACTCTATCATTCCTTTTCTACTCTATTTCTCATTTTTTCATTCTATGATACCAATTCTTCAATTACATAAACACATACTCATAAAAAATAAAAATAAAAATCTTTTGCTTTCTTACTAAAAAAGCTATGAACTTTTTATATATGAATATTTAAATTGTAATGTTTGCCATATCCGTGCTGAGCACAGGTAATTTTGCTAGTTTTAAATGAAAATTATGAATGCACGGATCCTACCAAAAAAAAAATCTTTCTTTAGAAGGATTTTTTTTTCCTTTTCAAGAGTCTAAGTTGTCTTTATATTTCCTAATTGATAGGGCAACAGGATATTCAAATGTTTCAATGGAGACAACATATATTTCTTTGAACGTAAGACTGTACTCACATAGTGTTACCTTTGTTTCACTGAGAAAATAAATTACCTGGCAAATAGAATCTCCGATAAAATTTAGAAATGCAGATGTCAACGCCTTTGTCAACATCGGATACCTCTCAAGAGCTATTAAATACCTGAAGGGGGAAAAAAAAAAGTTTCCACATGCGGACCTCTTTAGCTTGAAAAAGAATATGTAAAACTGTAAAAATTCTAACAATTTATCAGTTTTCGCAATTGAAACATTGGCATTTTATTTTTCAGCATAATTTAATTGTTTGGTCGGTCAACAAAGATCACAATTTAATTTAATGTTCAATGTTGTCAATGTTTAGTTAAATGTCTTATGTCTTAGCTATGCTACAACTTCATTGACATCACATGAAAATTAAATGAATGGAACACGTTTCGGATGTCTAGAAGATCCCGACCACTCATCAGCTATGTCCAACGAAATATATATATATATATATATATCATGACATGATTGAACGTAGAGGAAATGAGGCCTGCATACTAATCAATTGATCTCCATGATGGCCAGACACTTGATAGATATGGCATGGCTACGAATTCCACACACACAATCGAAGCATCAGATGTGAAATGAGACAGATATGCTGACTATTTTGACACATCCAAGTAGTTTTAGTTTGATCCCCAGCTATATAAGGGTGAAAAGGGGATAATTCCAAATATATGTACATGGATAACCAATGCAAGAGTAAATAGTATCTGTTGCACAAATACAAGTATGGGATAAGGCTGTAGTCCTCTCTGTATATGTGTGTGTGTGTTGTAGAAATTTTAAAAAACTAACAGAAACAGCCATGTGCCAGCTCTGACATCACCCTATTTTTGTGTGGCTTGGCTTGTTTTATTCCAAAGACATAGGCCTGTTTTGATAGTTTACTAGTAAAGTCAAGTGAGGTGAAGGGTTAAATTAAGAGACAAGAAAAGAATAGGGGTCAAATAAAAAAGTGATGACTTTTTATCATTTAGTGAAATGAGAATGTAGCCTTTTGACCTTTGTTTTTTTAAATATGGTACTTTTTTATTTGACATCTTTTATTGTATTGTCTCTTAAAATGGCCCTTCACCTCACTTCAATAGTAAAGTGAATCTGATAAACAAACCTAGGGAAATAATTAAGGCTTGGAGAGGAGGCCCATTTTTTGGCTTGCATCATGCATGCAAATCATATGGAGTCCATTGTCTTTGACTATTATCTAGTCCATTCACCAAGAGAGGATGACAAAATATTAAATGGGAAGGAGATGAACTTGAAGGACATGAGGAAATTGTGAAGGTGAGGCTGGCAAAATGAATTATGACGAAAAAGAAATTTTACACATCTCTCTCCGCTATTTGAAGGTGACAAGAGTCCATGGCACAATGGAAAGTGCTCACCGTTGCAGCCTTGAGGTTGTGGGTTCAAGTCATGTAACCAATAATAATAATAATAAAACTCTCAAAATTTCTTGTTGAACTTGGAAGCTTGTATGAATGGTTGGAAGAAATCATACTAAAAGAAGGCAAAGTGGATTACTCCAGTGGAAACCCTCAAAGGTCAATGTTGGAGCAGCTAGAGGTAGCTTGTGGGCAGCGGGTATCATGATATGCTTCATAACAACAAAGGAAACCTTTACCGAATTTCTCTGACCTAATAGGAGGAAAGACCTTGAATGACGCCGGAGAATGAAGAGATAAGTGCTAAACTTCATTTTGAATACAAATCAAGGAGATTGTTCTTCTATTTATGTAGAGTTTCAGAATATATCTAGGAAAGTTCACGAAATCACCATCTTGCCAAACACGGCATGGATAGATCTGGTATGTATCGCAGCCCAACCACTTGGAGTGTTCCCTTGGGCTTTGTGTTTTTAGGTTCCTCTTATGTGTCAGTAATCAGCATAGAGTTCTTATACGAACTTGTTGGCCTAAGACTAAGTCATTGGAAAAAAAAAATTTACATGTTACCAGTAAAAGAAAATGGACAGACAAACATTTCACTAAGTATCCAATGTGTGCAGGGATAGAGTGCTAAATTCCTGGCAACACACTCATTGTAGAGTTGGTGTTGGCACCATAATATCACAGACAAACATTTCACAAAGTATCCAATGTGTGCAGGGATAGAGTGCTAAATTCTTGGCAACACACACATTGTAGAGTTGGTGTTGGCACCATAGTATCACACACATGCCCAGGGATCAATCCTTGGGTCTTCAAGCTCAAAGTATCACTCCTGACCAACTTAACAAAAAAATAATTTGCTAAATTCCTAAAAAAACAATAATAAGTGAGTGATATCATGGTTTTAAAACACGGCTCTTATGTACTGGTTTCATCCATCAGATACCAGTTTTGGCAGTCATGAATACTTGATTGTGAAAACAGATAAAAATACATATTATAGCAGCATATTATAAGTTTATTTTACTTATTTGAACTAAAAACCCTAAAACTCATTCAAAAAAGAGTTTAAAATTCCTTGTTCACTTAGGGGCTGTTTGGCATGTCTATATACTCACCTCTATTTCTCTTAATGAGTTTTGAAAGAGATATTCAGATATTAAGACTGTTCGGATGGTGCAAATAATAGTCTGTTTCAAACAGATAAGAAGACCTTTTATGTCTGTAACAGGAAGGCACAATAATGAAGCTTTTTCGGACAGATGTATTTGTCAAAAGCGGAAAGATGCAGTGCTACAGTGCCCAATTAAGGCAGCCCGTGTTTTTTTCATTTTTTTAAATTATAAGCTCCTAGGTGATAATCCAAATCGTTGGATGTCTTAAAAACCTTAAGAACGGCTATGACGTCAAGTTTGAACCGTTGATGTTGCACAAATCTCGAGATATTTTTTAAAAAAAAGTAAGCCATTGGATCTACATTTATGGCCATCTGTGGGGCCCTCTGTCCAGATCAAAACCGTTGATCTTCTTTAGAAGCCCGAGAACAACTGTTGGGTCAAATTTCAGCCTTAGATCCCTTGTGAATCTCGAGAAAATCATGAAAACCGGTCAGGCCATTGATGCGAATGCCTTTAAGCTAACTGGGTTTCACACAATATGACCATTTTCTTTTCTTTTTAATTGTTGGGTTCTCAACTTCAATCAAAACTGTTGGCCCTCTTTATTATCTTAGGCATGGCTATGGTATGAAATCTCAACCGTTGATTCTTTGTCAATCTTGAGATATATGTGAAAAATCGTGGAACATATGATTTGAATTTCTGAACTTTGTGGGCCTAAATCTCAAGATCTAAATAGTGGATCATCTTTCTAATCCCAAGAGCATTCATGGGGCCAAATTTCAGTCCTTAATTTCTTGGAGATCTTGAGAAATTCATGAAAAAATATAGAACCGTAGGATCCTATAACTGCTATTTCAAACTGGGAAATGGTCTTACCAAACGGTCTAAATATAAAATGTCTATTTTACATATATCTATTTTACATAGAGCTATTATCCATAGATCTATTTCATATAGATAAGATTTGCCAAACAGGCCCTTAGAACTTTTAAATGGAAAATAAGAGAATTAAGCAAACCCTAAGTATATGGGTTTTCCTATGGGGAAGATGAGTAGGTTATCCTTTTATAGTTAGAAGGTGCCATCATGTAGCACGTATCATATTCTAGGAAGTAAGCTCATGTCAATTTCCACACACACACTAAGATACCCAAATACTTGTACATGCCCAGTGTGTTGAATGATCATGATAGTATGATACTCATAACGGTACTCGATAATGCACCAATACTTATAGGGTCCAAGTTCAGTATACTATTACAATGATTACTGAGCCCACTATTTCTTACATTTCCATTAATTTTCTTCCTTTTCAATATAAAAGATCTTAGAAAGGAATATAATCATGATGAATTACATTAATTTAGAAGTGTTCTAAAGTAGAAAATTCATACTTCATATAAAAAACCTTAATATAAAATATGAAGGGGCCAGCTCTCCTAAGCTCAAGCTTAGGATAAGGTAAGCTCCAGTGTGCGCTGGGGCCCACTTGGAGACCCGCATGAGGATGGGGATGGGGGGGATTTCAAGGACTCCCTAAGATCCTCTTCTCTACAAAAACTTAACCCCAACCGTGATTTCCTATCATCTCCATATGGGCCCAAAAGTTTAATGGTCAATAGTCCATTCGGATCGATACATAGTCGATCCAACGGTCCAGTAAAATCAGATTTGACCGAAAGTTGGTGGACATGTACAATTTAGGGGGGTCACGTGTTTGGTTCATTTGAATGGACCAAAGGTGGGCCCCACAAGCATGAGCTTATGAAATTTTCTCCTAAGCTTGAGCTTAGGAGAGCCTTGCTCAAATATGAATTTTCAAGTTATGGGTAGGATAGCCGTGTCTACATCTGAGTCCTAAATTCCCCAAAGTGTGGTCATGTCCCCAATCCCCGCATCCACAAAGAGAGAGAGAGAGAGAGAGAGATTACTTTCTACTTTGTAGTGTGGGTTTTGTGGTGGTATGGGTTTTTTTCTTGCCTCAAGCTATGGTGAAAATTGATGGGTTTCACTGCCCAAAAGTGACCGTAGGATAGATAGTTTCAATGGGAGAGAACACCAAATATAGTTTTGATGAGAGAGGAAGAAAAACCATCTCTTTTATTGAAAACCTAACTTTAAATACATGACCCATACGTTGCAATGCAATGTTACACTTCTCTGCCCAAGGAATTGGTAACAACAAAACTAACTCAACAGCGTGTCGTTATGACCCCTTTAAAGAAGGCCACCTCAATGCAAAGACCTATTATTTAGGAATTTCTACAGAAGTGAACAACAAACCAATAAAATAAAATAAAATAAATAAAGATCCCACCACGCAAACATGCGTATCATGTGAGGTAGGAGCCCCAGCACCTTGACATGCATGTATCAATCCATCCCCCTAGAATGATCCTTGTCCTCAAGGATGAAATATGGGAACTTCTTTTGGAGAGAGTCGTATCTCTCCCATGTAGCATCCAATTCGGGAGCACCTTGCCACTGGACCAACACTTCAATGATTGCTGATTCCCACTCTTGATCAGTCTTCTTGCTAGGATGGCGGCGGGGTAAGGATGCAACGAACCATTTGTTGAGAGAGGAGGCAAGGTGGGCAGCAGGTTGACAGCAAGCCCAATCCTCTTTTTAAGTTTTGATACATGAAATACTGGATGGACTTTGATTCCCTCATCAAGGTCCAAGTGATAGGCTACTGTACCAATTCTATCTAGCACTTGAAAAGGCCCAAAGTAATGAGCTGCTAACTTCTGGGATCGCCATGTAGATACTGAACTTTGCCGATAGGGTTGGGGGTGAAGATATACCCAATCTCCCACCTCGAACACCCTTTCAGATCTGTCTATCTGCATTCTGTTTCATACGAGCCTGAGCTTTTTTAAGATTTTCTTTCAACAGATTTAAAACTTCCTCACGATCACGTAGCTCATCCTCAATTAATTGGACACGGGGTAGGTGTACCGGGAATATATGAGATGAGAGTGGGAGGGGCCACCCCATAGACCGCCTGATAAGGAGTCATTTGAGTGGTTGCATGGAATGCAGTGTTGTACCACCACTTTGCCAACGGTATCCAACGAACCCATAATTTAGGATGATCACCAGCAAAGCACCACAAATAATTCTTTAAGAATCGGTTGAGAATTTCTGATTGGCCATCAAATTCCGGATGATGGGATGATGTAATTTGCAATTGAACTCCCGGCAATTTAAATAGCTCTTTCCAAAAAATGCTAGTAGACACAGGCTCACAATCTGAGACAATTGTAGCTGGCATCCCATGTAATTGACAAATATTATTTATGACCATTGAAAACTCACATTGGTAGTCAAATACAGTAAGCTTATAAAATTTGCCTGTGTAATCCTCGCTTCGCGTTGGACCGAAACGAGCATCCATAGCTGGCACGAACGCCTCCCATGTAGTTTTTGGATCATAGTCAATGTACCACCAATACCAGTCAAGAGCCTCACCTTTCATGTTAAAGGAGGCGATCGTAAACCATTGCTCGCTAGGTACTTGATGATAGGTGAAGTATTGTTTTGCCTCGAAAAGCCAACCACTAGGATTCGCCCCATCAAAGCGTGGAAATTCCAGCTTCATAGTTCAGGTTTGGATGCTGCCGTTGTTGCCGAATGAGTGCAAGTGTTGAGCTTGCGAGTGGGGGGGATGATCCATCTGATTCTTTTTGGGCCGATGATCAACTTTACGAAGATCCCATTGGATTCCAGAAGCTCGTAGCATTAGTCCCGATAAACCCCAATTTATTGCTTCCTCGCCACCAATAATGCCCACCCCTTCAAGTCGTTCCAAAAAAAAATGGGATTTTGCGTATAACAATTAAGGTGATGCAGGGTCAGGAACAACGAATCTCTTTATGATAAAGAGATCCATTTTGCAAGTTTGTTATTACGGGTAGTTCCTACAAAGGATCGGACTAATGAAGTATACAATACTTGAATTATCGATGTAGATTCTACATAGTTGGTTCTCATCCTTCAAAGACTGTAATAGGAGCATCCGTCGACACAAGTATCACCCTAAGATGATCATTTCAAATCTTCTAGTCTCTGCAAGATTTCGGCCAAGAGAGCACCATGATGATCAGAGGTCACCCTCAACTCATCTTGAGAGACTTGCAAGCTTCGCATCCGCTCCTCTAGTTGTTCACCATGTATATTGTCCGCCATTCCAAATGGTGGCTCTGATACCAAACTGGTATGGGTTTTTTTCTTGCCTTGAGCTATGGTGAAAACTGATGGGTTTCACTACTCAAGAGGGACAGTAGGAGAGATAGTATCAATGGGAGAGAGCACCAAATATAGTTCTGTTGAGAGAGGAAGAAAAACCATCTCTCTTCCTAACTTAAAATACATGACCCATTAGGTGCAATGCAATGTTACACTTCCCTGCCTAAGGAATAGATAACAATAAATCTAACTCAACAACGTGTCCTTAGAAGGCCACCTCAATGCAATGCAGAGACCTATTATTTAGGAATTTTTACAGAAGTGAACAACAAACCAATAAAATAAAAAATAAAAAATAAAGATCCCACCATACAAACATGCGCATCAGGTATGGTAGGAGCCCCAGAACCTTGACCTGCATGTATCATGTGGTCTTAGCTTGATTGGAGGGGATTAGGATCGAATTAGAGTTGAATTAAGTGGAACCCAGATTAATCTGGGATAAGGCCCTGTTGATGATGGTAATCAAACAAACCAGTACAGCACCTAGACCGTTACAATAGACATTATGTAATGGTTTTGGTTCTAAAACCGTGTCTAGAAACCATGACTGACGCTCACATTAGAGAAAGAAACTAACATCTCACATCTTCTCCCTATCTGGATAACGTGTCCCTTAATCAGTACACACTACACAGTGCATCGTTTACTAAGACTATAAGCAGAAGTATACATCAAAACCAGGGCTTGTAAAGTAAACTGTAAACACAACATTGAAAAAAAAAAAAAAAAAGGCATTTTACCATGAAATCCATGACTTCTTACTCCCACCACTCTCCTCTTCCCGTCCTCCATCAGAATTTCCACCCCCGGAAGACCCTCTAAAACCGCCATCCCCACCAGAACCGCCGTCTGAAACAGCTCTAATCCCCCAAGAATCAAGACCCATTTTTCCAAATGTCATTTTAGGAGGACCCATATAGCCAAAACCCAATCTTTCGCCCGAATTTGAACTGGGTGGGTTGAAACGGCAAGAAAAACGAGAAAAGGAAAGGACTTTGGAGCTGAAAGTTGCAGGGATTCGGGTCGGGTGTGTAGAATGAGAGAAGGATGAAGAGAAACGGATTAAACGGAGAGAAGAGCATGGAGATTTGGCCAAGATTGCTGCGGAATATGGCGCCATTTTTGGGTCTGTGGAAGAAGGGGTTTTGGCGTAGGTTTTTCAAACAGCCTTCGTAAAAGCTGTCAGTGTGTGGGTTTTTGTCGCAACGATGAATTGGATCGGGAAGGGAATTGTGCGGGTGTAAACTGGGCCGTGCCGGCCGGGCGGCCCAGGTCAACTGGGGATCGGCCCAGCATGGCCCACAGCATGGCTTAAGTCGTGCCAGGACGGCCACGGCCCGGGCCACGTGCCTCTTCTACATTTATTTTTTATTAATATTTTTATATAAATTGAAAGGGACTTTATAGACTTTTAGGAATTTTCAACTTGAAATAAAGTTGAAACTATTAAAATAAATACATAAATATTTATGTTAATTTACAAATGAAAAATAAATCTTTAGTTATTTTAAGTTTTATATTTTATTTATACAAAAACGTCAGACTTTCATATATAAATGTCGTGTCGTACCCACGCCAAGCACGGTACGGCCAAGGCCCTAGGCCATGTCGTGCCGAGGCACAGCCCAAGGCTCCCTAGCCTAGCACGCTCATCCTTTGGTACTGGTCATACCAAGCCAAGTCAATCAACACAGTTAATGGGCCGTACCAACCCATGGCCCCTTTTTTTTTTCGTGCTAGGTCGAGCTGTGCTTGAGCGGCTTGGCCAAATTTACACCCCTAAGCGGGTTTGATACGAATTGAGGTAAACTCGACCCGCGCTATGACAGGTCATTAGCATGGGATACCCAACCCGGACCATGATGCGTTGTTGTCGTTTGGAGGAATGGAAAGGACCCACTAAGGAGTTCACTTTGAGTCTGATGTTTTGTCATCTAATCCTAAATCATCAACCGTGTAAAATCTTATGGGAGCTAATGCACCATGTTAATTACTTTTTTGGAGTGCGAAAATCAAGGAAGAGATTTTACACCTTTTGGCGATTTAAAGATTGAATGAAAGCAGTATCTTCATATTTGGGATCCGGACTTGCTCACTTTTGGTATTAAGATTAAAGATTGGTAGAGAAGAGAATATGAATAAAATGGCAGTGTTGAAAATAAAGGAAGAAGAAATGGACGACTGTCGATTCAAACCCCTTAAAATTCTCTGGCTTGTAATTATTCCTTTATTTGATTCGTTTTAAAAGTGCCTTCATCTCCTTACCAGTTTTCTTTTTGATGGCAAATAAACACGAGTAGAGTAGTGCTAGTTGCACAAAGCCCCCATTGAAACAAACGAAAGGAATGCTCTTTTTTTTTTTTTTTTTTTCAATTCAATAAAGATACATATGTATGATGTTTTTGAATTTCAAAACCAAACGTTTCAATTTTATCTCCTCATATTTCTGAAATTGCCCTTTTGTCTACTTTCCTCTATGTAAACCCAATGAGAGACTTAAACTACAATACATAACGCACCTATTGAAAATCTGAATAGTTCGATTGCACACCCTCTTCTTTTGTGGACAAATTCAAATTTTCTTTTAACCTGAGTTGGCCCCACGGTAAGATTAAACTTATATATTTATATGAATAAAATATAAAAAGGAATTTCCGCGTTTGGAAATTAACTGAAAAGAAGAGGATCCCTAAAATCTCTCTTGGTTAATGTTAAGAGGAAAGAAGAATGAACCAATGACTGACTTTCCTTTGTACGTTTCAAAGAGTCCAGGAGGGTTTACCTCAGGGTGACCATGAGTGAGCGGACCTATCAAGGTCCGTTATGTTACTATTGGGCATCCTGGCATTCACGTGGGGCTGTTGCACTATCCAAGGCAGGGCCTGCCCTATGGTGATGCCGTTGGTTCACTCATGGTCACCATGGGTCAAAACCCAAGAGGATTTCGATTTCATTTCAAAAGGACCTTCGCCTCTTTAGTATTTTCCTTTTTCTAGGCCCCCCTTAGACACCCTACTTCAATCAGAGTAGGGGTAGCATTTGTCAGATCAGTTTGAGCTTTGAGTAGCAGGTAGGTAGAGGCTCAACATGAACCTGGGGCCATTCATTGATCAGGTTGAAAATTCATATATGAACCTAACGACTGATCCCTCCCTCATTCAATCAAGACTCTTTTTTTTTTTTTTTTTTGGTACCCCAACCAAGAGGGCTGGAACCTAAGAGAAAGCCCGCGTATACACGAGAAAGTAGCACACTCAAATGGAAAGGAAGCCCGCACAAGTAAAAAGAGAGCCCACACAAATGGAAAAGAAGTTGTTGGTGAGGGATTTATATAGTACGTGTGAGCGCGAGTTTGAGCATTCATTAGTTAAAAAAAAAATGTTGACGCCTCCCTATTAAGTCCCTAGTCCCTACTTTCACGGAGAGGAATATTTTACATTCTTTACCAATTGCTCTGGGTAGGCACACCACCAAATGGAGAACTTATGTCTTCCATGTTGCTCCATCTCTTGGATGAGTGGAACAATTTTTTTTTTTTTTTCTTTTTCTTTTTGGATTGCTTGGCCACTAAATCCAAAGGTGGAATGGTGAGCGGGAGTCCATCAGTCCTATCCACATAGACATCCCTGGACTCTCCAGAAGTGGAACATTATTGTATAATTGCTCATATTGGATTATTTGTCTAGTATTTGTCTAGTCAACATCCAATAAATCTAATTATCTCCAAACCCTCCACTGCATATGGTGGGACCAAATGGGGGACCAATCGTCCATTTTTTTTCCCCTCCTCTCGTATCCAGCATGCTAGGGGAGCAGCAAAATTTCTTCAAGTGCTCATGCTGCACAAAGATTTCTGTTTGGTGCCATTAGTTGGAGCCCCATTTAAGATTTGGAACAGCTTAGGGTATAGTGCCTTGAATGGAAAAAAATCCCACTCAAGTCCAGGTCCATAATGACATATATGCAAATTATATATATATATATATATATATAGCAAGATTTACAAATACATCATTTGTCTATGTACTTAACAAGGCAGAGCATAAGTTCAGTGAGTAAGTTTACAAAGTAATTAGTGTTAAAAGGCTCAAGTTTGGGTATTCAAACTCAGCTAAAGGCGCATGTCTCATGCTGTATACCCATATGGGTCCAGGCTCGGGTAGTACACGCACCCAATTCTGGTCCTAGTGTGCCATGAACCTCACCTGAACCCAACCCATTTTGCCCCTTGGACCAAACTGTCCCCACAGAACAACAAAAATGAGGAACCATATGATCCTTCACCCAGGATATGCATATAATCTAAGGCCTCAGGTTTCTACTGGAGCAGGCTGGATCTTGAGAGCCAAATCGTTGATACGATGGCCCCCTTGTGAATAAATCACACTCATCAATTCACAATATCTGGTTTTCATCACATTGAATGTCAATCACTACTGGTAAAAATTTCTCAGCGACTAGCAACAATAGTTGGCAGGCCGTTGATTTTATCAATAGGATTATCCACACTGGGCATTTTTTGGGGGGGTGTGGCCTACATTCTACTCACACACTGGTCCACTGGTGTGCTCTATATGCATACTCTGCACATATCATCAATGCAACATTAAGTAAAATTCCTCCAAGCAAACAACCCACAAAAGTTTCAAATGAAAGAAAATGATGCAACTGAATCCATCAATTGAAACCCACTAAACAGAATTTAGTTCTTCTACAATGA
Source organism: Camphora micrantha (assembly GCA_003546025.1). Lineage (NCBI taxonomy): Eukaryota > Viridiplantae > Streptophyta > Magnoliopsida > Laurales > Lauraceae > Camphora > Camphora micrantha. The sequence goes on from QPKB01000002.1 coordinate 15,341,595, forward strand.
CAAGAGAAGCCAACTTGTAGAAACAGTACCTCAAATAGTTAATGAATTCCACATATGCCTCAATCCATTCAAGTTGAGAGGAAACACCATCATGAGTAGAAGACTAATCCAACGGCGAAATAAGCATGGACTATGCACAGTAACATCAAGCTAATCATCGTTCCGTCATCAAGGAACATGCAAAGCCCCATTGAATCATCTATAGTAAATAGATCTTCAACATGATACCAGAGTCATGATATCGAAGTCTTTTAGACAGTCTACAAACAGCAGTCATGTTCCATGGGCTCATCGAGCCCCCATCCCTGAGTCGAAGAATAAGTAGTCTCAGCAGCCATTTGCTTGTAATCACTGAAGTAATCATCACTGATGAAGGCAGCTAGGTCTTTTGCATACTCGTAGCTTTGGGCAAAAAAATCAGCACCAAGCAAGGCATCAGGCCTTGAAAAATCCAACCGCGTAATCTTGTCTCCGCCTTCTGGAGTTGAAACATGTTCGACTGTCTCTGTTTTAGCCTCTGAACCTGCAGATATCATCTTATCAGCAATGCAGGAGAGGGACTCCATTCTCAGGAAAATACTGTCCTAATTTTGACAGCCATGTTAGACAAGTCAAACAAAACCGGTTAAAAAGACCCTAAATTCATGCTTGTATTATTTTTTTTTTTTATGCATAGCTAGTTGTGTACATGCATTTTCTATATCTGATATATTTGTAAACAAAACACACAGAGTCAAAAAACAATACAAACGCGCGCGTATATGGAGAGTTTGTTAAAACGCACACATGCACAAAAAAAGGAGGAGGTTGCTTCTGGACCAGTTTAACAATGCAAAGATTAACTTTCAAAAAGATGCAAGAATTTATTTCACACGACAGAAATATTTCAAGATTCAGCACCACTGTAACTAACAGAAGGGAGTCAATATTTTAAACTTGAAATTTTAACAGAAGGCGGAGCTCCTATAACACATTCAACCTCTTCTCCAAAATGCGGGCTAATACATACAGTATCACAATATTATCTGTGTGACAAATGATGGCAATGAGGATTTCCACGGCAATCCAGTCTGCAATAAAGTATCAATATGTCTTTCTCTTTTTTCAAGTTAAAAACTGAATCCTTTTTTAAGATACAAGGGAAAAAAAATGTACTGACCAGGCAATGCTTTAGAAGGTGGTAATTCATCCAATGAGCTGCTGCTGATGGGAGGAGTGCTTTCACTTAAGGTAGATGCAGCTGAATGACCCAAGGGAGAAATCTGATCGCTGTATTCCCATTCCACCTCACATAGGTTCAATGGTGAACTGTCTACCGCTTGGGTGGCTGTAAGCACAGGCAGATTTGAGCTATTCCCAGATGACCGATTCCTTGAACTGCCCAATGTTTGTGCCTCGTGGAGTAGTGCTTCTAAAAGACCACTATTCCTAGGCGAAAAGCTCTCAGATTGCATCTGTACAGTGGGTGAGACAGGAGACTGGATATATGCATCAACAGCCTCAAGAGAAGGTGTAGGTGGAGGACATGTGCCCCAGTTACTAATATCAGTCACTGGATATTGGAGTGAAGGGAGCTCCGTCTTCAAAGGCCCATTAAGAGGCTTTGAAGCAGAGAAATTGCCATTTAGAAGCGCAAGGCCGCCGGTCATAACAGCACCGTAAGGTGGTGGCTTCTTGATATCAGGATCAGGATCATAGGGAACACCAAGCCCAAAGGGCCGATGAATCTTGGCAGAACTGTCATTTCTAATTGGACCAAATAGGGGAAGACTGTTGGAACCACTAACTGAAAAACCTGGAACCAAGGTTTCAGATTCTCCAAGTCGCTTAACATGATTGATCGTTGGAGGCATGAAGCTAAAGCTTTGAGATGACCCCAAGCTTTGATTAAGCATGCTGTTCACAGAAACATTGGGCATCACAGGAGAATAACAAAAAGCCCCAGAACTGCCTTTCAAATTGTCAAAGATGACATCAGGAATATCAAAATCGTTTGCCTGCAGGAGATCATGATGACTGGTATCCCCACTATTGAGTTCACCAATGTTCTGATTTTGTTGACTTTCACTCAATCCCTGCAAATGCACATCAGGAGGGTAGAGTGGCAACCCCGCACGTTGGCGTCTTTTGATGCGAGTGTTCCAGTAATTCTTTATTTCATTATCCGTACGTCCTGGCAACTGAAACAAGCAATAAAGGTATGAGGACACGTCTCAAAAAAGTGACAAAGAATCCAAAAGAAAGCAAAATAGGAGTCCAGAGTTCAAAACTAGATAAATTAAAAAAAAAAAAATCACGAGAACAGTATTTAAATATTAGTCTTTCATTGAAAGAGAAATGATCAATGATCATGCATGGCTGCATACCTAAAAGTCACCCAGATATACCCTAGAAATACATCGTGGAACCCACTTCTCATTAGGGCAGGCAGGTCTTTAGGAGTCTATCAATCCATTGGCAATTTTCTCAATAGGCATGTTATCCACATTGGTTTGTCCATTGGTGAATAACACTGAAAGTGGTATTTTGTCCAGTCACCAATCAGGTAACTTGATACAATCATGGAGTTGAGGATAACCACGTCTAAAGAATGTGAACTTAAAGGAGATGTCACAGTAGCATGCCATCATTTCTTTCATTTAGAATTTTGAAAGAGTCAAACATGAGAGCAAGAGACAACCAGGATTATGGTTAAGGGACTGTTCCCATTTTTCTTAGTAGTGCAAGTTTATCTAAAATTGTATAATTTCTTTTGAATGGTTTAAAATTCTATCAAATTTACACCTTTAATATATTATATATATCTATATATATATATATATATATATTTCTCATTGCTTGTGTATTTGCATGCCATGGGGATAATTTTTCACCTTGTCCCCTAACCATGTGGAATCCCTAAACATCCCATCCACCCCATGTATTGTTCGACTCCCAGTTGGTCCCCAAAAGATGTCATCACACCGAGGCACTATCTCAGGAGATCATTAGTCCACTAGTCTACATATATTGAGTAGACCGAGTCTATAGTTCCCAGTACAATAATATTCCAGAATGCACTATGGAGCCCAATTTAGCCACCTTCATTTGCGGCATATGGTTGGACAGAAAGGACCAAAAGCCGATAACCAGTGGCCTAAATTTGAATTTGTATCAATGATCATAAATATGGAATTTAAGAGCACACAAAATGAATTTACAGGACCAAATTGATCTAGCTGTCTTGCAGATCCTTCATAATATGGCTGCCATCACCAAACCAAAGGTAAGGTAAAACTTGAGATATATGCTATCTGAGTAATACTCTTCTTATCCAACTATCTATCATGTGTAAATGAGCTTAAAGGGGCACCACAATTGGTTTGGACCACTATTATAGCACAAATAAACTCTTCAAGTTTCTAAGGCCAATAAAAACATGTAAAATTTCTCTCCTCCCTGAACTTCTCTATTAGTTATCTTACAAAGAAAGTGGCTTCTAAATCTAAGCTAACTGACATAAACCCAAATTGGTTCTCTAAAAAATAGTAGATTCCTAGAACCCTACCCAATATCCAACCCTAATCCCTAATCAAGCATCAAGAACCTCTCAGCTGAGCACTAGTTACCTAACCAAGTTCTACAGTACAGAAACTGTACTGTGCAAATCATGTAGCAAACCTAAACCAGCCTCGTTTTTGCTGTATCTGCATCCAGTGAGTGCAACCTTCGCCATACATTGACAGTCCCTAGGACACCCTGACTGGAATGAATGATGCCGATCAAAGGAGAAGGGCATAGATCCAGTTCCAATGATTGCGAAAATCCACAATATGTCTTCAATCCAAAGGGAGACAGAATAACACCAAAAGATGCAAATTTCAGCAACTACAATTGAAAAAAATGAAGCTTGCAGTCCATTTAAATTTCTTTTATATTACCTTAAACAACTTAAAACCCAAAAACACAACCCTATGGCCCACCATCTGACGTGGTAGTCCCTACCAGCATTTCCTACACCCTTGGGTGACCAAGTTTGTGCAGAATTTCCCGCTACCAACAGAAAACCCCATGCAGTCAACATCACTGGACATTGTATTCTGGTGACTTTTTGGGACCGTTTTGGGGTATTCTGGCCTACATCGTGGAATCCTGATAATTAGGACAGCCCCTTAGCCCTTAAAATCCAATATTAATCCAATCCAGATTGTATATCGACAGTGGCAATTGAAATACAGAACCTAAACCCTAAACTCAGCAATAATACAAGACTGACACTACCCATGCCAGGCTCCTAAATCCTAATCCCACTCCAACCCAGAATTTATATCCATTAGAACATAGCTTCCCATATCTGATCCAGACTATCAAATTTCAGCTGCCAACCCCTCACCAGAACACTTCCAATCAATCTACAATCTACATCCCCGCAACTGCAGTTCCCAACCACGGATCTGTATGAACCAAATCTTCAAGTGACCTAATTAGATCTCGACTTTAACCTTTCCCATCACGTTAGTAATGTATTAGTCATTCTTCTGCACATTTATTTGATCTTTCCCAGACAAGTCCGGCATCTTCAACAGTTGCTGGCAGTCCCCAAATCCAGACATCCATTTTACCTACGCTCCCTCTGTAACACCACCAATGTGTTTGACTTCAAGTTTCTTTGACTTGAGCAACCGATACCTTTCTCAACAGTCTGCCTGGGTTGCTTTAATCAGTCCACAGTTCTGTCTGGGGAGATTTTCTTGACCAGGAAGGATCACTACTCGCAGTGGTGGCAGTGGTGCCTTTTTTGAGGGAGGATTACAGATCTACAATGAGATACCATGCTGCATCCAATGGTTGAACTTGTGGATCAGATGAGGAGAGATATTTACAACTGAAGTATCACGACCACGTGGAGACCAGTCTTAGGATATTGTGAAGCCACATGGAGAGTCTGGCTTGGAACAGCAACAGGGGCATGGGAGTGGTCAAGACTCCAGAGCCACGAGTTGACTTTTCCATGAACAAAGATTAAAAAAAAAAAAAAAAAAGACTGCAGCAGGGTAGTAGTCATTTTCGAACTAAATTTCCATCGACTCCTTGGGCCAAGGGAAATTCAGTGGTGATTTCGATCCAACCATTTTCATGATCAAAAGCTGCTCCAGCCCAGTCCCCCCATGTTGCAGATTTTGTTAACATTACATTCAAGGATAACATCATTTCTCTAAAAATATGGAGTGGGCATGATTAGCTCATCTCAGCAGCTGAGTGGCTCCCAATTTGCACCGGTCACTTGCTTACTGTTGCCATCATGCCATCCCATTAGATGATTCAAACTATCTGATTGGGTCACTTTACAGACAACTGCTCCTCTTTTAACTGAATATTTGCAAGACCAACAATTAGACACTTAAATTCAAGATCATCACAACCTTGGGTCTGGTTAAAGCATGGCAGGGTTCGCAAATGAACAATCACATCAAAAACCAGATTGCTGAAATGCTCACACATCACTAGACACCTTTTTGGCTTTAATTGAACTTCCATATTGCAGTTACCAAGTTCATTAAGTCTTATTTATGTGCTAAATAGAGAAACCAAGAGCATTAATACATTTCTTTCAACTTAACATATAACTGATTTTACTATGGTACATGTTGCACATGAGTACAAATGTCCAAACTAATCAATACCAGGTGCTTTATTTATTCAAAAACATATCCTTTACAAAAGCACGCAGAACATGGGAGGATCAGGAGAATGGATATAACTACATGCACACTCACACGAGTTAAAAAATAAAAAAGAAGAAAAAATGGAAAAGAAGAGGAGGGACTTATATGTATCAACAACAGCACACAACTCAAGTCGATTGACCAATTCTAATGCTTTATCAGGAAGATTTTCGGGAAATAAAATGAAAAGCCAAAAACTTTGGTCGATCTTTTTCCCCTTTGGGTCCCTAATTTTAGTGAAACCTTTCCCCAATCAAATATTCATATTTTTCAAAGACCCCTTTAAACAAATGGTTACAATTCCATTTAAAAGGGAAAAGCGGTTAGGATTGTCCAAACAGTGTCATCTTTTGGCCCTAGCAGTCTAAATTAGGATCTTATAAGCAACCAGCTTGGGATAAGTAAGATACATGCTTTACACATGTAGAAAAACAGATCATTGATAAAGCACCTAATATGTTCTTACTTTCACAGTCTTTCCTTAGCAATATTTCTTACTGCTTGGGCAAGAATGCATACACCATCTGTCCATATCCTAATTACAAGGGGTAATAACTACTGTGATGCTTTAAGGCTATGTAGAGATATAGTCTACAATTACAAAAAGGATCAGAGTTTTCTCCTGCCCAAGCAATATCAATATAAATGATAAATGAAATAAAAGAAATATCAATATAAATTTAAATAATGCAAACTGGAAGTATAAACTTACATGTGCAGCCATACGAGCCCATTTATTCCCCATCTTGGCATGGAGCTCAATGATCAACCGCTCTTCCTCGGCAGTGAAAGCACCCTTCTTCAAATTCGGCCTCAAATGATTTGCCCAGCGCAATCGACAACTTTTTCCACACCGAAACAGGCCTGAGTGCTTCTGTACAGCATTCCAATTTCCTTCTCCATGCTTTTTGACATAATCTATCAAAATCGCATCTTCTGTTGCAGTCCATGGACCTTTCTTCAGAACAGTCCCTCCTCCTGCCACTTTAGAGCTTTCTTCATCGAATGAAGATGAATCACTTTGATCAAGCATCCCATCACTTTGATCGAGCATCCCATCATCGCTATCATTTGCTTTGGAGTGACTCATCTGCTCAGACCTGAATTGATGACAATGTCAATCGGTTACTCAAAGCCCTCCAGTCATATATGGGGCACTCTGAAACAAACAAAGGAGGAGAAACAAATAGTAGGCAGATCAGGCAATGCATGTGTCAAACTTCTACTTATGATCCCACATCAACAAAAAAGATATTTGACTAACTACATGGAAACATAGACTACAGATCCACACAAGATAAAGAAACAATACAACTCACAGAATAAAAATTAAAAAAAAAAAACTTTGTCCACAGTGACAGAAATAAAGTAAAACTGAAAAGGCTAAATCAATTGGAATCAAACTACTTAAAGCCTTTTGTGTTCAACTTAATGATGCTGGAAGCATAAGAAGAATTACAAATTAACTTTACCCAGAAAAGGAAAAAGCAGTTTCTAATCAAAATAAACCGATCTAAACCCCAAAATTTACCAATTTGCCAATACAGCAAAAGTTCCTTTCATTAATAAGAGGGGTTGCATTCATATTTCCCTTGAAAGGTGAGACTGAAGAGATGCTTTCTTGCTATCCCAAATCAATATCCAAAAGACCCTTTATGATAATGATTTGAATCAGAGAGGCATAATATGGTAATTAATATAATATTGCTCCGTCACCCATGCTAACCCCAAACAAAAAAAAAAACTGGGCTTTTATGGTACATGGAAATTTCAATCGCACCCATAACAACCTGAAGATTTGAATTCATTCCTTATGCTCCTGAACATAAAATTTTAGAGAGAGAGAGAGAGAGAGAGAGAGATCAAATAGTAACCACAAATCAACATAGGACACACAAATGAGCCTTAATAACTATAAAATCAAGATAGAGAAGAACAAATCATACCAATTTGCCGGACACAAATCAAAATCCTAGAAAATTGTGTCTCAAGGAAGCGAGCAAAATGAATAAAAGGTAACCCAGAACATAATCACAACCCACCCACTTCAGAAATATCCAAACCCCACCTCAATTTCTCATTTTTAGATCATCAGACAAAACAATCGTACAACAACACAAATTACCTGAATGAAAACAACAGCAGCGGCCTCGTTGCAGAATCCAATACGAACCAATAGAAAAAATAATAAAAAAATGCTAGTCCACAGTACAATCCAAATCCCCACAACCCCAAAACAATTAAACCAGCTCCAACAACAGCAATTGGCTCAGACAACCCAAAAAAACGCCCAAACAAAAACAACCCCAGATCTAAATCGGCTCCTCCGATGAATGGGAACAAATCAAAATACGAACTTGGTCCAATCCACAAGCCCTAAACTCAAATCAAACCCAGACCAAAAACCAAAACCCAGATTCAAAACTAGCTCGAATAACCCAAACACAAATAGAAATCCCCCCCAAACAGCGATTCTCTGAGGAACCCAAGGGCTTATAAAACCCTAATCTATTTCTCCCGAGAGTGGAAGAAAATGAGAGGAGTCTTGCAAGTCTGGAAGAGATTGCGGGTTCAAATACCGAGTCGAGACTGAAACCCTAACTCTCTAAGATCGATCGAGGAAGATGAGAGAGAGAGAGAGAGAGAGAGAGAGAGAGAGAGAGATTTTAGAGAATCGTGGAGAGTGAAGAGAATAAAAAGGGAGCGAGAGAGAAGGCGAGGGAGAGGTGGAGAGATTACCAGCTATCAAGCTATGTATCAAGAGTCTCTATCAGTTCTTTCTCTCGTTCAAATGAGGAAGAAATATAGAGAGATCTTTATCTGTACTCACAGCTCAGGTGGTGGGACATACTTTATACTGTGGGGCCCATTTGTACCTTCTTGTTTTTCTCCTTTTCCTTTTTATTTATACATATATAACTCATACTATGTTGTCACTTGTCACTTGTCATACATGATACATGCCACACCACCATGCATGACTCATTTGATGTATCATCATCACATACATGCATTGCTAAAAACATTTTATGGGAGTTTTACATGTGACCCCATTAGTTTTTCGTTTTTTTTTTCTTTTTTTTTTTTGACAAAAATTGCAGGTAACTCTATTTGGGGGTTTTATTTTTACTTTTTTTTATTTTTTGGCAGAGAAGCACCTTAAATGACATTTAATGATGAAATATGATGTGTTTCTCTCTCTCTCTCTCTCTCTCTCTCTCTCTCTCTTTATGTTTTATTCTTTTTAAGGTGAAAGTGCTTCTTGTGTTTAATCTATATTGAATTAAACCTTCGTCATTGGTTTTGGTATTAACACCCTCAATTTAATTCAAAGTAAGATATGGAGCTAGGAGTGGAACTAAAGAGGGTAGGGGTTGGCCATGGCCCCCTCAATTTTATTTCTTCAAAAACTATGTTATTTCATACATTCTCTATGTCTCTCTCTTTCTCTCTCTACTAGTTGGGCTCTTGACCCTGGAGTGTTATGGTCACCTTAAGGACCCAAGGATCTGTACCATAAAAAAAAAAAAGAGGAACCATGGATTGGTTCTAGACATGTGAGTGATAGTGGTCCCCTAAAGAAAGATTTCACGATCCACTATTGATAAGAGCATAATATTATTGTGTGTTTTATTTATTTATATTTTTACAAATTACTATCCTGAATAGTAGACTGTGTGTGGTTTTTAATTGATTAATAGATAAAGGAAGATGCTCATATGAGAGATATCTTTCGCTTTAAATGAAAAATTGGGTGGGGGCCTCACATCCATATCATATACCAACAACTTAAACATGAGGGTCATACCCTTATCTCTTATATGAGCATCTCTCATAGATAAAATATAGAGCATTTGTAAAATGGTGAAGGTGTTCTTTGGTTTAACCTAGATCCGATTAAAATGTAAACATTAGTATTGATAGAAGAAGCTCAAGTTAAGAGTTAGGGCAGAACCATGGGTGGGAAGGGGTGAGTCTTGAAAACTATATTCTTTTTTACATATGACCCTGTCATCTTTCTTTCTTTTTTCATAGTGGCTCCCTTGAAGAAAGTTTTTTGGATCTACCACTGAGTAGAGAGTAATTTTTTCGCATTGGATTTTTCCTTCGGTCAGCAAATTGACAATGATTGAGATTAATTATGACAATGATTGAGATTAATTATTTAATAAGATGGGTTATTCACTCTATTTGTAATTGTGTGCCCCACTATTCACATAGTCAGGCAGCAAATCTACACTTGGAAATCAAAATCACAAATGCATATACATGCATGCCAATTGCTTACAATATGGGTCGAATGTGTATGAAACATAGCACAAATATTGAAATTCATGAGACAAGCTTGACCGTTTAAATGATGACCATTAAATCAATGGCTCAAATCCAACATTCAAAACCAGACAAGATTTAAAATGAAAAGTTCCTAATTGGCCATGTTTCCACCTGTATGGTTGATGCTATTGTCATTTGTGTGCCACGTGGTCGGCCAAGACTTAAATTGAGCTATAGCACACTTGTACCAATGGCACGAGATAAGGTGCGCCTTACGCTACTCGCGTCCGTTACAGTTGATGGGCTAACGTACGCGCGAGTCCGTTAACGGTTAAAGGCAGCATGTAAGTTTTTTTTTTTTTTTTTTTTTTTTAATTCAACAAATCTTTGCAGCTTCTGTTGGGCCGGTACATTCATGAGGTGGGGCCCACATTTTGAACATGGAGATGGTCATCTTGTGGTGAGTCCCACCAAGTTTTGCAATCAAATCACTTGCAAGTGTGCATTGGTCATTCCTTCTTCAATGTAATAAACTCCAATCAATTATGGAAATGATACGCCAACGTGAGTATAATTGAGTGGTGCTGGCACTTTAGTTTCCCTAGCATGCATGGACCGAATCTTAGGTCATTAGGTTAATGTATCACTCTTATGCCTTTGTTCTAATAAATAAATAAACAAAAAAATATAACTGAATAAATTTGAGCACTATCAATTGTGTGATCAATCCAATGATGGGTACTTTCATATTGATGATGCTTATACGTTTTTATAAAATCACAATTTCTTTTCATTTGCCCTTATCCTATACAGTGGCGGACCCAGGATTTTAATTTGGGTGGGGCGAGAATATTTTAGACTTTGCTAGACTTTTTTCTACATCAACAATATAATGCATTTAAAAGAAGAAGAATAAATAAGTAGTTAAAACAAAATTTCTATAATTCTATACGTGAAAGGCCTTTTGATTTGATGAATGAGATCGAATGACCTCTATTGTTTAATGGGGTTACATGTAAAGCATCCAAAACACCCTCTTCGTTCTTATATGGTTTTACTTGTGTTTTGAGCAACATTGTGCTTTTCATTGCATTTTGAGAAAAAAAGTGGAACATTACAGTGGAGCCCATTTGCTTGAATCTAAGCCCTACAATATAAAGGTCTTCAAATATATACGATATCGAGAATCAGAATTAATCATACTGTTCGATTGACTTTTTCATAAAAAAAAATTGTGATTAATATTATTTTATGTATATTTATTTCTATTTTTTATTAAATGATTAATCCAATATTGAGACCGACTCAAATGGAGATCTCCATACTAATGGGGCAGGGACGTTGGAATGTGGTATTGGCTTGATGGGTTCTTTAAGTTTTTATATTTTATTCTTACTCCAAAGCATTTGTAATTTCAACAAGGAGACAGAGATAGAAAATATTTTGAGGGTGGGAAAGTCTTTTGGGAATGGCCAAGGGACCATTATCGATTTTTGGGGTTTGTCCTAGTCGCCCTAGGTGCTCATCACCTAGGCCTCAAGCCAATTATAAGGGCCCCATCATCTCGAAGTGGGGCCAATGCCTTCCCCATGTCATAGTGGTGGGTCTCATCCATCTCGGTCTGGACAAAGAACTGGCACACTAGGATGTTTGCCTCTGCGTACATGAGCATCAGTGGGACCCATGCCCCATGGTCCAGCCCACGAGTTTTGTCCTCCTTGGCACTCCCAAAACTTATTTTTAACGGCAGTTCCTTCACCCTCTTGATCAATTGTGGTGCAACCGTTGCTAGATACTTGAGCTGCCATTACATACACAGTTTATCCAAGGTAATTTAAAAATTGATCTGGGGCGGTAGGTCCACCACTGTCTTGAGTTGCCATTACATGCACAATTTATATAAAGGCAATTCAAAAATTGACCTGGGGCGGCCGCCCCAGGTCAACTCTATATAGGTCCGCCATTGATCCTATAGTAAGGATGCGTACACATTTCTATAAAAAGATAATTCCTTTTTAATTACCATTATCCTACAGTAAAAATGTGTACATGTTTCAATAAAACGACAATTTCTTTTGTTTTACCCTTATCCTACAGTAACAATACATACACGTTTCCATAAAATGACAGTTTCTATTAATTTGCCTTTATCATGCAATAACAATTCTTATGTGTTTCACTGAAACAACAATTTCTTTTCATTTTCCATTATCCATAGTAACGATGCATACACATTTCCATGTAAAGATAATTTTCCTCATTTATCCTTATCCCTGCAGCAATGATGCATACACGTTTCTCTTTATTTACCCTTATCCTAAAGTAATGATGCACTTACGTTTCCATAAAAAGACAATTTCTTTTCATTTACCTTTATCCTATAGTAACGATGCTTACACGTTTACATAAAAACATAATTTCATTTCATTAACCATTATCCTGCAATAATGATGTGTACATGTTTTTATAAAACGACAATTTCTTTTCATTTACCCTTATCCTATAGTAACAATACATACACGTTTCGATGAAATAACAGTTTCTATTAATTTGCCTTTATCCTATAGTAACAATGCATATGCGTTTTTATAAAACGATAATTTCTTTTTATTTTCCCCTATCCCATAGTAATGATGCATATACATTTCCATGTAAAGATAATTTTCCTCATTTATCCTTATCCCTACAGCAGCGATGCACACACATTTCTCTTCATTTATCCTTATCCTAAAGTAATGATGTGCTTACGTTTAACCATAAAACGACAATTTATGTTCGTTTACCCTTATCCTATAGTAACGATGCTTACACGTTTATATAAAACGACAATTTCATTTTATTTACCATTATCACGCACTAATGATGTGTACATGTTTCAATAAAATGACAATTTCTTTTCATTTACCCTTATTCTATAGTAACATTACATACACGTTTCCATGAAATGACAGTTTCTATTAATTTGCCTTTATCTTGCAGTAACAATGCATATGTGTTTTCATGAAACGACAATTTATTTTCATTTTCCCCTATCCCATAGTAACGATGTATATACATTTCCATGTAACGATAATTTTCCTCATTTATCATTATCCCTACAGCAGTGATGCACACATGTTTCTCTTCATTTACCCTTATCCTAATGTAATGATGCGCTTACGTTTCCATAAAACGACAATTTCTATTTGTTTACCCTTATCCTATAGTAACAATGCGTACACGTTTATATAAAATGACAATTTCATTTCATTAACCATTATCTCGCAGAAATGATATGTACATGATTTCATAAAACGACAATTTCTTTTCATTTACCTTTATCCTATAGTAACAATACATACATGTTTCAATGAAATGACAATTTCTATTAATTTGCCTTTATCCTGTTGTAACAATGCATATGAGTTTCCATGAAACGACAATTTATTTTCATTTTCTCTTGTCCATGGTAACGATGCATATACATTTCCATGTAAAGATAATTTTCCTCATTTATCATTATCCCTGTAGCAGCGATGTACACACGTTTCTCTTCATTTAACATTATCCTAAAGTAATGATGCGCTTACGTTTCCATAAAACGACAATTTATGTTTATTTACCCTTATCCTATAGTAACGATGCTTACACGTTTATATAAAAAGACAATTTCATTTTATTTACCATTATCCTGAAGTAATGATGTGTACATGTTTCAATAAAACGACAATTTCTTTTCATTTACCCATATTCTATAGTAACAATACATACACGTTTCCATGAAATGACAGTTTCTATTAATTTGCCTTTATCCTGCAATAACAATGCATATGCGTTTCTATGAAACGACAATTTCTTTTCATTTTCCCTTATCCCATAGTAACGATAACATATACATTTCCATGTAAAGATAATTGTCCTCGTTTATCCTTATCCCTACAGCAGCAATGCGCACACGTTTCTCTTCATTTACTCATATCCTAAAGTAATGATGCACTTACATTTCCATAAAACAACAATTTCTGTTCATTTACACTTATCCTATAGTAACGATGCGTGCACGTTTATATAAAAAGATAATTTCATTTCATTAACCATTATCTTGCAGTAATGATGTGTGCATGTTTTCATAAAACGATAATTTATTTTCATTTACCCTTATCCTATAGTAACAATACATACACGTTTTTATGAAATGACAATTTTCCTCATTTATCCTTATCCTTGCAGCAATGATGCACACATTAATTTACCCTTATCTTATACATAGTAACGATGCATATACGTTTCTATGAAAATACAACTTTTTTCATCTACCGAGGTTAGAGTAATAATCATTGATCATTGATCTGTCCACATTTGTTTTTAAATATAATGCACCCAAATGAGATTATTAGTAATAATACTCACCTAATGATGAAATACTTGATAGTAACTTTTACCTTTATATTGATTTATTGGTCCAACTTTCAAGTCAATCGGAGTAGACCTTACTATCAAATTGATCGCATCTTTTTGCGTGTAATGAAATATAGCTAATTTAGAGAGAGGATCAAACAATGTAAATCATATGATCAACTCAACAATGATCCTCATACTAACTCGACTAAAATTAGATTGGTGTCCACTAAGGTTAGAGTCAGTGAGCAAATGACTTTTTATTAAGGTGGGCCCAACAAGAATATGGAAACTACATAAAGAATTTAAGTAGGGAGCTGAATCCTATGATAATGCAACATTACACTTAAAGGATCAACAAACAAACTTAGGTTGAACTAAACTCACCTGTATTTGAGCTCAAGTCCAATTACAATTGAGAAGGCTAAGCTCAACTCTAGGTTCGAAATCGACCCACTTGGATCCATTTCATCTATTTGGAAAATGGGCAAGCCCGAGTCTGGTTGTTTAGTTTGAGCCTTTGACCCAAATCTGTTCTTCCAGACCAAGTCAAAATTCATGTTACAAAAAAAAAAAAACTTAGAGATCTCTTTATAATGACATATGTATTATTGCTCCCTAGAATCCATAGCCCATGATATATGTTAAAATCATTATGTTTAGTATGCAAATAGTGTTAAAATCATTGATGTTTTGAAATTTTTATCTAATAAAAAACCCATTTAAACACATGGAAAGATGGGCATTTTCATTCAAAGCAAATTGCAAACAATGAAAACTTCTTGTAAACATCAGGAAACACCCTAGAAACATTTGCAAAATAAAATAAAATAAATTATATAAAATAAAGAGCCAAAATATTAATGATATATATATATATATATATATATATATATATATATATATAATCTCCCCCTATGAGTGGAGTGTGGACTACATGTGTAGTTCAGCTTTGTGGGGCCCACTTCAACCCACCTTTATAAATGTAGCTTTTTTCTCCCTCTTATCTCCTCATGATCTGTCACCATATTCAGTTTATGCTCATCAAGCCTTGACTCATTGTTGAATTGAAATTTAAGAACTCTATGATTAAAAGACTATTAAATTAAGGTCTAGGATGTTCCTATGGGGCTGATATTTTGAATGTCTCTTATCCTTAAATAAATTTTTCCGTCCGTCCTATATTCAATGATAGAAAAGCAACCAAGTGGGCTAGACCACATATTGTGCATATGCAATCTGCTTCTAGGTGAAAATCTTATACACACACATAATACATTATGGTTTTTCGTTAAATTTAATCTCATGGTGAGTATAATTTTGATTAGTGCTAAATTAAGATGAACGCTAATTCATCGTGTGTTAATAAGTATCTGGGGTTTGAATTCATCATGGTGTGTCTCATGGAGTGGTAAAAGGTTACCTCTCATGCAAGTCCCTCTACCTAGCAAAATATAACATTTGTTGTTGTTTTGTGTGTGCGCGCGAAAGAGGTAAGAGAATATGCTTGCAATGTACGTTTTTGTAATTTTTTAAGTGTGTTCGAACTTTTAATTGTGTTTAAATCAGAACTGATCTCAATCTAAGGACACCTTGTACTACTAGCGAAAGTCCTTGAGCATCGAAGACATTTTTTTTTTTTTTTGGCTATCGGAGAAAGAGGATAGATAGTTTTAAGGTATTTATTTTACTTTTTAAGGGATCGTTTCTCATGTTAAAAGTTGTTTTTATAGAAATTAGGAAAAATCTCAAAAATGGGATAAAGCTTTTAGCTCATTTCCAAAAAAAAAGTATATGAAGATTTCAAAATTTCAAAAGAGTATAAAAGTATTCCATACTTCTTTCCATCAAGTCCTCTAAAAAATAATTAAAAAATAAAAAATGACAAAAATGCCCTTATGTCATTTTCTTGAATTTTCCCTTTAATAAATCATTTAAGAAAAATGATCGAGTCAAATCCAAATGGCCTAGTGGGGCACACTTAAGCTACCGTTATGCCTAGAAGGTTAGAAAAAAAAAGGGATTATATGGATTCCAAATTATTAAAAGCTAACTTCATTAAATGGCCTAGTGGGGCACACTTAAGCTACCTTTATGCCTAGAAGGTTAAAAAAAAGGGATTACATGGATTCCAAATTATTAAAAGCTAACTTCATTAAATGGCCTAGTGGGGCACACTTCAGCTACCTTTATGCCACCTTTTCCCACCTATCTGGGCTTTCTTTCCTCTTTTGCGGGTTCCATTTTCACTTATGTGGGACTTCTTCCTATATGCGTGGGTTGTCTTCTCGTGTGTGTGCATGCTCTCTTTTGGCTCTTTTGGGTATTAGGCCCTTTGGCTGGGTACCAAAAAAATTTTTTTTTTCATTAAATAGGTATGATCATCAAAATCAAGTTGAAACTTGGGTCATATGAGAATTCGGAGACAAGACCAATTATGATTTTCTCTTAGATGACTGAAACATCAAAAGAAGGTGCCTCACCATCAACATTTGTTCAGTAATCCTTGTAAAGTGATTTTTGAGTTATTTTTGGAGACAAAAGGAGATTAAGGAAAGGCAACAATTTGTCATAAAAGTAGTTGTCTCATTTTTCAAAATTATTTTATGGAGAGGACTTGATTGAAAAATTATGAAAAACTTTTATACATCTTTGAAATATTCAAATCCTCATATACTTTTTAGAAAATGAGCCAAAAGTTTCAATTAGTTTTTTGAAAATTCCCAAGAACAAGGCAATTTATGAAGAATCTGCCAAATATAATCACAGTAATGTGTTTTTTTTTTTTTTTTTTAAATTTGGCCCCTTTCCCACTGACATTTGGGTGCGGTGATGATCTCGGTAGAAAATAAAGGAGATCCAGAAATCTAACCTATCCATGTTGGATTTGCGGTGCCGCGGCTGTTACCAAACGCACCCTAAATTTTCATATGAATGTACATTACTTTCTGAAAATTGAACTAAGGTGTGTTTTATTGATTAAAATTCATGAAAATATATCAGTATCTTAATATTCATGTGCATCCATCCCTCACCATAGGGTGAGGGAACTTTCCCTTTTTGCACATGATACTTCTTTTATATGCGTATGACCATTTATAACTTTTCCTCTTTTTTGCGCATGAAAATTTTCAATTACAGAAGTGTCCCTCAACCTATGGTGAGAGATGGATGCACATGAATATTTCCCTATGATATTACACACAAATTTAGAGTCAAACAGTGCACCCATCACTTCTCGGACCAAACGAAAAACATTTATAGGTTAACCCGTATCCTACCCATTTATAAAACGGGTCGGGCAACACCGACCCGTGAGTGATGTGGGTCAACCCAACCCGCATAACCCACATTCAACATGTGTCAACTCATTTAACTTCACCCTACCTGTCCCAACTCGTAGAAGTTTGGCCCAAGCCAATTTAATTTCAAGTATTTAGGTTATATTTCAATTTGATTGTAGGAGAAAAAAAAGGCCAATAGTATAAAAATATTAAACGCCAAACCGTTTAAATATATGCAGGTCATGCCAAATCCAAGGTAGATATGCCACATGGATTTTCGGCATGGATTTTTACTCCAATAGCTATGCCAAAAATGAGGTGGTATTTGGCATATGGGAGTGAGATGTCAAATTTGGTATGTGAACACGTGAGATGGCACATCATATTTTTCATTATTTTATTCCAAATGGACTATTGTGGATGAGTTAGGTTTAATATATAAAAGAAGTAAAATAATAATAATAATAAAATATTATATTTGACATATGGGGTAGGGTTTATTCCAATAGAAATGTCACATTGCAAAGGGTCAATTTGTTATATAAACTTTATTTTAAAAAAGACATATCCAAATTTGACATCTCTGTTGAAGATGCTCTTACCTACCCGTTTTATAGTTGGTTAAATTTATGTAATCAAAACTGGAGAATCTTTATTTCTTTTTCTGCTCGTTTGTTTTCCACTTTTTGAAGTAAAAAAGGTTTGAACCTGGTCTTCTACCTGACAGAGCAGTAATTTAAAACTTCTCTTTTACAATGAGTTGACAGATTTTGGGAATTTTGACTGTGATGGTTGCTTGCGCATGACAGTAAAGTCAACTAGGTTTTTCACCCCTCTATCCTTTCATCATAAAAAAAACTAGTGCATCGAATTGCCTTGAGAGTAAAGTCACTAGATTTCACCCATCCATCCCATAAATCATATTATATGATTTATGTTTCAAGAAGTGGTAAAAATTAAAAAAACAAAGGAGAGTGTTAAAAAAAGGACCATCAAATAAATGAAAAACGAATTAAAGAGAAATGAAAAATAAATTATTAGCCATCACACTGGTAATTCAAATCATAAAAAATCGAGATCCCATCCACAGTTTCACCTTGTATGATTCACTCCTTTAATAATCCTCCCATGGAGCGTTATTTGACCATGAGCTCCCCATCTTAATTTGATGGGGACAAGTAGACCCAATCTTTTACTTTCCCAATCAAAAGGTACAAGTCAATCGTTTTCTCCATGCCAACATTTAGCATAAACTAAGATAGAATGGTGTCAAGTGCCCAACAAGAAGAGCAAATATGGCATATGCGGAGAAAATAGAAATCAGTCTTCATCAAGATTTCGAGTCATTCCTCCTTGCTTCATAGAACAGGATTGTATTTTGGCAACCAAAGTTTGTATTTATCAGGTACAAGATGTATCATAAACAAGGCTAGGGTCCCAACAACAGGTTCAAATATAGTCATGGGAACCCAAATTGGCTGGGGGGAATTTGATATTAACCTAGTTGAATAAGGGCTTGAATTGGAAGTGGCTAACCTCATAATGTTCAGGATCTGAACTTTTGTAGATCATGATATTTACTTGAAACAACAGTTTCTCAACAATATTATGATAAACCATATTGAAAGACACTGTGAGAAAATCACAATAATATTGGAACAAAGTAGAGAATGGATAAACCTATAAAAATGAGTGTTAATAGTGTTGTTTATTTGTTTTTATTCTTTGTTATTTTCTTTTAAAAAAATTATAATATTATGAGAAACCTCTAAAAAATGCAAAAACAGAACAGTTTATTGAGAACAAAATTTCTTTAGTAGTGAGGGCCATCAAGGAGGAGAGAAAAAAAAAAAAAAAAAAAAAAAAGAAAAGAAAACAAATGCATTGAATATCATCTGCTATTAAGTCTAAGGCCATAAACAAATGAGTGAAGTTTGTATACTTTCACCGTTATTTTTGGCCTTCTATCATATTGTTATAAATCCAATTATATCTGGTGGGTCCAATAAGTCCCATTTCCTACCACCAATGTTAAACAAAAGACCAGGATATTTCATGTCTCAGTAACTATAGAGAAAGTACCATCTTTTCAAAAAGAAAAGAAAAGAAGAAGCTTGATTAGGATAGAGAGAGGAAACTACAGAGGCTTTAAAAAGCTACATGATAGTGCCTGTGACTAGAGGTCTACAACTTGGGAAAGTACCCCAACGAGAAAATAACACATTTAGGCCTGGACTCTGTTATTTCAGGGCCCACCTCTTTGGGATATGAAGTAGATTCCCTTTTGTCTACTGTCACCCACCATTAGGCCCCATCTCAAATCACATCCTCCAGAGTTCACTCTCTTGGCCCCACCATAAATCATTCCTTTCCCATCTTTTGGGCCCTGGGGTGGGTTATCACTTACCAGCCCCTTTCTCTATCAGCACACTACGAAAGCCAGTTCTTTTGTTCCCTCTTTGTCTGCCTACCTTGGATTCATGTGCAGAAGAAGCCTTTCATTTCTGTAGCTGACTGATTCCCTCAATTCAGCCAAACTCACTCTCTCTCTCTCTCTCTCTCTCTCTCTCTCTCTCATATATATATATATCCAACCAGCTGGGCAGTTTAATAGTAAATCTCTCTCTCTCTCTCTCATATATCCAACCAGCTGGGCAGTTTAATAGTAAATCATAATGTTAAAACTCATTGGAAATATCTGAATGAGAATGTTCAAACTTAGGTTGTTCGGTTGGTTGGCAATCCCACATGCCATTCGGCTGCCAAGGAATCCATCTATGCATGTATATGCTACTCTTCCTACTTTATGAGCTCTCTTGGTTCGGCCCCGTAGGCTGAGCCATTCGGATAACAAAAAACAAAGTTTTAACGTATATTTTAGTTGAAACGTCTTTTGTTTAGGTTATTAAACGTACATTGAAAATAATTTACATAAATTATTTGGGATGAACTGTACTTTAACATATGTTGTTTAATAAACAACAATTTATTTTCTCAGTTCCACAATTAGTTTCTATACCTTTAGGCAATCAAATCTTTGAGCTATACTTAAATCATGGTTCCCAAAATGGAATCTCTCTCTCTCTCTCTCTCTCTCTCTCTCTCTCTCTCTGAGTCACATATCTATTTTATGGCTGATTTATCTAAGCATACTCATATGAGCCTCATTTCTTGTGTCAAATCCAAATTCAGAATCATGTCATTGATTTTTCCCCTTAATTAAAAAAATAAATCATGTTGAACCCAAATTATTTTGAGGATGCATGGACCCATCCTGACCCATTTACAACCCCATGTAGAGTCCATGATCACATACATAGATGATAGATTCATGCCATTTTATGCATTGTATGAAATAATTTGTGGAAATGATTATCTTATCCTGTGGTGATGCCTTCTTCATAAGGGCTTCCTGGCCTTTTCCCATAAAAGAAGGTGATAGGAATGTTTGGATGGATGGAATTGGGAGCATGACTAGCAATTCACGGCATTGCAAAGACAGCTTTTCTTTTGCAGGGCAGATTCTCGTGATGAAAAAGCCCCATACGTTATATTTTCTCTTTCCATGATTTTGAGTATGGCCCTTTGTCTCTACTTTCTCAATTTGCAAGCCAATGATGCAACTAGTGTCACACCCTCTTCTTGTATATATGCACCTCATAATCATATATTATAAACAAGTGGCATTGTACAATTGAGTCTTCCAATGTGTGTGAATGGGTCTTATGGAATATTTGAAGATTGTGTAATCATCTTCTCCCTCTTTTGGATGGGTGTGGGGACTGGGGATGGAAGTTTGATCATTGTAGCATTGGAATCTTGGTTTTATTGAATGAGGTCAGTGGATATGTATGTTTTCTTACTTAATTAATACTTTATCCAGCACTATAAATAGCAAGAATTTATTACTTAAAGTTGATTTACCTATTTATTAATTAGGTCAAAGATTTCAAATTTAACCAGCCTATTTTTATCTTCCTACTTTACATCTTGATACGTAGGCCCTACAGGCAACAATAATTTTTTAAGATGAAAATGTGTTTTATGGGATTTTTGTTTCTTTTTATAGGGATGGAAAGTTCTAACCATGAAATTAATGTATATCCATGCATAATTCATCTCATACAATTTGGACCAAGATATATGAAATGGTATAATAATATTTATGTGTGGAACTAGTTTAGGGGATAATATATACATTGCTATTATGAAATTATTGGTTTGTTGGTAGAAAATTATGAAATTATGAAATTATTGTTAGGGCAATATGTTATTGTAAGGTGTTTGATTTCCTTTTGTTAGGGTTTAGTAGTTTTGGAGTACATGTTTTAGTGGCCATTTTTTTGGGACTTCGTTCGAGCCCAAATCCATGATCCACACCATTTATAATATCTTTGAGGTTTACGTACATGTTGAATCTTCATAGATTTTGTAAAATGAAAAAAATTAAGATGTTTAGTTTTATATCTTAAACCTTCATAGATTGGAAGAATAATGTGAAAAATGCAAGACATTTCTAAAGCCTTGTATAACCATTGTATGTAGTTCTATTTGTTTCAACATAGCATCATTTACATATGGAATTAGGAACCTTTGATGTTTTTCCCCACGGTGACGTGTAGAGGTTAATCAGGCTCCGCCACGTCGCAGTGGAGAGCCTGCCCGTGGAGAAAAACCTCAGAAGATCCAAACTCTTACAGATGCATCTTGGTTGTATACAAGAAAATATACTATTCATTATTATAGAATTCTTTGTTGTATCAACACTAATAATATTTTTTTTTTTTTGTTCTTGTTAGCAGGATGACAGATAGTGAGGCAAGTATAATCCACTCCAAGTGTACAACGGTGGTGACTGGTGAGTTCAAGGTTCACTATGATTTTGTATGTATTCATTTTCTATGTAGTTTAAAGCAGCCAAAAAGGCCCTAACTATCCATACATGCTGTTCCCCAATATGTTGTCAATACAATTGCAGTGCATGATCAGTAACATCCAGAGTTGCAGCTGGACCATGAACAATAGCACAAGTCCATCCCAAGCCCTGCACAGTCAAAGAATTTAAACATCCAAAGTAGAAATAGAAAAAGAAAGAAAAAAAAAAAACCCCAACTGCAGTGGCTACAAAATATACTCTCAAAACTACTGCGGCTTCAAAATATATTCTTAGGTGCCAACCTGGGAAAATACAACACGGACCGCTTTATAAGAATTAGAATATGGGCCCACCTTTTGTGATTATCAACATACAAGGAGTTACAATATTGGTAACAACCTTTATGAATTGTTTTACATGGGGCCCACTTCTATGGGAATTAGAACATGAGACTCACCTATATAAGAATATCACAGAGTGGGCTCACCATAATAGGAGTTATAATATGGGACAACCTTTTGTGATCGTATAAATACGACGCACCTTTATGCAAAGTGGGACCACCTTTTGTGATTTTGAACATTGGTCCTGCCTTTTGGAGTTGCAGCAAGTAGGGCTACCTTAACTTTTAGAATTACGACATAGAACCCACCGTTTGTGTCATTTTGACATTTTCATGAGGTCATTTTTATTTAAAATACTTGTAATTTTTGCATTGTCTACGTTCTCCCGGTTTAATTAGAAAAGCTTTACCAAAAAAGTAAATTTCCTTTACTTATTTTTAAGAAAACTACCAAAAAAAGGACCGTAGACGACCATTGACCGAAAAACATAACATTAGTCAATATGGCACGGAAGTGATTCTCTGTGACCACGTTTTATTTTATTAAATATTTAAACGTGTGACAACGTCGTCGCATTCAAACCATACAAATTACAACAAAACCCCATTTACCTTATTTTCCCCTTCTTCCTCACATCGTTTTCCCCCTTTCTCAGGCGGTTTCATTTCCTCCTTCCTCAAAAAGTCATTACCTTGACGATTTAGCCACCCAAAAATAATCATACAACAAATATAATCAAATGAATAAACTATATGTCAAAACCCTTCTCGAAAAGTAAACATAAAACTCAGGCACTATGGTAGATAACGCATAAAAGAAGGTCAGACTTTGTTGTGCCTACCTTGTTAATGGAGATCAACAACCTCCACAAGGAATATTCATTGTTGGGGAAAAGTTTTTTTATGGTCCATTTTGTTACAGAAAATCAGCAATCACAGATGACAAAGGTCGGAGAAGATGCAGATTTGTCAAATTAACGACGACGTCGACACTGACTCTCAATATTAAGCGACGACGTCGTTGCTTGTTAAAAAAGACAAAAAGAATGAATATTCTGGTGGGAATACCGGTTCTGTTGCATAAAACTATTGGTACCTCTTTTGGATAGTGGTCATCTAGGGTCCTTTTTTTGGTAATTTTCTCCTTTTTTTTTAGAGCCCAAAGCTCTATTTCTAATAAAATAAAATATAAAATTAGAGGTTTACCAAATGTTCTTATATGTAAATAAGCTCTCAATCATTTTGAATTTCCCAAATGGCCCTTATTTTATTAACAAATATTCATATATATACTTATGCTTAGTTATTTTGACCTTATTCAATTTAAAATAGTGAACTTTTTAAATATTTAAAATAGTGAACTTTTTACAAAAAAATATTATCCTTAAACTCGAAGGAGAGGGCCTCCCACCATTTTTCTTACATTTTCACCCCTATTTCATGATATTATGACATTCTTAACTGATGGTATTTTTACAACTACTAGTTGACTTGTATTTGATGGTGTAAAGATGATTAATTATCTTCTTCTTGGCTTCTTATTTTACAAGAACAGCAACAGAAACCACCAATGTGGCAAAAAGGACATGCCAAAGTAGTTGTATTGTCCTCTTCCCTTGTATTTGATGTTTAGAGGCGATTTAGTGATTTTCTTCCTCTCTTATATTGGTTTAACAAAAACAACAACTACCCATTTAGCCAAATTGCGAAGAAAAATATGGATTTTCGTTTGAAACAGGGTCTTAATGCATTCACAAAAGATCTTATAGGCTGAAGATACCTCATCCTTACTTTTCAAAAATATATTGAAGTCATTCGAGATGCATTATCTAAAGATGACAAATAACGATAATCATTAGGAGTGTTGGAAGTAGGACCCCACAAATCAAAATAAACAATAGAAAAATTGAGTCGACTCTTTATTTCTATAAGGATAAACACTATGGTGATGTTTGGACAACAAACAAACTTCACAATCAAAATGTAAATTGCCGTCATTTTTAAATTTAGACAAAAAAAAGTTTTCAAAACGGAATGAATAGGATGTCCTAATTGACAATGCCACTTATATTTATCTCCCTCATTAACCAAGAAGCAAGTTTGAATAATTTTTTCTAGATTCCAAGAGTGGAACAAGTATAACCCTTGTTCTTTCTTCACTAGCTCCACAAATTAGTGCCCTTGTCCATAAGTCCTCGATATAGGGTTGTCAAAGGGTCAAGCCAGGGTAAATATGTAAGGCCTCACCTCTTTACTTACTTTAGTGGGATTCAATTATAGGTAATTGTCCCTAATTATCCTAATTAATAGGTAACTAGTGAGGATAGTTGGGTAATTTCTTAATGATTAGGCCTAGTTTGTGCATTAGGGGTCTTTTGTATTTTATAGGATTAAGAAGGGTTAGTTGTATTTATTAGAATTAGTTAGTTAGCTAGAGGCCCTTGAATGTATTTATAAGTTAGAATGAGATTTCCTTGGAGAATTGTGCAACTAAACTTAGAATACTCATAATACCCTTAGTACCCTTCATTAGCCAAGCTTTTAAGCAAGGGCATTTTAGTCGATTCATGCCAACCTACCTTTAGAAATATAAACCAAATCCATCCCACGCCATTTCCACCTGTCCCTCTCTCTCCATTTCATTTTCCCTCTCTTTCACTTCCTTCTTCTCCAAACGATGGTTTCTTCTACTTAGATCTAAGTCTCCCATCTTCAAGAAACAAGAGAATTCCTAGAAAACCAACTATCTACAACAAAGAGGACCCATCTCATCTCCTAGATCTCTCTATTCTCCTCAAATCAAGGAGCTGTAGATCTGGCCGTTGGAGAGATTCTAGAGAATTGGAAGTGGAGCTTAGCCATTAGAGAAGTTTTTCCTCAATTTCCACTCTAAGGCAAGCAGACATAACTAGATTTCCTTTGATTGCTTGTTATTATGATTTGATTGGTGATTGATATCATGTATGCATCTCTTTTTAAGGAATTATATAAATTGGTGATGATTAGATGATATGATGTGTAGATCTTCTTCTTCTAAGCCCTTTTCTATATTTTTTGTTATTGATGGATGAGAAACCACATTTGGAAGATCAATGGCTCATTTGTGATGGGATGATGATGTATGATGGGGATTTGATGTATGAAGATTAAATTGTATTGGTATGGGATGGAACTGGTGGGAATAGATAGAAATTTGATGAATGAATGAATGAGGCAGAAACGTGAGAATTCAGGAATCAGTATGTACCCGGTCGACTGGCCTAGGACCACGTTGACCGGTGACACTGTGAACTCCAAATAACCAGGAGCAAGCATGTCGGGCTCTTTTGCATAAACTCAGTGTAGTCGGTCGACCGGCCATGCACCAGGTCGACTAAGTATACTATGTAACTGAGAGCTACTGAAAGACATGCCCTCAGGTTCCTCTGTGTAGTTGGTTGATTGGCCATGTAGCAGGTCGATCGGCCACACTACAAAATTCAGGACAAAGACCTGATTGCCAGGTTTATGATGGCCGACCCGTAGTGTACCCAATCGACCAGGGCACCACCATGATATCGACCAAGCACCCTGAGATTTGAGATAGACTTGAAAACCAGAACCTTAACCTCCCAGTGTATCCGGTCGACTGGCTAGGCAGGGGGTCGACCGCACACACTGTACACAATGCCTTCCCAGATTCTATTTCTTTTATGATTCAATCGTATGTTGGCCTCATTAACCTTCCATGTGGACAATGATGAGCATGCTAGAGATGAGTCAAGGGCCAGGCTTAACCTAGACCCATGTAGCCACCTAAAGTAGGGTCTAGGGTTATGAAATGAACCCAATTTTGTGTCGATGGATTGCCATGGACGCCCTTTACTTGCAGGAGCACCAAGAGTTCTTAATTAAGCATCTAAGGCTTCTTTGGCTACTGTCTTGGGTGAAGTAAGACCCAGGACCTGAAGAGGAGGCAAGGATTATGACGAATTATGGCATATGGTTGCTTAGATTGTTTATTATGGATGAACACTGCGGTTGGGTGGTGCAGTTTGAACTGAGACAGTAAGGACTTATAGAGATACCTAAATCAAAGCATGGCACTTAAGGCTCTAATTAACGATCACAGTCCGAATTTGGGCAGTAAGGTCAGGGCATGGCACGGGCAACTCAGATTATTGATTACTGAAATACAAAGGTGAATACATTAGTGGATGAACTCTAGGATATGATAATATTAATTAAGTGTATAGAGAAGTGGAGTTTACGTGTCATCAACCGTTGGCAACTACAAGGAAGGAATAGTGATATCTCGAACTCCACGGATCATACCTTCGACTAATATCATCCCACATGGGCACAGTAAGGCGATCGGTTCAGAATATCCCCACCTAGTGTATTATGGATGTATATGATGATGAGATGCGAGTATCGAATGTATCTTCGGATACTGAGAAAGTCAACGTTCAGATTGGGTACACTATGATGAGGACGATGGATTATGATTAATAACACGATGAGCACGGTAGGTGATGTGAATTTAAATTCAATCTTTTAATACTGCAAGTGCACAGTTGTCTTTTTGAGACAGTGGCAAGTATAGGTCGAATCCCACAAGGAGCACTACTAAGTTAAAATTCAAAATCTGATTTTTTTTATCAAAGATTAATAAGTAATTGAGATCCAAAAAAAGAAATTAGAAAAAAATTCAGAAACACAAACTAATCAAATATATAAAATAGATTAGAGCATCCAAAATCCACTAAGCAAGATAATTAATTCATCCATGCAATTATTCTACTATTTGTCCCAAAAATAACTCTCGTAAACAAATCAATGTTTTGGATCCGGAAGATTTGTCTTTTGCAAAAATCAATTTTTAAGAATAAGGTCACAACCTAAGACCTCCATCACCTCATAAAAGAATGAAAAATCATAAGCATGACTCATCAAATTAAGCATAAATTATCAAAGGATCTCAGCCCTAAGCACAATCTATCAAAATAAGTATAAATCATCAAACTATTTTCATTAGAAATCAAAACAGAGGCTGCCTAAGGCATGAAGACAGATCTATTATTCTAATAAAGCATGCATTTTGAAAGAGACAAGAAAGTAATAGAAAAATTACATAGATTAAATTAAAAATATACTTAGCTTCATCTGTATGCTCCAATCCAGAAATCTAGCCAACCATTGAGAAGAACTCTATACGTAATTTCATTGATAGCATCTCCTTGTACAATGGTCTCTCAAAAATCTCTCTTCTAAAATTCCTAATTTCTGGAACAGGGCTCCAGAATACCCAAAAATAATTATTAAATTCTATTAATTATCGAAAGAAGAGAAAGAGGTGAGAGAATAGTTATGGACGTCCAAGGGTTGGGAGTTATCCACCGTAGCTACTTTTTGGTTCCTTTTATTTCTCCAGTTATCTATCAGATACATTGAATCTAGACACCTTCTCTGCAAATTTGATTTATCTTTATTGGTAAGGTACATCTCTTATCCTTTTTGAATTTGAATGAGGTGGAAGCTTCTGGAAACCTTTTGGGTGGCTTGGCTAATCTTCAGATGGGGTCCCATAAAGGATGTGCAACAATTGATTATTAACGGTGTGGATTTAATTGCAATCACGTCTAAAAATGAACATGAAAATCTCTGGGCCCATAACTTTGTCAATATAGCTCTGATTTGCACATTCTTGGGCTCCACAGATATCTATTTTGAATAAGCTTTCCAACGGTAGGTACATTTCATCGATACGACGGTCGGATTGAACGTTATGGCTATTTGAAGATGAGTTGTCCTGAGAAAAACGGGATTAACTTCTAAAATTTGATTTTGCAATGGATTTTATCTCTGCACAACTTTCATTTTCGAAAGGACATCAGATGTAGATGATTCAAACTCTTCTTCTTTTGTCCCAATCAAAATTGTACTCTTTGATTTATGGGTAAATTAGCGATAGATCCCTGATTATTGGGCTATGAAGTCTCCAGTACAGAGCATAATTGTTTAAAGCCTAAGGTCCTTGCGCATGAGATTAATTTGGGCGGTGGTCATTGCGTGACACGTCATACTTTTTTATGACTGATTTGCCCTTCTAACTGTTTGTATAGTTGTCATGTAATCTAATCCTGGTTTATAGCTCAAGTTCATCGTCTTTCCCTGACTACTGACGGATTTAAATGTGGTAAGATGAGTTTTGGATCAAATTTCAAATTTTGAATTGGAGGGATTGACGATTGATGGAAGTTGGCATAGAATGTATCAGTTTTTAGAGCAAGTCGTTTGTAGTGCATGATGATCCATTTTCTCTTCTTCTTCTTCTTCTTCTTGTTCTGATGTTGCTACAAAGCATAGTTTTTCTCTTAATATGAGTTTATAGATCTGATTCACATTAGAAGATACATGTTAGGTTGTCTGGTTACAAATAAATTTAACAGAAACTCTGATAAACCCGACTAAAACTCAGATAAATTTGCCAAAACTCAGATAAATTTATCTGAGTTTTGGCAAACTTACCTGACGAAAACTCAGATAAATTTCCAAAAGTGAGATAAATTTATCCGAGTTTTCGGCAAACTTACCTGAATATCTGGCAAAACTCAAATAAATTTATCTGAGTTTTGAACAGCTATTCTGAGTTTCGAACAAATTTATCTAACCTTCACTTGCTTTTTTTCTTTTGAATTGAGGTTTGTTATAACCATTGTCCACATAGAGTTGAGCATAAAGAATAGATAAAATCAGAGAATAACGAAATCAAATTAGGTTTTTAGGTTTTTTTTTAGAAGAAATTATCTTATACATCTTTCTTTTAGGAATGGAAGAAGTACTTTTTATAACCAAGTGAAGACGATTCAGATGATGGATGCATTCGATGAGTTGAGTTTGCTTTTAGGTTTTGCAGTTTCGTTTACCTTCGCCTTTTGCTTCTGCGATTCAGAAAAGTCTGGTTTTTTGCTTCTTTGAAATGGTTTGAAGCGGACCATTTTTGCTGACGTGTAGGAGGGCCTTTTTGTCCTTTTCACTGAGTCATTTTCATTAGAGGACTGCTGCCGGTACGATAAAATATTGTGGATCTTAGGCTATAAAAGCAAATGACGAGGGACCTACGGCCAAAAGCCCCTTGATTTATCCATCAATAATTTCAAATTTGCAACTACTGCGGACCCTGCCATGCCATGTGGGACATTTCATCTGCTTGAACAGTGGGCCCTATGAGAAGTCTTCTACCGTAGTTAGGACTCTTCAACTGACATGATGAGTGTACCCCTCCTTTGATTAATTTGCATATGGCTTGTGTGTAGGGTCCACATGGTGAATTCTTTAATTTACTTCAATTCAGCAATGAAGGGCCCAAGATGATAATGCGTACTTGAAAGTGGGTTCCGTGACAGAGGCCTGCAATTATCATTTTTTGCACATTCCAATTCAATACATCAAATACTGAAGAGCCCATATTGAAGCGGGACCCATCCGGATAGAGTTCTACTCCGACTGGGACTCTTCGGAGAAAATTTGCAAAACATTCTAAGTTAATGCAGAAAATGTATGAAATGTATGAAAATTCAGGTTCGTAGGTGAAAATGCATGAAATGATGAAATTATATGAATAATGATGCAATTCACCTAATTTAATCCATAATTCATCCTAAAATGATACGTAAATGTGCAAATTCATGAACTCAATAGTAGGTATCTTCGGATACTGAGACAACCGCATGCGGGAGCTGGGTTCAGTAGGTGTCTTCGGACACTGAAATGGATATGGATTGATGGGTATGGATTATGGATATGGACTGATGGATATGGTTGTATGATTCCATTCGATGGTACAACGACAATGGGTTGGCCATGACCTCCCATTGTTGATGTCCATAGACTATTTGATGTATGGTTATGAATTCATTTGTATATGTATGAGACAGTATGGTTATCATGACACTATAGATATAATTGTTATTTGCATATTCGAGATGTAACACTTCTAGCTTACAGAGAATGACATTAGTATATAATAGTACATTGGATATGGACGTGGTACGATGACTCTCGTGTTACCACTATTGCGATATTATTTATATGCTTGATTATGATATTATTGATTTACTTGATAATGATACTTCTAGGCCTTTACATTGTAGAAACCCTCAAACTGTAATTATGGAATGGTGTTAATACTGATGGCTTCCTTTTTGATTCGTACAACAGGCTGTATTTAGTATCTGTCATACTTAGTTATATATGTCTATTGTGTTGTCGATGGTTTATTCGTACACTACAATCCACACTGTTTTTTGTTGCATTCCGATTCTTTATTCTTATTATTGAGATACTAACCATCCAGGTACAGTAGTGATCATGTATGACTTTATTTATTATTTATATATATAGAGAGAGAATATTCATGTGCATCTATCCCTCACCATAGGGTGAGGGACACTTTCCCTTTTTGTACATGAAGACAAGGAAGTATACCTCACCCTATATACTTGGAAATTCACTTCTGTACTTGAAAATCCCCATTTATGGAAGTGTCCATCACCCTATGGTGAGGGATAGATGCAAATGAATGTTCCCCTATATATATATATTCTAATGTAATGTAATTTAAATATGCCTATTTGCTTGACTCAATGAGCATAACCCAATTCTTGGTGCTCTCAGGTGCCTACTCTTCTTCTATGCTTCTTGTGGGCTTGGTTGGCGGCTGTCCCGATGCTGTAGAGTTGTGGAGAGACATGCAGTCGATGCATTGAAAGGCCTTCATAGTAGAGTTTGATATTTCCTTTTGTTATCTTTTAGTTGACCACATTGGGCCCAGGCTTGTATTAGTTTAACTGAAAACGTTACTATAATTATTTAAAGTGGAACAAAACTGTAGGACATTGCTCTTATTCCATCAGTCCTGATAGACAGGATCGACAAGAAGAATCTCTTCTTCCTCTGTGTTGACAGTCTCCAGGAATAGTTTTAATCTTTGACCATTTACTTTGAAAACATTATCATCCTTGGGACCTAAAAGGGTACCGAAGTCATGGGGAAAAACCTCCTGAACAATAAATGGTCTCATCCAATGAGATTTGAGCTTTCCTGGGAACAAGTGAAGTCTAGAATTATACAAAAGTCCTTTTGAGATAAATGAAAAGTTTTTCTTAAAATATTCTTATCATGAGAAACTTTAGTCCGTTCCTTGTAAATTCTGGAATTCACATATGCCTCATTGCGCAACTCTTCTAATTCGTTTAAGTCCATTTTTCTTTTTGCCCCGACTTTATTTAAATCTAGATTTAGTCGTTTAATGGCCCAATAGGCTTTATGTTATAGTTCCATGTCCATAGATGAGTCGGTATGGAAACATTCCAATAGGGGTCTTAAATGCTGTACCGTAAGCCCATAATGAATCAGTCAGTTGCATGGACCAATCTTTGCGATTAGGGTTTACTGTTATCTCCAATATTCTTTAAATTTCCTAACTTGATACTTCTACCTGCCCACTTTATGAGTAGCTCCATAGTCTTTCAATAATTTTTCAATGATGCGGTTACAAGAGTGAGTGCCCCCAATGCTAATGATGGCACACGGTGTTCCAAAACGGGAGAAGATATTTTCTGATGTGAACTTTTTAACTGTTTTAGTATCATTATTCCTACATGGGATCGCTTCAATCTACTTGGACACATAATCGACCGCAACGGAGATATAATGAAATCCAAAGCTCAGGGAAAAAGGTCCCATAAAGTATATGCCCCAAACATCGAATAACTCAACAACCAAAATTAGGTTCAAAGACATCATATTCTTTTTGGAAATGGAACCACATTTTTGGCACCGCTCACATGCCTTACGGAAATAATGTGTATCTTTAAATAAAGTGGTTAAGTAAAATCCAGAATGCGAAATTTTATGAGCTATCTTTTTGACAGAAAAGTGGCCTCCACAAGCATGAGAATGACAAAAGGCAATGACCAACTCCTAGTTATTTGGTCTGGGCAATATTTGAACAAATAAGGATTATTGTAGAAAAATTGCTTGATCATGGTGAGAAATATGGTCCTATCTTGAGGCGTGCACTCCTTTCAGGAATTTTACCTATCGCAAGATAGTTAGCAATATCAGCATAATATCGGGATTGAGAAGTAAATGTATTAAAGATGTTCGTCAGGGAATGAGTCTTGAATCGGTAAGGGCTCTAAAGAATTAGAGAGGGTTAGCCTAGATAGATTATTTGCTACCACATTTTCTACTCCTTATCTTTAATTTCAATGTCAAACTCTTGGAGTAGAAGGATTCATCAAATTAGTCCGGGCTTGGCATCCATCTTAGAAAGAAGGTATTTCAACGTCGAATGATCAGTAAAGATCACAATTTTGAACCCAATTAAGTAGGAACGGAATTTATCTAGTGAATATACCACAGCCAAAAATTCTTTCTCAGTTGTAGAATAACTGATCCGTGCACTGTTTAAAGCCATGTTAGAATAGTAAATCACATATGGCCTTTTATCCCCACGTTGCCCAAAAACTGCCACAACCGCATAATCACTAACATCACACATTACTTCAAAGGGCAGACCCCAGTCCGGAGGTTGCATAATTGGAGTAGTTGTCAACATGTCCTTTAGCTTGGTAAAAGCCTCTTGACAACATGTCCTTTAGCTTGGTAAAAGCCTCTTGACGTATCTCCATCCACTCATATTTTCCTTTTTTCAGCAGAAGGTTGCATAATGGTCTAGAAATGACACTAAAATCTTTTATGAACCTTCTGTAGAAGCCAACGTGCCCTAAGAAAGAACTTACAACTCTTATAGTTTTTGGGACGGGTAAGTTAGCGATCAATTCAATTTTAGCTTTGTCTACTTCTAATCCCTTAAAGGATACAATATGCCCTAAGACAATGCCCTGTCTAACCATAAAGTAACATTTCTCTTAAATCTCCGGCAATTTATAAAAGAATATAAATTACAATAATATGAAAAAATAACAAAAGCATGATTGGACAACCCTTACATAAGCTTAAATATAGTTTGAAAACTCATCAATTCCTAAATCCAATCATATTCACTCATCTAATTTCTAAATCTGTAAAAAAAGAAAGAAAGAAATTTAACATAAATCTTAACAGTCCTTGACAACAAAGAGTATATCAAAATAACAAAAGAAAAAGAAAGCAAAATATCGTGGACTGCTTTGCGAGTCCAAATTGAAGTGTCATCCAAACTAGGTGGGTCCCATTTTGGTGGCTGTTTGGAGATATCCAGAGGCATCTTGCTTATTTTCCTTTCCCGGACGATCTCTTTGGAAAAAACCAAGGAGGACATATCAAAGCTTCTTCATTATCATCAAAACTTTGTCCCAACCATAGTTACCTTGTTCGTTCAAGATGCATTTGAACTGCGAATAGTACATTTCGAACAATTCACAGATCGATTCGCGAACTACTAGCAAATTAATTTCACATAGTTCTCTCAGTTAAATCATATAATTCCACTGCGGTGCTTACTTAAAAGCACAAGCCACTCAAAATCAGTGCACCTTGATGTATTAGCGCTAATCAACACTCAACTCCGATCAAAGTTGACTCCACATAAAGATTGATCACCAATAAAACATGGGATTTTACTTTAGTTTTTATCTTAACTATGTTTTACATGTAGCCAATTTGATTGTGGCCCAAACTATAATTGAAGTAAAATTTTACCTATAGGTTAAATGAATATATGAGTTATTTTGAGTGATTTGGATTTTAGACAAAGTGATGGACTTAAAAAATAGGCACGCATGAATTAGTTCATCAAACTTCTCGAACTCGAATTAGCCGAATTAAGAAGCGAATCAAATGAACCTACTCCATTGAATTTTATAAGTCTCGAATTACGAATTGCAAATTCAAATGCAAATTAGTCAAACTATGAATTAGGTAACAATGGTCCCAATCATGTTGGGGTCAATCACATGAACTCTGTTTCTCCATTCCAATCTATTTTGAGCCAAATCCTTAAAAAAAAAATTCTCTTTTCTTTTTAGTTAAGTTGGTGAAGCACCTCTCTTCCACATAAACAACCATGGATCAATCTTTGGCTATACCACTAGTAGTGATACACTTGAGTGAATGTGTGCGGAGCACGTACCTATGTAAAAACTATCCTCAGAAAAGTTGTGCAAATCGAAGCTTGTAGAGCCTAAATATGGTTATCCCTGAGAAGCCAGGTTCTTGTATCCTTCTTGTTCATAGCAAGTTTCCATCTGAAAGGGATGCCTTTTACAACTACATTAGAGAAAAGGAAAATTTTCAAATGTTCCTGAACTAGAAAGAGAATTCCTACACGACGTGCCATCCACTTTCCCCTCATTTTTTTCCTTTCCCCCATTTTCCCTCCTTCCCAAACGTAGGCTTAGGGGCTGTGGCCCCATCTTGTGCACCTGTAGAAATAGCCACCTGGCTGGCATGGGCAACCAGCTTGGGCTTGGCCAAACTGGTCCCCTCTGTCAGGACTGTTGGAGCCATTCAAGCCTTGTTGGGCTTGATTAAATGGCCTAAATGTGACCTTTTATCGGCTGATTTGGATCCCCAATTAATCCATCACATTTATCAATTAATCTGGAATTTAGATTATACCCATGTAGAATTACCAATTTATGTTTGGACCTCCTTTTCTTGATTGAGCCTTTTGGTAAGGCACATCAAGATCCCATTTAATGGATCCAGCTCCCTCAAATATTAGAAACTCATCTGTCATGTGACCTTCATTGATTGGTCTATTTGCACCTCCATCATTAAGGCTAAGGATATTGGCTGACACATCTTTCTCAACTTAAAGAAAATTACAATGAAGTTGATCATCTCTAAAGCATCCTAAATATGAGATTTGGCATATAATATGATCATAACGCCCTTGTTTAATATGCGATTAATTAAACACTCAAGTCATGGGCCCTCTGAGTGGCTGGGCCTATGCTAAGTCTTCTTGGACCTTGTTTGATGAGCTTTCAAGGATGGCTTTGGCCCAAGGCCTGCATCACCCTCCAAGTGCGACAAGAATAGGAACATTATACGTCTAGGATCCTTCAGCTTGCAAGCTTTGAAGGATTTGGTCAAAGAACACTTGCAACAATCAGAACAGAACCAAACTGATCAGAGCCTCAATTGTGCATACTCAAGGACTAAGGATAATGCATACTCTACAAATAAAAAGAAGGCATACTGGGTACTCGTGTTCGACACCTACCTCCGTTGGCCGCCTCCCGATGTTTTAATCAGTGTATGTGGAGAGTTTTCATGTGCCCCTAAGGATTAGTTCTCAGCTGTCTAGAATCGGATATCCCTTGGGCTCAGGGCCAAAGGCTCCTCGAAAGGGCTAGACAGGAGATACCCTAGGTTATCAGGAAAAAAAAAAAAAAAAGGATACTGCATGCTAGTGTGAAAAAAATAAAAAATCAATGATTCCTATTTCAAGATTTCAAGAGCTGAACATTTTAGAAAACAGATACCCATGACAACCCTGAACAATATCAAGCAAAGGAGCTGTCTGACATGCTTCCTCAACAGGCCTATCCATCCACTTCTGAACCATTTCCTCGGCCACAAGAGCAATCTGATGCTGAAGTACTGCGGCACCCAAAGGCCCCACCAAATTCAGCCTTGTTGCTGCAGAAATAACATCTCTCAATGTTATAAACATGTATGCTCGCTGAGTTGTCTCGCTGTCAATTCCAACTAGCCCACAAACAAGACCGAAAACAGGTGCATGATGAAAAGAAAGTGTCCTCGAAACCAATAAGGCGTCTCTCATATTCTTGAGGGAAGGAACCTCTGAGAACACAGTTGCAGCTACTCTCAGAAGTGCGGATCCTTGGGAAACAGAAGCCCTTCTACTAACTTCATTTGTTAGTGTTGCCTCCAACATTTTATCAAGTCTAGACCAGGTTTCCATGTCAGGAGACCTGTTTGCAGTATATACAAATGGGAGGAGAAGACTTCCCGTGTTCTCCAACACATGGATCGCATGGGTTTTAAGATCTTCTGGCCCCGATATAATGTGTGCCTGTATTGCAGCCTCAAGTCCATAAGAATGAGCAAACCCACCTGTAGGAAGAATGGAATCCAGAAGTTGGCATTGGGTCCAAAATAGAAGATTGTTGGCAGGTGTAGTGTTCCTACTCCTTCCACATGGTTCTATGTCATACTCCATGGGAGAATTTGAATTATCTGATAAGAAGTGATTGAAGCATCAGAAGGGCACAGCAAATACAGGACCCTGTCTGGAAGGTCCAGAATTAAAAAGACCAGTTAACAATCCAAATGCAAGGGAGAAATGAAAAGTGATGACACACCGATTTCTGTTAGCCTG
Source organism: Camphora micrantha (assembly GCA_003546025.1). Classification (NCBI taxonomy): domain Eukaryota; kingdom Viridiplantae; phylum Streptophyta; class Magnoliopsida; order Laurales; family Lauraceae; genus Camphora; species Camphora micrantha. The sequence goes on from QPKB01000002.1 coordinate 15,378,796, forward strand.
TCACCAATGTAGGAATATAATGTTCCCTTATTCATGAGGGGAAAATATATGGTATTAGAGATTCAGAGTCACCATTTAGAAAAAAATTATGTTGCCATACCATCCAACACTTAAAAACTGTAAATAACTAAATATGATAACATTCAATGACCCAAAATGTTTGATGCAGCCAAGGATGTACAAGTTTATGAAAGACGATCAAATGTTCTTTTTTTATTGCTAGAAATGGGCATATTCCATACGTCAATGATGTCTAAATGACATGAAATTAGGTGCGCTAGATTGGTTATTTAATTACATATCCAACAAGCCCAAAATTGTGCAATTATGACAAGGATTGAAAAAGTTATGGCCCCTTTCTTGATAGGATATAATAGTCTAGTTCTGAGTTTTCAGAGCCTGAATTAGTTTGAGTATTCTCTATTGATATGCTTTCTATTCCAGTAAGAAACTCAGTTTGAAGTCAAGTCTTTTGGTTGTAAAACAATCACCAAGGATAAGTGGTTTCGCATTTTGTAGAGCCTGAGTTAGTTTAAGTCTCTTCTATTTGATTTGCTTCTTTCCAGTAAAAGTCTTGTTTAAAGTTAAGTCCTTTGGTTGTAAAACAATTACAAAGAGTGAGTTTATCTTTCCTTTTTTTTTTTTTTTTTTTTCAGGAGCAATAAACTTAATTTTATAGAAAGAACAGAGAGTCTTACACAACCATATCCAAATCTGAATTCAAATTATAAACAAAAAAAGAAGAATAAAATATTCTTCTGCAAGTGAATTCACTTAATTCAACTCTCTAGGTCTATATGCAAACATAACCTCTGTAGTGACAATAATGACAATACTAAAAGCGAATTTTTGTGAAGGATAGCTTGTTTATTTAGTTTTCGAGATGATGATAAGAAAGGAAAAGAGGATAAGTATAGAGAATAAAGGAAAAGAGGCTAAGTACAAATAGATTTCACAGCCCAATCAGTGGCCTAATAAGTGACCCATAACCTGTACAGAAATAGTCTCATAATTTGGATTTACAGCACCTAGAAGTCCTGTTCATCTAGCTCCTTTCGCTTGCTTCTTTGCACAACACTGTCTAGGACTCCAATACAGCAGCAATTGAAACCATAAGGCTCTAAGTTTAGCATAGTAGTTTCCAATGGATGAATCTCCTCGTTTAAATGCAGTAATTTCTTTGGTCAACTCAAGTTTTCTAGCATTGTTCCTTTGTTGGTAAAAGCTGCTTCGATAGAATTCTGATCCATAATTAACATATTATTACTAATGAGCATAATAATTTGAATCTTTTTCGGAGGTTCTTCAATTCTCCCATTAATACAACCAATCATTCTAGCTAAACAAGTCCACTCCTTGTAACTGTTATCATCAGATAAACTTGGCGTAAGCCTTGTGTTTCAATTAATATTAGCTATGCTTTCTCCCCATTGCTTGGGCTTCATGATAAACTCTTAGTTCAAGAAGTCTTAATCTAGAAAACAGTCCTCTTATCCACTCAACACCACCAAAAACACCTTCAATGTAATGCTCTATGATCTGATTTGGATTTACACATTCACAAAATTAGAACAAATGAAACCGGATGTCTGCCACTACACCAACATCCAAACACAAAGAAGAGTGTAATCGTTACACACAATGACTAAAACTAAACTTAAACAACCACAAGCAGGTTTCTAGACATAAAACAAGAACTAAATTAGACGAAAAACCAGCAATCCAGAATTCCCTAACCGTACAGGTGCTTACGTGATGTGAGCTCTTGATTTGCTGATAGTCTCTCTGCTGTGCAACCTTGAAACAGTAGCTCTCCTAAAAATACTTTCTGAAATTTTCAAAAAGATTAAAGATTCAGATGCAAACCCCGAGGCGACTTGTACAGTTTGACCAGTAATGACACTGTTTCTGAACTATTTCTTCGATCCAGTCCACAAATCTTCTCTGTGTGGTTGTTTAATCGTAACTGAGATGCTCTAGTATGAAATTGAACAATTGCATCGAAAGATGTCTAGGATTTTCTCAAAAGAGGTATGAAAACAAAAGAATAGAAGGAAGAAGAAATAAAGGAAAAGAAAGAATTTAAAGAAAATAAAAAAAATAGTTGTAGTGCTTAGGGTTGCGTGATTACACCCATATATATTACTATATTTTCATATTTACAAAACAAACTGTATGCATTTATCAAAATTACAAAACAGTCACTGGAAATTCTATATTTGCGGAAAACTCCAAGCCTTATATCATAATAAAACATATGCACCGGAATGATAAAAAAACAATATCTTTTTTAATCATCGATACACCCTTGAAATTTTGTGTAATAAACTCGGTTTGTTCATGTGATGGAAGGAGAACAAAACATAAACATCTATACACAATTACGCATGAAGAAGGGAATATTTAGGAGCAGTACCAAGAAGGGACCAAAAGAAAACTGGCGCAGGTCGAGCCAGGCCCAAGCCAACTGGACCTGACCCATGAGTTATTGGGTCAATCTGACCTGACCCATTAGATCAGCACACCAAATCCTAATGGGGATCGACCAATATCTTATTGTGGGAAGTTATCTTGGTTTAGGATTCCTGATAATTGTTAGTTTCCTATTTATTTTAGATTGTTGATTAGTTTCCCTATTTGGGTAGAAATCTTTAGCAAGAGGAGTCTTAGTAGGGAAGCTATGTTCTTATAAATTTGTGAATCCCCTTTAGGGATCGACACCTTTAATTAATGAATTGAAGAATTGGTTTCGGCTTGGATTTTGAGTTTGGCTTCTTGATCATGAGTTGTTGGCTGTTTCAAATCCATCTAGTTTCGGCCAAATCCCTGCAGCGGGTTTGGTCTCTTCCCGGGCTGCACCTAAAACTTATCCCAATATTTCATTAACTTGAGATAAACAACTGTAAGAGTGGCTTCACACCAAAAGGAATGGAACATTGGACTGGATAAATGTCGTACAAATTGTTTCGATGGTATGGCATTTCTTGTGTTCAACAACACCATTTTATTCCAAAGTGAGGACAAGATCATTTCTTCCCTTCTCTTTCAAAAAATGATGGAAGTTTATTAACATACATTCTTTCTGTTTTTCTTTTGAATGGTAACTTATATTAGAAGAAAGAAGCAAGCAAGGGCTATATTGGCGAGCTAACAGCCAAGAGGAAGCACCAAAACAGGACACAACACCAAAGGAGAACTACAGACTACAAAGAAGACAAGAACAACAACAAAGAACTGAAACCAAACATAAAACAACAAAGAGACATCCAGCTTCTATTGTTTATTGACATACATTCTCCCCATGAATCAGACCATAAGCCTTTAATCCTTTTGCTAAATTGAGTCAAGATCATAGTATCAAAAGGTTTTAAACACTAAGGAGACTTTGAACTTTGTCCTAAGCAAATATACCCAAGTATGGGGGTACGATCAGACCATCAATGAACGTAGCATGATACTCATATCCAGCCCTACTCAAATTAATCCATGACCCTATACATCTAAATGAAAGAATTCAAAGGTTCGGCGGCTTGAGATGCACTCATAGAAAAAGGAAGAGAAATATCATTGCCCAAGCAACATGAATCACATTTATTTTTCAATAAAGTAGTAGCAAAATAAAGATTTTCAACAATATGTCCAGGAAAAATAAAGGGCATTATATGTAAGTGCACAAATCTCCTATACAATAACAACCAAACATAACTATCAATATTCAATCCTGTATGAAGTGTTGTAAGAAAAGAAGCTAATGAAGAAGGTTCACCTTCCCAGTTTGTTGATCTCACACAACATAGCTGGACGAATAGAAATAGGAATGGTGGTTATATCAGCTAACTAGCCAACTGAAACTAAGATAAGTGATTTCAAATCAAGAATAGATATTTAAAAGAGCAAGGCTTTGATTTTCGACTGGATTATAGATCCAGTTCTTAAGATGGGACAGTTCCTCACCATTAGACAGTTCCTCACCATTAGTGTCAGGAATCTGATAATCTCCAACATCTAGTTTAGGATTGCTCATACTACATTAAAATCCTGTCAATTTGTTGGAAGTACCAAATGAGCATACCTACGATCTTTTTTCTTTTAACAGATTAAAAGGAGTTCTCCAAAATGTATCCCCTACATCACTACGGGACATGTGTATCATCTCTAACTAATATTCGTCAACCAATTGTTGCATTATCCTCAGAAATGTCATTTTATCATCAAGGAACCATCAATCTCACCACCATCATATTAAGTTTCCTTAGCTAACAATTCCTACCAAAAACCTTGAGGCCTTAGTAGAAGCAACAAAAATACTTTTCAATACTCCCCCTTGGGTGGAACTCGGTTTTTCTCAACACTCCCCCCTCAGGTGGAACTTGGTCAGCACACTTTTGGCAATATGCAATTTGTTTTTTAGCGCCGAGTCATTCCTCCGGTGTTAGTAGTGGCACCGCAAATACTTTTCAATACTCACCCTCTGGTGGAACCCGATCGCCGCACATTTCGTGACACGCCCATTCCTGTTGGGACTCAAACTCGCAACCTGTTGACATCATAGCCTCTTTTTTTTCTCTGGTAGAACTCATGCATTCTACCTAAGTCCCTAACCATCAACACTAGTACAACCAGGGAACCTTGGTTGTTACTCTGGACAGTGATGTGCCTCACCATTGAGCTAACAATGGATTGGCATCATAGCCTTATCTCATAATTCTCATCTATTCTGGAACGCCTTCGTTAATTTTGCCTTTCCACTCTACCTAATTGGATTCATGCTATCTGTAGATCCACAACCCATGTCTTCCCTCACTACTTTGTTCAGGGTCATTACTGGTCTCCCCACACTCTCCTATTTACTTGAATTGGTGATCCTACAATATGCCCTACAGGGACAGTGCTTACTGTTCTCACCTTCTGTGTACAGGTCAAAACCATCTGCAACAACATTGCTTCTTCTTTTTTACCCCTTTCTTCTTTTGCCATTCAATCTCAATTCAAAATTTCTACCTATTCTTGGAACTCCACAAATACATCTTAGCATGCCCACTACTCACTATAAACTTCTCTCATAAGCTGTAATGTCTCAAGATCAAAACAAAGTAATCAAAATCCAGAAGAATAACAGGATGCATTGAAATGAAAAAAAAAAACCCAAACATTAAAAAAGAAGTTGCAGTTGTTGTTAAAACTGTGTTTGAATTGACAGGAAAGAATTCAAACCACAAGAAAATATAACCTGATTCTGATTGTGGTTCTTGAGACGAGTGATGGAGACTTTCGCATTTTGAATTCATGTGTTGCGTGTGGTGAGTAAATCGACGTAGCTGCCAACACTACAAGAAAGTACTTCGTTTCTTGCCCTAAAAGCCTTCTTAGATGGAAGTGACGTATGGGAGGGTCGATTTGACCACTATCTTCTTAGGGTGCTCATGGGCCGGGCCTGGCTAGCCCACTTTGGGCGGAGCTTAGATTTATTATTATTATTATTTTTTTTTTTTATAACGCAAGTTACAGTACTCTTAATTTAGCCGGTTTAAATTGGTACCCGGCCCGGCCCAAGTCTGAAATATATGGCTTTTAAAATTTTTTGATGTCAATAATTTTAAAGCCCGGCCAAAATGGAATTGGAACTGGGTAGAGGAAGCCCGGCCTAACCCCCTCTAAGCTAATTTTACTATTTTTTTACTATTTTTTTTATGTTTCAATGAATATAAATTGCATTTTTTACTTTTGTTAATTTTTGATTGAGGCCCTTAAAACAATATCTTTGTCATGATTATCTTTATCATACTATTTTGGTCTTTTAGTCATTACATTATTTATGAAGGTAAGAATGAAATTAATAAAGTCCTAGCTCAACTTTCCCTTACTCATTACATTATTAGTTAAGGTAAAAATGAAATATTAAAGTTCTCAGAACCTCAGATCCAAAACCTACACCCCCCGGCCACCCACCTTTTCAATTTCAAATAAAATGCAAATCCATAAGATTCTTCTTTTTTTCACCATTAGCTTTAGTCTTCCACTAAATCTTGAGCGACCCATCTTCAATTTTCTCAATGTACCAAGATGCAACCCAATTTCACAAATTATGCTCTTTCATGCTCTAGCAGCAAGTGGTTTGACTCAGTAAAACTATGACATGTATTTGACAGCTCTATACTAAAACCATTTGCTTAGATGGCTTTTTTCTACACAAAAACCTTGGGAACAACTTTTTAGTTCTTCAATTGTGAGCTTTGTCACGTTTCGAACCCAAAGGTCAAGTCAACACATCTACAAAACCTTAAGCCCAGCATGAGACTGTATATAATTATATCCTTATATTCAAGATCGTGTTAAAGCCTAGGCCCGGCTTGACCCCGCACGGGATGAGATTTGACATAGGCTTGCTCAATTTAGGGCCGAGATTGCATAACCCCCAACAGACTCTCCAATTTTCGGGACAGGATTGGACCAAAATAATTCCTATGGGTCCATGAGAGAAAGCAGGGTAAAACCCCGCTGTGGCCCTGGGGCAGAGCTTAGATTAAGTTATAGAAAGTACAACGCTTGACCGGGCCTAGCCCAATGGGGAATGATGGCAATTTAGTGATAGTTTGTATAAACAATCATTAGAAAGCCCATAAAATTCATAAGAAAAATCTGGTTCGGCTGGATCCGATGGACTGCTTGGTCCGGACATGTTAAGGCCTGGGTCAGGCTTGGCTGGATCCAGGCATGTGTTTCTAAAGTTGGCACGGGCCTTAATATGCCAGGGCTATGAAAAATTGAAAACCTCTAGTAATTGTTTGGCATGTAGAGTCCACTTCGAAGCATCCAAGTTGCGTAGTGGTTGGGCTTTTGATGGTTGGAATGTAATCATGTGGGGGGGAAATTGTAGGAAACCTCCTTTCCCAGAAGTAGTGTGTTGAGGTGGTTTTCTTCTTCAATGAAAATAAGAAATTGCTATGTCAACAAAGTTCATGGAAATGAATACCATGGAAAAATAGTTTTTTTTTTTTTTTTTTTTTTCTCTTAATAGATTAATGTTAATGTTGTTTGGTGTGGATACATCGTTTCACCCATCATCCCTCATTCAACATCATCATTATTAAACGAGCATTGGTTCACCCACTTTCAATCCGCCCAAACAAACACACACACTCCATTCATTCTCTCGACCATTACCTTTACTTACTAGCATTTACAATAACCACTTTCATTTAACCTGAGGCCCACCTGGAAATATACTCACATTCATCACAACATCAGAACCCCACTTGAGAACGGCCACTTACTAGACCTCACTAGTAAGTGGCTAGTAAGTGGCAGCAGTTCCTACCTGGTTATCTAGGAATCGAATCATAGGCTACCTTTTCCAACATGGGTGTGCTTTCTACTTGTGCGTGCTTTTTTTTTTACTTATGTGGTCTTCTTTCCAATTGTGCAGGCTATCTTCCAATGTGTATGCGCCATGCAGGCTCTCTCTCGAGTCTTAGGCCCTTTGGCTGGGTTACAATAAAAATAAAAAATAAAAACACCATAAACCACTTCTCTCATACACAAATCACTCTCATCAACATTGACTCACTTTCACCACAACCTAAAACCATCCAACCAGCCCACGTACAACTTGTATCCAACTCCACCATAAGTCCATAACCAAGCCCAACCCACGCCTAGACAAGATGAAAGATGATGTGGCCTTGCATTATGCAAGCATGATCATTCATATGTGGAGGGCATTTGACAATAAGAGAGTTATAAATGCATGTTTCTCGTATTTAAAGATGACATAAATTTCTCGTATTTAAAGATGACATAAATTAATGAAAGACATATCCTCTTTTTGTTAAGTTATTAGAGAGCCAAGGTTGCCCTCGAAGTGAACCTACAGATTTTTCTTGTAGCTTTGGTGGAAGAAGAAGTGTGCATCTGATAGAAGATGACAAGAAATGAGATGGAGGGAGAATGATTATGGATGGCCAAGAGAAGGAGAGAGAATGAAGGAAGGAATCAGAAGAAAGGAGAGGAAGAGAAAGAGGGGGATATACCTAGCTTTGGGCCATCAACGATTTGCAGCAAAGAAAGGGAATGAATTTCTTATTCTCATAAGGCAAGTCCTCTCAAGATCCTTGTGGATAGCTAAAATTGGCATCAAGGCCCACACCTTACTCCATCAAAACATCTAATAGTAACTTATCTCCTTATTTTAGTATCGATTAAATCTCACTTCTGTCTTAGTATAATTCACTCTCAGACTGATAATGTTGGGAAGCTAAAAATAATAAAAGATCCTGTTCAAATATATAATGCCGAAATAAGAATACAAATACCTAGAGCTGTATTTTTAGGGCAGTCATAATCCTTGTGGACAGCTAAAAGTTCAACACAAGAGCACATACCCTTTTGGGCATGATGCGACATCTTGTCCAATGGCATTTGCAAATGTCATGTTTATTCACAAGCTTTTTAAAATTTCAGTTATCTGAAAGGTCTTAAATAATCTTTGGAAATTCAAGAATTTCAACCCTTTTAATTTTTTTTATAGAGGTTTAAGTACAAAGGAGTATTTAAAAATTCCACCATATCTGAGACTTTTAAAATCCTCCGCACAAGAATTCTATGAATTCCAAAAGGAAAAACAGGCCCTTAGTATCAGTAAAATCTCAATTCAATTAGATCAAAATTCACTATCATATGGATAGTGTGGGCATGCAGCTAAAATGACAAAGATTTCATTTCAATCAGAGAAGAACTCACTCTTGGATTGATCATGTTGGGCAAGTAAAATAAAATAAAATAAAACTTTCTCAAAGAGATATTGCCAAAATGAGAATATAGAACAAGTACAGTTTGATTTCTCATCAAAGGGCAGCCTCTCAATGCCACTATGGGCAGCTAAAAATGCAGCATTAGGGCCAACACCTTACTACATCCAAACAACTAATAGCAACTTATTTCCTTGTCTTATTATCAACAAACTATTGCCTCTATTAGAGTACCATAATCCACTCTTAGACAGTTCATTTGGACAACTTAAAAAGGTAAAAGATTTCATTCAAATGTATAATGCCAAAATAAGAATACAAAACCTATGAAGTCATGTTTCTCATTCTTTGGCAGTTATCTGAAGATCCTTGTGGGGAGCTAAAAATGCAGCATCAGAGTCCACACCTTACTACATCCAAACAGCTAATAGTGACTTATCTCTTCTTTTTAGTATCAATAAAATCTCGCTTCTTTTAGAGAAGAATCCACTCCCATTCAAACCATGTGTTGATATGATCAATCTATAAGATTTTTTTCCCTCTTTTACGTTGAATCTGTGTCATTGTTGTTCCAATCTAACCTAGGCTACTAGAGATGACCCCTTTTGGTCAATGGGAAACTGAAGTGCCTGTTCCAACAACCTTTTTGTTGAAAATTGATAATCTTGCCAGATTGCTTGGATTTCTATATTTAGAAAGTGCCTTTTCTTTTTCTCATCTGTTTAGCTGAGCTTCTCTCTTGTGATATTGTCCAACTTCTAACCCATACAAGGCCAGACAAAATGGAAGGTAACCTTATTTGGGAGGTGAGTTTTCAGTGCCCTATAATAAAGCTGACCCACATTTTCCACTGCCCCTCCCCCTCAAAAGCCCTTTTTGCAGTCCACATGTGGAACCCATTACCAAAGTCTAGATCACTCAAAATTCCTTGGATGGATTGCACCAATGACAATGATTTACCCATTTTGTATCTCAAATGTGTGTCCACTGAGGATTTACAGTGCTAACCATGTGGCCCACTCCGAAAAATAGAGAAAGAAGTAGGGATCCTGGGTGAGTTTGGGTTTGTTTGAGGAGATTCCACAATAGAGAATAAAATTGTCCTGATCTTCAGCACAAATCACTGTTCTATTGTTGAGCGTGACACTTAATTGTGGTAGAATGGTTATAAGAAAATTAAACTGATATTCTTTGATAGGAAGAACCTCAATTTCCAAGATAGAAGTATACCTCATGTAAAAGCAAATTGAAGCTTGTGAAATATATTTTTCTCGGTACTTCAACAAAAGGGGTGAGACACAAGAGAAAACTTGGACATACTGAAAGATAACCCACTCACGTGCTAAAAAAGCCCCACACACAAAAAATAAAATAAAATTGAATACAGCGAGATGAGAACTGTGCTTCTTGCCACAATGTGTTTAAATTTATGGTGAATTGAAGTAAAGTAAGGTGAAACATCAAAATAAGAGGGAATGAAATATAAGGGGTTATGATGGTGTTTTATTTTTAGCGGCTTGATAAGAAATATTTTTTACTTTCATACCTTTTGTCATTTAGTGAAGAAAAACGTCGCTTTTTTATAATTTTTTTAACAAAAGGAGGAAATTTTAAATTTGTGTACTTTTAACATGACCCGTTATCTTATATTGTTGCAATAATGGATGATTTACTTCACTTTACTTGAATTCATCACCAATCCAAACACTTTGTCCTGCAAGATTACACAATTTTCAGCTTGTGAAATTCTTGTATTACAAAGAGACAGCTCTATAGTTTAGTTGCCCTAGGACAACAGTTTGTATTTGGAGGTTGTAGGTTTACACTGGAACCCGGAGAGATTAGTTCAGCCTAAAGAGTTACAACCCTCCTATAGCGAAAAAAAAAAAAAAAGAGAAAGAAAAACTTTAAAATAGGGTCCTCCGGAATGTGATTCTCATGGGTGGAGAGAGTAGGAAAAAAAAACAAAAGGTGCATATTCCTTTCTACATGGCCAACAACTGGCCTATGGCCTATGGCCTATCATCACGGTGGGCCCACATTTCATAAAGTCCCCAAATTCCCATTCCACAATCACTGTGGGTGGGCCCCACATCCCACAACCACCCCCCCACAAACCCCAACCCCAGCCCATCAGCGGGGCCCACCATCGACACCCATTTCAGCGGTCCAAATTCCACAGATGGGTCCCACCAGTGGCCTTTCCGGGCTGAACACTCCCACCGCCCACAAAATGACCAAACTACCCTTTCCATCCTAGGTCGGCGAGGCCTGCGTTCCCCTTTCCCGCAACAAAATCGGCATTCTGCCCCCATTCCTCTCTCACAGACAGACACAGAGAAAAAGAGAGAGACGAAGTGAAAAAAACCCCGAAGAGCTTCGACGATTTCGAACATTTCAAAGGTCTGTAGATTCATAGCAGATTCTTGAAATCTCAATTTCATCATCTGATGCATGTGATTTTCTTCCAAACTTCCTCTGAAATCATACCTTCGATTTCAGTTTTCAATCGCTTCTTTCCTGCTTTCAGATCTTCCGAATCCCTATCATTGCCCTAATTTATCTACTGATTCCTTTTTTTTCTTTTCTTTAATAGCTCGATCGACTTCGAATCTCTGAAATCTGAGGTTTGTGTTTGATGAGAATCGGATTTCTGCTTCCAGCATCGCATGTCTCACTGATTTTGAGTTCACGTGCGCTCCGATTTTCTGAAATGCGTGATTTTTAGTCTGATTTTTCTGAAATACATGTTTTGGTGAACTGGGTGTTGGATTTGGAGTAGTTATATCAGCAGATTCCAAGGGTTTTGATTTCGTTTGGATGTGATTAAGCTGATGGAGGACTTGAAACTCTTGTTGTTTTGTGTTGTTTGGTATGGTTATTTGGAATTGATAGGTAACGTTGGTCTTCCAGGGGTTTGGAGTCTGATTTGGTGGCTACATTCTCGATTAGTTTGTGTTTATGCTATAATATGTAGTGATTTGGATGCTATGGAAGGTTGATTTGTGGAAGATTGGCACTGGATTTTTAGGACTTAGGGAATCACATTGGATTTGTTTTTTTGGATGGCTTCTCTATATTCGTTCGGATTTTAATGATGCGCGTAGCTGTGCTGTTGTTCTTGTGTTGGAAAATTGAATGCAGCTAAAAGTTCACATTGATTGGGTGTTTATGACCATTTAATTAGTGGCCGTCAAATGGATGCTTGAGAAGAGAATGGCCAGAGGTTCAGATTCAGCTGCCAGGCTCAGAGAGTTGGGTTCAATCATTATGTATATTTTCCGGGATTCCGAGCTATACAGAATTTGAATGATCTGTATTGGTGTGGATCTATATACTGCAGCTCCATGGATGAGCTGCTGCGTCATTAAATTTTTTTTTTTTTGGGAGTGTGTTGGACTCAAGATAGATCGGAATAGAGAAACATAATTCGTGTAGCCGATCTCAACATAGTTGAGACAAGGCTTTGATGATGATGATGATGGGAGTGTGTTGGACTCAAGACCTTGACATCTCGTACTCATGTTTATTACATGCAGCTGAAACTGACGAGATGATCCCTTCACTTGGCGGTTCCATGTGGGCGGGACCAACTTTGAAGGAAACATTGGGGGATGCGATGTTTTGAAACAATGTGCTGTGAAGCGTGGCGTTTCAATTGCCAAAAGCATGAGGATTACACCTCGCGAGCACTCTTTTATTTTTTTAAATCCATAATAATTATATAAAGAATAAAGTATATTAAATAAATAAAAAAGGTTCACACACTGGCTGTTCTAAGCCTCCAAATGATATCTCTAGGGTTGATTTGAGTTAACTATACTTACAACAGTCTTGAAATAAAAAAGAGAAACTTTTGAGTTCTTACAATCAAAGTCTATCCCCCCTTTTTTCTTAAGAATACGGTGTTAGTGAGTTCCATGCCTCCAAATACCATGCTTGACTGAACCACTTGCTTCATCTTGCGCATAGTACTTGAATGCACCCACCCTACATGACTTCCCAATTCCAAGTTATATAGTTGTTGGGAGTTTTGGAAATGCTTCTCTAAACCAGCGTTGTTGCAAGCGCGAAATGCTTCTTAGAGGCTCAGACATGAGCCCCAGGCACTTTTGGAACACTTCATCTTGAGGTGAGCCTTGAGGTGTAAGGCCTAAACGCTTCTAAAAACACTGGGTAGATCTAAGTGGTGCTTGGGGATCTTATTAGAATTACAAAGGGCTCCTTAAAGCACATTATGTATTCTACACACGGTCAGTGCTGCATCTTATCAGATCCAGCATTCAAGGACAGCCATGAAATCACATCGGTCTGAAGATTTTAGAGTGTGACATATAGGCAGTACGAAAGAGCCAACTAACACAGCATTCATAAGGTTTAATCAGTACAAATGGTTGGATGCATGCTTCCAGTAGTTCCAAGTCAGCAAAAACTAGAGTCGACAGGGAGGCTAAATCTTTGCCAATGGCTAAGTTATTTTGTCATTTTTTCTCAACTCATTTATAAGCGAGCCTTTGTGAGCGTGATGAGATGTCCGCCTTTATATGTTTCCCATGTAAATTAATTTTTAGTTAATTTTAGAAAACAAATGGGTTAAGTGCACATCCTATCAGGCATAAGCTGGCAGATAAATATTCCTTATCTCATTGTTAATGCACCATTTATTTTCATAAAATTCTGAATATTTAAGTAAGAAAGGGAAAAATAGAGTTGCACCAGAGCACGGTATGCTAGATGTCTGAGGGCTATCTATGCATACTAGTGACCATTGATGATTCAGATTGTGCATTTCTACCTGGATTCTTATATTAATTTAGTTGTTCTACATATAATTGACAATCTTGTAGTATTGATTTAGATTGTGTTTTTTAAATATGTATTGTGGGTTATAAAAAATAAAATAAAATGTAATGTGTGTGTGTCATGGTACTCTGTTTCGATCGTTGATGTAATATTTGTTCATTGGTTTTGTTGCAAATTATTTCTATAAAAAATGAGCTTTAATTTGAATTAGTTTTAAAGATTTGCGCTCTCTCTCTCTGGTTTCCTGAACTGACAGAGTGACGCCTCATGCCTGGCGTCAGATTCTGATTCACATAGCTATGCTCATGCAATACTGAAGCAAATAAATTATGTATGAATCAAAAGCCATAGAGTATGGTACAGTGTATTAGTTAACAAGTGCACAGTTCTATTCTTGACCTTTGGTATGGGTTGAGGATTGCTGAAGGCATCATTGCAAGGACTAGTCCTTGTTTCTTGCATTGCTGCTTCACTCTTGTTTGAGGCATAGTTCTCAAACCAACACAAGCAATTACCTAGGGTGCACAAATGTAAGTGCTGCTGAGTATCCAATCAGCATTGCTGTATGGAATTTGGCCGAGTCTAAAATTAACAGGTTGCATCCTGTGCTGTTCTCTGCATCTGTTCTGTTTATATTTTTCCACATTAACGTTTCTCTGGATTCATTCAGTTGCTGTGCTTTTTGATAGAACTGAGAAATCAGGTGAAGCTATTTTTTATTTTACTTCGGAACTGTTGGCCACTCTAATCATTATTTGATGTCTATTGGATATGCCCTCTTGTCAAATACCGTTTAGGTTAGTTGCTTGATTATTTCCTCTCCTGTCTTTGTAGGATCGGTATTTTTGCTCTCCTGTTGGTTAACACTTGCCAATGCATGGATGTTTGTTGTAGTTTCTGCCTTTCCTTTGTGGGTCCTTAATTTCTTGTCAGATTGGACATGGAATGCAACTGCTATGAAGTTTGAATATAACATCTTCTGTTAAGCATATCGTTAGGATGTTGGATGTACTTGGTTAAACTTTATTTCCGAGAGATTTAGCAGTCACTTCTGCTAGGAAATTCCTTAGTATCTATCCATTTATAGATGCCATTCACTATAGGTGTTTGGTGCATTGTAATGTCGATATCAACACCACCACCACCACCACCACCACCACCACCAACAACAACAACGAAGTCGATGATGACGGCAACGACGACAAAAATGAAAATTATCCTGACATATCTTTATTCTATATATATGTAGACTTTGCATCTGATGTTAGCATCAATAATCAAATTTTTATTGTTATAGCTTTAAATATATAGACTAAGCATCCAGTGCGTCATTTACCGAAAAAAAAGCATCTAGTACCTCCTGTTGATGCATTTGATCTGTCTAGTTTTTCTTCACCTGACTACATTCTTGTTTTGAATAGCATTGATTATGCGATGCACATATAGCACATATAGCATCCTTTCTAAACCTATCATCTGCATGAAGTTGAATGTGTTATATTATTGTTGAATAACATATTTTTTTTCTAATTTTCTAGAGACATAAATAATTAAAATGTTCTTTGCCTTCCTTTTTTTTAAAGAACTGTCAGTGTCACCAGCCATGATGAATTGGCATTTTCAAATCCGTTTTTTTAGATAGTAAGGATTTTTTATTTTGGTATAATGATTGATTTTCATTTTCTCTTTTCCCTTGTTCTTTTGCAGGATTGATGCTGAAATGTTTCTCACAGATGGACGAGCATCCATATAGTGCAGAGATCTGTGAATGACTGGCTTCATGGGATTTCCATTTTGAGTTCCTATTTATAGTTTGAGTGTCTCTTGATCATTCTGTAACATGGAACAATTTCAGTTTGAAATATACCTTCTGTACATTTGTATATAATGCAACATTCCAGTGGCAGTGCTATTCATTTCAGCTCTTCAAGTTGGTTGGCGTTATGATGTTTTGCATTTGAACTGAGACAGTGTTGAACAATTATTCTTTTTTGCTATATAGATTAAGAGCATTTCATGGGAAGCTTGTATGTATATACAGTGCACATGGGAGGAGTGTTTTGAGTTCTTTTATGGTGGATACCTGATCATCTGAAATATTTGGAAATTCTTCTTGTTCTTCCATCAATGGAGAGCTTGGCACAACTGGAAGCCTTGTGTGAAAGGCTTTACAATTCACAGGATTCTGCTGAACGAGCTCATGCAGAGAGCACTTTGAAGTGCTTCTCTGTGAGTACTGAATACATTTCACAATGCCAATACATTCTGGACAATGCTTTGACTCCTTATGCATTGATGTTGGCCAGTTCAAGCTTGCTGAAGCAAGTGACAGAGCACAGTCTTTCTCTGCAGCTCCGTCTTGATATCCGTAATACTCTAATTCTGCTTATGAGTATTATGCTTAATAATGTCTTTGTGGGGAGATCCGTACACTACAAAGTGGATTGCATTTGTTTCTTGATATTTATTTGTAACTTCTTTTTTCCTTTCTTGTAAAACACTTCATATAGCATGTTATGCATGTAACGCTAAGCTGTGCTATTCTGTGGTGTGTGGCACATAATTGGTTATTTCCTTACGTTTTCTGTGAACTTGTGCAAGTTTTCCTTGCCTTGCCAATTTTCTCTCTTGTTTTTTTATTGATTAATTTTTACATGTAATTTTTTGGGACTTTGGAGCGTTTAAACCTTTTGGCTTATTTGCTGTCTGGATAGGTTGTATGTGACCTTCACATTCTCATGTCTGCAAGTCCACCGTTCTATGTTTCTAGCTTTTTTATATGATTGTATTTTGTTTTGTTTAGTTTGGTTTCTGGAACTAACCTCCTTTGATTTGTCTGAAGGAAACTACCTGATAAATTATCTGGCCACCAGAGGACCTGAATTGCAGCCTTTTGTAACTGGATCTTTGATTCAACTCTTTTGTCGAGTGACAAAATTTGGATGGTTTGACGATGATAGATTCAGAGATGTGGTTAAAGAGTCGATGAACTTTTTGAGTCAGGTGATGAGACTTTTTATCTTTGTGACTATTCATGCCTTTGGAAAGTTGTCCCTTGGATGTTATTCTTTACATTGTTTTCATCATTTCTATCTGTGAATGTATGAGTTCTAACAGATCCTTGAAGGATGTCTATTTTGGCAGAAAGAATTACATGTATGGTTATTACATCCAATTTGGTTTTGAGATGGTGTTTCTTTGTTAGAGAATCTTTTTGGCGAATGGACCTTAATACTCACTGGTAATCTGGTGGTACTCACCATGAAGTGCTTGTCTTTCTTCAAAAATTTCAGGAGAGGACTGTAATCTTTACTTCATGAGACAAACACACACATTGATGCTATATCTCAGAAACATGATTGCTGTCTATGCTAATGCTAATGCTTGCTGTGGCAGTTCTTTTACTGTGGCTTAATGTTCAGAAGCACATTATCTTTGTGAATTCTACTCCCATGCGAGTTATTTTTGCCATGGTTTGTGTTGTTTGAATTGTATCCATGAAATCTTTAGAACTAGCATGCTTCATAGAAATTAAAATTTTCCTTGTGGAGGATTCAAGTGCTGAACGTAGTGATTTAGCAGCAAGATCTTTCTGTCACCATTCAGGCTTGTGCCTTTTGACAATGATGCATATTAGGCTCTGATATCACCGTTTTTTAAAGTTACTCTGATACCACAGCACATGCCACAACTCTTAATGCAATAGAAGTATGGTACCCCATGTTGGGGAGCTTCCCTATTTGTTTGATTGATTCTTTGTATTTTTCTTCATTTGGAATATATTTTATTTACCTTCCAAAAAAGAAAAAAAGTATGGTACCCCATGTTGAATCCCTGAAGCAGTACGTTTGCATTGTTTTGGGTGATGAATCTTAAATTTGTGGCAAGACTGTTATGAAAATTATGTTTATTGTCATTAATTGATGCTTTTAAGAATGTTTAAGAATAGAAATGTAAATGATTTGTATCTGTATGCATTTTAGTTGGTACTTTAAAAATTCTTTTGCCATGGTTGAAAATTGCATTAACGGTCAACCTTGAAAAACGATACTATGCAGTGTTGCATTGCAGTCCATCATGGTGTGAATTTTATGACCCAAAAAATTTGAAAAATAGCCAAAAATCCAGAATATTGGAAAATGCTTGAATTTTTTTTTATTAGTACACATCAGTGATATCCATTAGCGCCATTTAATCTTTGACTGTTAAGCATGTTAGGTTTTGGTGTTTAGTATTTAGCTCCATATTTATAATTTATAAATCCATTGACGTAGCCCATATCTAAAATCCAAATCACTTGAAACAACTATCACCCTTTATGTTGGCTTTGTGAAAATTTCACTTAAATCAAAGCTGCCCATCGTGACATCGTCAAATTAACCATGCCACATGATTAGAATCATTGGTGTATCAGATACACTGTGCTTGTTATCCATTTAATTACTTTAGATGGACAATTGGCAAGATCCAATGTTAGTTCCATTGTTAGATTGACCACTTTAAACCACTTGAATACTTCTAATATTTCAGTGATGAACCGCTTGAATTTTCCTAATAACTCTCTCTCTCTCTCTCTCTCTCTCTCTCTAGCCCTTTTTCTAATCTTTAGAAACCTGGGAAAAGTGAGAAGGGTGAATTGAGGGAAAGAAGGGTTTCTTTGCTTTCGGGGTGATATATTCAAAATATTGGCCAAGATGACTAATATTTTTTGAAATCTTTGGCGATATGAGACCAAGACTGATATCTTGAAAATATCAGCTGAGATGACTGACATTTTGGGGAGTTTTGGTAAAACTAGACCAAGACCAATGAGTTGTAAAATATGGGTTTGGTCTCAGGCGATACTGGTTGATGCATGTTGGTATCGTCTGATATTTCAAATCATGGGTGCGGGTGGCAGGAATCTTACTTGATGAAAGGCAAGCTTTTGTATTAATTGTCGTTATTTTACATCCATCCTGTGGATCTCCATGCACTGCAGTTTGTTTAGCATAGATATGTGTGTACAATTCTAAATGCTTGAACGATCTATAGTTAAAAGCAATGATATTAGAGCTACATGTGGAATGAGCATCCTTACTTTCTGTTTTTAACAGGCATCGCCAGATCACTATTCTATCGGTTTGAAGATATTGAACCAGCTAGTATCAGAGATGAATCAGGTAAGTCATTGTGAAGACTCATAATTTTTAAAAATGATATTATCTTTCTGGGAGAGACTGGTAGGTACTTCATCCCAAAACTGTAATTCTCTAAGGTTTTCCCCAAATCTCTACCCTGGAATGTCTAAATATCATCATCATCAAAGCTTATGTTAACTCCAGTGTCCCTACAAACAAATGAGTTTCTAATAGGATGTTTTGAGGAACTGTTTTGAAGTTCTGTGGGCGTAAGAGTGTTTTTTTTCCTTTCAAATTTACTTATGTGCTTGTTTTGGCAAGTGGAATTACATCTCATTGATTCTGCATATTGCTGTGTGCCAGTTTTTTAAAAATTTTATCGCTAATTTAAAAAGGAAAAGAGATGAAATCTCATCAGAATCCCAAGCAAGTACTTCAGCATTTAATCTAGACATACGGTCTCTTCTTATTGTTAAGTGCCACATCGCTTTTCCTCCCTTATGAGAGACATCTTTATCATAACTGTCTTTTGTGTATCCTTTACCAATAGGGTTTAGAAGTAATAACCATGCCATTGTTGTCCTTGAGATCTTCCCTAGAGAGAGATCTTTCTTAAAAGCTGATTGTGTTGCCATTCCCCATTTTAAATCAAGATCACTGAAGATTAGTTGTCTGCGAGAACCTTATCAAGAGTCCTTGTGTATGGATTCATTATTGATGGATGGTCATCTCAGTAGGCAGTGAAATTGCCATAAGCCTGATCTACAAAAATGAAAGTTATTGTGGAGGCGGAAGAATCCCATAGCACAGTCGTAAGTTGCTTGTTGTCCAAACCATGATGTTGCAGTTCATGTCATTATTACTTTTAAAGAAAAGGAAAAAAAGAAAAGAAAGTCTTCATGGAGGATTACTCGAGATCAGCATCATATCTGATCAAGGGTAACTCTATTTAGCCCCCAAACCGGCCTCTTTGTTCCCCAATCTGTTAATACGTGAAAACGAATCCAATAAAAAAGACCACGTAAAACGGAGGTCATGATTCAATGCCCCATTTGCTCACCTACTCAATCACGTTCTTGGAATTGCTATCAATGACAAGATGCTGCGAGGAAGATCCTACACAAAGCCATAGCCTCCCATATATTAAGCAACTTTGAGTCGTTAAGTGTCCTTAATAACCATCAGGCCAGATAAAGCTTTCAGAACCTCCCCATTGTGATATGAAGAATGATGCAGTCCCTACTTCCTAGGGATAGGCTTGCGTGGATGTGTTTTCTTCTTGCCATTCCATTAACATTGAACTTCAATGAAACCATTGGCAGCAAAATCCAGCTTACCATAGAAAGATCTTGCACTTGACCACCTTCTATCATACCTTCCCAACTACATAAGAGCAGTCAAAACTCCAAATGAAAACCTCTTGAACTCTCTTCTTGTTCCAACCCATCTCACTAGCCTGGCTCTTTACATGTCTAGGTCCTCTTTTGGAAAATTCTTCTCCATATTGAAGACTGCTATTTTTCTTTTTTCGGATGGACCACTGAATGGTTGTTGGGCTACCCTTCGCTTATTCCTGTCCATTTCAGTATTTGACTTCCTACTTGAAATATTGGAAATTTGATAGGCAAGAGCAGGGAGTTGGTTGATACAATGAAAAGAAAAGCTGGTGTAGCTTGTCTAAGGAAACAAAGTGGAAAGGGATAAAGCGAAGGAGCTCACTGATGGCTACAAACTCTACCATAGAGGAAAGAACAATGCGAGAAATGGAGTAGTTATAGTAGTAGATAAGGATTTGAAAGAAAAGATTGTGGGAGCAAAGAGGTTGGGTGATTGACTTATAGCAATTAAACTAGTGGTGGAGGAAGATATACTACATATCATTTGTGCCTATGCACCCGAGGAGGAACAACTGACAGTACTCTGAGAATTTTGGGAGATGGATGGTGTAATACGTGAAATTCCAAGTAGTGAAAATATTTTCTATGGAGGGGACTTAAATTGCAAGTTGGAAAGGATAATAGAGGGTATGAAGGACAAGGATTTGGATCAAGGAATGAGCTAGCGGACACTATCTTGGAATTGTGTTTGCATTTGACCTTGTAATAGCAAATACCTTTTTTAAAAAGGGAGATGAGCATTTAATTACCTATAAGAGTGGGATTAATAGGAGCTAAATAGACCTTTTCCTACTTAGAAAACATGATCGACTAGCTTGTAAAGATTGTAAAGTTATAAAGAGTGTAGAGGTTTGGGAAGCTGTTCGAGAGAAAATATACTACTACAAAGTTTAGCAGGGGAATAGGAATGTGTAAAATTATGAAATGTATAAGAAGACAAAGAAGTTAGGAAAGTAGTTAGTGTTGCAAAGACCAAAGAATATGATGATTTATATAATAAGTTGGGAACAAGAGAAGGAGAGAGATTTTTTGAGCTTGTGTAAATAGGGGAAGGGAAAAGTAGGGATTTAGATCATGTCAGATGTATAGAGTGATGACTAAAAGGTTTTAGTGCAGGGCAATGATATTAAAGAAAGATGGGAAAAATATTTTAACAAACTTTTAAATGAATATTCTATAGGAGCCTAGGATTGAGAGAGGAGACTTCGTTAGTAGGACATTCCTTCTATTGTAGGATTAGGGTAGCATAAGTGAAGAAAGCATTGGCAAGAATGAAGACAAGAAGGGCTACAAGCCTAGATGGCATTTCGTTAGATGTTTGGAAATGCTTAGGAGAAACTGGATGGGTTTGGTTAACTAGGCTCTTAAATAAGATATTAAGGACAGAGAAAAGGCCAGATGAACGAAGAATTGTTAGTAAAACGTATATACAAGGACAATGAATATATACAAAGTTGTACCAATTATCTTGGGATTAACGCGATGAAACCTTGGGAGAGAGTGGTTGAACGACTTAGACAAGGGACCAAGATTTTTGATAATCAATTTGGATTCATGCTAGGGAGATCAACTATGGATGCTATCTTCTTAGCGGCCCGCTATGAAGCGGGTGCTACGTAGCAGCGTAGCGGTGTGATTTGAAAAAATTGCTAAACAAATCTGAAAAAATTCCAGAAAATCTAGAAAATTGTAAAATGAAAGAAAATGTGGTTCTTTTGCAAAAGTAAGTAAGAAAATGGGGCGTAGCGGTGCCCTCAATATATGAGGTCCTGTATCGCTGTATAAATAGAAAATAATAGTAATGATTAGTTTTTTTCACATGTATTCATGTTTCTTAGTCATGCTAACTTAAAAAGTAATGGAAAGCTCATAAAAAAAAAAAAAAAAAAACCTAGAACATGAAATAAAGGCATAAGAAGACTTAAGAGTTAGGTCATTAGTGAACATTGAACAATCAAATATCAGTACTTCAACATTTAAGGTTCAAATTCAATCAAGTGAATGAACTATGAAGTGATCAACAATCAACATTCAACACCAATTTAAAAATGACAAAGAGTAGAGAGTTAGTGAAGAAAATAAGAATACCTTAATCACCATCAAAAGGAATGTCTACCAAGATTCAAATTCAAATCAAGTGAATGAACTATGAAGTGATCAACAATCAACATTCAACACCAATTTAAAAATGACAAAGAGTAGAGAGTTAGTGAAGAAAATAAGAATACCTTAATCACCATCAAAAGGAATGTCTACCAAGATTCAAGGCGCCATGATTATCCTCATCCCCATCAGTGTTATCATTTCTATTGGCACCATATTGAATTTGATATTGATGCGCATTGGGATCCACAAATCCAAAGAAGGCAGCCGCATCATAGGAACTTGGAGGAGGTGGAGGTGGATATCTACCATATTGCGTTTCACCATAGTCACCATATGAGTAGGACCCTGAAGCTGAAGACTGTTCTTTACCTTGTTGCACTTGACCATATGGAAAATACTGTGAGGGTCCTTGTCAACTGTAACCAGGGTTCCACAAATCAGTCCATGATGCCGCTTGTTGTCCTCCAACATCTCCACCCATATTTCCTTGCTCATTACTACCTCCAGCCCCAGGTGATGAGTCTTTTCGGCACCGTTGATAACTACGGCTTGTATCAAATCTTCCAGATGGAGGTAACTCCTGTACTTCCTCTATAGGAACAACATCGTCTTCATCATGTCGATAGTATTCACTAGTACCACCTGTCCCACTGTCTCCTCCATCTCCTCCACCATGGCTATTCGAAGAGACGGTCGTGGAACTAGCTTTCTCAGAAGATCCAATATGAGCAGGTCCTTTTCCACTCCTCCTAGTCCTATTGTTACCTTCTCCTTGAGGTGACTGACCTTCTGCAAGTGCCTCGCCCATATCCTTATCTGTCAACTCTTGAACTGTTCCCTAAAACTACGGATTTGAATCTAGCAGTGGATCCTCTATCTTGGCTAGCCACGGGAGTAAGGGATCGTCTTCTCTAAATATGTGATCCAAATTAATAGGACAATAAGCAGGATCATCCCTTGCCCTTCTCTCCCTAATTATGTTTCTCAACTTCAGATTGTAATGACAGTATACAAGCTTGTTGAGTTTGTGCATGATAAGCCGATTCTTGGCCTTTGTGTGGGTCAAAGTGAAAGTGCTCCAATTTCTCTCACAGTTGGAAGATGTTGTAGTTTGACTAAGAATGCGAACAGCCGCTCTCCTTATATATGGAGCACTCTCTCCATAATTCATCCACCAATCAGCTGAAATGCAAAAAATAAAGAAAGAAAATTAGATATTCGTAACCTTCAAGTCCTTCTAATCAATTAAGATAAATAGATCAGAACTATTGGGTGGGGACGTGGGGTCTTTTGTTCATAGCCATACAAGGTGGCATCCTTCCAATCGATCGTTGCACACTATGAAGCACGGACATGGATACGGGACACGGATATGATACGATTCAGATACGCAGATACGCCATTTCTCAAAAACGTAGGATACGACATGTCGGGGATACATTTAAATTTTTTTTAAATATTTTTTAAATGACCATGTAATAAAAAATCTAACATTATTTCAATCAAAATAGCCATAAAATATGCACTTTCATATACAAACATACATATAATACATTATATATCTATTCATTTGTGAATGGGGATAGCTTTTGAAGAATTTGGTTACTGTCAGCACAAGAATTTTCAGATATCTTCTAAGCAACAGGCCCTTAATAAAAAATGAACTCTTTTAAAGAGTAAAAAGTTTTTTTTTTTTTTTTATTTTGCTGCTGTTTTTTTTTTTTATTGCATCTGGGCTGAGCTTGACTCATCTCAAGCCCACAAGATGGGCCTTGCCTCACTTGAAATTGGAGTGGGGGACACATGAACATTGCCTCACTTTGATATAAGAGTGGGAGGGAGACACTTGATGCTTGCCCCACTTGAAATTGGAGTGGGGAACGTACCCACGTGACAGACTTGACTATTGGAGTGGGAAACATACCCACGTGACAGACTTGACTATTGGAGTGGGAAACATACCCACGTGACAGACTTGACTATATCTTTGCCAACCATCATAATATCATAAAGAGACCTGAGTTAGCTAGGCTGGACATGTAGCAAGAGAACATACCCACGCAACTCTCTCTGCCCTTGACGAGAAGAGATGAGGAGAGGGCAGGCGATGATGGTGGAGGCGACGACATCTTTGTGGTCGATGGAGATGGTGGTCGGCTATGAGGACATTGGTGCAAGTACGTTGGTTTTTTTTTTTTTTTTTTTTCTGCTCTGGGTCTGGGCGATGGAGGCAAAGGGGAGATGGCGAGGCTGCAGCGGCACAGCAGGCTGTGTGGAGGAGATGGCGGGGTTAGGGTTCCTGCTCTTTTTTCTTTCCCTTCTCTTCTATTATTTTCCCCTTCTCCTCTCCCACGTTTTCTTCTTTGTTTCTCCTCTCCACCTCCAAGCAAACCACCCCCCCCCACCCCAAACACACACACACACACTTTTTTTTTTTTTTTTTTCTTCTCACTTAAATTGAGTCCCGCCCGTATCCCGGATGTGTCCTGCACGTGTCTGACATTAAAAAAAAAAGAAATCAGATACGCTTTTTGCGTATCCCGTACGTATCCATGGCGTATCCGTGTCCAATACGCCCGAGATACGGATTCGGGGCCCCTTTTTGCATATCCGTGCTTCACAGGTTGTACAAGAGGGTCAGCAAAGGTTCATCTCCTTTGTGTATACATAGATATCTACAATGTGAAAATTAGAAATAAGTCAGTAAACCCCTACACTTACAGCATGTATGGCAATTGGCACTTGGCAGCATAATTAAATTCTCTTAAGTAACCACCCAGTCACCTCTTATATGGCATCAATTTGATCATCTGGTTTAACTATCTTTTCAATACCTCACGTAGTCCTACCCGCAAGTCTGTATCTATTGCTTTGGTGTGTAGTTCGGCATTGCAGTAATAGAATTCGGGATTCAAAAAATAACCTACATTAAAAATATGTAGAACGTATGTACTGTGAGCAAACAATATAATAAATACATTAGTTAGGAAAACAAAAGAGTATCAAAGATACATATTAATTACTTGCAGCATGCAATGGATGGTGCAACTGATCGTTCCAACGAGCATCAGTAATGTCTATATATTTCTCGTGATATCTAACATTTTCCATAATGGCTTGCTTTGCCCAATCCATTGCTTCATATATAAAGCTCATTGTTGGCTTGTCATCACCATCTACAAGCCTCAACACTTTAACTAAAGGCTCAAAAACCTTTAGTAACTTCCTCACTTTCTTCCAAAATTTATTGTCCCTCATCAGGTTTGGGACTTCAAACTCCGGACCATTAGTTGCATTGCCCCATTTCGAACGAAACCATTCTTCTGATGCAAACATCTGAATCAGCTCCGTTCTAAACCTTATAAGGCTTTCCATAGCCAGAAAATGGGTTGCAAACCTAGTTAATTCTGGACGCAGCAAGGCATGATTATTTGCGTATCTTTTCATCAAGCTTAACACCCATGAATGATCATATATAAATCTTGTAATTCTCTACATGTCTTGATCAATGAAGCCACTTTTGTCTTCATTCCAATCTCTTTTAAGATGAGATCTTTGCAGTGTGCTGCACATGGGGTCTAGAATAAATGGGTCCTCTTCTCCGTTAACTTCTTATCTGTCGCCTTGAAATTGGAGCAATTATCTGTAAGAATCTGTACAATATGCTCCTCTCCCACACTCTTTATAACTTTATCCATAAGAGTGTATATATATATGTGGCTGTCCGTCTATGTTCAGTTGCATCAACGGACTTCACAAAGACGGTCCCAGCGACTGAATACACCAAAAAAGTTTATTAATTGTGTTTGGGTGCCGGTCCACCCGTCACACATGATGGTAACACCATTCTGTAGCCACATGGGCCTAAACTTTTCCACCCAAGCCTTTATTTCTGTATATTCTTCTTCAAGGTATTTAGTGTCCACATGAGGGCGCCTGTATACCCCACCCAGCTTCGGCGGCAACATCAAGAATAGTCTGGAAATATGGGGAATCTACTGCTGTAGGTGGTATGTTCTTGTGAATTAGCCATTTTGCTGTAGCTTTGGATAACCTATTTCTTGCAGTCTTCATTACCCCTTTTACAACACTCGATATTTTTCGTTGTTTAGCTCCCTTTTTTCTTTGTGTTACCATCAACAGGGGGAGGAACTGAACAGGGGGAGGAACTGCTTTTCTAGTAGAGATAATTTCTACATCATTCCAGGGTGCTAAATGTCCTACGCATGGCCCCTCGAATGCCCCTGTCCCTGCTTGGCATAGTAGATGAGCCCCTTGCATCATAATATTTGGTTCTAGCAAATGCGTAGTTTTTTTTGTTGACTCATGATAGACTCTCGGCGTGCAGCCTCCATCTGTGCATCTTCCTCATCAAAGAATTCATCCCAAATACATCATAACAGGCAGCATCAACATCTTGTTGCCTCTTTTCTTTTATCACTACTTTTCTAGCTTTGTTTTGGCTAATCAAAGCTTTCATTTGTTCCCTGACTTTCCTTGGTACTTCGGTACAGCCAGCAACATTGTTAGAAATGTGGCCTAAGTGGTGCTTGAATCTTATAATGCCCCCAAAACTTGCATTTGATTTTCAACTTGTTATTTTCAACTGCCTCACCAAAGCTCCATGCGGGATCAATATCACGAGGCATTTTAAGTTTTAATTGGCAAACATAAATATACAATAGAAGACTGAATACCTGGCTATAAATATGAACAAGTAGTATGTTAAAAAAAAAAAAAAAAAAGAAACATGTTAGACGAAACATATATCTAACGCTTAGGAATCATTCTCTTGATATTTAATTGGTATTTCATTATTTAAAGTATAGTTTTTTTTCAAAAATTTAAAAAAATCCGAAAATCCGAAAATAAAATAGAATATGGAAAAGACAAAGATATGTTGGATTGATCTATGCCAAACATAGATATAACATTTAGGAGCATTTTTCAATACATTTGATTGGCATTCCATTATTTAAAATATTTTTTTTCCAAAATATAACAAAAATCCGAAATTAAAAAATTAAACAAGTAAAAAAACAAGCAATATATGTTGGAATGATATATGGAAAACATAAATCTCAAATCTAGGAACCATTGTCAAGACATTTGATTGGTATTCAAATATTAAAAATTATTTTTTTTTCAAAAAATAAATAAACTCAGAAATAAAAAATAGAGAAAAATCAATAAACATTCAAAATGTGATAGATTGATCTATGAGAAATATCGATCCATCATTTACAAGCAATTCCCAAGTTGTTTCATTGGTTGTCCATGAGTATTCACAATTTTTTTTTCAAAAAATAAATAACTCCGAAAATAAAAAATAGAGAAAAAGAAATAAACATTCAAAATGTGATGGATTGATTTATGGAAAACATAGACCTATCATTTACAAGCAATTTCCAAGTCGTTTCATTAATTGTCCATGAGTATTCACATTTAAAAAAAAAAATTCAAAAATAAAAAGTAGAGAAAAATCAATAAACATTCAAAATGTGATGGATTGATCTATGGGGAAGGTAGATGTATCATTTACAAGCAATTTCCAAGTTGTTTCATTGGTTGTCCATGAGTATTCACATTTTTTTAAGATAAACCTAAAAATAAAAAATAGCAAAAAGTTAAAAAAAAAACAAATGTGTGCATCATCAATGGAAAACATAGATCTAACAATATTACAAGACAAGGAAGCATTTATAGTAGTTAGAGAGTGATGAATTGAATGTGATCTCAAAAGTCAACTACAAAAAATCTAAAAGAAAAAACATACCTAGAGTCTTGAATCTTGATGAAGATGGAATGGATTTAATGGAAGCTTCAAGCTTGGATCTTGTAGTTTTTTAACTTGTGTTTGATTATTTCCTTGTTTTGATGTTTGTTGTGGATCTTGTGGTAAAATCTTGAAAATACAGCACTTGGGAGGTTTCACAATGACTGGATGAGGTGAAAAGGGAAAGTGAAAGTGAAATGGGTCGGGGGGTTGGGGGGGTGGTTTGGGGTTTAAACCCTCCCACTACGTGGCGGCCGCCACACATCGTGGCAGTATGTATCGGCCGCTACGCATGCGATAAGCGATAAATCACAAATAGCGTGGCGGCCAATGCCGATATATAGCGTAGCGGCCGATATTTTCTTCCATGACTTTTATCCCCTATCTATTTACGCTTATTATAGATGAGATAATTGCTCATATTCAAGAGGAGCTATGTCAGAGTATGTTGTTTGCAAATGATATAGTGTTGGTGGATGGACCGAGAGATGACCTCAATGCGAAATTTTATAGATGGTTGGAGGCTTTAGAATCTAAAGGCTTTAAAATAAGTTATACAAAGACAAAATATATGAATTGTAACTTTAGTGGGGGATATGTAAAGAGGGGAAACTCTTATGAGAATTGAGGTTCGAGTTACCATAAATAGCTTCATTCTAATACCTTGGCTTGGTAATTAGTCTCAAGTTTCTAACCAATGCACCCAAAATGCCTAGGCATTAAAGGTGTGGCAAAGTAACTACTTAACCTCCCCCCTGGGCGGACCACCGCCTGGAATCAAAGCACACGCCCGCACTAGACTATAGCGCGGCATGGGGCCTTCTTGCCCTGCGCGCTTGTGCCCGCACAAACACACAATGCGGCATGGGGCATTTTTTTTGCCCGGTGTGGTTTCGAACCCGGGACGTTTGGCTTTGATACCATCTCAAGTTTGCTAATCAATACACCCAAAATGCCTAGGAGTTAAAGGTGCGGCAAACTAACTACTTAACAATTAGGAAGGATGGAGAGATTGAGTATAATGTATAATATTGGATAATAGCGGTATGGTTGAAGTGGAGACTTGCTTTTGGAGTGCTTTATGATTGGCGCATACCACCAAGATTAAAGGAAAATGTTTACTGGACAACTATTAGACCAGCTATGATCCGTAGAACAAAATGTTGGCCAATCAAGAAGCAACACATGCACAAAAAGAGTGTAGCAGAGATGAGAATGTTAAAGGTGGATGTGTGGTAACACTAGGATAGATAGAATGAAAAAGGAGTGCTTTTGGGGGCATTTAGGGGTAGGATCAATAGGGAATTAATTAAGAGAGACTCATTTGAGATGGTTTGGGCATGTCCAATGTAGGCGAAGAACGACATTGTTGTGGAAAAGTTTTTCTATGCAGGTTGATAGCTTGCCAAAGAAAAGTAGTATGCTAAAGAGGACGCAGATGGAAGTAGCACGGATATGAAGAAGTGCAACCTATCCGCGAATTTGTCTCAAGATAGATTGGAATGGAGAGACAAAATTCATGTATCCACCCCCAACATAGTTGGGACATGGCTTCGATGATTTATAATATGTATGTATGCATGTACATGCCACTTGGAGAATCAAAAGAGTTGCCTAAACAAATGTAATTCTTCTCTCAGTATTCATTACCTGCATTTCCACTTTCCTTATTTGTCCAAGTCTCTCCACCAATGGATCATGAAAAGCTTTGGATTTGGTTAGGATTTGCACCGATATGTTGTTCATGGGAGTGCATTGGAAGTGATCCCTCCATGCAACCTATCATAATCTGCTTGGGTATACATAATTTCCTCTTGTGGTCCACCCTCACTGACCCTCTTGGGCATTGTCACCCTACGACCAAATACTACCTCAAATAAATGTGGCACGTGCCTCACATTCTTGCTCTCCTCCTGTGAAGCATCCTCAGAGAGAAGCGTGCCATCTGCAGGTGGGAGGTGACTAAATCAGATGACTTTTATTTTCTGAATCAATTCCAGCAATAAGATATGCGCTTTCCACCAACGTGCTCAACCTCTTTGGAGAACAGGTGTGAAAAGGGGTAGGAATTGCCTTGCCACAACTCAGTAAAAGCTTCAAATAACTCATATGGAGATCCATTAATCAGTACAAAGAAAATGGCGACATGCATGTGTATATTCAATGCCTTCATTTTCTCTCAAAACTTGAGTGCTCATTTGGCTGGGTCCAGCTCACAGGCATGAGATTCAGGCCAGGCCCTGACCATTTGCAAAATACAATACTCATTATGTTAAATATGTCGGGTTGAGATGAGATGGGCCTTTAAGAATATATGGCCCTGGTCCGTCCCAGGTCCGTCCCATCTAATAAGCAGGCCAGAAAATTGGGCCCGGTACAGCCACCAGACTTAAGACAGAGCCCAGATTAAGCCTTAAAGAGCCCCTGTTTCCTGAGACCTCTTCCTGGAGTCACTTGCTCTCAACTAACACACCGTCGTGTCTTGTTTTCACATGCGCATGCCTGAGCCGGACCAATAATTGTCAACATCCCATTTTGAATTTGGTTAGCTAAGATCTTTGATTATAATTTGTAGATTCCTCTTCATACTACATAAAGCTTTTGGTCTGAATTTTGATAATTGCTTTGGCTCTTTGTTCTTTGCGATTAAGGAAATGAGAGTGGTGTTGCACTCTTTGTTCAGTATCACTTTCATCCGAAAGTCAAAACAGCATAGCCATAACATCCTCTTTAAGAATGTTCTAGCATTTGTGGAATGATCTGG
This sequence comes from Camphora micrantha, assembly GCA_003546025.1. Taxonomy (NCBI): domain Eukaryota; kingdom Viridiplantae; phylum Streptophyta; class Magnoliopsida; order Laurales; family Lauraceae; genus Camphora; species Camphora micrantha. The sequence goes on from QPKB01000002.1 coordinate 15,409,509, forward strand.
GGCTTTATCCCCATTAATATCTTTCAAAGCTCTGGCCACTTAATCTTTGTTGAATTCTTTTTCTGCCATGCCGCTTGCTCATTGGGGATTGAACCGTAAAGCATTTAGGTTGGGTTTTGTGAAGGACTTTCCAGAGGGCACAGAAGTAGCTGGACACCTCTTTTATAGGCATTCCATAAATAGCTTGATATAGCTTGATTTTTAAATATTTTATTTATTGATTTTTATATGAATTTTAAATTTGTTAAGTGAAGTTTGATTATCGTGAAATTTGCACATGGTAAGTGTTATGGAGTTCTTTTGGAGAATGGATAATAAACTCTCTGCAAATGATTTTTTGACTTCTATCTGCAATACAGTCAGAACATGTCTGCAGTTAGTCCCATATTTATTTTGAAAACACATATAGCCTGCTATTTTGTTTTCGAACATTATTTACTAACATGTATCTTCTGATGTGTTTCTTGACTCTTGAATTTATCAGCCTAATCCGGGATTGCCTCTGACACACCATCGAAAGGTCGCATGTCATTTCAGGGACCAGTCACTGTTCCAAATATTCCAAATATCTCTTACTTCATTGCACCAACTTAAAAATGATGGTAATATGCTGGGACGTGTTCTAAATAAAACAATTCTTCCCTATTGATTGTTTTTTGTTGGAATCTGGTTTCATATCTGATTTTTTAATGTTTTCTTCCTTATTTGCTTGCCTTCGTTCTATGTTTCATGCAATATGCAGTGGCCAGCAAGTTACAGGAATTGGCACTGTCACTTTCACTCAAGTGTTTGTCTTTCGATTTTGTTGGTACATCCTTAGATGAAAGTTCAGAAGAGTTTGGCACTGTGCAGGTACTTTTCTTTATTATTTTTGTTGAGATGTTATCGATCAGAGTTCACATATTCTGCCTTTAGAAGTCCCCCTTTTTTAAAGAAGCAAAATAAAAAAATTCCAATAAAATTTTTGCTGCATTGCACGACAGAATATTGATGCATTCTTGTCATTTCTTAGATACCGTCAGGTTGGAGACCGGTCTTGGAGGATCCTTCAACGCTGCAGATCTATTTTGACTACTATGCAATCACTAAGCCTCCTCTCTCAAAAGAGGTGAGCTGGAAACGTAAACATCATATTTCATCGTATGCTCTTTGTATTTTTTGAGAAGCTTTCTTTCTCATGTTGCATTATATGTATATTATATATATATATATATATATATATTTCCCTATATATATGTATATCATGGTTTAAAAAATCGGGTCGGTTGCTATGGGACTTGGACTCGAATCATGTGACTCGGCCCTCCAACCATTTTCTTTGAAATTGGGACTCGGCCCGACTTGGCCAAGTTGGGTCCCGAGTCTGATTTACATATATATATATATATATATATATATTCATTGTAACTAAACCTGTATGCACAATGACAAGCTACGTTTGTTTTGGAAATAGACTCAAAATTTGGATTCCGAAATTTGTCAAATTATCACTCTCTCTATATTGATGACAGAATGATAAAAAATGTGCAATTTGGGCCTTGGAGTTCTGGAGCTTTTGTATTTGGCCTTTTTGAGTTTTAACCTTTCATTAGCATCCTCAGTATCTGAGTTTCCCACTTATTCTTTCATTTTCAATAAAGCTCTCAGATGATCCAAATTTCTTGCCATAGGCTAGAAGATTGGAGAAAGGTTTGTGATTCAAATGGATGGGAAATTAGCAGATCAAAGAGGAGTATATGGAGTGCAAGTTCAGTGGAATTGGATCCTTCTTGGTGCTTAAGCATGCCAGTATAGCCCTCTTGTACTGCTCGCTTTTTTTTATTTTATGAAAATTATCATTAAAAAATAAATAAATAAAAGTTCAGTGAAATTAGAGTAGGGAAGCTGAGTTGGTATTTATTGAGCTTAATGCCATTGATGATAAATTTCAAATTTATGAGCAAATATAGGAAAAAGTTTATGGGTTGGGTTGGATATGACAAATAATGCTAACGTAGGGTGGGCAAAGTGGAGACAAGCTGGTGTTGGGTAGCTGTCGAGTTCTTCCACTTGGACTAAAGGGGCATTTTTCTAAGAATGAAATCATTCAAGAAAAAAAAAAAAGGTTAGGCAATGAAAAAATGGAAAGAAGTTATAGTTGATGGCTGAGTTGCGTAATTTAAGATGGATATGCAGGACTGGAAGAAAGGATAGAATTAGAAATTAGTACGTTAGAACTTAGAAGAAACACATGCGTGGCTCCTATAAAAGATAAAACCAAGGAATGCAGTTTTAAATGGTTTCAGAGCATAAACATATCAGCAGCAGCCGCTGCGCTGATATTGGTTTGTTTCCAAATTCAAAGAAGTAAGAGATGAGAGAGACCAATAAAGATCTTGAATTGATTAGGGAGGAAAGACATTATTAGTTATGGAGTTCCATAAAATATGGCTTTAATTAGGTTGAGTGGAAATATAGGACTTACAAAATTGAGCCACCAGATATATGAGATACGACTTATATGATAATCGTGGTCATCGAAACCACATTATTCTGCCTCAAAACTAGCCATCATTGGACTTTGGGGTATTTATATTTCTTTTAATTTATGTCTTTGTACTTATGTTCATGATGTGAAATCCTGGTTATTCAGCTTGAATCAATTCGGCATACTAGTCTGCCTTCTGTTTATATCCATGCCTAGTTTTTAGTTGACCTCTAAGTGAGAGCAAGTTGAATGGAGGTCCTTTTTAGATGTTGTTCTTTGATCCTTTCAATGATATGAGCCTAGTATACATCGGTTGCCAAAAAAAAAGGGCTAACAAATTCCTAATACTTTTAGAAAAATAGTTTTTAGTGATACCTGAGTTTGATCAAGTTGAATGAATCTTTGTGTATATCTCATGGTTTTATTCTCCGGACAAATGCTCGTGGAAGTTTCACCTTCACCTCAGTGAGATCAAGCTTAGAATTTCTTTCTTTCAGATCAGTTTCAATCATGTGGAAATGTATTGCAAATTGTATGGTAGACTCTCTTGCCAAATGAGGGGTGGACATGGTAGTTCCTTTGTCAGCCTATATTTCGCAGTCTGTTGGTGCTTGGGGTATAATACTCATATACCTTGGATTGTTTTGTATTTTCTTTTTGGCTCACTTGTTTTGTGGTTGTACTCTTAATAAAATATTTCTATTGCTACCAATTAAAAAATGAGTCTTTCTAAACAGCAAATGTTCTTCCTTTAATGAAATACAATAGTAAGATTGACACAAGACCCTAAGGTTAGGGTTCATGTGAAAAGTGCCGAAGAATGATAAGAGGTCTCTCTGTAAAGACTTTCACATGAGGACACACCTCAAAGGGAAGAAAACCCACCACAATATTATTAAAATTCTGAAGTCTGAGATCTAAATCTCTACAATGCATATAAATAAGCAAATAAACCTTAGGGGCTAATATTCCTACTGAAATTGGGAAACTAAACAAATTGGAAACTACCCTAATTCAAAAGTAATAAAAATTAATTTAAATAAAAAAAGAAAATCTTTAAACTTTCTTGGGTCCCACATGTGGACCACGAGTCTTCTTAAACGGCCCATTGGCACTGCATCAAAGATACATCATTAGCCAAGGAGTTAAGTATAACAATTTCCAAGTACTTTTAGGGGGCATTTTTTTTTTTCTTTTCGCTTTGTGCTTCTCTTGCCTTGGCATTTTCTAGTGTTTTTTTTTTAAACATGGTTATTAAATTATTTATATTAGAAAGAAAAAAGCTTTGTATTGGGTTTTTTCTAACTTTTGAAGAAGATGAAATAACGTAAAGGGTGTAACACGGGGCGATACATGTTGATATCCATCTATTTTGTGTGCCTGTTTTTATTTGTCCCTTTTGACTTCAACTCTTGTCATGCCCGTAGTTTAAAATATTGGCAGAATCGGTATATATCGGCCGATATGTACTGGTATCAGACATGACCGAACTGATATTTTATTGTGTATCAGTCTTGGTCTTGGCACAATAATATATTAGGGTCATATTGATGAATATCAGCTTATATGTTATATATTGGATAAATATCGGTATTGGCTGATACAAACCCTATAATGGTTCTTAGGGTTTAAAAATAAAAGAACCGAAAAGAGGAAGATAAAGAGGGGAGAGAGATCGGCAATGCTGAAGTTCTGAAGATAAAGAGGGGGTTGAGATCGGCATGTTGAAGTTTTGAATATAAACGGGAGGGGAGGAGAGATTGGCATGGTCTGAGAGAGAGAGATTTCCTGGCTGTTGTTGTTGTTGCTCTCCCTCTTCTTCTCTTCCCCTCTTTATATCTTATTTTCCTTAACTTTCTATCTTCGTTTCCTTTCTTTACCCCATTCGGCCTTTCCTCTGGAACTTGGAACAGAAAAAGGGCCTCTTAGAGAGACCTTTTATTGCTACATTGGGATGTGTTGGCAAATGCCCTAGCTCCCTACATTCCAAATTAATGGGCTCAAGGCTACACAGTGGGTGCGCACTCCAAAGATCCATGAAGCCCATATTCTAATAGATGGGGCCAACATTTTAATAGAAAAATTGATGGCCCCACTATGGAGCATGTGCCACTTTCTAGATATTTGGACTTTTTTAATTAAATGCACTTAGCTAATTGGCCCACATAGGAAAAATTATACCACTCAAAACAAATGCCCCCTCTTTAATTGTTTTTTAACAAGTTTTACTCAAATAAGAATTGGGCTTATTGTCAGACTAATCACTTGTAAAACATGGAAATAAAATAAAATAAAAAATTCAAGTGTATTGTAGTGGTCAATTTGGTGGTGGGTCCAAGTCCCTGAAGAATCTAGATTTTGACTTGTACCATTTATTAAAAATATAATTCACCCAAAATAAATGCCACCTTAAATGGGTCCTAAATAAAGTTGACTCAAATATGAATCGTGTCACTATCATATTAATCATTTATAATACATGTGAATAAAATATTAAATTTTTTAGTGTTAAATAGCTGTGAATCCAACAGGTAAAGAATAAAAAAACTAACAATGGTAGGCCCAAGTTTAAACAATAAAACATACCACAGGTAATGAATAAACGACGATAAAGGATATTATGACTTAGGAGGACCAATATTTTGATTTATGGTTGCTACTAATGGAAAAATATTATTTTTTAGCATTTTGCAATATTCCACTTTTTTGGATATTTTTCAATTTTTTTTTGGGGCCGAAAAATATTCACGCCACGACGACCGCGACGGATTGTGAACTGCGACCAATATCGATACCGTATCGGTTTTTGGGCTTGACGGATACTGCAATTTTAATCTATGGTCACATCACTGTTCTATTGGGTCATTTCTTGTCTGATTTCATAGTGATGGCCTGGTGGGACCTTGCCATTCCCTTGAAGCTTTGACATATGGGACAACTGCTGGGTCTGGGTTCTTAGCCAGGAAACACCTAGCTTTCTTCTTTTGTCTATCTTACACCCTTACCATTTCTTATATTTCAATAGACAACATTGAGGTGAAGTGCCTGTTTGAAGCGATGTCTGTTTATACACACTGTTTAGGTTGTTTAATTTAAAATATTGAGAGATCTGTCAGAAGTTGGACGCCCCAAGATTTAGGCTGTGTATCTTCTCGCCTTTTTAGGTCTGATGAAAATATTCTCCTGATTTTCTTTGATATTTTTCCTGAATCTGGAGAAAAAATTCTTTTTTTCTGTCAAATTGGCAAGGATTCAACTGCTATTAAAATTTTACCATTGTAATTATTTAGCATGTTATTGCCCTCGAGCTTTATTTTCTCACTTTTATTGTTTGATGGTCATCCATTGTTCTTATTCCAGGCTTCGGAGTTTTTGGTTCGACTTGCCTCTGTAATTTAGCATGTTATTGCCCTGGAGCTTTGTATTCTAACTTTTATTGTTTGATGGTCATCCATTGTTCTTATTCCAGGCTTTGGAGTGTTTAGTTCGACTTGCCTCTGTAAGGCGGTCTTTGTTCACAAATGATACTGAACGATCGAAGTTTCTGGCCCATCTAATGACAGGAACCAAAGACATTCTGCAAACTGGGCAAGGTGCTACTCTTGCGCCGAACTGCTAGTTTTTTTATATTGTTTCTGTTATGTTTTCTGAATGTTATCTTATTTTATTACTGAGTTACAGTTGCTATATTTTACTTTTTTGTTTATGTATCTTATTCTTGCCTTTTGAATTTCAAAACTATGTTATCATTTGAATTTATTAATCAATCTGTCTCGTGTTTTAATTTCTGTAGATCTTTCAGTTGCTCCTAATGCTTTTAGTAGTACACATTATTGTTCCTACTTGTTTCTTGTGTGTCTTGAGTTCTTAACTCGTTCCAATGACTGAGTATGTCTATTGGCATTTTATGGAACCTGTTTTTTCATTAGGATGGGCGAAAGAAGTGGTTCACAGCGCTGAGAACATATACATACATACATATACCTATATATATATTTATCTGTATATGTATACATACATACATATATATATATATATATATATATGGGAGATGCTCCTATGAGAGTTACTCTCACGGTTCTATGAGAGTAAGGGGTGGGGGCCCTCACATTTAGGTTGTTGGCATTAGATATGGATGTGAGGGCCCCCACCCTTACTCTCATAGAACCGTGAGAGTAACTCTCATAGGAGCATCTCCCTATATATATGTGTGATTTTTGGAGCTTGCTTTGATAACATTCTTGATCAAGTTATGATTTTTTGGATGTTTGGAGCTTGTTTGGTCTTAACATTCTTTTGATTTTGTCTTGATTATGATTGAAACCAACTGAAGTTGTTGAATTTGATTCCACTTGTAATTCTTGATTTAGAGGGGGAAAAACCAAATTAAAGAGGAAAAAAAAGGTGATGATCGTATGGGAAAAAGGCAGAAGAGAGGTGTAGGAAGGAAAATAAAAGGAAAAGAAATTGGAGTGAAAGAAAGTGCTGGTTGTCTAACTAGGGTTGGGTGGCCATGGTTTTCTGTTTATATAAAAAGTATTTTTAGAAAAATACGAAGAAGCCCCTAATGTCCGTACAACTTAGAAAACTGGAAAAGTCCCTATATTTCTGAAAATCACAAAATAGTCCCTGAAAGGCTTTCAAAATACTTGTCCTACTGATTCCATTTGCATAAGTATGAGAAGCACTTGTGCTCAGCAATATCTAGTTACAATTAGGAAGTCACTTTTTACTGATAGGAGGAAAGCACTAGAAAGGATGTAAACTAATGCTGCTAAAGTTCTGAGAGCACTAAAAATGAAAGATGCCATTCTTATGCATCCATTCTTTTACTAGTGTAGAGGCTACTACTAAAAATGAGAGAACAGAAGATGGTTCTGGCATGTTTGTATGGGTTTATTGATTTATTGCACCTGCTGCATGATCATCAGAAGCCAGTGGAGTGATTATCTCGTATTTGACATCAAAGGCCTTTTTTCCGCTCCGAATGAGATCCAAGTGACACTAAATAGGTCATCTAGTTTGCTTTACCAAGGAGTACAAGACTACATGATTCAGGCAAACATTAAGTGATTGCTAATTTAGATATAGACAGTGTGTATATAGTGGCATGTTTGGTACTGCTTCTGTGGTTTGTGCACACCACTATGTTAATGCACACTAGTGACAAATGCGGTGCCCAAAATGCCATGCTATATATAAAATGCATGATAGCAGTGAAAATTGGTTGGGTATTTATGTATTTGTGATATTGTGGAATAGCTGCTAGTTAGGAATTCCTCAGCATATGATTTTGCTTTTTTTGTTATCTTGGCCTCTTCAAAATGGCATTATCCTCTGGAAAGTGATAAAAATTGATAGATGCTAAATACCTTAAGCAGATGGGCAATGGATGATGAATAACTTACTCTTCCATTGAGCATTTAGTTTATTTTCTTGGGAATCAATGTGGGACTCGTGAAGGATGATCTCTTGCAAAGCTTTTCTTCTTGGTTTTTGCATGGGTATAATAATAATAATCTATCACACAATAGTTGCTAACTAGCAACATCTTACCCTTGACTCCTATGGAAAAATCTTCTTATCTATGGAATGAATCTCATTTAAAGGCAAATCTTGGGATTCTAGTGTGAATCTCACGATTCATTACTTGTTTTGTTGAATCTTAAAGATTCAGGCAATTCATTTGGGCGAATAGCCATATCGAATGGCTAATAGTAGTTTTCTTTTTAGTTCCTTTTTTTTTTTTTAGTTAATGCTTTTGTCTTTAAAGTGGTTATCTGGTGATTAATGAAACTTTCTAAGAATTTGTGGGATTTTGGGGGGAGGTTTTAGGGATAAGAAGGAATAGGCACGTGGCTAGATGTTCGGTTGTACGTTAACCCAGATATTGATAATGGCAAAATCATAGCTAAATTGGTTTGGGTGACAATTCACAAGAGAGTTGGTGTTACACCCTAAAATGTTAAGAGGCACGATCGTGCACAAGCAGTTCGACAAAATGGCTTACACCTGATATTGGTGCGCGTAGGCCAAGATCGATGTGCAAACAGGGTTTGTTGGTGCATGCAGGCTTGGATGGTTTCAAACAGAGGGCTGGTCCATTGATAGGTTCGGTTGCTAAGTTCCTTCGAGGAATTGGTGCATGTGGGGTTCATGCGGATGCAGACCATAGGAGCTGTTGGTGCAGTTCCTAAGTTGATTAGTGCTTCTGATGGTTCCTAAGTGTTGTGGGAACAGCCTTGAAGCTAATTTGCATGCTTTGTAAGGGCTTGTCCCACAATTTTGATTAATAAGTGATTGGCCAGTGCCAAATTGATCAATTGATCTTTGTATTGTGTCTACATCTTATTTCTTGAGTTATGCCTTCTTGTGGCTTGTTTAGTTTGTTGAATGGTTGGCTAAGCGATAGCAGCCCTTAGTGTTGTGCGGGTTATTTTAGTGCGAAAGAATACGTTGTGACAGTTGGTTTGTACTAGGGTTTGGATCAAACATAGGTGGCTCTAATGCGTCCTTGAGACTTAAAGGGATCGTTAAGCTTTAAGGCACTTAAACCCCAAGTTAAGAATTTACATAATTCACTGGATTTGAACTTTTGACTAGTTCTAATGTGTCATTAGACATCTCCATCCTCTTATCCTATATCAACATGAGTTAATTCTATCATGGATTATCAAATCTGTACAAGTAGGGTCACTGGACCATGGTTCAATGGCTCAGATTGTAGAAATGATGGTCTTTTTTCTCAATAATGTAGACAGTAGAATGCTGATTAGCTTTAATAAAATTCAGTTACCATTAAAGAAAAACACTAAATGGGTTTTAACTTTTACGGTTTCTAACAAAATATTGATATAGGATGTTTTTGTCATAGATAGACTGGCATTTTGGTATTTATGTGTATTCATGGAAAAAAAAATTGTTTTCTAGCTTTTGCCAATGTTTTGAAATATTTTGGATATTTGTTTATGTGGTTAAAAAAGAAAAAAAAAAAACCTCATGCTGTGATGGGCTATGATTTTTTTTTGAATGGTGAAATGTATTAATCGAAACAAAGCAGTACAAAAGGCATATACTGTGATGCATAGAAAAATACATGGAAGGCAGAAACACCATCCAAGGGAAACAAAAAGGGGGACGACAGCTCCTAGACAGGCCAGGAGCCAAAAAAAAAAAGGACCAAAAGTTAAGGAAGAACCACTTCTCTCCATTTAAACATAATGGCCTCCATTGGAACACCCAAAAACTCTGGCAAGATAGAAACCCACGTAGTGGAGAGAAAACAGGCTTTGGTAGCAACCACTAAAGGAGGGGACGAACAACCTTCAAAGCACTGCCTATTTCTTTCCTTCTAGATCGCCCGAATGTTAGCAAGAAATTACGACCGCCACATAATTTTACCTCTCTTGGACTGAAATCCGAACTTCCATGCTTCAAAAAGCTCCAAGATGGGCTGAGAGAGAACCCAGCTACAACCAAAACATTCTAGGGTGGAGGACCAAAGATGTTGAGCGAACTTGCAATTAAGTAGAAGGTGATCAACTGATTCCTCCGCTGAAAGGCATAAGGGGCAGGCATTGATTAGAATCACCTTACGGCGACGGAGGTTATCCATAGTAAGGATACTGGCTCTAAGGGCTAACCAGCCAAATGCGAGAACTCTAGGAGGGGCCTTGATCTTCCAGAGGAAATCAAGTCTCCTTTGGGAATCATTGCTGTTTAAGAGTACCATGAAGAACGAAGATACCGAAAAAACAACATCTTCTGTGGCAGCCCACACTCTACTGTCTCTCGCTTCTTCGGAAATGAAAACTTGGCCAAGCTTGTCTAGGAGTCTCATCAGATTACCTTCTTCCGACTCAAGCAGATTTCTTCTAAATATTGGACCCCATAAAATTCGATCTGCATCCCTCTCCATATAGTCCTTCACCTTTGCTTGTCGATTTATAGCACACCTATAAAGATTCGGGAACTGCACTGCAAAAGTAGTGTCCCCCACCCAAGCATTATGCCAAAAAGCAAATTTTCAAAACAGTCCTAAACTTTTTAAGTGGGCACTTTAATTATTAACCTAGTCAATAGTTAATTTCAGTTTTCACGTCATGATCAATCCAATATTTGGTCACTCGAATTATTAGTGTAAATTTCACTGCAATCAATTCATTGTGTTACATAAGTGACTTGGAACAACCAAAAGTGATCTCATAGTTGGTCCGACATTTTGGAGAAGGAATGAAATCAAATGGATTTTCTTCATTTTGAATTAAAAAAAAAAAAAACTGCCAACAATGGATGGAGATCTCCCAACAGGACCTAATTGAAAGAAGCCTTGAAAACTTTCATACCTTTTTTGAAATATTCAATTCCTTGGTCCTGTTTTGAAAACCACCTAAAAAGTTTGATTGTTTTGAAAATTTCCTTTTTGCCTATTTACTACTCACTAAGGGCGCTTTTGTCCTTTTGAGTTTTTGTTTATACAAAGTTGCCGGCGGTGGGTATAGATTGTCGGATTGGACCTGATTGTTATAAATCTTGAAAATTTTCTTTGTTTTTGAAATATTGAAGTCTTTTGACCCTTCTTTGAAAATCACCCAAAAGTTAATGACTTTTTTCTTTTTGAAAATTTCCCTTGTTTTTTTTTTTTTGTTTTTTTTGTTTTGTTGTTGTTGTTATTATTATTATTTGTGGGGCTTGTCAATGACTGGATTAGTATTTTCAGATATAAGAGATATGTAAAGTATGGACCGTCCTAGATGGTGCTCAACAGGAAAGTGACCTTATTAACTAAACCATGAGGCCTACATGTAGAAACTGCCTACGTATAAACCTTCACGATTTTATAGATTTCTTTTAAATGGCATACTTGATAGATCACACCTTTGGGTACTAAATTTCTTAATTTCCTGGATAATGAAAACCCGAGGTCAATGTATACAGGCTGGCTGTCTGCAAAAACCTTGGGACACATAATCTTACTTTAACATGACATGGTTGAGAGAAAAAATTGGAAATAAAGATGGATCTCAGTGTGTTTTATAGTCACTTTTATGTATACACGATGTAGGCATATTTGGAAAATGGTAGTTGAATCAGTCCATGTTCTCTACGGTGTTAATGGAAGCCCTTTTAAAAGAGTTTTGAGAAACCATTATATCTTTTAATTTAATGCTACTAAGTAGTAGCAAACTGTTATTCAAATATTCTACATCATACCCTACGTACATGTTTTTTGTTCTCTTTGGGTTCTTAATTTCTTATTTTACTCGATTCTGATGTAGGGCTTGCTGACCATGATAATTACCATGAGTATTGCCGTCTTCTCGGACGCTTTAAAGTGAACTATCAGGTATCTGTAATTGTCTATGCATGTTTATTCTTTTCTGCTTGTTTTCAGTATTCAACTTGGTTGCCGTTTTTTTTTTCTTCTTTTTTTTTTTGGCTCTGGTACATCCACAACTCAAACTATCAGGTATCTGTAATTGTCTATGCATGTTTATTCTTTTCTGCTTGTTTTCAGTATTCAACTTGGTTGCCGTTTTTTTTTTTTCTTCTTTTTTTTTTTTGGCTCTGGTACATACACAACTCACCCACCCACTACCCAAGTCCCTATCCGATAGAACCGGGGATGGTTGTATTTGTGGATAGGGAGATGCCTCACCATGGGACTACCAGTTGCTTGTTATTCATGCAGTTATCTTTGTGTTTATCTTTACACATGTTTAACTATATGCTCATTCATTTGATTATTGCCTTCAATGCTTTCTTATTTCTCTAACTCATTTTATATCTTCATAGTAGTCAATGATTTTCTGGTGGAAACTGGAATATAAGTGGATGCATAATTGTTGCTTTGAAGTTTCGTTCCCAATGACAGTGTGCAGATTAGGGAGACATTGTGGAGCACATTAGATATTTACACAAACTGGTAGATTCTCGAGCAGATCCCACTTTAGCCTCAAGACGTTGGTCTCTAACTAGAAGATTTAATACTTGATTTTGAGAAGCTTCTGGCCCAATGGGACTGTTAAACTCATTAGGATGGGTGGTGGTACGTTTCAAACAAACAGAACAACAAGCAATGATACCAAAGACAGATAGATCACCTAAACTATACAACCAAGTAGGCCTCTCCAGACCATACAGATTATATGTGCTTAAAATTTTGTTTTCCATTCCTCTTTTCCTAATTGATGGAAGGACAGAAAAGATAACAAAATACAATTCAATGTTCTGGTTTTGAGTTTTTCATTTTGTACCTCAATTAGGCCTTTGAGGTTCCTCTGTTATTAATTGTTGATGCCAGGCTGCAGGTCTGCAACTATGTGGGCCACCAGGAAAGATTTTGAGGGCATGCTGAATGTGTAGGTAAGGAAATTTTGTGAGATAGCAAGACTAATAGAAGTTCAAGGGGCTATTAATAAGGATGAAGCCTTCCCAGGTTTTGTGGAAGCTAAATATGGATGGTGCATCGATCAGCTATAGGAGGCTTAAATATCTAGTGGTGAAGATGGTCTTGTTCTGGGAAGCATGGACGCCTCTCCAGGGCCAGAGTGTCATGTCGGACACGGACACGCTCACGCTCCGACACGTGTCGGACACGCAAAAAAGAGTGTCCTGTTTATTTTTTAGTGTTTTATATTTCGGACACGCTAGGGACACTTTCCGGACACGTGTCGGACACGTCTGTCTCTTTTAATTGGAAAAAAAATAAAATTAGAGTAAAAAAAGAAAAGCGAAGGGGGCTTTTTGTAAATGTTCATAACTTAGAAGCAAAGGGGCCATCCTTTTGCTACCCTGAGGAGGCCGGGCGATGGGTTTTTGCTGTTTACATGAATCTAGAAAATTTGTTTTTGCTGTTTATATATCAAATCTGTTCTTTATATAAAATAAATTTTTTTATCAGCTCTGCTTCTTCACCTCTGCGTGACAATTTGGAATTTAGGAATATGAGTTCACACCCCTCCAATGAAGAAGATATAAATAAGCCTCTATGGAAATATGTAACCAAGTTTGAGAAAGTTAATGAAGGAGGGGGAAATATTACTTGGCTGTGGAAATAGTATCTTTTAGTATATGATTAGATATATTATTATTATTATTAATAATTATTAACGTGTCCCCGACGTGTCCGTGTCCTACTTTTTTGAGAAATGCCGTGTCGGCGTGTCCGTGTCCGTGTCGTGTTCGTGTCCATGCTTCTTAGGTCTTGTTTAAAAAAGCAGTGCCACACTAGAGAGATGGAATCTTAAGTGTTAAGGGCTCCACTCCCTTCATATATTGTATTCTAGAAACGTAATATTAGATGGAACTCCTAAAATAATCGTGACTTGGGTGTCCAACAATAGTCCAAAATTGTATAATTTTTTTTTTGTATATTTGAGGAAAATCTTGATATTGTACCATTGGCACCAACTGTCAAGGAATAAGAGTTTATTATTATTATTATTATTATTAGTTGATGGGTTATTTGTAGTTTTTAGAATAAGTTTGTGTTGGACTAAAATTACAAGTTTGTGTAATGTTAGGAGTATTACGAGGGTTTCCTAGTATTATGGGATTAGGTTTCTTAGTTTGAATAGACTTCTTTGATTGTACTCTATAAATAGCCTTTGGCTATTCTTAATAATACAAATCAAAGAGTTGCATCAGGATGTCGTCCTAAAATTTAAACTTGGCATTGGAGTCCTTGTTAGCTAGACCGACCATGGTCCTAAATGCTTATGCTTCTGCTTCTGCATGAGATCTTCTTTCTCCTTTTCTCAATCTAAATCTTGCACTCCTTTAACTCCAGACCCGACGTCCTTGCCACATCACTATTTTGGCATGCTTATCTAGCCTACTTTCCTATTTTGAATATTCTGGACTTGTCTTAACTCCACTTGGTGATCCGTTATGTGCTCATAACAACAAAATCTATGCATTGGAAGGACAAATATGACAATCCAACGGTTCAAAAGAAGGTTCTTATTATATTTGTACATTCACCAAGCCCCCTTCAATCTTGTCTTTCTCTTGTCAAGCCTCATGCTCCATTTTTTCTGGAAGAACCATGACATATCTAGTCAAGTGGGCCACCGGCACTTACAAGCGCAAAAGTGCTTAATGTGACAGCGATGGACTCTACGGATAAACAGTGATCACTAGTAAAGCATGTTGAACATTTAGTCAAACATTAAACCAAGATCAAAGGATTGTGTTTATTGTAACCAATCAGACCATCATTTCTTGAAAGAACCATGTGATTGCAGGGACCAATAGACTATCTAAATTTTTTTTGAATATGGAAAGGATGAGTTCATCTTAGACTATGATTAGATTCCATTTTGATTATATTAGGCTGGTGTTATTATCTATTAGGTTTTCTATTAGTTATGTGATTGGATTATCTATTAAGGATGAGATTAGATTTCCTAATTTGAGTCGGCATCTTTGATTGTATCCTTGCAAATAGCTGAGCCTTAAATCACCTTTGAAACTCAACCTTAATTTTACATCTGAAAATGGCAGAAAAACCCAGATTAGGGTTATTACAGAAAAATTCAGATTGGAGTTGTAAGGGAAGAAAGGAAATTTATAGAGGAAGGCAGGGTGAAGCAATATTTTAGTCTTTTTTGTCTCTTGATTTCAATTCCAGACTTGTGTCAGAATTTCTGGGTTGCCGCCGGGGCAATATTCTTACCACTTGTCGCATTTTTTTGATTTGGGACTGCAGGAGGCCTTTTGGAGATCTTTCCAGCAGCTGTTATGTAAAGAATAAGACAGGCATTTTTCATATTTTCAAGTTGTTCTGAGGCTTACATGGGCTGTGGTGAAAAACAGTCCAGATTCAAGCTTTTCAAAGTTTCTTAGGTGCAGGTCTTTTTGTAGAAGTGGGGTTTAAGAATTCATTGCTGTTATGATTAAGGGACTGCTTTTTTATAGCAAGCAGTGAATCAAAGGTCATTTAGGGTTTGGATAGTTGCCGCTTTTGAACAATTTGAGTGCAGTTTTATGCAGTAATTTTGCAGCAGTATAAGCAAGCTGTTTTCTGCGGTAATTGGTAGGAGACATAATAGGACAGCAAGGATAGGCCTTCTTTGACGATTTTACTCAAATTTGAGCAGTTCTAGGGGTGTCTGTTTAGTGTATGGACTGTCTGATGCAGGACAGTGCAAAGCTAAGCTAGACGATGCAATGAGGTCAGGATAATACTGAACATCCACAAATAAAATCATAAAATCTGAAATTTAGATTGCACCTTTTATGTAAAATTTCAATTTGGGAGTTACAGGTGACTCTAAGCCTTGCTACAATCCCACAATGAGGACCTCCCAAATCTGAATTGGGAGTTGCAATGGAAGAAAGTCTTCCACTAGCTTAGGGATCAATTAATTTCAAACAGATTCACTTATTCCTTAAAGGATTTGACAAATGGGTCCAAACAAAAAAATAAAAATAAAATAAAAATAAAATAAAATAAAATAAAAAAATGAATCAGATTCAGCTGGGCTCAGAATGGGCTGGGTTGGGTTCAGTTGGGCCTGTCCAGACTGGGCTGAGTTTGGTTGGGCCTTTCTGGACTGGGTTGGGTTCGGTTGGGCTGGATGAAAAGGGTTCAGGTTCAGTTGGGGTGTTCAGTTTGGATTGGTTAATGGATCTACAGTGGTGGTGGCTGTTTGGTAATTAGTGGAGGCTAATATAGTGGTGGTAGGTGGGTGGGTTGAAGTCAGCAACACAGGGAACAGGTCTGACAGGGCAGATCTAGGAGTTGGAAGTGTCGGCTGTAAAGTTTGGGTTGATAGTGGTTGTGGAAGATGGTGTGGTGACAGTTATGTGGGATTTGAGGGGAGAAGATAAAGTGGAAGTGAAACCAACAACCTTTATGAAAAGAAAGAGGGAAGGGGAAGAAGATACCTGATTCGTGATCTCACACCAAAAGGCCTCGCACACGATGGTCTCACACCAGATCCTTATGCAGGAGAAGTAGCCAATTGCAACAATCCTTCATTAATCATTCATTAACCAACAAAAGGTCTTTATAATGCTTTTATAGAGAAAACCTAGCCCTAAAATAAATCTCAACCATCTAACTAATCCTACGGTTAAGATCATAACATCTCACTAAATCATTAAAACATTAAATCAATCCCTTAAATAAAAGCAAACTAATCTAATAAATAACTTGCGTGGGCTGCATAGCCCGTGTGACCGCACAATCACTTGGATGGGCCTTTTAGATGGGCCCCACTTGATCTTCAATTCTCTTCTTTGCTGGTCCCTCCCATGTGGTGCATCCCAATGTGGATATTCCTGGTTTTCCACATGAGGTTTCATCATCTCAATCAAATGTTAGATCGGACTAGATCCAACCATTGATCTTTTTTTTAGAATTAGGATCCAATGGTGGATTTGTGCCAGAATCAAGATCCAACAGTGGATCCTCTCTAGAATTGTGATCTGACGGTGGATCTTGGCCAAAATCATAATCTAACACTTGGCAAGGATCATCAAAACATGAGGAGGCATGTGTGCGTGTCTTTTGGGCCCTCTTCTTCCTCCAATTACAGAATCTTTGTGGGGGGACTATGATGGTGGATCTTGGCCAAAATCATAATCTAACACTTGGCAAGGATCATCAAAACATGAGGAGGCATGTGTGTGTGTCTTTTGGGCCCTCTTCTTCCTCCTATTACAGAATCTTTGTGGGGGGAGTATGATGTCCGCATCACTGTCGCTTGCACAAGACGCCGTTTCTTTGTAGTTCTTTCCTGGTTCTTTTCGGGAATAGTAGTGACGCTTCATTACTAGAGGACCATTTGGTTACTTCTATGTGAAGGATTCTTATCTGCACAGAAAGCAGAAGAGTTTGTTGAAGGTTTTTTCCCCCCTCTCAAATTCCCATCTAGGGCTTGGCAATTAGCCTTGGTATGCTGAAACCCGCCTAATAAGGAGTTAAGTTTTTGAAGTTTACAAGTTGGGCAGTGTAGAAGCAGCAGTGTTGTCGAGTTACACAGTAAATCAGATTGTAGTTGAAGGTTTCTTAGGCCCTAAGTCATGTTATCCTATTTATATGACATTGTAGAGAAGAATTTCCCAGAGTTTGATTAATTGAATTTGGGTTTTCCCATTGAGATGCGTACTCGTTATCGTCTCAGCGGAGACTAGTTGAAGTGTATGCGGACACGTGCTTCGTCAAATTCCAACAAGTCTTAACCCTAAGCCTTCTATCTGCTGGTATCAGAGCAAACATCCATGTCGGCTCCGATCAATCTCCGACCACCGATCGGAGCCTATCCATTCCATTCCATTCGTCCCTTTTCACCCGACAACCATCTTCCACCTTCCGTCTCTTTTTTTTTTTTTTTTTCTCTTAGCCCTGCTGCCTTTTCCCATTCACCGAATCAAACTCCAAATCATCATAGCCCCCAAATGTTGTTGTTGCTGAACTGTTGCTGGGGTGGTTTTGCCTGATACTGAACATTTGGAGGTACTTGTCTGATTGGTGCCTGATTTTGATGGACAGTGACTAACTGCTGCTGCTGCTGCTGCTGTCGCCTATTGCCTTGGTCTCCCCACAGTGGACAGTTCTTGACGACATGATCAAAAGAACCACACTTGAAACATGCTCCACTCTTCTTGCGGCACTGATCACTGTTATGATTCTTCCCACAGTGGATGCAACCTATTTGTCTCTGCTGGTTTTGTTCTTGCCATTGCCGCTTGTGGTGACAGTTTCCTTGCTGATGATGTTGCTGGTGTCCCTTCCTTTGTGGTTCTTGGAATAATCCCCAACTCCATTCCCTCCAAACGTAATCCACTGTCCCATACCCAATCCCCATCACCATTGACCCAACTCCAAACCCCAAACTGAATCAAAACCCCCGTCGAATCTTTGTTGGCATTCCCAGAACCAAAACAAAAAAACCCCAAATCCCGAATCCGCCCCTTCCCTTTCCCCAACCCATCTTCCATATCCATATCACCACCATTTTCTTTGGCCATCCTAGTCGAGCCAACTCAAATCCCAACCATCCATGTCTACTGACCATCCATGTCTACTGCTACCCCAAACCGAAAAAGGAGGTTGCTTTTTGACTTTTTTGAAAAAGATGGAGGGAATTTTGAATTAAAGTGCTATTGATGTGACCCCTTGTCTGAACAATAGAGGCTTTATTTCAATTATACTAATCAAGTAAAGTGCCAAGCGGGCCCTAAACGATCTCACCTGGGGAAAGTAATACCTCAAGAAGGAAAATTACCTCAAATACAGCAAACCATAATGTTGAGGAGCCAATGGCAGTGGAATTGTAGACTGAGAAGCTAGACCAAGACGCTGACGATTCCACAACTAAAGTTGGCCTCGAATTTCCTCCTATGGGAAATGGTGATCAAAATATACAAGCAGCAAGGAAAGACGAATAAGTTGATGCAATCGCCCACATTGATTTATCTTCGGGAATCAACAATGGAAACTTGGAGGTGAACAACGACTAGTTAGAGATTGTGATTTGATTGTGTGAATTCCATACATGAAGTGCCTAATGGTTTGATCTCACATCCCCATAACATCCGGCCATCAAAAGCAGTTTATATAATTTTGAAGTTTGCCAGATTGATCTTCAACCCAGGTGGACTTTTACCGAACTCGTGGTCGAGTTCGTTCCAACCCGGGGAGAATGATGTAGATAAACCTCAAGCCACATGTGTAGGGCCCAAGTTAATTTAGGGGTTTTATTTCACTAATTATTTGGTATTAGTTTTAAAATTTTATTTAAAGAGTTGTAATTAGGATAGGATTCTAGTTTGATTAGTTTCCTAGTTTAATTAGGTTTCTTAGGCCCTAAGTCATGTTTTCCTATTTATATGACTTTGTAGAGATGAATTTATCAGAGTGTTATTAATTGAATTTGGGTTTTCCCATTGAGGTGCGTCCTCATTATCGTCTTTGCAGTGACTAGTTCAAGTGTCTGCGGACACATGCTTTGGCACATTAGAGCAAGCCATAACCCTAGGGCCTGCATCACCATTCAGCAGGCTAGTTCAGAACTTGTATCTGTTCGTGTGTAGAACTTGCAGATAGTAGATTCTATGACGGTTCAAGTCAAGGGAGAAAACTCTATGAAGACTCCACAACAGTTACTCGGTATTGTGCATCCAAGTAACTAGTGAATTATGGGTGAGTGCTCGTTCATTGTTGTTGTGAGTGATGGTGATCTGTTCATCTATTGAAGGGTTGTATGTAAATCCTACTAAAAAACCAAGAAAGACTATAATATTGTGTATAATTCTAACCTCTTCGAATATGCAGCGTAGCATACCAAGGTGCAATTTGAATCAACAGTTTTGTTTTTTTGTTCTTTTTTTTTTTTTTAATGCTGTGGAGCACATGAAGTTTTTGTCTCCTTCGTCAGTCAGGTTGCATGACAACTTGAAGATCTACATAGATGCTTAACATCAAGCTAATAAAGTTCTTCACTAGAGTAGTTATGAATGCAGATTATGAGCTTATTCCAAACCAGTCATAGTATCTATGTAGCAGCTTGATGGGGAGTGTTGGGGAACTAGTGTTCATTTGTAATTTTAAGTTAGTGTGTTTACTCTTTTTTTTTTTTTTAAGAATAAGTTTATGGTAGGCTAAAGTTAGGAGTTTTGTGTTACTTTAGGAGTGTTTTGACTGATGAGGGTTTCCTAGTATCATAGGATTAGGTTTCCTAGTTTGAATAGACTTCTTTAATTGTGCATTATAAATAGCCATTGGCTAGTCTTAATAATACAGATCAAAAAGTTGTGTCAAGATGTAGCCCTACTCCAATGGGAAGGCTATTTCATCCTTGGAGGCAAGCAGATTGGGTGGAGGTGGTAGAGGATATTTTAAGAGAGGTCAATTCGATGGCAGATGGTCTTACAAGGGAAGGAGTTTTTTACTCTTCTATTTCTTTTGATTAATAGGTTCATTTAAGTTTTTTCTTTATTCGTTATGGTTGTCATTGTTGTTTTGTTTCTGTAGTGTTTGTTTTGTGAAATAAAATTTTATCTATCATAAAAAAAATCAACGCCAACTACAAACAATCAAGTTGGCTGTGGACAAAACTGAAAGAGTAGTGAAAAAAAGGTAATAAAAAAGTTCTCTTTAAGAAAAAGGAGAAGTGAAGAGACTCCATAGCACAAGAGGGACCTGCTAACTGTTGCAACTCTGTGGTTGTAGGTTGACTCAGCTTAGATTATCCAAAACAGCTGAAACGGATGATAGAACTCACTTATCATTGAAAAGTTGAATACATGCAAAATGTAAATATGCAGTGGGCTGTGGCTTGGCCAGTGTAGAGTGGTATCTTTTTTTTTTTATATTTAACAGGCCCTCCTGTTTGTTGATGGCGGGCCCTCCCACATATTGGGAGAATCTTGTGGTTGGCTATAGAGAATACCTTGAAATCTTATCTCTACGAAATAGATATGTTTCAAATGGAGCGATTTGAAATAGATGTTTTACAAATGGCATGTTTGGTAAGATAAAAAAGATTGTTTGAAATTGACAGTTTATGAATCTGACAGTTCACGGTTTTTCAAGAACTTATCGAGATCCAAGATGAATCAAGGCATGAAATTTGACCCCTAGTCTCTTTCAGCTTGCTATAGAGGATGTATGGTTTGATTTGTGATTTAAGAGAGCCAAAGAAGTCTAGAAATGCAGATTTAAGGGTCTGCAGTTTTTCAAAAATATCTTGAGATCTGCAACAAATCAATGGCTCAAATTGATGCCACTGGTTTTTTTGGGCTTCTAATGCATGCCAATTTGGATTGTGATTTAGCAGCCCACAAAAAAATTTAAAAGAAAATCCGGTCATGTAGTGCAACTTGTGAAAGTGTAGACTGTATACCATTTAAACTTTATATATCCATTGGTTGATGGTTTTTCATAAATTCCTCAAGATCCACAGTGAATCAAGTGTTAGAGTTTTGTCCCCAAAAGCTGTTTTCAGCCTTCCAAAGATGATCAATGGTTTGGATCGTGATTTTGGGGCCCACAGAAGTCCAG
Organism: Camphora micrantha; assembly: GCA_003546025.1. Classification (NCBI taxonomy): domain Eukaryota; kingdom Viridiplantae; phylum Streptophyta; class Magnoliopsida; order Laurales; family Lauraceae; genus Camphora; species Camphora micrantha. The sequence continues at coordinate 15,430,991 of QPKB01000002.1, forward strand.
AATTGCAGGTCTAAGGGTTTGCTTTTTCACAAATATTTTGAGATCGTTAGGAGTCAACGGCTCAAATTTGACTGGCCTCTGAAGACTACCTATGGTTTGGATCATTATTTTGTGGACACAATTTAAAAAGAAAAGGAAAAAAGTAAAAAACCAGTCTGGCTGTGCAACTCATGAAAGTGCGGACGATTTACCCTGAGTATATCCAACATTTGAAGGTTTTTTCATAAATATCTTGAGATCCACAATGAATCAATGGCTGAAAATTTGACCCCATTGCCATTTTCTACCCTCCAAAGAGGATGAATGATTCCCATCGTGAATTAGGGGCCAAAAGAAGTCCAGAAATGCCGATCTTAGGATATGCCCCTTTTCAAATATCTCGAGATCCGTGACGAATCAACGGCTCAAATTTGACCCATTGGCTTTATTTGGGCTTCTGAAGACTGCCAATTGGATTATCATTTTGGGGTCCCACAATTAAAAAAAATGAAAGAACCGGTTAGGCTTGCAACTTGTGTATTTCACTGTAGCAGTGCACATCTGTGCCCTTCAGACGTTTGTATCTATTTCAAATTTGGCATTTTTGTGGCTGTTCCAAATATTTTTTTACCTTCTTCATGAGTTTGAAATAGGGGTGGGAAAAATGGTCCTCCAAATGGTCTAAATCCGTTCTAAACTAGTTTTAAGAGAGATAGAGGCAAAAATGTAGAGATGCCAAATGCCACTCAAGTAAAATTGCCGCCGTTTATGGTATTCAAAAGTATCAATAGGAGTTGCAAACTCCATTCTGTGCCCAAGGATCTGCCTATGAAAAGTGCTATTTTTGTTATTGCTTGCAATATAGTATCAGTCTGGCTTGTTCTAGATTTGCTTTATCTATGTTATCTTTTCTCCATGTCTCTCCCAACTGCATTTCCCAGCAAATTTTGTATGGGTGTTTTTAGGACTTCTTTCAAAGTTCCCTTATTTTGAAAATCATTCATATGTTTAATATGTTAAGCTCGTTTTTTGTTATGCATTACAGCTATCCGAGCTTGTGAATGTGGAAGGCTATAGTGATTGGATTCGCTTGGTAGCAGAGTTTACTTCAAAGTCTCTTCAGTCATGGCAGGTTAGACTGGCATTTTCTGCTCCTTTGTGCTCTCTTGGAGCCATAAAGTTGTATCATATAAAGCTATCCACATACAAAGAACGATAATGACATGCAAAGCCAATTCTGTTATCATATTTTTTTTTCAGTGGGCCAGCAGCAGCGTGTACTACCTTTTAGGACTCTGGTCCAGATTGGTGACATCTGTGCCTTATTTGAAAGCTGATACCCCAAGTCTGTTAGATGAATATGTGCCTAAAATAACTGAAGGATTTATCGGGTCAAGGTTGGATTCTGTTCAGGTAATATTATTATTATTTTTAAACTACTGGTCTAAAATTAACTTTCTAGGTGTGCTTGAAACTTCATATATATGATGAGTAAACATTCACATTTTTCTACTTCTGGGATATTATTTCAGGCTGGATTTCCAGATGACCTTTCAGAAAATCCTTTGGACAACGTTGAGCTTCTTCAGGATCAGTTAGAGTGCTTTCCGTACCTTTGCAGATTCCAGGTCCATATCATCATATGTGGGCTTTAGATTTTTATGGCATCATTGAGAATAAAACACTTCTTATCTCATTATCTTTAAATAATTCTTGTCTTAGTGAATTTGTCATTTTGGATTAGTTATGATATGATGCTTGATCAAGAGAACGCTATGCAGTGGGCGATACGTAGTGATTGTGGCGATATGTAGCGGGATAACAGTGTGAATTTTTTTAGAGTTTAAATTTTTTGAATCTTGTGTAGCAACCAATATTGTTTTTTTTTTTTAGTGACTTGGAACCATGTAAGGGTAGAGACAACCATAGGAAAGGCGTTTGAGGAGAAGAAATAAGAAAAAACAGTGTTTTAAATTCAAACTGTTTGGTTTTATTAAGTTTTAGACCATAGTGCTCTATTTTCAAAATAGCATAGTGGCCTCAACCGCTATGGATGATAATGCGGCTGCCACTCTACGCAGTGGCTGCTATTTTGAACCATGGCGTCATGCAAATGGTGGATACATATAATGGGTACCTTCCATAGGTGATCAGCCTCATCATGTGAATGGTTAGGCTTGCCAAAAGCTTGGTTACCAAAAGCTTGGCTTCACATGCACATAGGCTCATAGCACTGATCATGTGTATGGTTGTAATGGCATATTACTTGCTAGTATTTGCCTTAGAATTACACTTTATTGTCTCAAATAGTTGGTTGACCACGCTGGGTTTCTAATGCAGGATAGACCTCATAGGCCACGTGCGTAGGGCACATGATAGTTTAGGGATTTTCTTATTTTACTTAATTAATTGCTTTAATGAGTTGTAATTAGGATAGGATTCTAGTTTGATTAGTTTTTTTGTTTGTTTAGGTTTCTTACCCCCTAATATTTGTTTTCTTATTTATATGGCATTATAGACATGGAATATTCAGAGAGTTCATTAATAAAATTGGGTTTTCCCTGTGAGGTGTGTCCTCATTTATGGTCCTGCGGAGACGTGTAGTGTCTACAGACACATGCTTTGGCACTTCCCCGCATACCTTAACCCTAGGGCATGCATCAGTTTCTAATTTCCATTGAGCTTCTAAGACTTAGCCTATTATTTATTTATTTTCTCAGCCAGTTATTTATTTATTTCTCTGGAATTGCAGTATGAGAGCAGTAGTTTATACATCGTAAAGGTCATGGAGCCTATTTTGCAAAGTTACACGGTATGTCTACATCAGATTTTTGGTTGGTTCTTGCTGATTTTACTTGGTTGAATGATAGGTTAGTGGGAATTTTTTAGCTGGGATTGTCTTTTACATCAATTATTTTTGTAATGTATGTAGGAAAGGGCAAGGCTGCCAATTGGTGGAGATGCCAATGAAGTTTCTATGATTGAGGGACAACTTGCATGGATAGTTCATATTATTGCTGCAGTTCTAAAGATCAAACAAAGCTCTGGTTGCAGGTAGGACAGTTTTTTCACTCCTGTTGCACTCAGGATTTTTGCTCAGTTGCTAAATTTTATTTTTATCCTTTTTCTCCTGCAGTGCTGAATCACAAGAGATAATTGATGCGGAACTTTCTGCACGTGTTTTTCAACTGATTAATGTGACAGACAGTGGATCACATGCACAGGTATATTAGCAGGAAAAAACTGGCATTTTTTTTTTCTCTTATTTCAGCATTAGGTGTTATGCATGATAGTGGGTCACATGTGCTTGAAGCCGCATCTTGGGGTCAGGTACCAGACTGGGGCCTCAAGTGTCTACTATTTTGGTGCAAAGGTCTGAGGTGCATGCTCATCTCAGGCGTTGCTATTATTCCTTTGTAATCTAGTTGGTTCTTCCTTTTGGTTTGCACTCTATACAAAGTCGTTCCCAATTTTCAGTTCATATTTTCTTTTCCACTTGTTTTGGGAAATTATAATAGTCCTTGCCTTTTAGCCTAAATTATTCAGGAGTCCCTATAGTATTGAGAAATTACCTTTGAGTCCTTTCACTCCTTAGCTTGTAGAATTTCATAATTATGGTCTTTCTGATCAAAATTCATTCAACAAATGACACTAGCCTCTCTATGGTAAAATTTGTTAAAGCTGAGTCCCCTTCCATGTTTTTCACTAAAAACCATAGATTCTAAGTGTGTATGTCATCCAATGGTTTGGGCCAATTCGTGGGTGACAGTTCCTTACTCAACCTGCCAAACTAACCTAGTAATTCAGCGTTCAGATGGAGCCTTTTTATTGTCTGTTTGGTCCAGATTTGACTTTCTTTGACCCGATTAGTTGGTGGGTTCAGTTCAGGGTGAATAGATCTTCTTACTATTCAACCCCCATCAACTCTGCCTCAACTTGTAGTCATTCCACCAACTTGCCGGAGAAGAGGTCTCAGATAGGTTATTGAGTCTATAGAAAAGGGGAAATGAGGACGGATAATACACGGGGAAAAAAGAATAGATAGGGAAAAAAGAAAAAAAGAGGGAGAATAGACGCGGAAAAAGAATATATGGGGGAAAAAAAAAGAAAAAAAGGGGGGAAAAAAAAAAAGAAAAAAAGGGATAATTTCCTGCCACTATATCCTCTTCTCAAGTGCTTTGCTCAAACTTGACTAAATGAGGAGTTGTTAGAGTGTTGCTTCTGTTGAAAAAAAAGAGGGGGATTTGGCCTTTTGGTTTAGAAAAGTACTTTTAAAATAGTAATAACCATATACTAAGTTTTGTGGGCTTTTCGACTTTTCAAAAGCTAAAAGCCCGAAAAGTACTTTTAACAAGCTGAACCAAACACAACCTGAGTTTGCACTTCTTAGGAATTGACTGTGGCTTATTAGGGTGAGCTATAAAAAATGATTCTTACAAGGACATAATCTTACAAATTATGTTTGGTTGGTTCCAGAAGTACCTTACAACTAGTGCTTCATCTCTCTCAAGTTTTTAAGAACTTGAGCTCCCTTTACAAATGTTAATCAAGATCCATGGTTATGAACATTGTTTTGAAAATCTAAATCAAAATGTAAGTCGTTCGAAGTATGAAGACTGAAGCGTGAATCATAGGGCGTTTATTTTTGTTTGTTTTAATTTATAAAAATAATTAAAAATAAACAAAAGAAAGATAGTAGTTATTCTAATAATTGATTTTCCATCCGTAGTAACATCAATATGGTGACGAATAAGGGTAAGATACAACCATACGAAGAACGTCATTGACATATCAAATATATTATATATGATACACTTGTGAATATGTCCAAGATACCAATCATCATCGTCGAAGCCTTATCCCAACTATGTTGGGGTATGTCCAAGGTTCCAATTTTAATGGGAAAATTAAATCATCACCAACTTTTTATTAAAATCTAAGAATAAAGTTAGAACACTCAAATCTTAGAAGGTTAAGATGTTCTGTCTGAAGTTGAAGAAGTGACTCATAAAAACTAAATGAAAAAAATAATATTAAAAGCGAAAGAATGTAAATAGTAAAAAAAGAAAAAGAAAAAGAAAAAAGAAAGAATGTAGAGTGAAACCGATACATTTAGTTGAACTCTTTTGGTAGATGCTATTTCTTTTTCCTCCCTGAAACATCTCCAAAATCCCACAGATTCTTATCTTAAGAAGTTTTGTTAATAGATGGATAACCTCTAAAATTGTAACTCTAAAAACTCAAATAAAATTAGAAAGACTGAAAAAACTGCCTTCTGGCTTTTGTTATTTCTGTCCAGACGAATTACAGGCAATTTGATACAAGAAGAAATCAAAACTTTAAGATGCACACCTGGTCTGATGATTTGCGTGTAAATGGTTTCATTTTTTTGATACAAATCTTTTTGTCTATTGAGTGATGCATGCCAGACAATAGGTTGGCCAACCCATTGGATCCAATCCATAGGCTCAACAGGACATCCATTTAATTAGGAATTATATTTAGAGTTTGATTTATTTAGAAGTCTTTAAATTAGGAGTTTATTTGATTTGGATTGTTGTGCAAGTAGTTTCCTCTTTTAATTAGGTTTCTTTAATTATTAGGAAAGTCTTAGTGCATAAGAAAGATGTTCAGTCCTATATATAGAGGACATGCCTCAGTTGTAATAGAATGCTTAATTTCAATCAATAAGATAATTTTCTGAGTTGCTTGTGAGTTTCATGAATCGTTTTAGGGTTTTTTTTGTGCCCTAGTGGCTGGAATCCTCTTGGATTCTATCAATCCTCTTGGAGATTGATCTATTGTCTCGATCGCGGATCTTGGCTTCGCCAATTTGGTATCAGAGCCTAATTCCGATCTCCGGGGAGACTTCGTCCTTCCCGGAATTTCCGTCGTCCCATTCACCTCCGTTCACCATCATCTGGCTTCCAACCCACCACCAAACCCAAATCCTACCACCGAACCCATCTCATGAAATCCCATCAACCCACAGTCTTGACATCCACCATAGACACCGAAAACCTGTCGCGACCTCGAACCAGGTCCCACGGGCATGATCCGGGATCGGGACACTGTTGAATGATGATGGATGAATGAAACGATCCATGTCAACACTATGAATTAATTTAATCAAAACGTATACGAGTCCATCAAGGATGCTACTCGTACACGCGATTTCCCACAGGTGTCCGCGGTGAGGATATTACATCAACATGAATATTTTTTTCAAAGTGTGGAAGCGTGTAGCAAATCTAGTTCATACAATCATGTCCAAGATAACAAGATTAACACATTTAATACCAGTATCAAAATGAGCAATGATCCATGTTTAATTTCCAATAGTAAATTAAGGTTTATAACAAAATCGTCTAGTTACATTTCCCCAAAATGAGAGTCCAACAAAGGCCAATATAACCAAGTATCATGATCCCAAAAGAATTGGTTAATTTCCCTCCCAAAATGTTACGTAGCTCAAGCACCCGAATGTCTAAACGACATCATCGGCGTGCCACTCGACTAAACGTTACGGTTCTCCGACCGCCTCCTCATGCTCCTCTTCGGGGAAGCCGACATCGGGGCCTGATAACCAAAATAAGGGTCAAACACGACGGTTTGGCAAATGGGTGAAAAGATAAAATAACAATTGAAATTACCTTGGAAAATATTGAAACCTTTTAAAACAATACATTTCATAAAACAGGATGATCATTTATTTGAAACATAAATGCAATATAAAACATGCAAGGTATCCAAGGAATACGGGAAACAACAAGATGGCAACCACACGAAGCTAAGTCCTCTATCACCGAAGTGACATGAGCATATCGGGATGTTGATCTCAGTCACCGAAGTGAGGAGATGCAACATAAGTAACATATACATATATATAATAAATACGGGACATGACCACGATAGCGAGCCAGGCATCGGGAACCACAGTAGCAATCTGCGGCATCGGGACAATACCACGGTAATAACCGGGTAGCGGGATCCAAACTGCAGTTGGCAGGACGGGAGGGGGATTTTCAAGTCGGTGGATCAGACCGGCAAGGTTATCCAAGCTTAGTGGTGCCGACTCATAGGTCAAATATCATAAATCAAGACATGTACAAAAATTCATATGATGCACTTATATAAACGGGCGGGACGGAATGCTCAAAGGCACATATATCATTTAAAATGGGAAGTGAATATCGGGGTTAGCAAAAATGCTACAATTGTAAATTCAGTATTTTTGGGGATGGTAAATCATAATTCAAGAGGTTCGGGACAAATATCGGGATTCGAAATTCAATCAAAGTGAATAAAGGTCCCGTATGTCCTATACAATAAAAATTGGTACTCCTTGAGTTTGGAGACAATCCGGGCTCTTTATACACCTTAGGATTTCCAAAACTTAAATGAAAACTTGTGATTTAATTTCTCTTTTCGAATGGGTGTTATACAATGGTTACTAGATTTCCCATCACAATTGGGTTCCCAACAACCGCCTCTTAATCAAATAAACACTTCATTTTTGCTAACAGATTAGTCCTAGGTGGACAGTGCTTATCGCTCGAGTGGACAGGAAGTTCGCTCGAGCGACGAGCTCTCTGGAATGGGTTTCTGGGAAGTTCGCTCGAGTGGATAATGGGTTCACTCGAGCGAACATGTTGGCTCAAGCGAATAAATGGTTTGCTCGAGCTAACGATGTTCTGTGACACTCTGATAAACTTTCTGGGAGAGTTTGCTCGAGCGATGAGGAGTTCGCTCGAGCGAACCTGTTGGCTCAAGCGAACAAATGGTTCGCTTGAACTAACAAAGTCCTGTGATGAGCCTGATACAATTCTGGGAGGGTTTGCTCGAGCAAATAGGGGGTTCACTCTAGCGAACTGTCTACTGGAATGGTTCGGAGCTTGTTCTGGACACTTCGCTCGAGTGACCACCAGGTTCGCTCAAGCGAATTGCCCAGAAATGGGTTCCGGGACATTTCTGCTCCCATTAAATCTCCACTTCTTACAACTTTCTTAGCCACATTATCACTCCACATGGGAGGCCCCAATACTCCTTTCCAACATCATTTAAGTTCCACATTAACACTCCCATCATTATCAATCAAACATCTTCTTCTCTTCCATCACATTCAACCATAAGGAACAAGAGAAGACCGTATCATGAGAGTTCATTTAAACTACCCATAAGCAATAAATGCAAACTACCAACCACATTCCCAAAATCATTTAATGAGCTAATAAGAGTCATTAATGCACATTTAATTCAATCAATACAAATCAATAGTAGTAGGAAATCATCAATGCATTTTATCAAAATTTTTAAAAGCTCAAAATAACCATTCATCCACTTGCGTCAAGTCCAAAGCTAAGCTAAAGATCCTCTAAACACCCTCTCAAGCACAAAATCCACAATCTCTACAAAAACCCCCAAAACAAACCCTAAAATGGGTTAAACAAAGAAATAGAAAGAGGGAGCTTCCAATATTGAAAATGGAGCTCCTCTAAGATCATAAGAACTCAAATCTAAGAGATTAGGAAGAAAACTTACTTGTAGAATCTCCAAATGGAGAGAGTTAGCTCAAAGGGAATCTTGGAGATGGAGATTTTCTTCAACAATGGTATCAATGGAGAGCCTTGAAGGAGAGGAAGAAGATCACATCCATTTCTCAAATGATTCAAGATGGGTGGTGATTGGAGATGGGAAAAGCAAGAAGAAGAAGAACAAGGAGAAAAACCCTAGACTAAGCCTTGTTGCTAGAAAAGGAGAAAGGAAGGAGGGGTGGGTGTTTATATAACATTTGCAAGTGGGCTCCACCACTAAGGAAACTTGAAAGGCTGAAATAGTAGTTTTCGAGATCTCGGATGAAGTCGACGAAGAAGGAAGAAATGATCGTCGAAATTTTTAGTTTCCAAAAAGTGTATGTTTCGCGGGTTTCGGGAACATCAAATATTTGGTTTAGATTTAGTGTAAAAAGACTGTTTTGCCCTCAATGCAAATGGAAATCGGGTTTCGGGATTCGGGACGGAAACGGGATCAATATGAAAGTTATAGAGATCGACGAGATTAATAAAACGGGGTAAAAACACAAATCCAAAGAATCTCAATTAATCCCCTAAGTACACGCAAGGTCATAAAAGGAACCCCCAAAGGGCCCCACTAATCACAAAGGCACTCAAAATTCCCCAAAGTTATAACAAAGCTATTCTAAACCCAATCTAAACCAAAATACACTAAATACGCTTGGAACTAACACACAACTTAATCAATACTAATCGAGGTCACTCGCGTCGGGGTCTTACAAAACCCCCAACCGAATTCACTGCCGAACCACCCCCTTTTCCCAAACCTCACCAAACCAGCCCTAGTCTCCCCCCCTTCCCCTCCAAATATCCCAGCCTAGCCGAACCCAATTTTCCCAATCGAGACCCAATCTGCCCATCCCCAATTCCCCACTCGCCAGAAAATCCCCACATCCAAACCCTACATCCCAGCCACCGAAACCATCCCAAACAGAACCCCTCTTCACCCAGACATAGCCAAAACCCACAATCTCACCACTGCAACCCAAGCTCAAATCTGCCATCACCCACCCTCGTTGAAGGCCCACCCAACAGAAAAAAAAAAAAAAAAAGAAAGAAAGAAAGGAGCAGAGGATGGAAGAGAAGAGAGCAGACATACCTGGCACCAATAGATCTTCATCTGCAACGACCACCATCCAGCAACGCCATCCAGCAGCCAGCATATAGCAGCGCCATCCAACAGTCAGCATTGCTCTCTGCCTCCATCGCCAATTTGGTATCAGCGTCCATCGCGATCTAACCAATCCAACCCTCTTCCGAAAAAACCCAAAAAGCCCTCGCATCCATCACGATCTAACCAATCCAACCCTTTTCTAAAAAAAAAAACCCAAAACCCCCTTGACTATCTATCGGCATTAAAAAAAAAAAAAAAGCAGCAGAAAAAAAAGGGTTGCAGACGAACCGCAAAAAAAAGGAGAAAAGGGTTTGCAGAGAATTCCTTACACCAGACGAAACAACAACTATTTTTCAATCCTCGAAGTTCGCTGCTTCTTTATCGGAGTTGCCATAGCAGCCTGCAGCAGCATCACCGATGTCGCTGCTCCAGCCTTCACGTTGATCATCCAGCACGCCTTGCTAGCCAGCACCCTCTCTCCCTCTTCGTTTTTGTTCCGTGAGTGAAGCAGGTACGAGCCCCATATCGCCTCTCTTATTTCCTTCCTTGCACGAGACCCAAGACAGAGCAAACGGGTCCTTTTTTCCCACATGTGCTACACCTGCCTTTGGCAGTTTGGGCCTGACTTAAGTTCTGGTCTGATCTGTGAGCCCAAACCTGAACCCAGCCCACTAGTTGGAAAAACAAAAAACCAGCAAAAGTTAATTGCATCAGATTGGATGGCCCAGATTGAATTTATTGATATTGGAGCCATCTGCAATCTGACCATCGATTTGTCTTCGCTAGTGTGATCCACTTCTCAAGTTTTGCACAACAGGGTAGGCCATTCTTCAAAGGCAGTTAAATTTTAGTATCTTTGCATCCAAATCATCATGAAAATTTTTGTGAACTCAATTGAAATTCAAAGAATTTGGTATAAACTTACTTATAGAGATTGGTATTTTGAGAATGAGTTCTACTTTGAGCAATATCTTAATTTGAAGCAAGAAGAATTGATGGTCGATGATTATACTCGCCAATTTCGAGAGTTGCATGACATATGCGAACTGGAGGAAGATGAAATACATGATTTAGCTCGTTATGTCCAAGGCTTAAGACCAGACATCTTGGAAAATATGAATTATTGCAAAACCATTCAAGAGGCATACTTAGAAGCCATCCGTGTTGAGCGTATGCTTAGAAGGTCTCGCATGTAACAATGTCAACATAGATCTCATGTTGAAGATAGAAGCTTTGCAGGAGAAGTTAATCCCACTATTGTCATTTGCCAACTCCTTAATACAAATGAGAAGGAAGAAGAAGAATGGAGACAAGCTGAGAAATTTCACACGTGGGTACAAGTCAAAGAGAGGTCCGTTAATTTGATTATTGACAATGGTAGTACAATGAATTTTGTCGCACAAGAGGTTATTAACAAGCTTAATTTGCCAACTAAGAAGCTTAGGAAGCCCGACCAAGTCACATGGACTAATGGTCATGTCATCCCCGTGACTCATAGATGTTTGGTATCATTCAAGATTGGCAGTTATGAGGACGAAATTTGGTGTGTGACCCATATTAATATTGCTCATATTATTTTTGGATGTCCATGGCTTTTTTTATCGAAAATTGCACCATGATAAAAAGGCAAACACATATACTCTTTTGTGGAATGAAAAAAGGCTTCAACTCCTTCCAATGAAATAAACAGCCCCACCTTCATCTACATCATCACCTTCATGTGAAGATCCACAGAAAGAGCAACAAGTTGTAAGAGAAGTTTTGAGTGCACCAATAGTGAAGACAGAAGACATCACGGATGACATCAAAGAGCATGTTCATGGCAAAGCTAATTTTGTGGGTACACTCAGTATTGATCAAGGCAATGTCAATCAAGAGCCACAAAAGATGGAGGAAGAGCAAGGTCAATCAAACATTGTCAACTTTGATCATGTTAGCAAAAAGATTGAACATCCTGTGGATTCGATTGTCCAATTGGATCATCGGAAATCAAATCAATTGTTCCAGTGGTTTCACATGAAGATCAAATAGTTGAAATTCCTCACACTGACTTCATTTTCGGTGATTGATGATGGATAGTCAATGTTCATGATCTGTAAGTACGAAGGAAACAACTGAAGCTTCTAATGGTTAGATCACACATTCGAGCTCAATGCAAACATCGCAAGAAGCGATACTTGCGGTCTTCTTTTAGCTGAAGGAAAAGATTGCATCAAACTTCCAAGTCACGCCATGCCAATGCAGATCAAAAGAAAAGACATAAATTTTTGTGATAGATTTTCGACCCCAGAGGACCCTTCCCGAAGTTATGGTCAGATTCTATCCCGTATTATCAAGCTGTGAACTCGCCGGAGTCGGGGTTTTTTTCAGGTGGGGGAGAATTGATGCAAGATAGACAATAGGTTGGCCAACCCATTGAATCCAGTCCATAGGCCCAGCAGGACATCCATTTAATTAGGAATTATATTTAGAGTTTGATTTATTTAGAAGTCTTTAAATTAGCAGTTTACTTGATTTGGATTGTTATGCAAGTAGTTTCCTCTTTTAATTAGGTTTCTTTAATTATTAGGAAAGTCTTAGTGCATAAGAAGGATGTTCAGTCCTATATATAGAGGACATGCCTCAGTTGTAATAGAATGCTTAATTTCAATCATTAAGATAATTTTCTTAGTTGCTCGTGAGTTTCATTAATCATTTTAGGGTTTTGTTTGCGCACTAGTGGCTGGAATCCTCTTGGATTCGATCAATCCTTCGGGAGATTGATCTATCGTCTCGATCACGGATCTTGGCTGCTCCATCTAGGATATGGATCAAATATTAGGATTCGTATCTTGAATCCTAGGATGTTAATAACATTGGTTATAACTTTTAGTATCTTATGTTCTCAGCAATTAGTCAGAGTTACCCAGACCCAAAATGTCCTTAATTGTTGTATTGAGGGAACATATCATTTTGGCTTCACTGTGCCTTTAACTTTGGTTAAGTGTGTCATCATCTCAAAACTTTTGAATCTTAATGTCATCCTCATTCTTTAGAATTGTTCATAGCATTGGAGAGGTGAAACATTTTTACAGTCAGATCTCATAATATGGATGAATTAACTGTCCAAACTATGATCTTGGACTCTGGATGGCTGGGACACCCCATGGACATAGTGGGGGCATGGTTTTTTCATATATAATTGAATTATAGGATATGGTAGGAAACAGACACATCACCTGTTTCGAAGTTTCTAGGTTTTATAGTGTGCAAATTAGCATTTTATCTCTTGTTTTATTCCTGATAGGACTTATCGACTGCAAAAACTTTTTCCTGCGCTATGGTGCCCATGTGCACTGAATAGGCTGCAGTTGGGGTTGGGTGGGGCCTGGTTCAAAGCCTGTTTGTTAAGCGTGTTGGATGCATGAGGATCAAGGATGAAAATAGCGGTAGTGGCGGGCGTAGCGGCCCGCCGCCAAAACGATACGAAGCGGGCGATACGCAGCGTAGTGGGGATACGTAGCGGCGTAGTGGTGCGATTTGAAAAAATCGCCAAAAAAATTTGAAAAAATTCCAGAAAATCCAGAAAATTGTAAAATGAAAGAAAATGTGGTTCTTTTGCAAAAGTAAGTAAGAAAATGGGGCGTAGCGGTGCCCTCAATACATAAGGTCCTGTATCGCCGTATAAATAGAAAATAATAGTAATGATTTGTTTTTTCACATGTATTCTTGTTTCTTAGTCATGCTAACTTAAAAAGTAATTGAAAGCTCATAAAAAAAAAAAAAAAAAAAAAAAGAAACACTAGAACATGAAATAAAGGCATAAGAATTAAGACGACTTAAGAGTTAGAGTTAGGTTATTACTCAATACTCATTAGTGAACATTGAACAATCAAATATCAATACTTCAATATTTAAGGTTCAAATTCCATCAAGTAAATGAACTATGAAGTGATCAACATTCAACACCAATTTAGAAATGACAAAGAATAGAGAGTTAGTGAAAGAAATAAGAATACCTTAATCACCACCAAAAGGAATGTCTACCAAGATTCAAAGGGCTATGGTTATCCTCATCCCCATCATTGTTATCATTTCTATTGGCACCATATTGAATTTGATATTGATGGGCATTGGGATCCACAATTCCAAAGAAGGAAGCCGCACCCGCATCATCAAAATTTGGTGGAGGTGGAGGTGGTCCAGGTGGATATCTACCATATTGCGTTTCACCATAGTCACCATATGAGTAGGACCCCGAAGTTGAAGACTGTTCTTCTCCTTGTTGTACTTGACCATATGGAAAATAGTCAAAATATTGTGAGGGTCCTTGTCCACTGTAACTAGGGTTCCACGAATCAGTTCATGATGCCGCTTGTTGTCCTCCAACATCTCTACCCATATTTCCTTGCTCATTACTACCTCCAGCTCCAGGTGGTGAATCTCTTCGACGCCGTTGATAACCACGGCTTGGATCAAATCTTCCAAATGGAGGTAACTCCTGTACTTCCTCTACAGGAACGACATCGTCTTCATCATGTTGATAGTATTCACTGGTACCACTGATCCCACTGTCTCCTCCTACATCTCCTCCACCATGGCTACTCGAAGAGACGGTGGTGGAACTAGCTTTCTCAGAAGCAGGTTCTTTCCCACTCCTCCTAGTCCTACTGGTACCTTCTCTCTGAGGTGGCTGATCTTCTGCAGGTGCCCGTGCCTCACCCACATCCTCATCTATCAACTCTTGAACCGTTTCCTGAAACCTTGGATCTGAATCTAGCACTGGATCCTCTATCTCGGCTAGCCATGGGAGTAAGGGATCGTCCTCTCAGAATATGTGATCCAAATTAATAGGACAATAAGTAGGATCATCTCTTGCCCTTCTCTCCCTAATTCTGTTTCTCAACTTCAGATTGTAATGGCAATATACAAGCTTGTTGAGTTTCTGCATGGTAAGCCGATTTCTGGCCTTCGTGTGGATCAAAGAGAAAGTGCTCCAATTTCTTTCACAGTTGGAAGATGTTGTAGTCTGACTAAGGATGCGAATAGCCGCACTCCTTAGATGTGGAGCACTCTCTCCAAAATTCATCCACCAATCAGCTGAAATGCAAAAAATAAATAAAGAAAATTAAATATTCGTAACCCTCAAGTCCTCGTAATCAATTAAGATAAATAAATCAAGATTCAATGCTATTGGGTGGGGTCTTTTGTTCATAGTCATACCAGGTGGCATCCTTCCAATCGATCGTATCACAAGAGGGTCAGCAAAGGTTCCTCTCCTTTGTGTATACATAGATATCTACAATGTAAAAATTAGATAAAAGTCAGTAAACCCATACAGCTTGTATGGCAATTGGCACTTGGCAGCATAATTAAATTCTCATAAGTAACCACCCACTCACCTCTTGTATGGCATCAATTTGATCATCTGGATTTAACAATCTCTTTAATACCTCTCGTAATCCTACCCGCAAGTCCGTATCTATTGCTTCGGTGTGTAGTTCGACATTGCGATAATAGAATTCGGGATTCAAAAAATAACCTACATTATAAATATGTAGAATGTACTGTGAGCAAACAAGATAATAAATACATTAGTTAGGAAAACAAAAGAGTATAAAATTCAAAGATATATATATATATATATATTAATTACCTGCAGCATGCAATGGATGGTGCAACTGATCGTTCCAGCGGGCATCAATAATCTTTATATATTTATCGTGATATCTAACATTTCCCATAATGGAACGTTTTGCCCGATCCTTTGCTTCATAGATAAAGCCCATTGTCGGCTTGTCATCACCATCTACAAGCCGCAACAATTTAACTAAAGGCTCAAAAACCTTTAATATCTTCTTCACTTTCTTCCAAAATTTATTGTCCCTCATCAGGTTTGGGACTTCAAACCCTGGACCACTAGTTGCATTGCCCCATTTCGAACGAAGCCATTCTTCTGATGCAAACATCTGAATGAGCTCTGTTCTAAATCTTACAAGGCATTCCATAGCCAGAAAATGGGTTGCAAACCTAGTTAATCCTGGACGCAGCAAGGCATGGTTATTTGTGTATCTTTTCATCAAACTTAACACCCAGGAATGATCATATATAAATCTTGTAATTCCTCTACATGCCTTGATCAATGAAGCCACTTTTGTCTTCCTTCCAATCTCTTCCAAGATGAGATTTATGTAGTGTGCTGCACATGGGGTCCAGAATAAATGGGTCCTCTTCTCCATTAATTGCAAACCTGCTGCCTTGAAATTGACGCCATTATTTGTAACAATCTGTACAATATGCTCCTCTCCCACACTCTCTACAACTTTATCCATAAGAGAGTATATATATGCGGCTGTCCGTCTATGTTCACTTGCATCAATGGACTTCACAAAGATAGTCCCAGCGACTGAATACACCAAAAAGTTTATTAATTGTGTTTGGGTGCCGCTGGTCCACCCGTCACACATGATGGTAACACCATTCTGTTGCCACATCGGCCTAAACGTTTCCACCCAAGCCTTTATTTCTGTATATTCTTTTTCAAGATATTTAGTGCCCACATCATATACGGAGGGTGCCTGTATACCCCGCCCAGCCTCGGCGGCAACATCAAGAATAGTCTGGAAATATGGGGAATCTACTGCTGTAGGTGGTATGTTCTTGTGAATTAGCCATTTTGCTGTAGCTTTAGCCAATTTATCTCTTGCAGCCTTCATTACCCCTTTCATAACACTAGATATTTTTGGTTGTTTGGCTCCCTCTTTCCTATGTGCTAGAGGATCAACAGGGGGAGGAACTGCTCTTCCCGTAGAGAGAATTTCTACATCAACATCCCATTCCCGGGTGCTAAATGCCCTACGTATGGACCCCGCAATGCCCTTACCCCTGCTTGGCACAGTAGCAGATGAGCCCCCTGCATCATAATATTTGCTTCCAGCAAATGCACGACGTTCATGTTCTTCTTGTTGAGTCATCAAAGACTCTCGGCGTGCAGCCTCCATCTGTGCATCTTCCTCCTCATCAAAGTATTCATCCCCAAATACATCATAACGGGCATCATCAACATCTTGCTGCTTCTTTTCTTTTATCTCTGCTTTTCTAGCTTTGTTTTGGCCAACCAAAGCTCTCATTTGTTCCCTGACTTCCCTTGGTACTTCGGTACAACCAGCAACATTGCCAGAAATGTGGCCCAAGTGGTGCTTGAATCTTGTAATGCCCCCATTGGTCACTTTTCCACAAAACTTGCATTTGATTTTCAACCTATTATTCTCAATTGCCTCACCAAAGCTTCATGCGGGATCAATATCACGAAGCATTTTAACTTATCAATTGCCAAAGACAAATATATTGAATACCTGGCTCTTGCTATAAATATCAACAAGTAGTATGTTAAAAATTAAAAAAAATAAAGAAACATGTTAGAGGAAACATATATATAACGCTTAGGAATTATTCTCTTGACATTTAATTGGTATTTCATTACTTTAAAATATCAATTTTTTTAAATAAATAAATAAATCCGAAAATAAAAAAATAGAGAAAAATCAATGAACATTCAAGTAGTGATGGATTGATCTATGAGAAACATAGATCTATCATTTACAAGAAATTTCCAAGTTGTTTCATTGGTTGTCAATGAATATACACATTTTTTTTTCAAAAAATAAATAAATCCGAAAATAAAAATTAGAGAAAAATCAATAAACATTCAAGTAGTGATGGATTGATCTATGGGAAACATAGATCTATCATTTACAAGCAATTTCCAAGTTGTTTCATTGGTTGTCAATGAATATACACATTTTTTTTTTCAAAAAATAAATAAATCCGAAAATAAAAATTAAGGAAAAATCAATAAACTTTCAAGTAGTGATGGATTGATCTATGGGAAACATAGATCTATTATTTACAAGAAATTTCCAAGTTGTTTCATTGGTTGTCAATGAATATACACATTTTTTTTTTCAAGAAATAAATAAATCCGAAAATAAAAATTAGAGAAAAATCAATAAACATTCAAGTAGTGATGGATTGATCTATGGGAAACATAGATCTATCATTTACAAGCAATTTCCAAGTTGTTTCATTGGTTGTCAATGAATATACACATTTTTTTTTTTCAAAAAATAAATAAATCCGAAAATAAAAATTAGAGAAAAATCAATAAACTTTCAAGTAGTGATGGATTGATCTATGGGAAACATAGATCTATCATTTACAAGCAATTTCCAAGTTGTTTCATTGGTTGTCAATGAATATACACATTTTTTTTTTCAAAAAATAAATAAATCCGAAAATAAAATTTAGAGAAAAATCAATAAACATTCAAGTAGTGATGGATTGATCTATGGGAAACATAGATCTATCATTTACAAGCAATTTCCAAGTTGTTTCATTGGTTGTCAATGAATATATACATTTTTTTTTTCAAAAAATAAATAAATCCGAAAATAAAAATTAAGGAAAAATCAATAAACTTTCAAGTAGTGATGGATTGATCTATGGGAAACATAGATCTATCATTTACAAGCAATTTCCAAGTTGTTTCATTGGTTGTCAATGAATATACACATTTTTTTTTTTCAAAAAATAAATAAATCCGAAAATAAAAATTAGAGAAAAATCAATAAACATTCAAGTAGTGATGGATTGATCTATGGGAAACATAGATCTATCATTTACAAGCAATTTCCAAGTTGTTTCATTGGTTTTCAATGAATATACACCTTTTTTTTTTCAAAAAATAAATAAATCCGAAAATAAAAATTAGAGAAAAATCAATAAACATTCAAGTAGTGATGGATTGATCTATGGGAAACATAGATCTATCATTTACAAGCAATTTCCAAGTTATTTCATGGGTTGTCAATGAATATACACATTTTTTTTTTCAAAAAATAAATTAATCCGAAAATAAAAATTAGCAAAAAATTAAAAAAATCCAAAAACATGTGTGCATCCTCAAAGGAAAACATAGATCTAACAATATTACAAGACAAGGAAGAATTTATAGTAGTTAGAGAGAGATGAATTGATGATCTCAAAAGTCAACTCAAAAAAATCTAAAAGAAAGAACATACCTAGAATAAAATCTTGATGAAGAAGCTTGGATCTTTTGTCTCACTAACAATATTTCCTTGTTTTGATGTTTGATTGTTTGTTGTGGTGGATCTTGTTGATTTACAGCAGTTGGGAGGCTTTTACAGCAAGAAGGAGTGAGTGAAAGAGGTAAAAAGAAAGAAAAGAGTGCAAATGGGTCGTCAGGGGGGTGTTTTTAAACACCCCCGCTACGTGGCGGCCGCCACGTATTGTGGCGGTATGTATCGGCCGCTACGCACATGTAGCGGCCGATACGGTGCGTATCCCGCTATTTTGAAAAAAGCGTGGCAGCATGGGCCGCCACGGCCGATATATCGGCCGCTACGCCGATATTTTCTTCCTTGATGAGGATTAAGTAAAAGAAGAGTAACATGCACCCCAACAGTCTTATTTTTTCCCCTTATTGCTGTTTGAATGTGACTGAACCAACAGGTAAAGTGGTCCTGTTGGTTGACATGGCACCTTCCTTAAGTGCCCTCTCCATCTCCTCTTACTCCCAAAAACCACAACTCCACCCCACGTTTTCTCCTTTGTCCGTCCATGGCGCAGGTCTGATTGGCATGAATCTCAAGTAAGTAGCCGCCGTCTCACTGTTGATCACAGAGGACAAGATGAAGATCTTGTCCGCTGTTTCCTCCTGCTCACTTCCTGCTCTATGGACCTCACCACATAGTTCCTGCTCCCGTCGATGGGTTCGTTTGCAGATCTGGATAGAGGAGATGGCCTTTGCTCGGGATGAGGGGTAAAGGTGATGATAGTGAAATGAGTGAGATTGGTGAGATGGGTGAAGGTGATGATGCTTAGATGGAGTTGATGAGGTGGGTATTTTTGAGAACTGGTTGGGGCTTGAGTGAGATGAAGAGGCGCCTGTGGCGAGGAGGTGTGTGCAAAGGCCGATTAGGTGGATTGGTTGATTGGAACCATAGATTGGGTGCAGAGGTTGAGGGTTTGTTAATTAACAAAATTTCACGATTTTTTTTAGAAAAAAGCACAAGTATATCCATTAATTATCAATGAATTTTAATGATCTTGTTTTCATATGAACCATGGACTGGAAGTATCCAATGTGGGGCCAATGATAGAAATAGCTGAGTACGATATCTTACCAATAAACACCTATGGACACTACGATATCGTAAAAAATGCAGTTTTTCCATAATAATAATAATAATAATAATAATAAGTCATGATTTTTTATTTTTTTGTTGAGAATTTACATTTCTCCACTCTTTTATTTGTTACTTTACCGCTGTTGAGTTATTGAAATGCTATAAAGTAGAGCTCAATTTCCTTCCTTTACCACAACCATCTAAACAGCATTTTCACTTCACCAAAAAGTTGACTCTACTTCAAACTACCATATTTTTCCAATGATGTCACTTTCAATTTCACCTCACTATCTTACCCAACAGGCCCTTACCCTTAGTTCTTCTCTCTCTCTCTCTCTCTCTCTCTCTCTCTCTCTCTCTGGGGGGTGGGGGGTTGGTGGTGCTTAGACACACAAGTCCCTCGCCATTAGCGCTGCTGCCAGGGATTGAACCCTCGTTTCTGAGGGGAGGTGCCTCACCAACTGAGCTACTAGTGGATTGGCTAGTTTTAAGAAATCTCATCAATAATAACCATCCTATCTTTTCCCAACCAAAGCAATTAAAGCCTTATTTGCTATAGTTTCTAACTGAATTTGTATTGTTTGCACTGTACTATTGTATCTCACCACCATTATTTTGTTGACAGCGCTATCATACTATAAGCAAGCAAAGACTTGATCGTGCTATTCTTGCCTTCTTCCAGCATTTTCGGAAATCCTATGTTGGTGATCAGGCAATAAATTCTTCTAAGGTAAACTTTGGTTCTCCCTTTCACTGTGCTCTGTTCCCATTTATCATCTGATGCCCTTTCTTTGCTGCAGCAGTTATATGCTCGACTATCTGAGCTTCTTGGACTCCATGACCATATTGTGTTACTTAATGTCATTGTTGGAAAAATTGCTACGAACCTTAAGTGCTACACAGAGGTACATGGAAAAATTGCTACAAACCTTAAATTGCTACAACCATATTGTGTTACTTCATATATATATATATATATATATAGGAGAATATTCATGTGCATCCATCCCTCACCATAGGGTGAGGGATGCTTTCAAGTACAAAAGGAGGATTTCAAGTACATAGGGTGAAGTACAAAAGGGGGATTTATGTGCAAAAAAGGAAAAGTGCCCTCACCCTATGGTGAGGGATGGATGCACATGAATGTCCCCCATATATATATATGTGTGTATATATATATATATATATATATATATAGATGTTGTCCCTCACCGTAACATCGTGAGGGATGGATGCACATGCATATTTCCCATATATATATGTTTATGTTTTTTGGTTGGCATCAAATTATACTTATCTGTATATGCAGAGTGAAGAGGTCATTGAGCACACATTAAGTCTGTTTTTGGAGCTGGCATCTGGGTTAGTTATTTTTGTTGTCATTGCCATTTTTGTTCTTCTTAATTTATTACTGTCATTGTCATTTCCACCTAGTGAAATTTCTTTGAACTGGGAGTGTTAGATACATTGAAATAATGCAACTTCATTTATTTTTCTCAACAGGATAATTTATTTTTGACTACTAGTACTTTGTGCAGATATATGACTGGAAAGATGCTGCTCAAGTTGGACACCGTGAAATTCATTATAGCACATCATACTGTAACTCCAGTTCTTAAATAATGTCCTTATTATGTTGTATGTGCTTGGCTTTGATTAACATTGGTGGATGTGCAGTATATGATTTTTTTTTTTTTTTTTGGCATTTTATGTTTAGAGGGAACACTTTCCATTTCTGGAAGAATACAGATGCTCCCGCAGTCGAACAACATTTTATTATACCCTTGGCTGGTTGATCTTTATGGAAGACAGTCCTGTGAAATTTAGATCTTCTATGGACCCTCTATTACAGGTTTGATGGTTCCTAAACATTTTTAATTTGCTTTACATCTTACTTTTCTTTATCGAAGGCAGTCCTGTGAAATTTAGATCTTCTATGGACCCTCTATTGCAGGTTTGATGGTTCGTAAACATTTTTAATTTGCCTTACATCTTACTTTATGTCTTATCCATGTCTATGTTGTTCCTTATAAGTATTCCTTATTGTTTTGCTTCAATTGCACAAGTTGACACTAGTTGCTGTTCTGCATCAGCTGACATTTTTTTAAAGATGATGTTGCTGGCTTCCCTTGATTGCTTGCTGTTTTGTTGTACTGAATTATGCAATTTCTTATACTTAAATTCAATAGGGCATGTTTTACACTTGTTTCTGATGCCGTCTATGACATTTTGATATGAAACTCATTCTCTCCCTACATACTCTTTTCCTTTGACTTGTTTATCCAACTGCAGGTTTTCCTCAGTTTGGAATCAACACCTGATGCTGTATTTCGCACTGATGCTGTAAAATATGCATTGATTGGATTGATGCGGGATCTTAGAGGGATTACAATGGCAACGAATAGGTAGTTTTTTGGTATTTTTTTTAAACTTGGGTTAAGCATTTTTTTATTCAGTATTTATTAGAAATTGTCTGATTGCCTTCTGTTGGATTTTTCAGTCGCAGAACATTTGGCCTCCTTTTTGACTGGCTATATCCTGCACACATGCCACTTCTGTTAAAAGCTGTTTCGCATTGGACAGATGTGCCAGAGGTGAGGTGCAATATGTATAAGTTTCTTTTGTTGTGCAGTCAGCAGTGGGCATCCGTTGCACTTTCCTTTTATTTGTTATTGAATGGACGTTCCAAGTTATATCCACTCAGAGAAACTATGAGAGCTTGCAGATTGCTACTTGTATATTATGGCCTGGCCTGCTGGGTTCATCTGAATCCACCTATGATCAATCTTACTCATGCTAACTAGCCATTATAGTTGTCAATTTCATTCTGGTACTTGTCCCATTTTGGCCCTAAAGTAGGTTTTCCATTTCTATGAAACAGACAACCTAAAAGTCTTTTTTCATGCATGTGTTTTGAAATGCATTGGAGTTGTAACAAGTACGTTAGGAGTGCTTTCCTACCAAAAAATGTCATGGTTTTCATTTTGGAAAGAAGGAAAACTGTCATGCCTGTGGCCCCCCTGTTGAAGGGCGTTGGGTCTGGCGAACATCCGCCTAGATTGAGAAAGAGAGGGCGTGGGAAAACTCCGAAGGACTAGGTATGTAGTAGTGCATAAGTGCCACATCAGAAACATGCGAGTTCAGATCCTGGACATATAAGTGTGACCTGGCCTTAACCCCACAGGAGGCCTTTTAAAACAATGCGGCAAGATTGGGTCGAAATCCCATGA
Source organism: Camphora micrantha (assembly GCA_003546025.1). Taxonomy (NCBI): domain Eukaryota; kingdom Viridiplantae; phylum Streptophyta; class Magnoliopsida; order Laurales; family Lauraceae; genus Camphora; species Camphora micrantha. Next base: position 15,454,074 of record QPKB01000002.1, read on the forward strand.
GCCAAAGCGGACAAATATCATGTGGACAGTAGGCTCAGGTCGTTACAAAAACAAAGGCTTCTTCATTTGGGATAGTGGAGGTCTGGATGATATCCATATGAAACATGACTTTAAGGAGTCATGGAAACATTGGATTATTCTTGTTCGCAACAACCCCAAGTGCACGGTTACGGTGCAGTAATATCTTGGTGAGTACGGGGTCGATCCATAGAGAGTGTGACAGAAGCAACTTGAACCTGTCCTACGTGAAACTCTGAAACTAACCTAAATAAAGTCACACAAAACCAAACTAATATTCTGAGAATTAATTAATTACAGTCCATTACATCCATTAAAAAAAAAAAACCCTCTCATTTCCTAATATAAAAACCTTTTCTAGAAAACAAGGAAAACTGCAACCACCATAAGATTAATTAGGAAACCAATTGGAAACATAAAAAATCATAATTAAATAAACTAAAACTCAGAAACTAATAAAAGCCTTGCAATCTAAGGGTTAGGTTCAGTTGTTCTTCTAAGTACTGAAAATACAGGTAACTTCATTCAAGATAAAAAAATCTGAAAAATCAGATTTATTTATTAATTGAGAGATTTCAAAATAGACTCTAGTCTCCTACGAAATATTTTCAGTATTTAGAGGTCTTTAAGCATGCGATATATCATTAAAAAATAAAGCATAAAAAAGACTTAAACAAAGAAAATAGATTAATAAACTGAAAATCAGATTTGTAATTGAATTTATTCACACATAGAATCAGTAAGCATGAATCAACTTACACCCTTCTCCTTAGATTACAATAAAAAAAATTGCTCCTCCATCATGTTCTTCACAGAAATTACAAAATTATTTGATTGGAAAGGGAACTAGAAGGGGGAAGAAAAAGAGATGGTTGGCCCCTAAAGGTGTGGTCGTCCAAGGCACACGAGGGGAGAGGGAGGCTGTAACGACACCCGACCCGAAACCCTGGCACGATATTGTCCGCTTTGGGCCTCGGCCCGCACGGTTTTGTTCCTTGGTAGCTGGCCCGCAGGTGGCCCCAAAACGCGTCATACCAAGTCAGGGGGGTTCGCACATATAAGCCCAGTTTCTTGGGCGGTCTCTTGGCGAGGTGGGATCTAACAGAGGCAGAGTGGCGTCTGGGGCGGGGGTGGGTGGGCTTGGTATGGGACGTCCAAATGGGGCTTTTATAATGTTTGGAATTGCTTTAGGTCCAACCAATTTGGGTTTGGCAAGGTTTATAACTTGGGAGACCAAGTTAGGATGGGTTTTTGGCAAGTTTTGTGCAAAAATCTTGGAGTTTCCCACTTGGAATTGCTTGTTGCACAAACCTACTAAAAATAGGACTCTCCTTGCTTCTGCAACACCATGCTTGGGCCCGCTTGAAGAAAAATTCCCAAATCTGAATTTTCAGATTTTCATAATTCTTTGCATTGGATGTGGTCCCCCTTGGGCATGCAAACCAAGGCATGAAAGAGCCTTTGAGGTCCAACACATGCTTGGATATATATATATATATATATATATATATATATATTTGAACTTCTTTCCTTTTCTCCTCTCTTTCTACTTTGCTTTACTTTCTCCTCAAGTCTCCTAGATTTCTTTCTTTTCTTGGCCTTGGATTTGAATTTGAAAATTCAAATATCTTCATATAGATAAAGGTGGAAATTCTGGATCTTTGCAACACCTATGGACCTCACTATGGCCGTCCCCCTTCTTGGGATTCACACCCAAGGAGTGTAGATCCCATGGTAGGTTCTTCAACCTTTTCTTCTTTTTCTCTTCTCTCTGAATTTCTCTCGACGTGGACCCAAAATCTGATTTTTCCTTCACAAAAAGAAAAAAAGAATAATCAAAGAATAATTTTTCATGTGTGAAAAGAATAATGCACTGCATGGGACTCGATTCACATCGTATGTATGCGTATGAAGATATCTTGTTGACCGATTTTTCATTAACTACACAATGATGCAAAGAAACTGTACATGTTTACGTGTGAGTTTCAAGAAATTCAATGCGATAGTAGGATAATTCAAAAAGAATAATTTCGATAAAACCATGCAATTTTATAAACTCTCAATGATTTTGACATAAAAATTCACTTTGAAATAAAAAAAATCAATGCAATTTGAAATTCAAAAAAATAAATAAAATCCACTTTGAATGCTTAATTACATGTTTTTATAAAAATTCAATGCAATTTGATGAAATTATCCTACATAAGTCCATAAAATCAAGTGAAATAATGCAAATTTAATGAGGTTTTATGGACTTGTCAATTATTATTATGATGATTACCATCAGCATCATTATTATTATTCTAGGAGAAGGGCAGTGGTTTGTTGGGTTGTGTGTGGGGGTGTGATGGTGGGAAGGGGTGTGTGTTTGTGGGGTTTGTTGTTTAGAAAAATACCTACATGCCGTTTTGTGTAGTAGTTTTTACAGTCAAAAATAAAAATTGCTTAATTGTCAGTTTTGACCATAGTAGGCTCATTTTGTTTGTTCTGTCTGGATGATTCAAAACCCTAGAGTTTGGGTTGGCATGAAAAGTGTTGAAGCACGATAAAGGTCTCCGTAGAAACCATCACACGAGGATGCAACTTCATGGTTTAAAATCGAAGTCACGGTCGCCATCGTGGCCGACCTTGAAAACCATTATGACATGGCAATTCATAGTTTTCAAAATCGGAATCGTATCACAAATTGTTCATACCCATGAATCGAATCGAATCGTGAATCATAGGATTTTTTATTTTTCTAATAAAAATGAAAAATAATTAAAAATTAAAGGAAAAAAAAGGTAATTATTCATAGCCATCCATTTTTCCATTTATAGTAGTATAAATATAATAACAAGTAAGTCTATCATACAATCATATCGAAAACATTATGACATATATTATTATATATATATGAAATAAATGATGTGTAAATAGTTAACTAAGTTTAAACTATCAATATATATTTTTTCTTATCTTTAAATCAAAATATAAAAATAAAACAAAATCCAAACCATCAATCTTACACAGTAAGATATCTCTTAAAGTTAAGAAAGTGTTAATGAAGACAAAAAACCAAAATAGATTAAAAAAAGAAGATGATATAAACAAGCACCTTACGTACGGTCGAATACTTTAGTTAAATGCATGTTCTTTTTTCATCTTTAAAACCTTATCAAAGCCGTAAAAAATTCTTACGAGGTTTCGTTAACTACTAAATAACCTTTTAAAAATACAAGCGATAAAAGAAAGAGAGAATAAAGAAAGAAAAAAGAAAAAAGATTATTAATATTAGCTTCTTGGCTATAGCCATCCTCGCTTAATTGAATCGCTTGAATCGTAAGATTCAATGAAACGCATATTGAATCGTAGGATTCACACATGAATCCTAAGATTCATTTGTAAATGGAATTTATTACATAGATACGAATCGTTTTCCTTAAGATTCAGGATACGAATCGTAGGATTTTGGTAATTATGCATGGCATTGCGTTGCAGTTCACAGTCATTGCAGGCCATCGCAGTGTAAATTTTTATTTTACCCCGGAAAATCTTAAGAAATACCCAAAAAACTCAGAATATTATAAAATGCTAGAAAACAAATGCGTTTTTTCATTATTAAACACTTAGAAAAATATAGGTTTTCCTAAGTCATAACATCTTGTGTTGTTGTCTTATCAGGAACATGTAAAGGCTATTCTGAATTATATAGATTCACACACACAAATATATATATATATATATATATATTAAAATAAGTTGAAATATCACAAATTTTACAATGTGCATTGTAACTATTTAGGGCTGATAGAGATAAGAACAGAGAAGCCTAAGCTTCTTCAATATGCAACGATTTTGGGGTGCAAGGTGGGAGAGCTGCCTACTTCTTATTTAGGGCTGCCTTTATACTTGGGACCGGTTTCTAAATCTCTGTGGAACCCAATGGTAGAAAGAGTGGAAAGAAAACTATCTGCTTGGAAAGCTAGTTACCTGTCTATGGGAGGAAGGGTAACTCTCATCAAGGCTGTTCTGTCGAATCTTCCAGTCTATTATTTTTCTCTCTTCAAGTGTCCAGTTTCAGTTATCAAGAGAATTGAGAGGTTGCAGAGAGAATTCTTATGGTATGGTAATAGCACTCAGAAGAAGTATCACCTAATAGATTGGGAATCTATTTGCAGACCTAAGGAAGAAGGGGGTTTGGGTATCAAACCTCTCAAGCAGATGAATCAAGCCCTTTTGGGAAAGTGCCTATGGAGGATAAGAGAAGAATCAGATGGCCTTTGGAGAAAGGTGCTGGAAATGAAATATGGGTTGTCCAGAAATGGATGGGATGTACAGGATGCCACTAAAAACTCGTCAACCGTTTGGAAAGGAATTACCTCGGTCAGAAACCTCTATATGGTCAACATTAAGTATCAAATCGGGTCGGGCGAGTGGATTCTTTTTTGGAAAGATCGATGGGTTGGAGACAAGCCATTGGCGGCTCAGTTCCCGGAGTTGTTCAATTGTACAGTGGACAAGGTGGCTAGGGCTAAAGCCTCTATGACATCAGACGGTGTCAGGTAATTTGGTGCCCTATCTTAAGGAGGAACTTAAAGGATCATGAGGTGCCTCAACTCCTACTGCTCCTTGACCTCTTAATGGGGTATCACGTGCTGAAAAGAGGAGAGGATGAGAGGGTGTGGATGGCCTGTAAGGACGGCCGATTCTCCGTTTATGGACAATTTGGAAGGAGAGGAACTCCAGATGTTTTGAAGGGGTTTCAACTAGTCAAAGATGTTTTGTGGAGAGAACTAAGTTTCTAGTCGCTCTGTGGGTGTCCACCAGTATGTTATTCAAAGATTTCTCCATAGATTAGATTATGCACCATTGGAAGGAGATTGCTTCCTATTCTGTTGAGTCAATGTAGATATGTTTAAGGGGTCTCTTTCTTTTGTTTTGTTCTTCGTATGCATCTTTGAGCAAGTAAGTATTATTCTCTTGTACTGTTTGCTGCTTTAATGATAGTAACCATTTCAAAAAACAACAAGGGGGGGGGGGGGGGGGGTGTGGGGTGGGGTTTGGTTCTTTTTGAATTTCATGCTTAGAGCACTCAATTGTCAACTCCACTTCAGTTTGTCCTTGCAATGGAACATCTCGGTGTTCCAATCAGGAAAAGACACAGTTGAAAAATAAAATATATAAAAGAATATCTGGAATTGAAAAAATATAGTATAAATGCTAAAATAATACTAAAAAAAAGTGAAATATGGGTAGGGCCCTATTCTAAGGCCCCATTTCCTATTTGAGTGAAATTTGGCTGAGGTCCAATTTCTATTTGCGTGATATTTGGCTAGGGCCCTATTTAGTATTTAGATCGAAATTTTGATGGGGCTTATTTTCCGTTAGATTTAAATTTGGCTATTAGTGTTAGATTGAAATTGGCTAAGGCTAGGAACATTTAAAGATTTTAAATGGCCTAAATTTTCAATAGGCGGGCCTCCATCATGTAGCCTGCTTTTAAAATCCTTAACTAAGGGCTAGAGTGGAAATAATAAGAGCGCTGCTAAATGCATTTGTCTAAGTCAACATGGTTTGTTTTTTGGTGTGTGTGTGTGTGTGTGTGTGTGTGTGTGTGTGTGTGTGTGTGTGTGTTTGTGTGGGGGGGGGGGTATTTGTTGTTGCTGCAACAGCAGCCAGGTATGCGAACCCTCCTCTTTTTATTTTTTAATTTTCACCTGTGATATAAAAAGAAAAAAAAGAAGGGTTAGCATCCAAATCTGAATCAAAACAGTTGAATTATGAACTTTAATTTATGTAGCGACATTTTAAGCATATTATTAGAGGTCCAGTATATAATTTTTGCATGTGGTTATACTTTTTGCCTTTTGGACTGATTGTAGAATTTTCTTGTGTGAACTTTTTTTTTTTAAATGGTGAAAAGATTGTCATGATGTCTTTCCCATATTTCTCGAACTGATGCCTCCTGTCTCTGTCAAATAAAGTATCTCCAAGTTTTTGTGAATTTCATGTGGTCGCGACTGATTTAAAAGGTTTCTTCTAATTATGATATAAGTCTGGATCATTTTCATTTTGTTACCTTTTGTACTTTATGTATATATCATGTGTTTACATTTGTGAAATTTATTCCTAAGAGTGAAGTTTCATATTTATGAGTCTTTCAATTGGTGCAGGTTACTACTCCATTATTAAAATTCATGGCAGAGTTTGTGTTAAACAAAGCTCAGCGATTGACTTTTGACTCATCATCTCCTAACGGAATTCTTCTTTTCCGGGAAGTCAGCAAACTAATTGTGGCTTATGGCTCAAGGATTTTATCACTTCCTATTAGTTCAGATGTTTATGCTTTAAAATACAAGGGTATATGGGTTTCATTAACCATTCTTTCTCGTGGTAAGTGTATCAAGAAACACTTTTATATGGACAGTGGTGTTACTTGTGTTTCTTCAATGTATAAGAACTGTAATAGGCAGTGCCTTTGTTTCTCAAATTACATTTGTGATTTTTGTGACATATATCTTAAACTGAATGTAACCTTTCAAAGCAATGGGGACGGTAAATCTCTATAATATGTATTGAAGTATAATGGCACTGGTGGTTCTTTTTCTTCGTCAGTTAATGTGATATTCATTTATTTTCACAGCATTGGCTGGCAACTATGTCAACTTTGGTGTGTTTGAGCTCTATGGTGATAGAGCTCTTGCTGATGCCCTTGATATAGCTTTGAAGATGTGTCTATCAATTCCTCTCTCTGACATTTTGGCGTTTCGGAAGGTATGACAGTTTGTGGGTTTGGTAGTGTTTGTTTGATCCTCTTCTATGATATCACTACTAGGGATGTGAGTGAGCTGAGTTGCTCAGCTTGTGGATTAAACAAGCCAGCATGAGCTCAAGTTGAGCTGAACTTAGCCCAGCTTGATCTTTTGCTTGAATTAGGTCAAGCTAGGTCTCTTTATCGGGCTTAGGCTTGATTAAGAATCAAGACCAACTAAGCAAGGCTTGAGGTCAACTCGAAAATGCTTATCAAGGTGAGCTCTTTATCTAATATCATTGGCACCACTTATACTAGGACATTTGAAGCACTACTTTTCATTGATTGGAAATAGCCTATAAAAAAACTTAGCTTTAAGGTGAGCTCTTTATCAAATATCCTTGGGACCAGTTATACTAGGACATTTGAAGCACTACTGTTCAATGATTGGAAATAGCCTATAAAATAACTTAGCTTTAAGGTTTTAAATATTAACACAGAAAAAAGTGTTGAAAAAATGTTCATGTAAACATTATTATTAGAATCCTATGGTTCGTATTCCGAATCCTAAGGTAAACAATTCATATCCTTGCAACGAATCCCATTTATAATTGAATCTTAGGATTTAGATGTGAATCTTATGATTCGATACTTATTTCATTAAATCTTACAATTCAAACAAATTGGTTGAGCGAGAATAGCTACGACTAGTAAGTTAATATTAATAATCTTTTACCTTTTTCCTTTCTTTCTTTCTTTGTTCTTTTAGCGTTTTTCTTTTAAAAGGTTATTTACTAGGTAATGAAACCTCTTAAGAATTTTTGCGGCTTTAGGGAGGTTTTAGAGATGAATAAAGAATATGCATTTGATTAAAGCGTTTGGCTGTACGTATGGGGCTTTGGCTATATCTTCCTTTTTTTTAATCTTTTTTTATATTTTTTTTTCTTTATGAGTACTTTCTTAACTTAAAGAGATATCCTTCTGTGTAAAATTGATTGTTTGGATTTTATTTTTATTTTATATTTTAATTTAAAGATAAAATAAAGAAATATTTTGATACCTTAAACTTGTTTAACTATTTACAGTTTTACACATATCATTTGTTATATATTAATATGGGTCCCCCATTGCTGAGCACCGGTGCTCGTGGCCTTCCACAAGGCCCTGTGTGTGGTGATGGAGGCTCGGATCATCATCCTAACCATTTGATCAACAGCCCACAAGTTTTCACCATCCAAACAAGTGCATAATTGATCCAACGGTCCAGTCCATTTGGATATGTGCTAAACTTGGGGAGAGGGGGGCAGGGGTGTTCCTTGTTTTATGGTCCATTCGGATGGATCATAAGATGGGCCCACTAGGTGTGGTGCTCAAAATAACTTGAGCACAAGTGCTTATCAGAGGTTTTCCCTATTAATAGATGTTATCCTGATGTCCTTGGTATGATTGTCTGGCAGACTTATTTGTCATTGTATTTATATTGCTATGAATGGGAAAATTGATGGATTATGAATAATTACTCTTTTTCTTTTTAATTTTTTATTATTTTTTAATTTTATTAGAAAAATAAAAAAATTTATGATTCACGATTCGATTCAATTTGTGGGTATAAACGATCTACGATACGATTCTGATTTTCAGAACAATGCATGTTAATAAATATATTGTAGACAGTTCTATTGCGAGAATATGGTCATTTCTAATGTTATTATACCTCATTGATGTACTTGTGAAAAATGTTATCAAATATCCTTGGAACCATTTATACTACAACATTTGTAGCACCACTATGCGTTAATGTGAAACAGCCTATATGAACAAATTGGTTATATATCAAGTGGTGTAGATTTTAGAGCTTTAAATATCAACACTGAAAGAAGTGTGGAAAAACATGGTCATTTAAATATATTGTGTGGTGCCATTTGTGATGATAGTATCATTTCTGATGTTATTAATTATTATTATTATTCGCAATTGATTTTCTTGTCAGAAATGTTGTAAATAAGTTGTTTTTTCTATGTTAAAAATATGTAGTATAACCTGATTAAATTACTTCCTATTTTTTTTTTTTTTTTCCCTTTCAGAAATATTTTTCTCTTAGCTTTTTTTTTTTCTTCTTCTTCAGCTTACGAGGGCTTATTTCGCATTCTTGGAGGTTCTCTTTAATAGCCATATTGTTTTCCTTCTAAATCTGGATACCAGCACCTTTTTGCATATTGTTGGATCCCTCGAATCTGGTCTTAAATGTTTGGACACCAGTATCTCATCACAGGTATGGCTCATTCTGATTATCCGGTTCTGCATTTGCACCTATAATCACTTTTATGTATTGCCCAAGTCTCTAGTATTAGTATTTTTTTAATTTTTAGATTGGTAATTTCCAATATCTTCATGTAAATAGAAAATTAACATTCTGTTCTATCTGACACGTGCTCTTGTATGGCTGTTTTTTTTTTTGGATGCTACACTGGTTCAAAAGTTTGATGCCTATAGGCAGAAGAGTTTTTCTTTTTCATATATATATATATATATATTCCCTTGTGCTTCGGTTTATGAACTTTGAATGTTTCTGCCAGTGTGCATCTGCTGTTGATAATCTGGCCGCTTTTTACTTCAACAATATTACGTCAGGGGAGGCACCTACTTCACCAGCAGCTGTCAACCTTGCCAGACACATTGCAGAGCGTCCCACTTTATTTCCAGAAGTAAGTTGCTGCATTGTTCTTTAGCAGAAATCTTGTTAATAGGTTACTTTATATCTTCTGGCTGCTCAATTCCGATATATTTTTATTAAAGTTTATTTTGGGTGGAAAAGTAGAGCTCGCTAGATTGATAGGATAAGCCTCTGGCGAGTGCCGACCGTCCTTTTTATGATGATGGTTAAAGTTGATTTTCACAAAATGGAGTAAATATTCCTCACTTTTCTTTCATTTGGTATCCATATGATTTGTACCATTTAATCTGGCACATTCCACAGATTCTTAACATTTATGTTTGGAATTTGCCTTTTTGCCAATACGAACTACATTTTTTTTAAATGATAACCAAAGTTATATTAATGAGGAAGAGAGATTACTGTTAGCACAAATGAAACCAGAACAGAAAAGAACATGTAGGTATAAGAGCATTATACTACACTTTGACGACGTCACAAAATGTGGGCATTAAAGGTAATGAGATGATCCATCCTCGCTTATATAAAGCATCTGCTGTGCCATTGACAGACTTCCTAATTTTCTGAACGATACCTGAGAGGAAGAAGAAAAATACTTGATTTCGTTGAAAAGGAAATGCAATTTTCTGGCTCTTTTCAGTCTTCATCTCGGAGATGGCATTAGATGAATCACTCTCCACAGTTAAATTATCTTCCTAGACTTCATCTAGGAAGGAACACGAATATATTCAAGAGCTTCCAATGTGGCCAACATCTCTGTCTCATTAGAATTCTTAACTCCGACATACTTAGAAAACATAAACAAAACTTCTCTATGATATCTATGAACCCCACCTATGCCAACCGGCCTGGTTTACCATATGTTGCACCATCCCCATTAAATTTCAGAAGAACATAAGGAGAATGCCAAGTAACCTTCTTCCTTAATTTCCTAGAACCTGATACTAAACTAGCTTCCCAATTGCAAAGAATCTTCCCAATTGTGTTGGATCTGAATGACGAGAACATGTATTGGATTTGGGTGCAAACTTTTCCTTGTTTAGGATTTATGTCAATTTCTTGAAAAGGTGGTTGATATCTTTTTTATGTATAAATTTATATTTCTGTTTATGTCTAATCTGAAATGTATTGTATATTAGTTGGAATGGGAAGTGCTTATTTCATCTGATGCAGTTCTGGTTTTCTGCACTTTTTATGGCCGAATGCCTATTATTCGTCTATTGTTCAACCCGCCTTCAATGTTGACACACACAAAGGCACCTTAGTCTCAGATAGCGTCTTGTAGGTAGTTTAGAAGGTTGTTAATGTGTGAGAGTGGATTGGTCATTACAATTTAGATTTGACATTTCATCCTTTTTGCCTGGACAGATTCTGAAGACCTTGTTTGAGATTGTTTTGTTTGAGGATTGTGGAAATCAGTGGTCTCTTAGCAGGCCAATGCTGAGTCTAATTCTCATCAATGAGCAGGTAATATTAGATGCTCCTAATTAGTTATTGAATGTCTAATTTTACTGTATTTTTGTCATTACTACTACTAAAATCTTTTGCTGTCAGTATGCTGTTAAATCTGGTCTCTTCATTATTGATTTGTGCACAAAGTCTTGCAAATTCTTAAATATTTGGCTTGGACATATATTCATGTGAGCTTTTTGGTGGAAAGATTTTCAAATTTATTTGTTCACTACAAAATGATGATGATGATGATGAGACTGTGTCATAGCCCAAGTACCAAAATAATGTTTTTTTTTTTTTTTTTTTTGGTTTTCAATAGACGCAACATGCATTAAAACTCTGTTGCTAGGATATTTTTTCCCTCCAAATGACAACAGAGGAATGAAGATGGGCATCACCACATTTGAAACAAACATATGGGTGTTGGTAAGGAAAGCCGTTTTTGGTTTTGGAAAAAAAAAATACGATAACGACCGTTGACTTTTAGGAAAACAGAGAAAGGATAGAAACCGACCGTTGACTTAATATGCTACTAGGAAGCACGAACACCTCTTCGGGGCCGGAGTGTCGGACACGGACACGCTCCGGACACGCTCCAACACATGTCGGACATGCAAAAAGGAGTGTCTTGTTTATTTTTTAATGTTTTTTTATTTCGGACACTCTAGGGACACGTGTCGGACACACTTGTCTCTTTTAATTGGAAAAAAAAATAAAGTTAGAGTAAAAAAAGAAAAAGCAAAGGGGTTTTTTTGTAAAAGGTCATAACTTAAAAGCAAAGGGCCATCCTTCTGCTGCCAGCCTGCCCTAATAACATTCGAACATCTTCCAGCGAAAAAGAAAAACAAGCAGAAAAGAGAAAAAAAAACGATCTAGAAGAAGAAGAAGAAGAAGGGAGGAGGAGGAGGAGGGAGAAGGAGAAGATCTTCCAGGTAATGCTTCTTTTTTTATTCTACACTTTCTTCCCCTGATACAAACAGTATCTGTCGACTGGGGTTGTGGGACCCCATGGCCCACTTGATGAGGGATTGGGACCATGGATCTAATGGAGGACCCATGGTTGACCACTGTAGCACTGGACCCATGTGCAGTGTGTTCCGATTGGCTCACCAATTTGTGGCATCAGATCTGAGAGGCGGAAGACCCTTTTTGCTGTTTGTTTTGAGACTGTGGGACCATGGGAACTATTTGATCATTGATCAAACCCAAGGATCTGCAGGCACACCCTTGGGCGACCCTAAGTAGTAGGTCAGATCATGGATTAGGCCAGTGGGGTCCACTGCCTCCCAGGCTTGTGCTGCTGTGTTCCAGGTGATGGGTTTTTGCTGTTTACATGAATCTAGAAAATCTGTTTTTGCTGTTTATATATTAAATCTGTTCTTTATATCAAATAAATTTTTATTTTTTTTTAAATTATCAGCTCTGCTTCTTCACCTCTGCGTGACAATTTGGAATTTAGGAATATGAGTTCCATTCCTGGCTCTAGTTCACACCCCTCCAATGAAGAAGAAATAAATAATCCTGTGGAAATATGTAACCAAGTTTGATAAAATTAATGGAGGGGGAAATATTACTTGGCAGTGTAATTTTTGCAATCAGATTAAAAAGAGCTCATACACAAGGGTTAAGGCTCACTTGTTAAAATTGCCTGGCTGTGGGATTGCTGCATGTTCACGTGTTACAACAAATGATATTTCTGAAATGCAAAAATTAGAGGAAGAAGTAAAATTAAGGATGAAGGCCAACAATGCACCAAAAAAGTACCTTTGCCTGTTCCTAATGTTTCAGTGAGTTCTAATTCTCTGGGTATGAATAGTATTATGCACGGAGGGTTTGACTTGAAGAAGAGAAAGACAAGTGGAAGTGGGAGTTTAAATCCAATTGACAAGGCATTTAATATAGGAGCTCGTGATCAATTACATGCTGAGATTGCTAGGATGTTTTATTCTGCAGGTTTACCATTTCACTTAGCACGAAATCCACATTTTGTGAATGCCTTCACTTTCGCTGCCAACAGTCCACTTGCCGGTTATGTGCCTCCTGGGTACAATATGTTGAGGACGAGTTTACTCCAAAGAGAGAAGGCAAACATTGAAAGATTATTGCAACCTATTAAAGGCACGTGGAGGGAAAAGGGTGTAAGCATTGTGAGTGATGGGTGGAGTGACTCACAAAGGAGGCCATTAAGCAATTTCATGGCTATTACAGAAGGTGTGCGTATGTTTCTTAAAGCTGTTGATTGTTCCGGTCAAACAAAAGACAAATATTTCATTGCTAATTTGATGAAGGAGGTCATTAATGATGTTGGGCATGAAAATGTAGTTCTAGTGACTACTGACAATGCTCCAAATTGTAAGGGTGCGGGGCAAATCATTGAATCACAATTTCCTAACATTATTTGGACACCATGTGTGGTCCACACCCTCAATCTTGCTTTGAAGAACATTTGTGCAGCAAAAAATGTTGAGAACAACCAATTGACATATAGCGAATGTAGTTGGATATCAGACATTGTTGGTGATGTTATGCACATAAAGCATTTTATCATGAATCACTCTATGAGGTTGGCCATGTTCAATGAGTTTGTTACTTTGAAATTGCTTTCTGTGGCAGACACCCGCTTTGCTTCAGCAATTGTCATGCTTAAGAGATTCAAACTTATAAAGCGGGGTCTCCAAGCTAGGGTTATAAGTGACAAATGGTCTTGTTATCGAGAAGATGATGTGGGGACGGCAAGATTTGTAAAAGAAAAGTTAGATGACATTTGGTGGGATTCCATTGATTACATTCTTTCCTTCACATCGCCTATTTATGATACGCTTAGAATCTGTGATACGGACAAACCTTGTCTTCACTTGGTGTATGACATGTGGGATACAATGATTGAAAAAGTGAAGACCACAATATTTAGGCATAAAGGGAAGCGGCATGATGAGTCATGTGGATTTTATGATGTGGTACACCAATTACTTGTTGATCGTTGGAACAAAAACAATACCCCACTCAATTGCTTGGCACATTCTTTGAATCCCAGTTGAATTACTTTCTTTTATTCTTACATCGTAATACACATTTTTTTATTATCAAGTAATTTTGAAATCCTTCTTTCTTTTGTGAAAGGTATTATAGCGACGAATGGCTTCATGAGGACCCGAATCGAGTTCCTCCACATAAAGATGTGGAGCTTTCTAGAGAGAGAAAGGAATGTCTTGTAAAATACTTCCCCACTTCCGAGGAGCGCACAATGGTTAATATGGAGTATGCCAATTTCTCGCTTAGAATGGGGGAATTTGGGGAGTATGATTCTTTACATGATCAATATCATGTGGATCCAACGAGTTGGTGGGCCATCCATGGCGCATGTGCACCCATGCTTCAAAGCTTAGCTTTTAAGCTACTTATGCAGCCTTCTTCTTCATCATGTTGTGAGAGGAATTGGAGTACTTACTCCTTTGTGCACTCCGTGAGAAGGAACAAGATGACGCCAAAACGTGTTGAAGACTTGGTTTTTATTCATAGCAATCTATGTCTTTTATCAAGAAAAACCCCACAATATATGCAAGGTGAGACTAAGATGTGGGATATTGCAGGAGATACATATGATTCCTTCAAGGATGTTGGGGTGCTTTAGGTTGCTAATCTCTCGCTTGATGAGCCAGAGTTGGAGACCATGGTCTTTACAAATGATGTTGATCGTGATCAAATTGATGGTGATGATGAGGCAATTGAAGTTGCATCAATTGAGTAAACTTTAGATGGAAATGGACTTCTTTTTTTCTTTTTGTATTTTTGGAATGAAGGGGAAATTGATGCTCCTCTCTTTTCTTTGTATGGATTTTATGGAACTATGGATATTTCATGTTTAATGATTATTATGTTTCAATTTTGTTTTGCTATTTGATAATTTGATATGTTTGGTAGTTGGTAGTTGGTACAATGGTACTTGAATTTTTATTTATTTGATTGCTAAATTGATTACAAAGTTAAAATGATAGTATCTTTTAGTTTATGATTAGATATATTATTATTATTATTATTATTATTATTAATTATTAACGTGTCCCCGACGTGTCCGTGTCCTACTTTTTTAAGAAATGCCATGGCGGCGTGTCCGTGTCGTGTCGTGTTCGTGTCCCATGTCCATCTCCGTGCTTCTTAGATATGCTACTACAAAATTATAATGTTGAGCAGAGAAATATTCAGCAAGAAAAGATCTGCAACAATCCCAAAACATGCTAAAGGTCACAATGAAATTCCCTTTTTGTACATCTAAAAGAAACCGAAGATGAAACTCTTTAATACAAATGAATCTAATTGATTCTGTATTGTAGAAATACTTGATTAGTAATTAATTATTATCTTCTAGACCAAATTTTCTCTCAAATAATTTTCTAGGTTAAACAAGGTGTGGATATCCAGACTCTCTCCTTTGTCGTTCTTCTCTCTTTAATTGATTTTGTTATGAGGTATAATGCTTTTATACCTTTGTTGCCCAATCCTTTGATTGGAGCTTCCTTTGTTTTGGTTTCCTCATTGTTAATGAAATCCTTCGGTGTCGATAAAAACAAAAAAAAAAAAAAAGATCCTGAAAATTTGGATGTAACCTTGAAACATCTTCTGGAAACTAGGAAATGAGGGAAACATAGTGTATTTATCTGAGAATCAGCTTGCTTGTTAAAAAAAAGAAAAAAAGGATGAAGAAGAAAGAACTCGTTATGAGAAAGTTGGACACAGCAGCTGATTTTCTTTCAGAGAAGTGGCCAAAATATGGGCCCTATTTCCTATCCAGGTGTGGTCCCATCAGTTTGATTATCAAAAGATAAAAAATGGTGTTTTGAATAATGTTAAAGTGGCCTCATTGACCTCATCTACACTCCTCTCTTACATTTGCTGACATCCAATATTTTGGCTGCAGATATTCAGTGACCTTAAGGCACAGATTTTGGCTTCACAGGTTATCTCCATATTCTATAAATTTATTTCATATATTAGCACCTGACTGTTTCATTTTGAATAGGGTAGTATATATTTGTTCTGATAGACTTAATGTTGAACAGTTCAGGAGATTTGTTGCAGGCTTTTTCTGTGTTATTTCTTGTTTACCTTTTGAGGCTTGACGAATCTTAAAAATGATCTGCCTGAAGAAGCTTACATTCAGATGGGTATTTTTTACAACAGGGACTTACAGTTCAAAGTTGTTCATCTGGTGGATTGTCATGGTGGATTAGCAAACACTGAATGTAGTCCTGTCGGCAATACTTGCCATCTGAATTTGGCCAGAAATAGAAGTGTCTCTCTCTCATATATTAACCTTTCTTGAACCGGGTAGCTGGGGGAGATAAGGATGTATGCCAGTGGTGCATCCGATTGCTTTCTAGTTTTCAGCCAGTGTCGTGTTCCATATCTTTTTGAGAGTTTTTTTTTTTTTTTAGGCTCTGATTTTCGCTAGTTAGAATCTCTCTGAGACACGAGTTGAGTAATTGAAACTTTTCTAGTAAGTTTGTGTTATGTTCTTATGTGACATTTATCTGTTGCCTTGCAGCCTTCGGACCAACAGCCCCGCATCTCCCTTTGCTTTGATAAGCTAATGGCTGATGTTACCCGGGGTCTGGATTCCAAAAACAGAGACAAATTCACCCAAAACCTGACTATGTTCAGACATGAATTCCGTGTTAAATAGCTTGGTAGCATCATCTTAGCAGTAGCTACTTCTGGGGGGAAAAGCCCGGCAGCTGCCCATTTCCCACAAAGGCGATCTCTGCAACTCATTATTCTTTCTGCAGTGACAGGGCAGGCTTCCCCAACTTCAATTTCACTATTTTCTGGATGGATATAATTTTTACTGTGTGTAGATGGAGAAGTGCCGAAGGTTGGTGGTGTTCTTGGCAGCTGTCTCCATGTGAATTCAATTGGAATGGTGGTATTATATGGTCTTATGCTGGGATTTGAAGTGATGCAGATATTAGGAGTTATTTCAACAAGTGGGCTTTACAGTATGCTGAAAACAAGCTCGTTGTTAAGCCGTGAAACATCCATTCTTTTTAGAAAATAGAAGAAAGGTGTAAATGGCTTGTTAGATATCCAGATAGGAGAATGATTACAAATTCTGTATAGTACCTTTCATTGATGCAAGTTGGAATTAATGTTGGTTGGTATTTTTTTGGCGCGTGGTGTAATCATGTACAGTATTCTTTGTTTTTTTTACTGAATGGTAACATGACTTGAACCAGCAATCAAATACATGACTTGAACCTGCAATCTCATAGTTTTTATGCTGAGCACAGCTCTCGTCTACTTGTATGCTGTGTTTTAAACGCTTTTGTTTCATAACTGCACTAGCATCCAGTTGTTTATGTTGGCCATGGAGCATGCAGGGTGTCGGCCCGAATTAATGCTGTTCTCTGATCGTGTGAACGTCCATTTGAGTGATCCAGTGGAACCATAGGAAAAAGGTATTGTAATGGTCTAGGGAGGAGCTCATTCATTTTGAACTGAAATTGTCGTCTTTTTCAAAAGTTTGTAGCCGAGTTCCAACTTCTTTGATAGTTAGAAAAAGTGATCTGACCATCGGTCAAGTTTGATTGTGCAGGTGATGATTGTATTTGAAATCTGAAAACTACATGATGTTAATAGTTATCAGCAAGGGCTTTTTAGCTTGTTTTGCTTATATGTGCATTTCAGCTTTTCTAATTGTATTTTATTTTTTTGGTTTGTGCTATAAAAATAGTTTATTTTCGATGATATGATTGTCACATTTGGGTGCTGAATCAGTTCCTTGAAGATTCAAAAAAGTAGCTTGCCTTACCTTCTAGTTTCCTCAAGTTGCGGGATAGAATCTTGCATACAGATTATGGAAGCAGAGAGGAAGTAGATGGACTCAGCATCTTAGTTACATCTGCTCATTGGTCTCTTCAATATACATTTTCCTAAATAAAATTAGCTTCAATATCATCATCATTGCCCATTATCATCATCATAGCCTTATCAACTGAACCTGGCCTCGACCCATGAACCCATTGTTCATATTATTCCTATTTATTACTGGGTTGGGTTAGTTTTTGATATTTTGAACCCGATCTGAAAAAACTTGAAACTTGTTATTTGACAGCTTCCTCAAGTTCCTCCTTCAGGTTTTATGAACATTTTGCATCACCTTGCATGATTTGTAGAAACTGATGCAAGTAAACCAAATTGATGACACTTCTAGACCCTAGAACCCTCTTATCTTGGAGTCTTCTCTTTAGTAACACTTGATTGATGCCAGAAAGGAATAACAAAAGGTTACTAGTGCCCAATAACATCATCAATACATTTTTGATAAGGTGAAAGGAAGCTCCAAGCTACTTTTTTATTTCAATGAATCTTTTTGAAGAAAATTCAAGCTTATACTTGATACACATTAATTTCTTCTTTTAAATCTTTCATATGATTTTCTTCATGAGATTTTTTTATTATATAACTTATCAATTTTTACAAATTTTAGAATTTTTGTTAAATCAAAAGGAATTTCTTGTTTGCAAAGAGTTGTGTGAATGCCTTGACTGTATGCAAAAAAAAAAAAAAAAAAAAATAATAATAATAAATAAATTTAAAAAAAAATAAAAAAAAATGGTTTAGATTTTAGAAGAAAGTTATTAGAATAACATCTTGTTGTAGTAATCTTCCTATGATGAATGAGGTGTGAACATATTTTCCATTTTTGCCATTAATAGACATTCCTCTACTATTTGTAGTCCCTCTAGTAAAATTAGATTTTTTTTTTTTTTTTTGAAAAAACTTTGTAAGGGTTAGTTCTTCTCCTATTCAATTACATGCTTTATTTTCGTATTCAGAGAACACACAACTCCAAGCTTTATATTTTCCACTGATTCAGAGATTGATGACTGGCTTGCTTTAATGATTTCATTAACCTCCCCTCTGGTACTTTTCTTAAGGTATCTGTTTGCATAATGCCATTTTTTTCTCGCATTGATAACAAGGTTGGATTTTTAAGTTTTGATTTCATTTGGCAGGTTTCCTTTCCAACTCTTCTTTTTGTTTTCTAAGATTCTTCCTATATGGTTATTGTTGATTAAAATATCTGTATTTCTAGTGTTTCCAACTTGAGGGATTTATTAGTGGTTCATATCCAAATGAAGACCAAAAACATCCCAATTATCTTTTACTATTGAGCTTTTGTTTATGTGATTGGTTTTTAACTTTAAATAGTTATTTATTGCCAATCCTACTTGATTCATCTTTTGAATAAGTCTACTTAGGTGTAGCAATTATAACTTAGGCTCCCATTGTTTTTTTGTTTTAAAGCATTTTTTTTAACCTTTTTAGCGAAAAGTGGGGAAGTTCAAAAATAAAATTTTCTTTTGAAAAATCTTCACCTGGGTTTTTTGTTGTTGCAAATACCTTAGTACATTCTGAAAATTTTCAGTGTGGCATTGAAGTTTTATTAATTGTTCTTTAATTGTTTTCTACAATATCTATATTTCTCTCAAAATGGATTAATATAGTTAAAGAAAAAGACAAAACTTGATCTCCTATATTTTCTCCTTAGGCGGTTCTAATTGGTCATCCTTTAGAGTCAGTTCTAACTTCTAATAGAAGTCCTAATAGTAATGGATGTCACTATTCTTTAGTGAGATAGTTTTACTCCAACCCTTTATTTGTTTAATGAATCATATTGTAATGGCTTTGAGAGTCCACTCTTCTGTATTATTGTTTATCATGAATGCATTTGCATACATCATTATGATATTAAAGGTGTGTAGTATTTGATATTCTGTTTGACCATAAATATCTCATTCGTATGGCAAGAATCCATCAAAATGTTGTCCTGTTAAGTCTTTTTTTTTTTTTTTTTTTTTTTTTTGAATTGGAGATATACACATGTGGGTCTCTAGTAGTAATCTTTTGTATTTTGATGTAGAAGTTGAGGTTTAAATGAATTTTCAAATGTTTCACTTTCTCTGTTGAGGCCACTTCATCAGAAGATAATATTTCCTAAAGGGCATTTATCATCTTTGATTTATCTTTTATTTCTATTATATTTAATCAAAGGGAGGGTTCATTATGGAAGGCCTCTTGAGAGTTTTAGAGGCTTTTTCTCTAATTTTATTCAATTAAAGGGTTCCTTTGATAGTAGCATTAAATTTTCATGATAGATGTTTGAGTGATTCTTGATAGTCATTCGTTTAATAGTGATTCTATTCTTTCTGTCTGATTGCCAATTGTATGCTAGTAAAGATTTACATAATCATCTTGCCCTACTAAGTAAGACAAGTGTTTAGTTTTAACTTGTTATACTTCTTGTTTTAGTCAATTATTGTTTGTTTACAAGGGAGGCTGTCTCTTTCTTATATTTAATTGTTTCAAAGGGAGGATGAATATATTTTACTTTCTTGTTGTTTGGAGTTTTTAAGGTTTGAGAAAGTTCTGTCATCATTACTGACATCTGGTTTATGTCTTTAAACCATTCAAAGAATAATTTATATCCTTTTTCTTTCTCTATCTGATCATACCATTGTATTAATATTCTTTCTCATTCGTATTTATTGATTTATTTATTTATTTTTATTTTTTTAAGCCAAGACTACAAGGATAAGATTTTATATTGCTTCTTTGAAGTTCTTTTATCTATAGAGAATTGGTTTTCATTTTCTTCATCTTCATCTTCATTGATAGTTGATGTGTTAATATTAAGATTTGCATTGCTTTGGGGTAAAGGTTTTTATTGAAGAAGGTTCTTCCTTTTCATATACTGGATATGCAACTCCAAAAGATTCATAAACTGGTTCTCCAGATTTTGCGGTTGATGGACCTATTGCAAACGATAATATAGAAAGTCTAGAGGATGAAAGGTGAATAGAGAGAATTATGGTTTACTAGAATAGAGAGAATTATGTTACTCGGTTTAGTAAACCAAATTTCTTCCTTTCCATTAGCTAGAAAGTCTAGAGGATGAAAGGTGAAAGAGAGGGTTATGTTTCTTGGTTTAGTAAACCAAATTTCTACCTTTCCATTAACATGTTTAATAACTCTCTCTCACTCTCTCTCTCTCTCACACACACACACAAAAGGGAGAGATGGAGGAAGAAAGCTCTATACCATTTGAGAATTAATAGTAAGGTGACCCGCTATGCCGAGGCATAGGGTGACTTTGCATTGAGAAAACTGAAGTAGAGTGGCACTACATCAATAGAAGGAAAAATCCCACTGTACAGAGGAAGTAAAGTGAAGTCACAAAGGCTAAATGTAAAAATAATGAAGGGTGAAATTGAATCCTTTTGAGAGAGAGAGAGAGAGAGAGAGGGAGAGAGAAGAAGAAGTGGGGGGCGGGGGTGGGGTTCTACCCAAGGGGATTGGGATTCCGTTCACCTATCATTCCCCTTCCCTGTTCCTATCTTTTAATTAAGTCTTTTTTTATGGCTGTTGCATGTTTGGATACAAGTTCTGGCTTAAAATAGTTCTTCTGCCTTTTCTATTGATGATTTTTACTGGATGGGAGCTGATGATGCCAAAAATGGGTTTCGGGCACCACCGGTCAAGTTTAGGGTAATTAATGTGAAAAATAGAGAGAGAATGAGAGAGAATGAGGTTTATAGTGGTTCGGTCAGTATGACCTACGTCCACTTTAAAATGGTGATTTTACTTTTCAAATGCGTAGCGATTACAGATGGAAAGATGGTGGTAAAGATCGTTTGCAAATAGCTTGCTTGCCCCTCAGTGCGGGTGATTTTATAGTCGTCCCCTAACAGAATGTTCAGCAGCGGACGTGGCGGAGTCTCCGAACCGCCCTCAACAGACGAGGTAGGTAAGATCTCCTTAAGACTTGGTAAAAGCAGGCTAAAGGTAACGACGCGCTGACTTCGTACGTCGTGGATTCGGACTCGGACCCGACCCATGACGAGTGGATCTGGCACTCAACACGGACTTGGGTCACTCCGCCTGACCCAACATGTCCGAACTGAATCTCTTTTCTGAAGCACGAATCTAACATTTTTGTATTCAACCCATTACAGACGATGTGAAAGATCTAATTCTCTGTGTTGATTTTTCCATCCCAGAATGTTGCAGTGTTCAAGTACTTAACTTTGACCTAATAAATTTTTCCATCCATCATGCCATTGGATGGATACTTCTATAGTTTCCCCATGAGTTCCAGATGAATTCTCTGGTGATTTTGTGAATTTCTTGATTGAGTTCTTTTAAGTAAACGATAATGATTACACCAACAGATGTGAAATGACGAGCGGCAGTTTTCACCTAGGTATCTAGAGCTCGAACCCTAGGCACGCAACCTATTTTCGCGTGTGCGGGCTTCCTTTCAACTTGTGTGTACTTTCTTCCCTCATGTTTGGGAGTGGGCTGTCTTTCCGTGTGTGTGCGGGGTCTCTCTTTTAGGCTCCAGCCCCCTTGGCTGGGTACCAGTAAAAAAAACAGATGTGAAATGACAAATTCGAGTTTGTCAGTTGCATTCTACTAGTATTCTTGATAGAATTGTAGCACTCCATCTTGCAAACCTGTTATTTATCATTCTCAAGTTCGATTGGATAAAGCCCACAAGAGAAAGCCTTTTTAGTGAAGGGGGAAGCCCAGATATTTAAACTGGAGGGTTCCAATGGAATGCCCATGATATCACTGATTGTCGATTGGCCATCCCTGTTGCAGTTAGTGAATTAAATATATATTTTTTTTTACCCCACTCAAGGGGGTTGAGACCCATGAGAGAGCCCGCACCAAGTGAGAAGGAAGCCCCACACAAGTGGAAAATGAGCCTGCACAAGCAGAAAGAGGTGACCTACCCAGGACAGCCAGGTAAGAACTGACGCTCCTTACCACTCGGGTAAAGAGCCGTTCTTAATACTTAATGTTTTGATTTACTTCAAAGGCTGAGTACTTATGAGAATCTCTATGGAAAAGTCTCAAATGACTCGAATTTCTAGTGGAGGCTTCACAGAATAACATGATATCTTTGGCAGAAAGACTGTTAGAATTAGTGATATTCTCTTTTTTTAAAAGTGGTAATTCAGTTGGCCTATGACCACGGTTTGCATCCGAAGGTTATAGGTTCGAAACTACACTACCACACTGGGACTACAAGGGAGTTTACTTGGCTTCCCTCTGGGCCCAGAGGGATTAGTCCAGCCCAAAGGTTGGGAACTCCTCCGATAGAAATAATAATAATAATAATAATAGAGGAAGGATACCATTTTGTTCCATGGTGGAGAGGACTCCTGTGAAAAATTCCATTACTACTGTGAAAATCAGAGGGGAAAAGAGGCAGCCTTGTCTAAAGTGCTCTTAAAAAATCCTTGGGATGAATCCATTGATAAAGACCGAGAAAGATGGATTAGTAATGAAACATGATAAGGCTGGTCCAATGAGGAGGGGCATTAAAAGAAATGAATGCTCCTTTATGAAGTCCCAACTAATAGCATCAAAAGCTTTCCATAGGCCAACTTGTAAGAAACTATATATCAACCCAAAAGCTCAAGTTGATAGGGAATGGTGTAACAATGTATATTAAGATTACAACACAAGTTTGAGAAATTGCTTATAAACGAGAAGATCCAGATAAAATAAGCATTCTCATGATAAGTTCTCATTCAAGCAAGTAAAAAATGGCCCTATATCAGAATTATGATTTTTGTAGTTCTTGCTCCAGTTTAATTTATTATAACATCACTAAATTCTGGCATAATTTAATTTTTTATAGTTTGTAGGTTAAGCTGTGAGGTACCCCATATGTTATAGATTGTATTGTAACAAGCAATGGTCAAAGTCTAGGTTGCATGATTATAAGGATATGCATTGGATAGCAAATCCAAAACATAAGATTATTGGATTCTGCATAATGTTTCAGTACTTCTAAAATGAAACTATACTTTAAAAAAGAAATAATGTGGGTACTATCAAAATGTTGCTAATTTCAAGAATTTCTAAAAATTCGAAAATCAAAAGTTTAAGCTTGGATAGACATTTTCTTCGCTGTACGCTGTAGGTTTGTAGCTCAGTTGATTAGGGGACATGGGTGTAAGAGTAAATGAGCTCAAGTCCCTAACGTATCATAAAAAAAAAAAAGTCCACTGCGGCGGATAGGATGAAAAGCCTAGAAGGAGAGAATTCTCTATCCAAAACAAAAATATGCTACTGAACATGCTACTATTATTCATATACAAGAGCAGAAATATACAGAGTGTTTCAAATTGAAGAAAGCAAGTAAACAAAAGGGATAAATAACCAGTAGTAGTAACATATTTTAGGCATACATCACATGAATGGTTTGCGCTGCTGAAAGGTGAGACTTGGATATGGTTCCCATTTTCTATCTGAGCCCTGCTACCTGTCCCGGGTTCTGGACCGAACCCGGGACAAACTGCCCCCTTAGGGGCGTTGGATCCCAGGAGGTTCGGTCCAAACTGCCCCCTTAGGGGCGTTGGATCCCAGGAGCCCTGGGATCCAACGCCCCTAAGGGGGCAGTTTGTCCCGGGTTCGGTCCAGAACCCGGGACAGGTAGACTTTTTGTTTCTATCTTCTAGGCAGATGACACTGGTAGTGAAAGGCCCCCAAGCTGAGGGTGTTAAGTAATAGATGCAACTGCCCTTTTAGATTTCAGGAATGAGGAAAGTCTCTCACATAATGATGCTGATAAAAAAAAAAAAATCCATCACCTAAGTTTTCAACCTTCACCAAATTCTTCCTTCTTAAATCTAACTTGTATAAATAAAATGCCACAGGACAATTGAAATGCTCTCCTTCTTTGTATCACTTTAACAAGGAAAGGCGTTAATGGGGCCGATTTTATGATGCATCAAGTCTTCACTTATCCAGATGGATTGGACCGTTGGATCGAAGGTCAAATTTTTTTATTTAATATAAAATCATTAAATTTGTGGGCCACAGATGAAAAGATTAGGCATGGGATCAACCCCAAACTTGATATATAGGCCCATTCAAGATGTCTCTCTTCATCCCCCTAAGTCCCATGATAAGTGGGGCCCTAGATGGGCCCAATTAAGTTTGTCCCTCACCACACATGAATGTCTTTGTGGTGAGTCACATGAATGTGTGCCTCATTTATTTATACCACTTTTTGTTAACGACCATATCCCACATCGGAAGAAGAGACAACAGCCTTGTAGGAAGTCTAAGCAATAAAGCAATGTCTGGGGGTAGATGAGAACTCATACCTTTCTCGGCCTTTTGGCTAAGATCAAGTGTAGTATCTGTTCTTATCAGTTTAATATCTGATACGTGGCCCATTGGGCCACATGATATTAAATTAATTTTTCTTGGGGGAGGGCCCACCACAGTAGCTTGCTGCTGGGGTCCTCATGCGTTGCCTATGTGTTGCACTATTGCATGGGCCTGGCGCACCCCTCCAAATCAGTTTCAAAATATTGGGTCCATTTCGTCATTGGCCCTTGTGATGGACCAACATGGGCCAAGTTTTAGACTGACCCAGCCTAAGGTTCAAGCCTCCCAAAGAGGACTCTGATTGAGTTGTACCCTGTCTGGCCCAGCCCATGAACTCCTAAAAGTACAAAATGAGTCTTTTATACAAATGATCTATACTTCCAGCCAACAAACAATGCCTTGACCAATACAGTGCATCATATAGCCACAGATAGTTTTTCTATTTTTTCTTCCTCTTTTTAAAGTGGACTCATTTGAGACATAAGTACAACTACATAAAACAAGTTCTTTTTTTAATCTGTAAAGATTTTATCTAGCAAAAATGAAGTACACAATCTGTATATGGTACAAGAGGAATATACTGATAGAAGCTGTGATTTTTCAGGCAAAACCACCCCTCAATGAAAATAAGAAAACAGGAAAAAAACTATATTCAACTCTAGCAATCTGTGAAAACAAATTTCCCATATGCACACAATTTGTATATGGTTTTTTGTCATTTAATGATATGGAATAGTAACTTTCAAAAAGTAGAGGTGTTCTTTAAATATGATATTTTTTTATTTAACCTATTTTCTTTTATTGTCTCTTGAAATGACCCATCACCTTTACTAGTAACAAATATCCTCCCACAAGTCATACCAATCAGAATTTTCCAACAGTTTCTTATTCATTTTTTTTATTCATTCTAAAACCAGTCTATATCCTCACAGTTTGTTCACAGGCTGCACAATCCATATCCAAATTGCTATGTTGTTCTTTCTTTTTCCTAATTTCTTTTTTTGGTCTCAACTATATCATCCATCCAGGGTGATGGACATTATTCCAAAGGAGAAGAAAACCCCATTTGAATAAACAATAACCGTTTGGTAATTTACTTTTAAAATAAAGTGGAGTGAAGTGAAATAAAAAGAATGAATAAAATATAAGTGAGTTATGATGGTATTTTATTTTTAGTTGTTTGAGATGGAATATTTTTTATTTTTTTTTATGGGGAAATGGAGTTTTTTTGTCTTTTAGTGAGTAAATGTAGTTGTTTTTTGACTTTTTTTGGAAAAGATGGAGGGAATTTTGGTAAAAAGTGCTTTTGATGAGATGTTTAACTTGACTTCACTTCACTTAACTTGACTTCACTTCACTTAACTATATTAGTAAAATTACCAAATGGACCCTAAAGGAAAATCTTCTAATTCCATGATCAAATATTACATAAATATAAGATTTCTTCTCCTTTGAATTCCGGCCTGGATTCAACCCAGATTGATGAAGTGAAGGCTGAGAGTCAGCAGTCAGCACCAATTCTTTTGCAGCAATTTCCCTTAGAATTCAACACCGAAGGCATTCCAGAGGAGTCTTGATCAAGGCAGGCTTGGATTCTGCACCCAACTCAGAATATGCACACACACATAGGAGAGGGCGTATAAGTTTCATTGTTATTCATGGTGTTTGAGTGGTGTTGTCTAATGAAGTCATTGGTTATCACTTTGTAAATTTTGGTGTTGGGTTGATTAGACAACACTGTAGAGAATCCTACTAGGACAAGTGTTCAACTTATTTTGCATTCTATTTTAAGTTAGTTGCTTTCTAGACTCTAGTTGTTATGGAATTGTATGTTTATTTTGGATTTTGGAAGCAGCTGTGGAGGGGAAAATGGAGACATAAGTCCAAAATTGGGATGTTGTGAATTGTAGGGAGGCAATAAAGCCATAAAGCCTTTGTATATTTTGACTACTTCAACACCATGAATAACAATGCAAACACCATGATTTCTCTGATTTAAAGTTGAGAGACAGCCGGAGAACAAAAAAGAAAAAAAAAAACGTAAATCTCTCTTTCCTTGAGCCACATCAGCACAGTGGGCCCATTTATTACTCTAAAAGACACGCCAACTTTTTATCTCTCTTTCAATCGATTCATCTCTTAAAAAAAAAAAAGGAAACACTTCTTTCATATCTTTAAACAATTTTTTTTTCCCTAAAACTCTCTATCACAGCATCACTGTAACATTTCTTTTCCGCACATCTCCCACCTAATCTCCCTCTCCTCTCTTTGCGTCTCTTTATTCCGCACATCTCCCACCTAATCTCCCTCTCTTTGTGTCTCTTTATTCTAACTCAAAGATGGAGAAGACCTAAATGAGGCAATTGCATGTACAATACGAGGCACAATATCATAATAAATTTACAAGAAGACAACAAAAGTGAGAAAGAGGCAATTTTCCACATGTTTTTTTCTTTTCTCTCTCTCTCTCTGTTGCTCCTTATATAGGATAGATTTGATTTCAATAATAGGAGGGCGGTTGACCGTGAGCCAGGATTCTACTCATAAAAGTAAATTTGACGATGATCTTGAATGATCTGAGATAAAGCGTCAGAATTAGTTTTTTCCGTTGCAGTTTGTTTTTCATTATTTGATTTGTTTAATATGTTTTTCATTCAATATACGTCCATCTATCAAAAAATATATATATATATATATTATAATTTTAATAAGCCTATTTATGACCGGATTGCATGAAAGGGATTTATATGAAAAGGATATTAATTTTAATATATTATTCAGTTACATGAGACTTAAGTTGTGCATTGCACAAGGGCCCTCTCCGACGCGCGCACGTGCATATTCTGAGTTTGGTGCAAAATCCAAGCTTCCCTTGGTCAAGACTCCTCTGGGATGTCATGGTTACTAAAATTAGGAAGAGTTTCGTTGACGATGTTTTTAGTCTGAACTTTTTTTTTTTTTTTTTTTTTTTTGCTATCGGAGGGTTCTCATCCTTTTGGGTTGGACTAATCCCTCCGGGCCTAGAGAAAAGCCGAATAAACTCCCCTGTAGCCCTAATGTGGTAGTGCAGTTTCGAACCTACAACCTCCAGATGCAAACCGTAGTGCTAGAGCTAACTGAGCTACCCCTTAGAGCTTTTTTAGTCTGAACTTTAGCCAGCATGTTTGGATGGGCTCTCTCATGCACTGTACCTTCTTTTTTTTTCATCTTAATGATATCATCCATTTACCAAAAATTAATTCCATCTATAGACCAGATCATTATATGTTTTACATAGGGGTGCTCATGGGTCGAGTCAAGTCTGGCTAGGGCATATACAAACCCAACCCTAGTTTAGTAACACAGGCCATATTCGGCTCAAGCCCAACATGGGCCATAAATTTCAGGCTCAAGCTCGGCCATTCGAGTCAATCGGGTTACAATGGTCTTTCTAGAAATTATTTGGGCGATTTTATATAAGCATTCCCTATTCAGACTCGGCTAGGCTAGGCTTTGGGCTTTCTATCAATTAATCAAAGAATGGTTCAAATATTAAATGGGCTCAAATTAGCCAGGCCGGCCCATCCCATGAGCACCTCATAATTTTACACATGTAAATCCATGATATCACTCTAATGAAATTTAAGCCACATCGGCTGTGATTTTTTTTTTTTTTTTTTTGACTATCAGAGGGTTCTCAACCCTTTAGGCTAGACTAATCCCTCCGAGCCCATAGGGAAGCTCGATAAATTCCCCTGTAGCCCTAATGTGGTAGTACAATTTCGAACCTATAACCTTCGAGTGCAAACCGTGGTCCTAGACCAACTCAATATCCTTAGGATTTTAGTTCTGGGATACATGATTTGAGTTGAATAAAGACCTCACCTAAAACTAACGACATGACCAGACTTTGCATTATCTATGGGCAGCAATGTGTCAAGAAAAATGACTTCCATTCATACCAATTAAGTTAAAGTCAATTTGCATAATTTTTTTTTCATCAACAAATTTATTTTTGCATAATTTCTGCCTAGAAAATATGCATAATTAATATAACGCACATAACCTATTTAGTAGGTCTGATTGAGGTAAATTAAAATATCTAAACCATTTAACTAATTCATATCTAAGCCCACTTAAATTATTTCATAATTTAATATATTGCCATTTAAAATAGTTTATTTCAAATTAAACAAGTCATCTTATATTGGACCCCTTTTTTCCTTTACACGGGAAAACTGTTCTAGTCCTAAACTAGTCTAATCTGTAAACCAAGGGGTCGAGGACTGAGGAGTTAGCCATGAGATCTTCCATGCACTAGATGCTCTATCTAGGTATCCTATATCTGCCTACACCTCTTCCACCGTTCAAGTACACACCACTGCCTTGTCCTCTTAGTACATTTACTTCGAGAACTTTTATTATTCAAAATAAATTATATATAGGCTCAACTTCCACGTGTAGACACTTTTACCTTAGCCCAAAAGGTGTGCTCACTAATTCTATGGATTTATACACATATGAATAGACTAAATCGTCGGATCAAGGTTCAATATTTACGGTTTTATATAAAGCCACTAAACTTATGAACTACCGATAAAAGAATTAAAGGCATTAGATTGACTTAAAATTTAATATCGAGGATGATTCCAATTGGATCTTTCTATCCCCTATCCCATGGATCATTGGGCCTGTTTGGATAAGCTAAAAATAGAGTAAAGTGAAGTTAAATGGGCTCTGACAATCTAAAATTTAATCTCTACCCCATTCGGATGAATCTGGCCCGATAGATGAAGTAATGTTGTGAGCCATATGTACTCTATATCACTTCAACTCTAAACACTTCAATTTTCTTAAGTAAAAGTGGATTTTTTTTTGGCTAACGGAGGGTCCTACCCTTTGAGCTGGACTATTTCCTCCGGGCCCAAAGAGAAGTCAGGTAAAACCCTTATGGCCACTAGATGGTAGCACAAGTGGATTCAACCTTTGGCTCCTAAAGAGAGGAGAATCGGCGTTGATACCAAGACCTCTAACTCCGGAAGAGGGAAGAACCGTAGTCCTGACCACTCGGCCAACCACCTGCGGTTGTGAAACCCACTTCATTGTGCTCCACTTCTCATATATCCAAAACGGGCCTTTTAGTAGGCCCAAAACATCCCTAATTACATCCCAAAATGCCAAAAATACCCCCATCTAGGTCGGCTAGCACTAGCAGTTCCCAATTCCCATCCTTTTCCTCTTTATGTAAAAACTTGCGGCCTTATCTACTTCTGTTTCGACGCATCCACAAACGCAGGGAGAAACGAAGAAACAGCTGAAGATTTCTTCTCCAAATAAAAGACGACAAGAAAGGTTAGTGTGATTTTCTCCATCAAACCCTAGCTTTTCTTCTCTTTCTCTCTCAAAACCCTAGCTATCTTTCTAGGGTTAGGGTTTTCCATGCTTTTCTTGTAAAGTCCTGAGAATCTAGGGTTTGATTTTGACTTTAGAACGAGTTTACTTCCACTTCGAAATCTTCCAGATCTCCCTGTTTCTGATTCACTTCCTGATCCGTCTTCTGTTGTTTTAACAGATTGGGATTTAGGGTTTTAAATCATAAGGAGAAGAAGAATTTGGGTTAGGGTTTTGAATTTTTGTGGGTTGGATAGGAAGAGAAAAGATGGAGACAATCGATGCGGACATAGCTAAGATCCAAGAGGAGAGGAGGAAGAAGGAGGAGATCGCCTCTCTCACTACGGTCACCTATGATTCCGATCTCTATGGTATTGGCAACAGATTCGAGGGATACGAGCGCTCGATCCCGGTCAATGAAGATGAGGAAGATCAAGATGTGGGCGAGCGCGAGGTCGCCAGGAAGCTGGCTTCATACACTGCGCCCAAGTCCGTGATGAAGGATTTGCCGAGAGGAATGGGCGGAGACGATGATGATCTTGGGTTTAAGAAGCCGCAGAAGATCATTGACAGGGAGGATGATTATAGGAGGCGAAGGCTGAATCAGATTATCTCGCCTGAGAGGCACGATGCGTTCACGGATAAGACGCCTGACCCGTCTGCAAGGACTTATGCAGATGTTATGAAGGAGGCGGCGTTGAAGAGACAGAAGGAAGAGTTGTTGAGAGAGATTGGGAAGAAGAAGAAAGAAGAGGAGGAGAAGAAGGCTTCGGAGAAAGATTCTGGGTCTGTGCCTGTTCAGCCTAGTCAGAAGAGGAGAAACAGGTGGGATCAATCTCAGGAACAGGATGCTAGCAGCAAGAAGGCGAAAACAACGACTGGGTCGGACTGGGATTTGCCCGATTCGACGCCGGGGATTGGGAGATGGGATGCTACCCCAACTCCAGGGAGGGTGGCTGATGCTACCCCGTCACTTTCCCGGCGGAATCGTTGGGATGAGACACCAACACCAGGCCGCCTGGCTGATTCTGATGCGACCCCAGCTGCCGGTGGAGCCACCCCTGGTGCAACCCCGGCTGGCATGACATGGGATGCAACGCCGAAGCTGGCCGGGCTTGCTACTCCGACACCAAAGAGGCAGAGGTCGAGATGGGATGAGACTCCTGCAACTATGGGGAGCGCAACGCCTTTGCCTGGTGCTACCCCTGCTTCGGCATTCACTCCTGGTGTGACCCCAGTTGGTGGAGTCGACCTCGCAACTCCAACCCCTGGAGCTATCAATCTTCGTGGTGCTATCACGCCTGAGCAGTACAATCTTCTGAGATGGGAGAGGGACATTGAAGAAAGGAACAGGCCACTGACTGATGATGAGCTCGACGCAATGTTCCCACAAGAAGGATATAAGATTCTGGATCCGCCAGCGTCGTATGTTCCTATCAGGACTCCTGCTAGAAAGCTTCTTGCGACTCCTACTCCTCTTGGTACTCCTCTGTATTCAATTCCTGAAGAAAATCGTGGCCAACAGTTTGATGTCCCAAAAGAAGCACCTGGTGGGTTGCCTTTTATGAAGCCAGAGGATTATCAGTACTTTGGCGCATTGCTGAATGAAGAAGATGAAGAAGAGCTGTCGCCAGAAGAACAAAAGGAGCGAAAGATCATGAAGCTTTTGCTTAAGGTTAAGAATGGAACTCCTCCACAGAGGAAAACGGCTCTGAGGCAACTTACAGATAAAGCCCGAGAATTTGGAGCTGGTCCACTGTTCAATCGGATCCTTCCATTGCTAATGCAGCCTACTCTGGAAGATCAGGAGAGGCATCTTCTTGTGAAGGTCATTGACAGAGTTTTGTACAAATTGGATGAGCTGGTTCGTCCTTTTGTACACAAGATCCTCGTGGTGATTGAGCCGCTGTTGATTGATGAGGACTACTATGCCCGCGTAGAGGGCAGGGAGATCATATCAAATCTCAGCAAAGCAGCTGGATTGGCGACAATGATTGCTGCCATGAGACCGGATATTGACAATATTGATGAATACGTTAGGAATACTACTGCAAGAGCATTCAGTGTCGTTGCCTCTGCATTGGGTATCCCTGCTCTGTTACCATTTTTGAAGGCTGTTTGTCAGAGTAAGAAGTCTTGGCAAGCTCGTCACACTGGAATTAAGATTGTACAACAGATTGCTATTTTAATGGGCTGTGCAGTTCTTCCACATCTGAGGTCCCTTGTAGAAATCATAGAACATGGTCTCAGTGATGAAAACCAGAAAGTGAGGACTATCACCGCACTGTCACTCGCTGCACTTGCGGAGGCTGCTGCCCGTATGGTATTGAAAGCTTCGACTCGGTGTTGAAACCTCTGTGGAAGGGTATTAGATCGCACAGGGGGAAGGTTTTGGCAGCGTTCTTGAAATCAATTGGTTTCATTATTCCTCTCATGGACGCTATATATGCAAGTTACTACACCAAGGAAGTGATGTTTATATTGATCCGCGAGTTTCAATCACCAGATGAAGAGATGAAGAAGATTGTACTAAAAGTTGTAAAGCAGTGTGTGAGTACTGAAGGAGTGGAGGCGGACTATATCCGGAGTGACATTCTGCCAGAGTTCTTCCGAAACTTCTGGGTTAGAAGGATGGCACTGGATAGAAGAAACTATAGACAGCTTGTGGACACGACTGTAGAAATTGCCAACAAGGTTGGTGTTGCTGATATAGTGGGAAGAATTGTTGAAGATCTTAAAGATGAGAGCGAGCCATACAGGCGAATGGTGATGGAGACAATTGAAAAGGTGGTTGCGAATTTGGGGGCTTCAGATATTGATGCGCGGTTGGAAGAGCTTCTGATTGATGGGATCTTGTACGCTTTCCAAGAACAGACCAGCGATGATGCTAATGTGATGCTCAATGGGTTTGGTGCAGTGGTTAATGCACTGGGACAGAGGGTCAAACCCTACCTTCCCCAGATTTGTGGTACTATTAAGTGGCGGCTGAACAACAAGAGTGCAAAGGTAAGGCAACAAGCAGCAGATCTTATTTCAAGGATTGCAGTTGTCATGAAACAGTGCCAAGAAGAACAGCTGATGGGTCACTTGGGAGTTGTTTTGTATGAGTACTTGGGAGAAGAATACCCTGAAGTCCTGGGATCTATACTTGGAGCGCTAAAAGCTATTGTCAATGTGATTGGTATGACAAAAATGACTCCTCCCATAAAGGATCTTCTTCCACGCTTGACACCAATTTTGAAGAACAGGCATGAGAAAGTCCAGGAGAACTGTATTGATCTTGTTGGCAGAATTGCTGATCGTGGGGCTGAGTTCGTTCCTGCGAGGGAGTGGATGAGGATCTGCTTTGAGCTCCTGGAGATGTTGAAGGCTCACAAAAAGGGAATCAGGCGTGCTACTGTCAACACTTTTGGGTATATTGCAAAAGCAATTGGGCCGCAAGATGTCTTGGCAACGCTGCTGAACAACCTGAAGGTGCAAGAGCGTCAGAATCGTGTCTGTACAACTGTAGCTATTGCAATTGTTGCGGAAACCTGCTCGCCGTTTACTGTGCTACCAGCTCTGATGAATGAGTATCGTGTTCCTGAGCTAAATGTGCAAAACGGGGTTTTGAAATCTCTCTCTTTCCTTTTTGAGTACATAGGAGAGATGGGGAAGGATTACATTTATGCTGTGACACCATTGCTTGAGGATGCTCTTATGGATAGAGATCTGGTCCACAGGCAGACTGCTGCCTCTGCTGTTAAGCACATGGCTTTGGGTGTTGCTGGGTTGGGATGTGAGGATGCTTTGGTCCATCTGCTGAATTACGTGTGGCCAAACATTTTCGAGACATCGCCTCATGTTATCAATGCAGTCATGGAAGCGATAGAAGGGATGCGAGTGGCGTTGGGTGCGGCTGCCATTCTGAACTACTGTCTTCAGGGGTTGTTCCATCCTGCCAGGAAAGTCAGAGAGGTGTACTGGAAGATTTACAACTCGCTTTACATAGGAGCACAAGATGCACTTGTGGCGGCTTATCCAATCTTGGATGACGAGGGGAATAATGTATACAGCAGGCCAGAATTAATGATGTTCGTCTAAGGCGTGTAGGGAAAACTAGAAGAAGCTATTAAAATCTAATTTTGAGATGCTATTGGGCATTCTGATGCTACCGAACTTATGGATTAGGTGTCTCCATTGAACTGGCGAATGACTGCATATTTTGGGTTCACAGTTAGGGTATTTTCTTCTACTCAATAGCTCTCCATGTCTATGCTGTTTTAGACACCTTAGCGGTGGATGGTTGTGTAAAACTTTCTAATTACGATGATCAACTTTGGTTTTTCTATTCTATTTAGTATGGTGGTCTTATTTTCAGTCTATCTAGTATATTATACATTTTTCAGGTTGACTAGGTGGTCGTAATTTATGCTGCGCAGTGGTAGTTTGTTTCTTTGCCTGAATCAGTTGTGTGATTGCTTGCACTCCCCTTTTATCAATTCAGAAAAAGGAGAAATATCATGATGCTCAGCTCCTAGTTATGGCATTTTTATATTCAGGTTAGTACTATAGCATAACATCCCATGCTTAGCATGGGTTTATCCAACTTCTATATGCAATGTAGCAAGCAAATAAATTACTTTTCTAGTGGAAATTGGTGTTGTAAAATGTGCTCCACACTTCTATAATGTATTCCAAACATGCTTAACTTTTGTCCATCCACAATCATACTCAGACCACATCAAAATGGATGATGAATCTGATTTTCACTTAAAACCTAATCTAGTTAGGAGTGCTTGGGTAAAATGCTACTATGATTATATATCAAGTGAAAGACCCCAAATGTTTCAACAAATTATGTGAATTCTACAAAAAAAATAAATAAATAAATAAAAAAATGCTACTTAATTTCTTTTCTCAATGTTTTGCATTTGGTTTCTGACTTACTTGAACATTGTTATTGAAGTATCCAAAGGATGTCTCTTATTGGGCCTTTTGTTGATCCTGAACGTCCATATTTTACATTGAACGTGAATCAGTGAATCATTATGTTGTTTCCTTCTTAACTATCAATTTGGACTAGCAAAAGATGCCCGTGCTCAGCACGGGTGAATAACCAACCAACATACACAAAATTTGTAGAAAAAGGATGTGAGTTGCATATGGTAAAAAGGAAAGTAATGAAATAACAAATATTTCACTGCCTCGTGTTCTTTTACTAACTATGTTCTCCTTTCCTTGTCACAAATATATATACAAAGCATATTATTTTTCAAACCATATCACACGATATTATCTTATGACAAGCGACCTTGCAACAATTATATAGGTCTCATCTGCACAAGCTCTAATTAATTATTTCTATTATGGGAATTCATATTTCTGAAGCAAGCGGCTTACCAGCATTTAATTCGGGTAATATTATCCAAGTTGCACTCATAGTTTCTTATCATGGGTAGAGTTCTACTTGAGAAAAAAAAAAAAAAAAAAAACAGAACTATCAGGGTTGCAAAACTTAGTCTTTTGGGGTAAGTATTTGCAGACAAATAATACTTTTAAAGAGTTGTGACAGTGGCAATGGCAACAGAGAATAAAAACAATTACATGTATCAAGTTCGACATATTTGAATATAAGTTAAAAACAGAACATAAACAATTACATGTATTAAGTTGAACAGGTTTATGACTACTTAGAATCCAATAGAATTCTAAAAACCAAAATCCCCAAAAAAAAAAAAAAAAAAAAAAAAAAAACGTACCCTCCCAACATCCGTTCATCTAAAAACTCTTTCCTTCCAAATCCTAACTCAAACATAAGTTCATCCATTTTGAAATTACCTGATTCTAGTTTGCTATGGATGGCTTCAACAACCCATTGAAGAATCTACGACCAAATATTCCTCCGATTTCACAAAGTAGTTGAGGGCGACTTGCTGGCAGAATTCCTGTGCATATTCCCCACAAAATTTTGTCCCCTTTGTCCCCTTGATGGATATGATGTAGCCGTCACAGAGTGGAAAGCCGATTGTGTCATGTAGTTTTTTTGAGGGCAATAAGAACTGACAAATAAGTGACTCTACACTTGGGCTACCGGACCAAGGATTTGGCCTGCATCACCTATTTAAAAGAATTATTGTTTAAATACATTTACCAGATCTTCTTATCTTTTTTAGATGGATTAATGTTGATAGCTCTAATCATCAAAATTACAAATTTATAGCAGCTGAGTCCCATGGATTAGGGGCCTTCTTTGTCTTTTAGACTGTGTGGTGGTGGTTCTAAATGTTTGCTGCAGGAAATATATATATATATATATATATATCTTTGTGCAATTTCTGTTTTCTTTAGTGCATTGATGAGATCCTTTCTTCAAATATGTTTAAACCAAGTGCAATTGGAGACATTCAGAATTTTTTTTATATAGATCATTTGCCTTGCTAAAATTTCTTGTTCTCTCTGTACAAGACATAAGATTTACAGGTGTATGTGAGTTATCTCAATATATATAGGATCTGAGGTTCTCTTGTTACCAACCAATGTTATTAACGCGTGTAATCTGATCATGGCCAATATTGCTTAAATCCAAAGCTGGAAGAGCACCATGAATAATATGCACAATAATCTAGGAGTTCTTTTTTTCCAATTAACATCTGAACCTAATACCCACACCCTAAAAGGTAAATTTGTATTCAAAAGAGAGCCAAAACCACGTTCGAAACTTGTGTTTGGGAATTAGAGTGTGATTGTCAGACAAGAAACATCTGCATTTTTTTTTTAGTTTATGTGTGAAGACTGAGTTCTCAATGGAATATATATATATATATATATTATATAATTAGAGTGTGATTGTTGGATGACCTGCTGCCTTCATGTATAATAATTATAATTCTCTACATGCAGGGGTTCACCTTTGAAGCATAGATGCAATCTTCTTTTCACCGAAGTTGTAGGACAATCTTGGCTATTGATAATTGGTTTGCAGATCGATGGAAAGGAAGAAACAATGTATACCTTAGAATCTAGTCATTATGCTAATGGATAAAGTCAATCAGTTGGATGGATAGCGGGGATTGTTTGATGAGTGGATATTTTAATCATTTGCATATTGTGTGGCCCATGAAATACTGTCCTTGATCGATTGGAGATGAGGCTATTTGTCATTTCTGATGGGCCACAAGCTGTATGAAATACTGGACATGTAATAATACTGTCTATGAGTAGTAAACCATGTTTCACTGGACCTATTGAGATGAGTCTGTTCTTTCTGTAAGTATCCATGGTATCCTTTCTTCCTTTGAATCATGAGGCTATGTGGAGTCTTCATCTTCGGAGTCACTAACATAGAGATTCCCAGAGGTGTTGTCTGGATCTTTTTGAGTCACTAACATTGAGTAGCCTGAGTTAAAGGGGTGGAAGCCACAGTGGGGCTTACCTATCAAAATTCAAGCCCCTCCATCGTGTATTCGATTTCCTCGAATTTATTCCAATAGTAGTTGGCCCCATTGTTAAACTGACCTTATGATGAATAGGTATTCATCATATGGTCAATCTTATGGTAGTGACAGCTATTGGGGTAAAATTTGGGAAAAATCTCATACAAGGTGAGGGCTTTCACTTTGAATGGCGTGGATTTTCAGTCGGTGGGCTCTGCTGTAGAATTCCACTCCTGCAACTAGGGAATTCTCTTGAGTCAGAGATTCGGTGTATCTGGTGAACCCTCTACTACTTGAGAGATTTTCAGGTGATTACCGCACTTTGTTTTCTTCCTTTGGCTTTGCTGTGCTCTTTCTACAAATAAATGTCCAGACCAGACCCTCTCGATGATTGAAAGTCTAGAAACGACCCATTGTTTGGTTCTTGTATCTTTTTATGTTACAATGTTGTTTCAGTAAGTAGCTTCTGCAAATGCTATCTGTCTGTTTGTTCCATTTGCATTGTCATCATGCTGATACAGATGCGGTGTTCTGCAGAAAATTTCAGACCCTGTATGTTTTGATAGGATTTCATGTTCGAATGTGCTTCCACCAAAGGGTTATGGCTGGGTTTCATTTGCATTGTCATTAACTATTTCATGGGTTTTTTTTTGGATATTCATCTTTGATTCTCGATTTTGAACCACGTAAAAATTTGAAGTCTTTTGATTGCTGGGAATCCTTGGATGATTTTGTTTCCATGATACATTATCTCTCGTCTTTTCATATCTGATCTAGCAAAGAGGAACGTAGGAACGGTGTTTATTTCATTTCACTCATGTGCTGTTTTTTTTTTTTTTTAATTTTGTTTGATTGATGAGAAGGAAATCTATTTATTTAGAGCAAAACATTACAGTTAAGGAATTACTTGGATGTACCAGAGATTCATTTACTGGCTTTTGGGATGAATTATGAGCACCAGAGTCCCCAAGCAACCTTTGAGTTGCAAGCATTCTTGGTACCCAACCATTATTGGCTGAATGTGCAGTAACCTGGAAGTGCTTTTTCAATGTGTTTTTTTCGTTTTGAGCTTTCAATGTGTCATGGCATAAGATTTCAAACTTGTTCTTAAAAAGAGGTGGCATGAGAGAGAACCATTGGTGAAGTGGTGATGATTGGTCTCGTGATCTATTACATGTGAAATCCCTTCATTTACAGCTTTATGGCCGTCCATTTCTTTGAGCGAATCTAGGGTATAACCGACAAAACCAACTTAACCCATTTAGATGGGCGGGATTGTGGTTGACCAGCATTCTATACCCATTTAAACGCCCTAGTGGTCTAACAATATGATTAGGCCTGACAATTTGGCCCTAAGACAGGGGCCGGCCCTTAAAATCCTATTAGAACGAGGGCTTCTGTTTCAAAGGAAAAATCCTAGGGCTGAGATTAAACAATTTTTTGCATGCCTTGAAATTTGAGGGTTGGTCTTGGACATGACTAGCGTGGCTCCGGCAATGTCCCTTCTACTTTTTAATTTTATATAACATATATTTATAGGGAGATGTTCATATGAGAACTACTATTACGGTACTATGAGAGTAAGGGTGAGATTGGAGGGCCTTACATCCATATTCAATGCCTAATAGCTTAAATGTGATGCCGCCACCCCTTATTCTTATATTATTGTAAGAATAACCCTCACAAGAGCATCTCTCCCATATTGAGCATCTTTCATATTTATGTATGTAAATTTATACTAAAATGCCCTTATAATAGTCACTTTGTAGTAACAAAATAGGATATGAAGGTAATTTCTAAGCCTCATATAGATCACGAAATGTCCTAAAAACCAATATACATATACTTGGTTCATTTCTTCACTATTTAATTAGTAAAGTTATGTATTATACTTAATGCATAAGCAATAAGTGTTGCACGGTTACTTTCTATCTTTTTTTCTTTTTTCTAATTTTATTATTTATTATTTATATTTTTTACATTATTTTTTATATATCTTGCTAGTGTAGTAGAGGGTGTGTTCCTGTTAATAAGGATATGCTTTTTCCTCCAACTAGTTCATAAAGTTAGTTTGTAGTTTCATGTAACTTTAAGGATATGGGGTGATCAAAGTATCCTTTTAATTGGATAATTATAACTTTCAATTTTTCACAGACTAAAACAAAAGTAATTTTTAAGAGCATCTTTTTTTTTTTTTTATGATTGCAATCAAATAACATTTAATAGTCATATTAGTGTTAAATTGAAAATAATACCAAATCATAAAAAGTCAGTGAATTGAAATGGTTTAAATTTCTCAAAAAATAAGGTTTTATTGGAATGATTTGGCGGATGGAAACTTTTGTGAAAGGTGTCTGGTGGAACAGACTTTTTAACCATTTTCTTTTTTGAAAAAAAAAAAACTAAAACTAAAACTAAAACTAAAACTAAAATTGTACTTCAAGAATCCAAGTCACCAAAGGACGTATGATTTTGTCCGATAAGAGAAAGTTTTTAGAAACAACTTCTATTCTCGAAACGTTTTCTTAATGATCCCTTTGTAATAGAAGTTATACAAGATAATACTTCGTCGACACTCATACTTAATAGCAGTGACCAAAAAAAAATAATGAGTTTTTTTGTTTTAAGGTCTTGAGCCGTGACCCTAACTCTTGAAGGTAGAATAACGACATAAGTAGTGCAGGCCATTCGAGGGCTTTAGCCCTTCGGAGCCCACACCTATATATATTGAGGGTAGGGTAAGGATAATCCCAGTAGCTCGGCCCACCCTTTGACACCCCTAATTAAGATACTCAAAATAGTGAAGTAGTTTAGTTTATATGGAATGAGCCATGCTTGTGTTGTGGGCTTTTCTTTCTCCGGCAACTATACACAAATATGGCCTTATCATTGCTTGCTTGAAACGTTGGGTCG
Source organism: Camphora micrantha (assembly GCA_003546025.1). NCBI lineage: Eukaryota > Viridiplantae > Streptophyta > Magnoliopsida > Laurales > Lauraceae > Camphora > Camphora micrantha. Next base: position 15,494,839 of record QPKB01000002.1, read on the forward strand.
ACAAGGTTTAGCCCTAGTCCGAATCTTTCACTTGCTTCGAAAAGCCATGTCGCTCAATCATGGGACCTCCCCTGCACCCGATCGCTGCTGAAGATATCATCATTTGCAGCTGTTTGGGTTTTGGAAGATTGCAATTTTGAAGTGGGTTCTTGTATTGCTATTAGAGCTGAAGAGAAAGACTTCAAAGTTCTGGTGAGGGTTTCTGCTACCTGCCCAAAATTCATATACATGAAATGGGGTTTGGAGATTTCCTTGGAAATGTCTTTTGACACTCATCCTTCTTCTTTTGTCCTTTCCCCACCTGCTATATTTTGGTTTTTTTGGGTTGGAACTCTGGGTTTTCTTTGTAAAACCTGGGATGAGAAGTGAGTAATTCTGCGATCTATTGGGTTTGGTTTTTGAATCTGTCTTTTTTAGTGCAATTCCATCAATATTACACTGTATTAGGAGGTGGGGTGATAGGTGTTCTGGCAATCAAGTGACAGAATGCTTGAGTTTTTAAGTTGGAAAGCAGATGGATGTTGGCCTTGGAGAACATGTAGGATTGGTTGATTTTGAGTTTTGAACCAATTTAAAATTCCATTCCATCAGAAGTCACTGTATGATGCGTTGGGGTGATGTGAGTTCTCTCAATCATGAAACAGAGTGATTTAGTTTTTTAGTTGAAACTGAAGTAGGTGGAACATTGGGTTGTTGTTGGCGTTGGATAGCAGATGGGTTGTTCATTTTGTTGGTTGGAAATTTCTGGAAGAAGCTTTTTTTTTTTAATGAACTGAGCAATTTGGTTTGCAGCTTTTTAACATGAAGTTCTTTTGTTGATTTGAACTCTGAGGGAGCCTGAAAATCAAAAGATAAGATTTCATATAAAACTATTTCTTGAGCTGCATTCATGTGGCAGCTTATAATCCATAGTTTGAGCCCTTGCAATTAATTATAATTTCATTTTTCTTTTGAATTGTGAGCTTAGTCTGCTGACCAGATGTTGAGACTATTGTGTGACTTGTATAAATCAAAGACGGTTGGAACCTTCAACTCTGCAATTTTACAAAAGGTTTCTTCTCCCGTATCTAAAGAGATTATTGGTTTTGGGCCTTTTAATTTGAATACCCAAAAGAGATGGAAGAAACCAGCAGTTACTGCACAGACCCGCATGGAGGATAGAACTAGAGATCTCAGGCTCGAAAAACTGATGAGTTATTTAAAGAGAATGAAGATAGTGCTGAGATTACAAGAACTGATGTCACAGCGTCGTGGTCCTTACGTATCAGTTCAGTTGCTTTCAAGATGGAGGAATATGGTTGGGTTGAATACAGCAATTGGTGTCTTTCTTCGAAAATATCCTCACATTTTCAAAGTTTATACACATCCTGTCAAAAGAAATCTTTGTTGCGAATTAACCCAAAAGATGGATGATTTGATCAAGGAGGAAGCAAGGGTCATTAAAGAAACTGAGTTAGTAGCTGTTCAGCGTCTGAAGAAGCTTCTTATGATTTCTACCAGTGGGACTTTGCACGTTCATGCATTGTGGCTGGTAAGAAGAGAGCTGGGATTACCAGATGATTTTAGGAATTCAATTCTTCCAAAGTATACAGATGATTTCCGCATAGTAAATCCTGAGATTGTAGCACTAGTTTCTAGGGATGAAGGTCTGGCTGTTGCTCAGGTAGAAAAATGGAGAGAGAAAGAATACACAGAGAAATGGTTGAGCGAGTTTGAAACTAAGTATGCTTTTGCAATTCAATTCCCAACAGGATTTAAGATTGAAAAAGGTTTTCGGGAAACACTGAAGAATTGGCAAAGGCTCCCTTACTTAAAGCCTTATGAAAAAACAGGGGTCATCCGAGTGCGTACCTGTGGTGGGGTTGAGCGATTTGAGAAACGTGCTGTTGGTATTCTTCATGAGTTTCTAACTCTAACTGTGGATAAGATGATTGAGATTGAAAGGTTGTCTCACTTCCGAAAGGATTTCAGCATGGAAGTCAATGTGCGGGAACTTCTTCTAAAACATCCTGGAATTTTCTACATATCGACCAAAGGCAACACCCAGACAGTATTTCTTAGAGAAGCATATAGCAAAGGTTGCTTGATCGAGCCTAACCCTATTTATACTGTCCGTAGAAAAATGTTGGAGCTTCTCTTGCTAGGGTGTCGTAACACCAGAGAATTAGAACTCCATAAGGAGTTTAAAGAAACAAAGTATGATACTGTTCGCAGCGAGGTGAGAAGTGGGCCCCGTGATGGAGATTGGGTTGTACCTATATTAGAAAATTTTGAAGATCGATTTATCGATGGGAATCTAAGCGACATTAATGGCACATCTGATGAGGAGAGCCATGAGAAATGTTATACTGACAAGATTTCTGATGATTATATGTAGGTAAGCTGTAAGCAACTAATTGTACAACGTTTATATCATATTTACTTGAATATGTGGCCTCGGGTTTGTTTTGTTTGACATTTCAGTTTACAAGCTGCAATTTGTTTGTTACAATCAAGATGGTCACCTGATGTTGTTAAATTCTGTAAGCTTTCTGATGGGTCAATTTGAATCTATTTATATTTATTTGCCTTAGTTCAAATCTGTCAACGTGATAACTGATTTTTATTCTTTGGGTATGGCAAAATGGTCAGGTTAAACTTTATTTTCAGGAATCTTACACCCATGTTATCACGTTCTCATCATTTCTTGGAATTTCAAGAACCATCACTTGTCCCCACTAGAGTCCTTTCTTTTTTGTGCCCAAGATATGTACAACTGAGGTTACTTATATCGACATGTGGATGATTGATGCGGCCCAATTGCATCATAGGTCAATGAGCAACAAAAAGGAGGCCCAAAAATATGCCCACAACTATCAACAGCATAGTTGTCAATTCCGTTTTGCTCCGGTCAATTGTGGCCAGAACTTTCCAGAATTGGCCTAGTCCAAAATGTTCCGGAATTGGCCTCAGGTGGAAAGGAATGACCCCCTAAAAGTTTTTGGGCTAAATTCCTATCTATTCCGGTCGTTCCAGTCATTCTGGTCCCAATTCAGGCCCTAATTCCGGTCCATGTTTCATACTTCCATTCATATATAATGAAAATTAGAAAATGGTCAATTGAAAAGTGTACTTTATTTCAAGTCATAGAAGTATATGTTTTTAGTATTAGTTTAGTGTTTATCTATTTTTTTCAATTTTAGGTGTTCTTTTATATTTCTTCCATTTTTTCATTTGTGTCCTTTCTGGAACTGAACACTAGAATTGACCGGATTGTCGAAACGTTCCATCACAAGGTCAGTGGAACGGGGACCAAAACGGAATTGACAACTATGATTGACCCATAGGGCCTAGAACCTGGCGGGTTAAGCCCATAGATGACTTGCCCAATGGGACTAGCATTGGTCGCCCAGCCAACGGCCCAAATATACCTACTTTCAAGAAGATTTTCTAGATAGATATTCTTAGCTTGGAAAATCCTAATAATATTTTGTAAATCTAGCAAGATAGTTGATTGGCATGTAATTAATGAGAGAGGAAAGAAAGTCCTGTCTAGGATTCCTAATAGGCATGAATCTCATCCTCTATAGATTCCCTTGTATTTTCTCATTTACGCATTTAATGAAAGTTTACTCTTCCCCTCTCATTATTACGAATGAATTGAGCAAGTGTTTTCTTTTGTGTCAGGACTCCTTGACTCCATGAGTTCTCAGTGGTAATGACTATAAAGTTTGGGCATCCATGGTGAATGTGTACAGACTATGTCCATCATTGGATCCCCCCATATTTGATAAGATCCTACGATTTTGTCTTGCTTTGATTCCTTATCTTAGATTGGGTTCTTCCTTTGATTTCATTCAGTTCCGAAGGGAGGGGAAAAAATTCAACCAAACATTAAAAAAAAAGTTGATTAGTTTATGTTTCCTGCAATCTAGATAGTTAGTTGCTTTCCTTCAATTTTTCATTTTTATTTACTTTCAACTCTATTCAATTTGTTACCGTTTTTCATAAGTTTTCAACCCCATTTTTACTGTCACTGTTATTCTCAATAGCCTCAAACTCTCCATCCTAAAAGCCAAAAACCTATCTCATCTTTAGTTACACTTCTTCATTTACCATGTATTTTTTAGGACCACCGAATTTTAGTCGAAAAATTGGTGAAACTGTCAAGATAATGTACATCTTGGAGTCGACCAATGTTTTGCTCATATTATCTTGACCCATCGGGTTGACTTGACCTACTGGGCTGACCCATATCTTGACACAAACATCTTGGATTGGATCTATGCATTTGAAGATTACTTTGAGTAATATAATATGACAGTTCATGATTGAGTAACTTATGCAAACAGAAAGCTAAAATGAGTTGCTCAAAATATGGCAGTACAATGTAGAAGGTTGCTTGCAACAACTCTTGCTTCTTCCTATATTAACGTGCGAGGATAAAAAGATGATATTGGTTGACAAGTATTTGCATCATGACGGTCCATTTTGTATGCCACAAAAAACCAAATTGGAGCCTATAATGAGGCACCTCAATTTTCAAGTAGGGGAATCCAATAAAGAGAGAGCAACTAATGTCCTCAACCAAAAGCATTTATTTCTACATCACAATATTCTCAATAGAATTCTCAACTAAGATAAATGCTAATACATGACAAAGGATGCTGCACATGACACAAAAAAAGTTAGTTTATCCCATTAGTGATGGAAGAGGACATTATGCAGTTAGTGTCCTGATGAATTCGATTTCCACAAGTGTGGTGGAAATAGACATTACATAGCCGAATGTCTCTTTCTGAATCAGTAAAATCCATGTGTTAATCTTTCCTTTTTCTCTAGACTTCTCCATTAGTTGTATTACTCGATAAATGAAATTTTGTAGTAGATCTACTTGGCATAAAAACTAACTTGTTCTCTAAAATATTTGATTCTTATTGTAGGCCTTGATTCGTTGCTCTCATCCAAAGTTTCGTTATATGTTCATAAGTTTGATAGCTCTTATAGTTTTTAAGTCTCCTTTGTTCTAGCATAAATGGGCCACTATGCTACTTCTCTACTCATGGGACATTTTTCTTGTACTTAAATGCAATTCAAAAACTAATATTTGATGATGTTTCTGGGGTTATAGTTTCAATATAATAACCATGTGATCTGAGCCAGGAGTTAATTGTGGTAAATTGGTATAAAAATTAAGTCCTTACGTTTATTCCTCATTATACTCACTTGTCTTCTGTTATGGTTTATGATGCATTTGGTTTGGTTTAGTTTTGGCTGAGGATTAGGCAGCTGGTTGTGGTTGTATTCATTTTTTAAACCTATTGTCGAATAAATCTTCCTTTGTAATTGAGATTTATATTTTCTGCAAGTGTTGTGTTGGTTGTGCGGGTTGGCAATTAACATTAACATCTACTTCTGGATTTGCTAATTTTTGTATCTTTTCTTTGCAGTAAGACTTGATTAGAGCTTGTAACCTTTAATCAAGATTTTATGTGATCCTGATACAAATGTGAATATTGGTAGGTGGTCTTGATACTATGGAACATGCAGGTGAGGTTGTGGTGGTTATGATATTTGGGAGTAATGGTAATATGCAAGAAGGTTTCCTCTGCCCTGATGTAAATATTTCTATTTGACCAGCCAGGCAGTCGGCAACAACGGTAATTACTTATTTTACTCGTTAAGTTTCAAATCAAGTACTTAATATGTTGGCTTTCTTTATGAATGATAAAAGGTGACTTTTCATCTTTGGTCTTACAAAAGATGCTGGGTAGGCTACTGGAGGTTGGATTTTAAGTGCTCTTTCAGATTATCGTGGTGGCATGATAGTTTGTTTGCTGATCAGCCATTAGTACAAAGTATTTCTAGGGCTGAATAATTCAAAGTGAAAAAAGATATCGAATTTTTTCTGATGCAAAAACAAAAGAATAGGAGCATAGTCCTGTGGCTCCCATGTGGACTGGGGGATATTACTGATTATTCGGTATTCTGTTGTTTTTTAGTTTCACAATGGAGGAGATGCTGTTCTTCTACCTAGTTTAACACCTGGTTTTTTTCTTATTATATATATATATATATATATATATCTTTATAGTTGGGGACATGAATTCGCAATATAATCTTAAATTGAAAATGCATCCATGTAAATTGACTTGTGAACTGCATTCCTTTTCCTCATCTACCGATCATCTTAGCTGCCATCACTTCCTGCTCTTGATAACCTAGGATAATAAAATGGATGTTGCACCACTCATCGTTGTTAAAAATCCTGCTATTCATATCCCGAATCCTGGAAAAAGATTTGTAACTACACAGCAAATCCCATTTTATAAGGGAATCTCACGATTTAGATGTGAATCTTATGATTCGATAGTTGTTTTATCGAATATTATGACTTAGGTTAATATTTTTTTCCTTTTTGGTGTTTCTATTTCTAAGAGATTATTTAGTTATTGATGAGATCTTTTGAGAATTTTTCTGATATTGGAGATGTTTAAATAGGAATAGGCATGTAACTAAAGTATTCAACTATATGTATGGGTTTTGTCCTACATTCTTTTATTTATGCCATCATCATTATTCATCATCATCAAAGCCTTGTCCCAACTATGTTGGGGTCAGCTATATGAATTATGTTTCTCCATTCTAATCTATCTTGATCCAAATCCTCAGATATGTTGCACATCTTTAGATCTATTTTTACTACCTCCACCCATGTCCTCTTTGGCCTACCCATTCTCCTTAGTGGGCTATCAACCTTGCCAAAAAATTTCTTATTAGTGTTGTTACCGGCTTGCATTGGACATGCTCAAACCATCTCAAATGGGTTTCTCTAATTTTAATGTTATGCCTAAATGCTCTCAAAAACGCTCATTTTTAATTTTATACTTCATAGTTTTACCACACATCCATTTCAACATTCTCATCTCTGTTGCATTCATTTTGTGCATATGTTGCTTCTTAATTGGCCAACATTTTGCTCCATAAGATGTAAAAAATTCCTTCAATCTTGTTGTCACACGCCAATCACAAAGAGCTCTTGAAGAATGTCTCCACTTCAACCATCTCGCTTTTATTTTTATATATTTTTCTATTTATTTCTTTATGAACTCTTTGTTAACTTCTGGATGTCCCTAAATATATAACGTTGATTATTTGACTTTTTTATTTAAAGAGAATAAAAAACCTTTAAATAAAAAATTGGCAACCTGTTTATTTTCGCTAGTGATGTCGATATGTTAAACGTATTTAACTATTCATGCATATATTTTTTATGGTATATTAGTAGAAGTTGATGATGTGCTTCATATGATTATATGATAGCTATTGTATTGATGTCGTTATGGATGGAAATAGATGGATTATAAATAACTACTTTTTTCTTTTTAACTTTCTTTATTACTTTTCATTATTTACAAGAAAATAAAGAATCCTACTATTCGTGATACCATTCACGATATGATCTGACTCAACCCTTGAATGATTGCGATACGATCTTGATTTTCAGAACAATGACACCACTGACCATATTATTGACCAATAGAAACGTAGTTCCTTGCCCTAAGAAGAGTAATGCAGTTTTCTACTCACTCATGGAGCATCCACACAGTATTCCCATTAACAAGGTGCAGAAATGAGCTTTGTTACTGGCACTTGGGCTACACCTAGCATTATTTTTCAACAGTTTAATTTTGGTGAGCCCTACACCAAAATATCAGCCTGACCCTTTCCATTTCACAAGTTTGTACCACATAGTACGACTAGTAAACTACTGTAAGTCGCTATCTCCGAGAAGTAATGTTTCTAGAGAAAGGATCTCATTTGCATTAGTATAAATGGCTTGATAAGTTTCCGAATGAGTTCCAGAATGTTAACATGGTTGCAAGTTGAGCTGGTATATGATTATTCATGAACATGAAAGTACAGTTGTAAGGAGAGAGTGGTTCAAAAGCATTTTTACTTGTTTCTATCGACTGCTTCAATTATTTTCGTCATGATTGATAATGGGTGTCTTTCTTTCTTTTGTGGTAATTCAATTTTATTTTATAATGGCTGTCTTTTCATTGTCTATAATGATGTCCGTCTCTTTCATAGTTTTTCAAACATATGGCACTCTAAGTTGTGGTTCATTACATCCTTGAGGTCTTCCCAGCTCACCAATTTTTGACTGCTTGTGATAAAATAAAGAACTCATTTCCTTCATTGAACGGGGCAATTGATTTTAATATTTCAAGTGAAATTCACCTCCACAGTCAGTAAGGTGATGGTAATCAAATTATTCAGGAAACTTATTGTTAAAAAAAAGAACTAGGAAACCTAACTTTAAGATGGTTCATTTTATTGTTTTTTTATCTATCTCTGTTCATTTTAGCGCGTCAATTTCTTTTTATTGTGTTTTTTCATATATTTGTCGTCACATTATACCTTGCAATTCATGCACACTTGTCTTCTCTCTTAATCTCCAGGGTAAATTCCAGAGAATGGTTACAATGAAGAAAAAGGAAGGCGTTATTATCAATGGTCTCCAAAACTTGGTCTCTGAAAGTGCTCCTCCCAAACAAATATGATGCATTCTTCTTTACTGAAGCTTCTAGAGATAACGAGGTATTCAGTAAGAGAGTGTGTCTGGGTGTGCAAGGCATTCTCTTTCTTGCCAATGATGTGAACATAAGTTCTCTCCATAGTTCTGCCAAGGCTATGCTTTCTATAAAAAGATTTAACCATCATATACTCACATCTTAAAGTGCCACTGAGTATTCCAGTTTGCAGATTTCTGTTAAAAAAGGCGTCACTGTACAGCTAGCAGAAAATTCGATTGTAGGCGATAATGATGGACATCAGAAGAAAATAAATGGTGAGAACAGGTAGAAAAGATATCTGCTATGTGGCTTTCATAAAAAAGTGGAACTATCAGTGGAAAGATTAGGAAATAGGCCAAAGATGAAATTTCGTTATCACAATTGTAACAATGACTTATTTTTAGCAGAGACCTGTTCCTTGGGTGTGTGCCTGAATGAATATTCATGCTTGAAGATTTTGTCAAAAAATATGGAGTGTCCCTTTTTCACTTTTGTCATGTTCAATGAGTTGTTAAAATCCAATTAGGTTCCTTTTTTTTTTTTTTTTTAAACTATCGGAGGGTTCCCAATCCTTTGGGCTGGACTAATCCCTCCGAGCCTAGAGGGAAGTCAGGTAAACAACCCTATGGCCCTAAGATGGTAGCATTAGTGGACTCAACCTTCGATTCCTGAAGAAGGGGGAAATGAGGGTCGATTACTAAGACCTTTAACTCCGAAAGAGGGAGGAATCGTGGTCCTGACCATTCGGACAACCCCTTTGGGTTAGTTAGGTTATTGATCAAAAGGTTTCATCATATATGGGGTTTAATAAGATTTGTTTCCTTTAGATTAATATGGCTGAGGCCTCAGGGTTCTTTATCTCTTTATTCTACATATTTAGATATTTTATTTTATTTTTGCACCTTTCCTCGCTATTTTGCGTTCCTTTGTATTGCTCTTTTTTTTATTTTAATATGAGTTTCATTATCTATCAAAAGAAAAAAAAAAAAAAAACGTGCCATATTTCAGACCCATGACTTGGTGATTTCAATCAGAGGTTTAAACCATCAATACCTTTATCCATGTGCCCTTTGAGGGATGTCAACAGGTACTGAAATATCCAAATATCTCAAGTGTCCAGACTGGAAGAAGGTATGAGACTTGCTTGTGTGGATCTGGTTCTGTATCAATGTGTATAGGATTTACAAGTTTTTTATCTGGATTTGGGTCTATGTATTATAAACTCAAGAATCTGGATTCAAACCTAGAATCAATTACTGCCATGTATTGGAAAAATGGATCTATTTTACGAAACAGGTTAACATGTATTTGTTTAGATGTGTGGAGGACTAAAGACAAAGTGAATGCCAATCATGAAAAAGGTAAGAATAAAGTGAGTTAAAGTAAATGGCCCTTTTTTCTTGTAAGTTCTAGTGCACTGCAATTTTTCATACTTTTTAGGGAGAATTTCAAAATTGTATTAAAACGTTTAGCTCATTTTTTAGAAAGTACACGAAGATTTGAATACTTCAAAAGAGTGTAGAGATTTCCTATATTTCTTTTAATTAATTCCTTACCATTTTTTTTTTAAATGAACAAATATACTAATGTCATTTTTTAAAAAAAATTTTAATAAGTCATTTAAGAGAAATGATCAAGTCTAACTTAAACGGCCTAGTGAAGCCCACTTAAGTTATCTTTATGCATAGATTGTTCAAAAAGAATGATTTATATGGATGTCAAATGATTGAAAAACTGTCTTCATTAAATGATTATGATCATCAAAATCAAGTTGAAATTTTGGCCATATAACAACCGAAAAGAACCCTAAGACCAATTCTAACATTCTCCTGGGTGATCGAGCCATTAAAAGAAGTTATCCCAACTATAAGGGCATTTTTGTCATTTAAAAAAATATAAAGAGTACTTGATTGAAAAAAAAAATATGAAAAACTTTTATACTCTTTGAAATATTCAAATCTTCATTTCTTTTAAAAAAAAATGGCCTTAGAGTTTCAGACTTTCTTTTTTTTAAATCTCCCTTACTAAAATCATATCATGACTGCACTTCTCTACTTTACTTTTTTCATCCAAATAGGCTAAAGTAAAAAATGTGATCCTTCGCGTAAAAATAATGGATTTAAATCCAAATGGCCTAAGAGTTTTTAGACTTTTTTTTTAAATCTTCCTCACTAAAATCATATCATGACTGTACTTCTCTACTTCACTTTTTTCATCCAAATAGGCTGAAGTAAAAAATGTGATCCTTCTCTCCAAAAACACTTGTGTTTGTGTTTCTCTCCGGATCAAAGTTGTTCACAACCCTATTAGGTTTGGATCTAGCTTGGGGTGTCAACATCTAAACAACCCAAACATAACCTAGTAATTTAGGGTTTAGGGAGACCCTTCAATTTTTTTGAGCTGGTTTTGGGTTGATTGACATTTCTGACCTAGTGTCGGCCGTTTTGACCTCTGATTGGGCAGGTGTTGACATTTTCCACCTGATTAAAACAATTGGGTCAAGCCAAACCAAAACTCTCCTCTAATCAATTTAGAGGAGCTAGGGTTTGCCACTCCTACTTTGGTCAATACTCATTACCAGCTGAGATGAAAGTGTTTTGTGAGTTCAATTTTAGTAATAAACAGCAGTGTAAGGCAGCCTCCCAAACCCAACTTGGATTTGAGTCCACAGAATTCATATCCAATTCAAACTGAAAAAAACCACTACCAAACCTGTTTCTAACCAGAGTTTAACCCAACCCTTGTACTTACAGTACTCAAGCCAACCCAAACCTGAACTGATCTGACCTATTACAATGCAAAACCAACCCAGATTAATGAAGAATCTTGTTTGAAGAGATTAGATTGATGTTGGTGGATGCAGACACCTCTCGCTATAAGAATTTTGAAAGAGGGAAAAAAAAAGCTACCAATTCTGCTCCTAATAAGAGCAATTTGGGGACGCCAATTATAATGGTCAATTCCGTTTCGTTTTGGTTGGAATGGTTGAAATTTTTCGTTCCGGTCCTTCGGCTGAAATGGAATGGAGTTCAAAAAAATTGTGTTTGAATTTCAGTTCATTCCGGCCAATCCGGTCCATTTCGATTGTCCATTCTAGCCCATTTAAGTTTGTAGCACAATTTTTACTAGTTTTTTTTTTTTTTTTTAATTTCGATATCCATATCAAGAAACATGCATAATTTATATTTTATTTTGGTTTTTCTATCTTTTTTACATATATGTATGAGAAAACTACCAAAGAAAGGACCCTAGATGGCCACTGACGGAAAAATATACCACTAGTCAATATGGCACAGAACTGGTTCCCTGTGACCACTTCCGTTTTTTTTATTAAAAATTTAAACGTGTGACGACGTCGTCGCATTCAAATCCATACAAATCTAAACAGAACCCATTGTCCCAATTTTTTCCAATATGGCACAGAAGTGGTTCCCTGTGACCACTTCGTTTTTTTTTATTACAAATCTAAACGTGTGAACAGCATTCAAATCCATACATCTAACACAAACCCCCAATTTTTTCATTCTTCCTCCCATCGTTTTTCCCCTTTCTCAGGCAGTTTCCTTTCCTCCTTTCCCCAAAAGGTCCTTACTTTGATAATTTAGCCACACAAAAATAATCATACAACAAAGATAATTAAATGAATAAACTATATAACAAAATCCTACGAGCTTTTTTCGAAGAGTAAACATGAAACTCAGGCTCTATGGTAGATAACAAATGAAAGCAAGTCAAACTTTACTATGCCTACCTCATTAATGGAGATCAACAACCTCCATAAGGAATATTTAATGTTGGGGGAGAGTTCTGTTCTGATTCATTTTAGTACAGAAAACTAATAATCACAAATGATAAAGATCGACGAAAAGGCGGATTTGACAAATTAACGACAACGCCGACACTAACTCTCAATATTAAGCGACGACGGCGTCGCTTGTTGAAAAAAGGTAAAAAAAGTAAAAATAAATATTCTGATGGAAATACCGGTTCTGTTTCATAAAAACTCTGGGTACCTCTTTTGGTTAGTAGACCTTTAAGGTGCCTTTTCAGATAAAATTCTCTCTCTATATATTTTTTAAATCTTTATTATTTCAAAAAGTTACTCTTAAATGTTTTAGCGCAATTCTAAAATACTAAAATATTCTATCTCAGAGGATAAACCGAAATGACATTGAAAAAAGATTTGACAGCCATGTCGCTGGTTGGATGTAGGGATGAAAGTGGGCCGGGCCGAGCCGGGCTTTGACAGGCCCTAGGCTCGGCCCTAGTATTTTTCAGTCCGCTCGAGCTCGAGAGGGCCTCAAAAACCCTGGCTCGGGCTCAGCTCCTATTAAGTTATGAGGCCCTAGGGCCGGCCCTCTAAGCTCTGCTCAATTGACGCCCTAGGCTCAGCTCATGAGCGCGACCCTGGGAGCTGGGTTTTATTCATAATCTGTGGATTGCCTTGTTTTTTGCCTTTTCATGGTCTCTTTAACTTTAGAACCTTCTTTGAATGTGGGTTTTCGGCCCCCCCTTTTTTTTGCTGTTGTCATCTCCGCATTTTATGTAGATTTCTCAGCTGGGTTTTCTTTCAAACATCTGCTTTTAGCTATTCTTCACTGGCCCCCTTTTGATTGGTAATTTTTTTTCACTTACTCATGTCCATATGTTAATGCATTTTGGTTGTTGGTACCTTTTCTTTCATTGAAATCTCTAAATTGCTCTGCTTTAACTTGTTTGGCTACTTAATTTTTCATTTGGGTTACCGTTCAAAAAATAATTCTTCATTTGGGTTTTGTTTATAACTAAGATTTGATGTGTTATTTCTTATTTCTTTTTTTTTTTTTTTTTTCTCATGTAAATTTTTTCCATCTTTGATCATGGTTTGATGCATGTTTACTTATGTGCATCTCCATCTCTCCATCTTAGCTAAATTGGTTGCCTTTGTTGTTTCCTTTCAGTATATGCTCATATTTTGTTGTTAATTTCTCCACATTTGATCATAGTTTTTCATTTCATATTTTTCTTGTTTGGATTTTCTTTATCACTGTTGAAATATATCATATATCTTTCCCTCCAGTATGGTTCATTTCATTTAAATAAAAAAAAAAAAAAAGATTTTCTTTTGGTGCTCTGATTTTCCTTTCAAATGACTACCCGTTATCTGAGTTACTTCATTTCCTTGTGTTTCTCGATTGAATTTTCTTTGCATACAATTAATTGTCATTTTTACTCTGTCCCCATGTCCCCCTCATCCCCATTAAGCTGATACTTCCATGTTGCAGTTTTTTTTCCTTGTATTAAATGTAAGAACTCATAATTCAGATTTCCTTCTTAAAACCTGAACCCATTTTTAGAGGCAAAATTTCAATTTTTTTTTTTTAAGAAAACTAAAATATGTAAACATGGAGGCATCTATAGACAGGGGCGGACCCATGTACTGGCACATGGTTGCATCCGGCCCACCCAAATCGAAAAAAACCCCATAGAGGGCTTTGTACCATCTGGCCCTGCACCCGTTGTTCAAAATCATTCGCACCACCTTTCTTACCCCAAACAAGAAGGCTTCTCCTGTTCTCAGGAGCTACTCCGTCTGCGACATGGCGCTGCCTCCCTCTCCTACTGGCGGCCCAGCAAGTTTTCCCCTATCTCCCTCTCTCATGCACACACAGGCCACAACCAAACCAGACTCTTTCCTTTATCCCTAAATTTCTAAACTCCAATGCTTAACCTTAACCATAATCCCCTATTCCCTTTTCCTAAATCTTAATACCTAAACTACAATCGCTAAATGCAAACCCTGATCAGTTATCTCTTTCCCAATCCACAATCCCTAAATCTTGAAACTCAATCCCCAATCCTTAAATCTCTAACTGATGCTCGATTGGAAGCTATGATTTCTACATATTTTGATGGGCAGTAGTGTTTTTTTTTTTTTTTTTTAATCCAATCTAAACAGGAATCCTATATATTGAGCCAAACCGAGTTGCCATTTGTTTATTGATTGTGTTGCAAGTGTCATTCCAAGACTTAGATTGGGTAAGGAATGTTCTCATGCCTTGAAACTAAAGTGGGTTGAGACTGTTGGCTTACGCCGTTGTTCATCCATTTGGACTATGAGCATCTAAGCAGTGCAAGCCTCAATGGCTTTGTTGGATCAGTTGAAAACTTAATTAGCAAAAGAATAAATTATTTAGATCGTCAGCTCCATTTCATCAATATAGTTTTCAATATCTGGGAATTAGAATTATACTTGGCAATTGCTAGAGACCATGGCTTCTCTGTTTAAACATGTAAGACAATATTTGGTTTGTATCTTGATTGCTACCTTTTTTATTTAACTTCTATTTTATTAGTGATCCCACTTTGATATTAAAACTCCATTTGTCACTTGAATCTCCTTTTATGAATTTCTCATTCTAAGAACAACTTTTTTAGCATTCTTGTCTGTAACATAGTATGCATGTAACAGAAGACCTGACTTATAGTTTGGCATCTTCCATTCTTTAGTCAATGTTTAGAATTATAATCTTTTTTTACTTTCAATGGAGGATTTATGTTGAAAATATATGCAGTTGTTGTAAAAAATCTTCCCCACCTACACATTCACCATGAGCATCATAAAAAATGTTATACATCAATTTTTCTGTGAAAAAACAGAAATGAGAAAAAGGTGTGGAGTACTAAATTTGGTGAGAAAATGTTAGTTAGTTGATGCAATTAAATTATTTGTATCTATCTAAATTTTGTAATACATTTGCACTTTTGCCATTGGTAATATAAAGAAAGTATAGCTTATTTGACTATCATTTGTCCGCCGCACCCAAAAAAAACAATCCTGGGTCCGCCACTGTCTATAGAGGTAATAGACTCCTCTCAATTAAAGAGATATCAATTCTCATTACAAAGGTAATACTTTTCCCACCACAAAGGAACTCCTCACTTCCCCTTCCTTAGGCAAAGAGTCTGCTTCCTGTTGAATCTTTGGGGATATGGTGAAAAGACACATCTAAGAATTCATAAACATTCTTCTTAAGCTCCCCCGGATAATCGAAGCCAATCTCCATGAAGGTTTAGAACTTAATTGTGCCTACTTTATAGCATTATGGGAATCCACCTCTACTACCAATGAACCTACATGATGTTTTAAAAAGGATTACCCCGTCTTGGGTTGCCATTATTTCCGCACCATTTGATTGCCCAATGCTCAATGTTACCTAAAGAGCCAAAAATAGTTCTTCTTTGTCATTCTCAATTATTCCCCTAGTTTCAGATGGCCCAAGCTTTCCAAAAGAGCTTCCATCTATATTCATTCTTGCTTGGAGATTTGTGCTTTTGTTTTTACAATGGAGCTCTTTGTCACCATGATGAATTCTCTATCAAAATCTGCAAATAGATGCTACTGAATTATTTTGCTTGTAGTCCCAATCGAAGGACCAAAATAGCGGTTGAGGTTGAAGTAGCGGACATTGGCCAAAACACTTTGTAATAGCTGATGCGTAGCGGTTGTAGTAATACATAGCAGCATTGTGGTGTGAATTTTTTAAGTTGTAAAAAAATCAAATCCTGTATAGCAGCCAATGTTATGTTGTTTTTAGTGATTTGGAACCATATAAGGGTAGAGACAACTTTAGGAAAGGCTATTGAGGAGAAGAAATATGAAAAACAATGTTTTAAATTAAAACTACTTGTTCGTTGTATCTTTCTATATGTTTATTCATATTGTTTTTATCCTCACTTACTTTTTGGATTTCATATGATCATCTTCCAGTCTCCAGGTTGCAAAGGAAAACCCTTAGTGTTCATCCGAGGCCTTCTGGTAGAGTTTGGATTCATAATCCTTTGCTTGTTCCAGATCGACGGCTTGTAATTGCTCGAGCAGTAGATGATGTGGATGGAAAGGACCTGGAGAGTCCAGACACTCAAAAGGAGAAGTCCGAAAATCCTGTGTCAGTCGAGAATCTTCCATTGGAATCCAAGGCTCAAATGATGCTCGAGCAGAAACAGAAGATGAAAATAGCAAAGAAGATAAGGCTAAAAAGGAAAAGGCTTCTCCGGAAGCGGCATATGAGGAAGAAGGGCAGATGGCCACCTTCTAAGATGAGGAAACTCAAGAATGTATGATCTAAACTTTGAGTCATCCAGAAGGGGTTTCAGAGCTCACATCATCTCTGGTTCTTATGCATTTTACTTTTTTTTTTTTTTTTTGGAATTCATCAACTTTGAATGGCTTCTTAAACTGAATTATGGGCATCAGAGATAATAGGCTTTTAGATAGCTTCAATTTTAGAATCTGTTTTCATTAATTCATATAGTCAATTATTTTCCTTTCTTTTTCTCCTTTTTTCATCCCCGGAAGTGAGATTGCCGTCTTTTCCAACTATGTGCCATATTTGCCATAACAAAAGAGGATGTTAGATGCATGGTACTTGATAGAAGCTGTAAGTTTCCCAAATAAACATAGGATAAAAAGATTTTTTTTGTTAATGGCATAGGATACAAAGATTGAGAAGTCTTTTTGTTAAATTTCAGGTTTTAATAGATTTTATCTTGCATGGTTGGTGTTCACTCTCTCAAATGCTGCAGATTGTTTTCTGTTTCTGTTGATTTTCTTGAAATTAAACCAAAAGATGGACTGTACTTGGGCTTGCTGTTTCCATCCTTTCATGTGTCTGAGCCTTCCCAGAAGAAACCTCTCACAGCTTTCATGTACATAAGGCCTCTAGTCTCGTCACCTGTACATGGATGCATCCATCTTGAGCGTGGGCACATGGTGTACTGTCAAACACACTAAGTCTGGGACCTCATGCACCCCCAACCCACCCAAACATCATGTCCCAATTCACTCTCATCCCATTTATATTTGCTTTTGGTTTGAATCTCATAAAAAATGCGTAGTTACGAGACCTTTAGATTTTGAGCCCCTTTAAGCATGGGTTAGATATTTTGATTGTGCTAAATTTGCCAACTCCCTAAACCATGATGTGACCTTTGCATTCTCCTTCCTCTGCCAATTGGCAGTCTCTCAGCTGAGCCTCACAGTACTATATTATGACTGGTAAGAACCTTGAGGAGAGGTTATGTTCCTCTCACATTGCAACGAAGCATCTGTGGAAATCATTTTGCCTATGTGGAAATCTATTTTGGGTTGGTTTGATTGTAGCTGTTCTTCCCTCGTCCCTATGTGATCTCTCTGAAGAATGGAAGTTGTATGTTGGCTCCTCAAAAGGGAGAACGTGGAAGATTTTTTTCCAGTGACTTTTTGGATAGTTTGGAAAGAAAGAAATCTGAGGTGCTTTGAAGACAAATCATCGAACATGGATGGATTAATTGACGTTTGAGGCCTTTTCTCTCGGGGATAAGCTGGTCAGTATATTTCTCTTATATGCTAGTTGACTTAAATTAATGAAGGGATTAATCTTCTCGGTATATTTCTCTTATACTCGTTAAATTAATTAAATAAACTTTATCATTAAAAAAAAATCTCGAGTGGGCTGAAATCAATGTTTTTGGTATTTGGTCATGGCTAGAGGACACATGGTTGCACACTGTTGTTTATAGCTTAGATTTGGTGAGGTCTGTATATCTTTTGCAATCCAGTTTCTTCCACAAGCATCATGCCATACTCTCATTCCTGATTCTTGTCACTCTCCATCCACAGTTTTGTATGAAACTAGTTGGAGATTTTGGTGGACTCATTGAAATGAACCATCTTCTTGAGGTTACCACTTTCAAGTACTGAGATTCTTAGTGCTTTGGAACAAAATGCAGCTAATCTTATCCTTCTTGTTGCTGAGAATTGTGATTATAAATTGTTGACAAGTCCTATCACATCTTCATTTCTTCCTATCACACACATCTTTACCCCTAGGCAAGTTTGTTTGTAGGATGGAATAAAATAAAATAGTGTGTCAAATCAAGAAGGAAAAAAAAAGTTGAGGGTGTTGGGAGCATGAGGCCCATTTTTCTTTCGAGTAATGCTACTTGGACAAACTTCTTGGACAAAATTTTGGACAAACCATATTGGTATGGCTTGAATATCATAGGGGATATTCAAGCCATACCATAGGGTTTGTCTAAAATTCTGTCCAAGAAGTTTGTCCAAGTAGACCTTTTGTTTTCTTTCACACTTTAGCTTCATAGTTCAGGTTTCTTTCACTTTTACTCTACCCTACAAACAGAAAAAGTGACAAATCAAGAAAAAGAAACAGCTCTAGTTCTTTTCTTTTCTTTTGTTGTAGGGTAGAGTAAAAGGAAACATCCCCACAAATCTAGTCTAAATCCCATGTTTCTTTCACTTAATCTTCATAGTTCAGCTGGAGCTTGGAAGCATGTTGCTTCTGGGACTTGACTGGATTTTGGGTTAAAATTGAATCATCCAATTAATTTGGTTCCAGTCAGGTTGATTTTAATAAAACTCGGCTTTGATGGGTTGGTTCTAATCAATCTGCCACAACCCAATACTTTGGTTGCAACAAGTATCATGGCCGAGTCGTCAGGACCACGATTCCTCCCTCTTCCGAAGCTAGAGGTTTTGGCATCGACTCCTGATTCCCCTTTCTTCAAGAATCGAAAGTTGAGTCCACTAGTGGTACCACCTTGGGGCCACAAGGGTATTTACCCGGCTTATCTCTGGGCGGAGGAATTAGTCAAGTCCAAAGGGCTGGAATTCCTCCGATAGCAAAAAAAAAAAAATAAAAAAAATGTATAGGCAGCACCAACAAGTCAGAACAAAATTGATGCAGCTACATGGGACTGTTCTTGTTTGCAAATTCTATATGCAATCAAGACCACATCCAACAGCTATTCAGCTACTGTCCAAGAGCCCTACTCGATGTTATTACAATTTTAACTGAAATCAAGTGATAAAAAACCACAATAGCCAAATGTAACAGTAGTTTTAAGAAGAGCTATGAGGGCCACATGAAGATTTTAATGGGAGGCTCTATCATAGGGTCAACTATTGCCAATTTCACCACCACTTGTTTTTATAGCCCAGATGATCCGATCTGAGTCTGGGCTCACGCAGATTGGATTGGGTGTGTATGGAGAAGCACCTGTGCATGGTTTTAACCAAGAAGATGAAAGTTATACCAAAAAAATAAAAAAAAAAAACCAAGAAGATGAAAGGCCTCACACAACAAGTGGAGAGACGAAGGGCCTCTTTACTTGTTTGCTCGGTATTGAATTCCTAGAAAGGGTTTGTGGTAAAAACAGGAATGATAAAGATTTGAGGGGTAAAGGATATAAGGTGAAATTGTAAATAGAACTCTCACTTTCCTAAGATTTGATTTACGGATCTTGAGTGATAGTTGGATACTTGTGTCTTTCCAAAACGTTATTTGAGGGGTAAAGGATATAAGGTGAAATTGTAGCTAACCAATCCACAATCTCCACCATCAACATAAACAATGGAGTCCATAAGCTTTGTTCATAGATGAGCCCTAGAACCCGTTTGGCATTTTATACTTTTAAAATAAAGTGGAGTGAAGTGAAATAAAAGGAGGAAATAAAATATAAGTAAGTTATGATTGTATTTTGTTTTTAGTTGTTTGGGATGAAATATTTTTGACTTTTTGTACGGAAAATGGAGTATTTTTGTCTTTGAGTGAATAAAGGTAGTTGCTTTTTGACTTTTTTAAAAAAAAAAAAAAGATTAAAGGAGTTTTGAATTAAAGTGTTTTTAATTTGATGCTTAATCTTACTTTACTTGACTTTACTTGACTAGTAAAATTATCAAACGGGCTGGACTAAAACTACCAGAAGTTTCAAGACTTTTGCAAGTTTCTTTTTGCATCACATGCTGTCTATTTTTTTTACTACTACAAACGACCTTCAGTAGCAACTTTTGACTGCTACAAACTACTCTTGCATACAACTTGGCACTTGCTTATCTGCTAGATTTGGAATTCTGGCTACAGTAAATTCATGCTCGTGCCTCTCTAACCTCTCCATAAAAAGGGGAGGGTGATGTGTTAATGGTAAGCTATTTGAAAGCAATGATGATGGTTAAGTAATGGAGGGGGTGACAATTTTTATGCAGAAAATAGATCTATACTCGCCGCTCCCTTTGAAGTGTTAGAACCTACTAGAAAGAATCCCCATGCAATGCATGGGACAGACATGAACTAGGGCAGCGGACACAGGATATTGTCTTTGGGAGTGACTGTGTAAAGAAAAGTTATTAGCAAAGATGCACGGCGCATTTGTGTAACACCGTTTTTACAGGAAAAACCACATTTGTGTAACACCGTTTTTACAAGAAAAACCACACGAAGGAAATTTCTTTTCCATATTGGTTTTGCAGAATTTATGCGAGGACAAATGATCTATTTCACGAGTTTGGTTTTGCACGGAACGTGACAGGATTTATGCAATGACAAATGATCAGCCTAAAGCACCCCCTATTATCTAACTCATGATGGTGCCCAAATTTATCTTCTTTTCTTAAACAGGGCTTAAATACTATCTTCAATTGGTAGTTTACACGGATCTCTAGATATCAACTTTAACCCTAACAGGAAAACCCTCCCCATATTGAACTTAGCTTGAAAACCCAAATTTGTTTTCCTGTATTTTTCAAGTATAAAAATATGTTTGGTTTTGATTAAAAAAGAAGAAGAGTGTATTTAAGAAAAAAAAAAAGGCATGGGATTCATAGATTTATGAGACATTTTGGACTTAGTTGTGAGGGTTTCTTTAGGTTTTGGGAGCTGATATGAATGAGATTAAAATCATGTATTTAGTCCCCTAAATGTACAATCATAGGATTAGAATTATAGAATTAGTTCAAAATCGTAATTTGGAATTAGATATCATTGAACACTTTATCATGCTTATCAAATTACCAGTTTCACTTTTCGTATGTGTAAATGAATACACTCAATGGTTTAAATGTATTTGGAATATTTGGATACATTTCACAATTTCTCAAAATTCATTAAAATTTAAAAGATATGAAACCTAACGTATTGATGGTTATCATTAATCTGAGAATGTGAATGATTTGGATAAAAAAATTGTTGACCCAACAAATTTATAGGTTGGATACGCGCACACACACACATACAATACATACACAAATTGCTCAAAATCCATAAACTTCTGTCCACTTGGAATATGGGTTTTGAAGAAGGAACCTTAAAATGCTAGTACAAATGTCATATAATGTGTATATTTTTGTGGCTTTGGCCATGTGTATGATCATTAAGGTGGAATGGTATATAATGTGTAAAGGCTTCGTTTGAGTTAAGATATGACTTTTAATGATAGAATATTAGTTGTTGTAATTAGATTTTCTTGTAAATGCAATATATTATCTCTTTTACCAAAGTTAATATTTAGAAAGAACAACAAAATAGTGATTGACTTTTTCAAGTGACTATTGTAAGCTCCTCTCAAACAAAAATCCCCTTCTATATGATTCTTAGATTTGGAGTAGATAATAGGAAACCAGGACCAAGCACTCCAACATCCATGATGGTAGATTTTAACTAGGTTAGGCTCTTCTACACATGTAAATGAGTTAGAATTGGTTTAGAAATATGGGGTTGTATTTGAATTTGGATAGCTTTATGAGGCAGGAAGCCAGGATCTGACTCCAGACCTAACATTTGAAAGAAAAGGGGAAAAGAAATAGAATAATAACTTAATCCAAACTACATGTGGTATTGTGGTTCCTGTTTTTTTTTTTTTTTTTTTTAAAACAGATCCATTGTTTCTTTGGTTATTTGGATATTGTCAGGCTTTTCCACTAAACTATACCCCTCCCTTGATTATTTTTTTCTTGGTTTGTTTTTTCTCCAACTGTCAACTCTCTCTAGTAGAGATAAGAGATCATTCCAATCTTTCTGAACCAAGCATTCCCAACCCCAATCATAATTGTGTAACCATGAAAACAGGAAGAGATTGGCTTTCATAATTGTGTTCTGAAAGCTCTGCAAACCTACTGCACACAAGTCAATGATTAAACAGTCCAAAAACTGAAAAAGATGAGGCCAAAAAACATTGCTACAGCAGATTGACTCTCTCTCATATTCAAAGATGGGGCAGAACTACCATGCAGCCCTGCATGGTAGTATGATGCAGCACCCAGGATAAAATTATGGGTGGGGGCCATATTTGAAAAATCCAAACTACTGTTCGGTCCAAACTTCAAAGGCCTATTGTATATTCTACATATGAAAATTCAAAATCTATTTCAGTGGGCCTACCGATGGATTGGCCACCAGATTTCGCACAAAGAGGCTCCTTCCATTTTTACCTTTTAAAAAGAGGAAAGTAAAGAAAGTTAATCATAGATTACAAATTTAGTTGATCCAACGGTGGTCATCTCACTAATTTGAATAATAATATAAAATTTCATCACCATACTAGTACTAGGACTAACAAGAGGTTTGGATTTTAACCTGAATGTTGCATCATACTACCATGCTGATGGTAGTTCAGCCCTCAAAGATGTGTATCCAAAACTGAAAAAGATGTGGCCAAAAAACATTGCTACAGCTGATTGACTCTCTCTCTCATTCTTTCTCTCTCTCTCTCATGTTCAAAGATGTGTGCCATGCCACCACAAGCGCCAGTCTAGTAGTTCAATCTTGTAAGAACACAATGCTCCTTATGATCAACTTGGGACAATCCAAAAAATGAGTTCTAAAAAAATCATCTTTAATGCACTATTTTGGACCACCACAATAGTTTCTAACAGTGCATTAAACTTGACCTTGTTTGTTTTGTATACATACATAGGATTACTGTCATAACTGGTTAAAAATGAAGATCAAAGGTGAATTGATTAATTTTTTAAAATTCCAATCATCTTTATAACGAACTTGGAATGAACCTAAAAAGCTCAAGACAATCAGTTTTCAACATATCAAATGGGCTCCTAAAATGACCTAACAACGCCTTCTCCCTCCACAGAAACAACCAATCTCTTGTTCTGTGTTGAGTTTTGAGCGTGGGTGTAATTATTTGTCAAAGTCTTTCCTCAAAAACACCCCCCTCTAAAATAATAATAATAATAATAATCCACGGTAACCATAAAATACTTTTCTAAATCTCGAATGTCGAATCCATATAAATACCATCTAAACCGTTCAAAATGTATCTAATTTTATTCAGTCATTTAAATTCAAATTTCACTGAAAAAAAAAAAAAGAGAGAGTGAGTGGAGGATAGTCCACATCATAGAAAGGTAGCAAGATGCTGACGTGGCATGGCTGCCGACAGTGAATCTGGACTCAAGTTCCAAAGGGGGAAGGATAAATCCAGGTGCTGTTACCGACAGAGCGGATATAGTGCAACAGCCTGGTAATCATCCTGTGTAGAAGCAGTTGTACCTCAGGAGCACCTGAAATTTTACTCCCTCCATTATTCAACCATCGGACTTGTATATTGTCTTCTTCTTCAGGGCATAGGGCACGTTTGTGTCGTGGTGGTGGGCTGGTGGCGCGGAAATTTGGTTTTGCGGGTTATTTTGAAAGAATTTGTTCCACTATTTTTGCTAAATTATGTAAGAATTTATTTAATTTTTTACCTTTTTTTGTGGAAAAGTAGTGGTACTAAGGGTATGTTTGTGTACGTCAACAACAGAAGAGGAACCACGTAAATGCAATTTCTTAGGGCCAGTTTCTTTCTTGAAATTTCTGACACGTGATACGAATTCCATATGTTCAGGTTTGCTTTACATGATGTGACATCACGTCCCTTGATATTTGCAAATTCAATGTTTCTTTATAAGTATTTCCAAATTTCATAAACATAAAAGGTCTCAAAACAACTTTGAGAAGTTCAGGAATTTCACCATCTTTGCTTTTTGTTGGAGTTTCTGAATGCTTATGTAAAAGGGAGCATCTAGGAGTTCTACTATGTCTGGAAATTTAAAAATTCTTGAGATGGGAATTCCTTGAGTTCCAACAAAGAAACAAGACCTATGTGATTGGTCAGACTCTGATTTTTACAGCTATAAGAGAAAATTGGATATATTTTCGAAATTCTCTGCACCACCCAGCTTGTACCAAATAGTTGTAAAAATGTGCTAGCCATTTCCTAAAAACCAACTCTGCGCAAACGTACCCTAAAAGGTGGCTAAAAAAGCGGTGGCACACATGTGACAAACAAAATTCCCTAATGAGGTGACAATCACAATATCTTGTTAGTAAATCCATTCACTTTTAGTTGTTTGGCTCTTTCTTTGTAATTATTTATATTTGGTAACAACATTTAATGAGTAGGTCAATATGCAAGGAATCCATAATCAAATTATAAGAAGGCTTGTCAATTTATATATGGAATTAAATTTCTCACAATTTATGGTAAAATAGGTTTGGATAATGGATTATAGAAACAATGAGGGGTGGAGGATATAAAATAAAGATATAGGTTGGACCTAATTTTCCTATGATTTAATTAACTAAAAGGTAATTGTTGGGTATTCTTCAACCATTCTTATTCATTTTTCATACTAGGAGAGACCATTTGATGGGCATTTGTGGATTATCAGCTTCATTTCATTTTTAGAAATTTGATTTCATGCAAGAAAACGGGGCAGATATGTAAAACATATTTTAAGATTCGAGAAAAAAAAAGTATGCATTGGAGCCTAAATCTACATTTGGGGCCTATACATCATACTTGAATAATTTTAGACTTACATTGAAATTCAGATATAAGAATTAAACTGGTTACAAACTAAGAACACAAACATGTGGAATAACAACATAAATTCAGTTATGAAGGCCTTTTTTTTAAATATACAAATCTATCTTCTTTTTTTCGCGAATTCAGAAATAGCTTTGACTTCTTGGTTCTCTTATTTGTTTGTTCTAAAAATTATAAAAACATGTCTTCTTAAAAGTAGTTAAAAAGTGAAGAAGTTCAAATAATTTCTCCTTTCATTGAAAATCAACTGAGGGGAGGGGGGAAAATGAATCCTCATGTATTACCCTAGTAATTTAGATACTAGGAAAGTCAAGGTCTCATCCTTTTCATTTTTTCTTTTTATCATTCACCACTCTCCTCATTACTAATTCTCTCATAATCTTTTCGCCTTGAATTCCTGAAGTTAATTCAATGTAAATAAAATAAAAAAATCGCTAAATTAGTAAAACTAACTCGTTATAACTTTACATGGACCCATTTATGACTCAGTCTAAGGTGTGTGCTATTATTATTGTTTGTCACTCACCTCTTTAATAATCTTTATTTAAAATACATCCACCATTGATGTTTAAGAATTCAATTCCATGCAAAGAAAAGGTTTCTAAGGGCTTGTTTGTTCGCATAAGTGGAAGTGAATTAGAAAAGGTGTGAAAATGAATTCCCATCCACTACCCTACTAATTCAATACCTACACCTATGGGCTTATTTATTTAAGAGCATTCATGCTAGGATTTCTCTATGTCTAGAACTTCCAATAATAGCATGAGTGTTGTCTCCTTAGAATTCCAAATGAAAGTTTTGTCGTATAAATCTCTCATATAACTACACTCTTTGGAATGCTATTTGGCCTTTGGCATTCCACAAGCCCACTTGGGGGACTTCTCCAAATGGTTCATGACAAGAAGTCCTGAAATGCTTTCAACCAAACAAGCTTTAACAAAGTCAAATGTGCCATCTACATCTCCACCTTATTATATCCTTCACCCGTCACTTCATATTATTCACACTTTACCTTTTTAATAACCTTCCGATGGAGCTCGTTCAACGCTGGAATTCCTATGTATTTAATTTCTATATATTTTAATGCAAACAAATCGGCTCCAATGAACACGAAACACTAAAATGACCCATTGCATCCTTACATGGGCCAACTAATGATCCAACCCTATGACCTATTAAAGCACCCACCCATGACCAAACCCACCCACCATTTCAGGTACTTCCAAAGTGTGTGCTACTCAAATCCTCTATGATCCATTCCTTCATTTAAAAACCTATATAAATTCCCGTCACCTCTGCTCATTATCTACTTCCATTTTGGCTTTCTAGGGTTTCTGCAACCAGAGACCTTCCTCTCTTTGAAAATGGCGGAAAAGCTCCTGCCTTTGACTTGAATCCCTCCTTCCAAAATTAGGGTTTCTTCTTCGCACATCCCACTCTCTTCAAAACCCCATTCTTTCCTCAATTTCCCTCCCAGAAATGGGAGAAATTCCCTTCAACGTCACCCCAATCCCTTCCAATCACACAGTTTCGGTCTTCACCTTCGTTTCCCGTTCTGGGTATTATTTTCTACGGCTCAGATCCTCTAATCAGTGGGGATTTTTGGTTTCTTTGGTCTGAAATCGACACATCTTGATCCGGAAGCTGAATAATTTAGTTTTTTTCTACTATCATCAGTTTCCAATTCTCTTTTCTTTTGGGTTATCTGTTTATATGGTATGTTTGTTTGGCGTTTTTAAGAATTTTGTGGTGGTTGGGAGAGAATTTTGAGAGGAGTGGGTGATGAGCTCGAGAGGTGAATTCTGGTGGGAGGAAATATGGATCTTAAAGGGAGCTTTATCCCTCTATTCCGAGTTCCTTCGCAGCGAACTACTCTAGCAGTAGTAGGAAGAAGCAGCAGCAGACCCACATTATGTGTTGCTAAGGTTTATTCTTCATTTGGGTATAGCCCTGTTTCCTCTGTTGTTGTCATTTTATTTCTATTTATGATTTGTTGCTAATGGATTAGGGACACTTGAGAGTTTGATTGAAATCCCACTTTCATACATACAATTTTGCAGTCTTGATTACTCAGTGTATAGAGAAGAGAACTGATTTTTTATTGCACTTTGTGCTAGATGAGAAGTTTTAGTAAATTCTCTATGCTTAGAATGGTTAGTGTTTCATCTTTTCAACCATTTGTTTGGGTCTGTTTGCTTGCATTAGAATGATTAGGGCGGTTAAAAGTGAATATTTAAGGTGAGTTTCCAAAGATGAACATCAAATAACATTTACTTTTAGGGAAATAGAATCAAAAGAAGATGTCATTTGATTCTTTTTTGGAAATTCATCTTTAATTTTCATTTTTAACCTCCCTATGCTTTCAATTTCTATGTATTTTAAGTCAAACAAACAGGGCCTTTGTATTTATTTTGGAATTGGGGTTGGATTATAGTGAACAAGCTTAGGATTGGCAGTTGATGTTATCATGGTTTAGACATATTGTTGATCATCAGAGTTGCATTTTTGACTTGACAAGGAGATAGACTAAGTTTACCCTGCAGACAATATCAAACTTTGATATGTGATGGGTTAGTGTGAAACATATCACCTAAATATCGCGATATGTAGGATTTTAACTAGAAAAATATTTCTAAATAACATTGTGGTATTCTTAAAATGCACACCTGAAAAAATTGGATAATTCGGAATAAAAATGAAAATATTTCTATAAAACTTATTCATAACATTAATTTTATCTTTAGTTATTTAGATTAATTCCCTTTTTGAATTTTTGATAATATTCTGAAGAACTCCATTTAAAAATATCTAAACATATTCTTGATATAATAATTTTCTTGAGGATGATTTTTATTTTTATTTTTAAATGCTGGTATGATTTGTGTTGGCGAACCTGTCCAGGATTATACATGTGTAAAATGATATAGAAAAGGAAAAGAAGATAAACAAACAAGATTCATAGAAGAGTATGTTAGACAGGGTTTCTTTTTTCTTTTATTTTTTTTAATATTTTGGTCTACCCCTTGTAATTTACGTTTTTATGTGTTTTATTATCTTGCTGTTTTGGTATTTCGGTATTTACCTTTATACCAATGGCTGTACCTTTTTCCTTCTATTATAATTTAAAAAAAAGAGTGGGTTGAGGTTGAGCTAGTTATACAACCAGTATAGCCTGTTAGCTCAATCCTTGTAAATGTTAATGTGGTTAAGGCGCAATGCACATCCATGACATAAATAGGAGAGAGAGGCAGACACACATTTATATAGTCCAAGATAAACAAACAAGATTCATAGAAGAGTAGGTTAGACAGGGTTTCTTTTCTTTATGAGAAAAACAAACATGATTCATAGAAGAGTAGGTTAGACAGGGTTTCTTTTCCTTTTCTTTTTGTTTTTTGTTTTTTTAATATTTTGGTCTACCCTTGTAATTTGTGTTTTTATGTGTTTTATTATCTTGCTGTTTTGGTATTCCGGTATTTACCTCTTACCAGTGGCTGTACTCTTTCCTTCTATTATAATTAAAAAAAAAAAATAGTGGGTTGAGGTTAACCATTATAGCCTGTTAGCCCAATCCTTGTACATGTTAAAAGTGGTTAAGGCGCAAGGCACATCCATCCCATAAAGAGGAGAAAGAGGCAGACACACATTTATATTGTCCAAATGTTTGCATATTTAAGGGGGAAAAACCAACAAAGTGACTATTCCATAGTCTATACAATCTATAATCCATAGTTTAAATATTTTTCAAAATTTCAACTTCTTAGAGTACTCAATGAATTCCAACTTAAGAAGACACAATATAATTAATCTCTTTGAAATTCCAAGTCTTCGTTAGAAGAATACTTTGTTTGTACTCATATATTTCTTCTTCTTTTTTTTTTTTTTTGAGTTTATATGTTTATTTGTACTTTTTAGACTATGCTTTGTCTATAGAAGCATATTGGGTTATAGTCTAGTCTAAGCAAATAAATTATGTCTTTTTGAAAAAAAAAAAAGCAAAGAAAGTATGTGTTTGGGTGGGGCCTCTTTCCAAGTAGTTCAGGGAAAGGCCACATCTGAATGTATGCTTTCTTTGCTTAGATTAAAATGTAACCCAACATTCTTCTATAGATTCTCTTCCTCTATTAACCCACAGTTGGCCAATCCCATGATTGACTGGTCGCCTGTGGTTAGCCAGCCTATACAACTATGCCCACCTTCTTAGTATAGAAAATTTCCACGAAGGTTTCTTTGATTTTCACTTTTAGTTTAGCAGATTTCCTCGAAGATTTCCTAGATCTAAATTCTTAGAGTCCTAAGAATATTTCCTAGATCAGCAACATAGTTGTTTAACCATGCAATCAATAAGGGAGAATAAAGAAATTTCTACTTGGAGAAATGAGAGATTGGCATGTAATAATGTAAGGAAAGACGAAAGGAAACTGTGTCTAATATTATTCCTAACAAGCAGGATTGTCATCCTGTTGTCTATAAATCCCCTTGTATTCTATTATTTATGCTTTCATTGAAAATTTATACTTGCATTGTGTTTCTCCGAAGACTCCTTGGGTTGCTGATGTTGATGACTCCAAAGAATAGTAGTCAATTTTGTTTCGGGCCCTATTATAGTGTCTCCAAAGTGAAATGTTTCGGCCGATTCAGATTTTTGGCTAAAACATATCGGAGTTACGTTTTGGAAAAATATAAAAAAAAAGTTTGTATTTATTTTCTTGAACAAATAATGCTATATATTATTTTTACATGCCAAATGAATAATTAAGTGCTTTAGATTTTTTTTCTTTTTAAATTGAGCCTATAATTAAAAATCTAAAGTCTAAATTGCTTAAAATAAATGCCTCCCTTATGTATGAGCCCTTAGCAAGTTTCACTCTAATAGGAGAGAGGTCCACTGTCAGGCTGATCAAATATACTTATCATAAGTACTTGATCAATCTGATGGTGGTGCCATTTCTTCTTAGAGGGAAAATTGCTCTGGCCCCATACACGAGACATATTTAATGCAAGTGGTTTGGTTTTTGATTTGGCGGGCCCCACTATGAAGCATCTGTGCATGAGAGGTTAAAGTTATGACACTATGTAAGAAAAAGAAAAAGGACACCTTATTAAAAGGGCATAAAAAAAAAGGAAGATGGAAAGAAAAAGGAAAAAATGAAAGGAGTGGAAAGGGAAGAGGAAGAGAAAGAGTTGGAAGAAGTGGGAAGAGAAAGGAGAAGAAAAAGCCATTCCTGGTACGCTCCTCCATCTCTTCTCCTTTCTTTCTTTCTTTCTATCTTTTTAAAGTTTTTCTGCAATGAGCCTCTCTCTGTCTCTCAGATCTCCTTTATTTTTCCCCTACAAAAGCGCACACCCCCACCCCCCCCCCCCCCCCCCCCCCCCCCCTTCCCTCTCCCTCTCCCTCTCTCGCGTTTTATGTCTGTTTCACACTGTTTTTTATTTTAAAGGAGATCCTTGATTTTGACCAAAATGGGTCTGAAACCCAAACCGAAATTTTTAAAGGGGGTGTTCGGTTCAGTTTAATGTCCGAACCAAAATTAATTGGCTGTTTTGGCCAAAACAAACTGATTCTAACCAGCTATGTTCCAAATTCTATGCGTCCATTGTGAAGACTTCTTCTGTCATTGGGTCCCATCATTTTTTGTATTAGATTAAGTAAGGTCTTCCAATTTTATTTTGATTCCCCTATCTAAGATTAGGGTTCCTCTTCAATTACATTTTTTCTCCAAAGGAAAAAAAATAAAAATCTTCCAAAAATTAAAAAATCGTGTTGGAACTTTATTTCCTACAATTTGTGGTTCTTCTTAGCTATTCAATTTTGATCATTTTATTGATATTCAGTCATTTATCTAACATTTTTTAAGATTTCTATTGTTGTGATCCTACAATTATACATTTCTCATATCAACACCCAACTATCCTATCACACCCAAAACCGTATCTGTTGTTTATGGATTATGTACCTCACTGTTTAGGGACCCCTTTAGTTTCCTAATTAGCCCTTGCAATAATTCCCCAATCCGGTCTAGACAGTACATGACCCAAATCCTAATGAAACTAGTTCCCTTGGTATAGATCTACTTTTACTTTACCTATCCAACAAGTCCCATTTTCTTTTATTTCCAATACTGTAAAAGCCGTTTAACCCCTGCATCCGAGCACAAACTTCATACCACTTAGCCCCTTTAACCATTTAAATCCAATCCCAATTTGCCTTAGCTTGCTTAGCTGTTACAAACCCAAACAACAGCAAGAACCTAGTAGCTATCCATTGGTTTGCGTAGTCTCATTACTGTTCCCTTCAGTTCTAATGCCTAATTTAATATTTTAGTTTTTTTACGTGAAAGATTACTTCGGTCATATACCCTGGCCTTGTGATATATTCACTATTGGTGCCACAGTGACTACTGCATGGATGTTCCTCAAGTTGTTTTCCTGATGTCTTCTTTTATGTTGGCCCAGGGAGTCATTTCCGGTTCTCTATCGTCGATTGACCGCTACTGAAGTCCAGTGCAATGACAGTTCTCATAGCATTCACCAATCATCAGTTTCCCACAGTAGCAGTTCAAGGCTACCTGAGCTCTCTTTTGATAGGTTGCAGCCTAGTGAACAGGAATTGTGCGGACAACAAGGACGAGTTTTTGGTCGATTTGTTGCTCGTGGAGCTGTAGTGGATGAAGAATATTGGGTAGGTATTTGGTTCTTTCTTGGCTCCTATCTATTCAGGATTATGCATTTTGTTTTTCATATATAAGTGTTATAAATAATTTGCATGGTTCTTAATGATTTGTCTGTCTTATTTTGCAAGGCAGACAGCAGCATGGCTGCGGGCTGAAGCCAATTGGGAATCCTTATCTTATATGAGGTTGGTTTCTGTGCTAATCAAATTCAACAGAGTTTACATTATTGATTTGTGTTCCCTCACGTTTAGGATTTACAATGATGTTTTGAATGTTTGGTTACCAAGTATTGTTGCTAACAGTGTATTATTGGCAGGCATGTTGATAGTTTCAAAAGGAAGTATGCAGAGCAGGTGAGACTTCATAATTTCATTTATGTGATCATCTTGGTGATGTTTATAGTTATCCTGCCTGAGTGTTTGAGAGCATGACAGAATTTTCCATATTTTTCAAGTTAATTGAAAGGAAAAAAAATATAGTGGCAAGCTGTTTGAACATTGATCTGTCTATTTTATATCGACATTGACACTCGAAACCAATACTGCTGGACTTGTGTCATTTCTTAATTTTATTATTCTGTTAAATATTCAGTAGAATACGATAAGATACAAATTATTATTTAACATGCCAGCATGAGGAACAGTGTGAAACTAGAGACATGTGCATAAAGAGATGATGGACATGGTAATTTAGTTAATAGGTTTATATATTTAATTCGGCAGGAAGAAGAAAGAAATGTGTTAATGATTTTCGTATATTTGGGGTATCAAAGGTCCACCTCAAGTAATTGAATTTACTTGGTGACAACATTGGACAAGATCTAAAGCATTAACCATATTTGGAGTTGTAAGATGATGATTGTAATTCTATGCATCCTTTGTTTGAGGAGTGTTGTGGTTGTCCTGTTATCTTTTCATACATTGTCTTGTTGCTGAAGGAGTGTATTATTATATAAATAGTTTTGCATTCAATGGTTTAATGCAATATCTTCTTAAATGGATTAGGTTTAAGACAGTGAAGTAGTAGACAAATTTGGGTGTTTTAATAAGAAAGGACATGTACGAAAGAGCGGTAACGAGTGTGAGAACTATTTGTGGAGAGACAAGTGAGTTCCTAGTGACCGTAGGTTTGTATCAAGGGTTAGCCCTAAGCCCTTATCTTTTTGCACTAATTATGGACGAGTTAACTGCTCATATTCAAGAGGAGGCATCTTGGTGCATGTTGTTTGCAAATGATATAGTGTTTGTGGATGAATCAAGAGATAGTATGAATGCAAAGAGGCTTTTGAATCAAAAGGCTTTAAAGTAAGTTGTACAAAGACATAATATATGGATTGCAACTTGAGCGGGCATATATAAAGAGCTGAAACTACCGTGAGAATTGAAGCGTAGGCAAGGATGAAAATAGCGGTAGTGGCGAGTGTAGCGGGCCGCTACCAAAACGCTATGTAGTGGTGTGATTTGAAAAAATCGTCAAAAAACTATGAAAATTTTGTAGAAAATCTAGAATATTGAAAAATGAGAGAAAATGTATTTTTTCAGCAAAAGTAACTAAGATAAAGGGGCGTAGCGGTCCCCTCATTGTATGAGATCCTGTATCGCTTTATAAATAGAAATAATAGTAGTGTTCATTTTTTTTCACCTGTATTCATGTTTGCTTATTTATGCTAACTAAGAAACTAATGAAAGGCTCATAAAAAAAACTGTCATAAAGTCAAGAATTAAGATTTAAGAGTACCTAGAGAAAAGAATACTTCTACCAAAAGGGGCGTTCTAATACGATGTACCTAGAAAAGAACTCTTTGTACTGACTGTAATTTGGCGAGATCATGTGCATTTTAGTGTTCTTTTAAACATAAAAGGGTAGAATAGTTGAGTAGAAATGTTAAACATAAAAGTGTAGAAGAGTTGAGTAGAAATGTTATTTGGAGAGAACAAGAAAATAAATAATTCTTATTATACATTTTAAATTTTTTTGGAAAATACAAATTTGTCTCACTCCGTAGCGGCCAAGTAGCGGGCGTAGCAGACTGTAGCAGCCGCTATGGATGTGAACGCCGCTAAATGCGTCTTCACTGCTACGCCTGATCCAGTAACGTAGCGGTCACTATTTTCATCCATGAGCATAGGAGATAGCACAAAGAGATTCATTCTATTACCTTGGTTCAATAATTAAAAAGGATGGAGAGATTGATGAAGATGTCGAACTTAGGATAAAAGCGGGATGGTTAATGTGGAGACTTGCTTTTGGAGTGCTTTTGTAAGTGGTGCATGCTAATGAGATTGAAGAGAAAATTTTAGAGGACAACAATTTCACCAGTTATGACCTATAAAGCAGAATGTTGGCCAATCAAGAAGCAACATAGGCACAAAATGGAGGTAGCAGAGATGAGAGTGTTGAGGTGGATGTGTGGTAAAACTACGAATGATAAAATTAGAAATGAGTGCTTTCGAGAGCATTTAGGGGTAGCATCATCAATAGAGGATAAAATTAGAGAAACCCATTTGAGATGGTTTGGGCATGTCCAACGTAGGCTGGGAACGGTGCTAGTAATGAAAAGATAGGCTATATAGGTTGATGACCTACCAAGGGGAAGGGGTAGGCCGAAGAGGATGTGGATGGAGGTAGTAAAAATAGAGTTAAAGAAATGCAACTTATCTAAGGATCTAGGTCGGGATAGATTGGATTTGAGAAACAAAATTCATGCAGTTGACAACAACATAGTTGGGACAAGGCTTTGAAGATGATGATGATGACGATGACAACTTTGGTATTGTTCTTTGGTGGCTTATCTTTTGGCCCATATGTTTGGTAAGGAATTATCAGTTTTTTAGTAACAAATACAAGGAAAATTTTCTCGTGCGCATGCACTGCTGTGGGAGTGCACATCCAGACTGTCCCCAAAGGCAGGACCATCCCTGAATTTCACAGGGTCCCACATGATGAATGGCATTGATGCATAATGCATATTGTGTAGTGCGCAGGAGAAAATTGTCCACAAATACAATGCTTATATTGGTGCGGTAAGCAATTCTCTGGCCAAAGTCATCTTTTGGGTGACGCTGATAGTTCTTAAGTTGTTCTTTGATGTTCCCATCACTGATGTGTAGGTGTCTGGTGAAGTTGCTGCGTTGCCAAATTTGAGAGGAGCCTTTTCTCATACGATGATGTTGTAATTTTATTTATTTATTTATTTGCGTGATAGTTTATGTGAGGACCTAGGATCAATTTCTGCGCATATGTTTGATGCTAAAGTTGCCAACACCACTCAACCATCAGTGTGTTGGCAATGATGTTGTAATAAATCAGTAACCACTGTGACGGAGGGAAGGACGGACTCCTTGCGTCAGTATGGCAAGTGATTCATTCTTTATGTGCTCACACGAGGGTGTCTTATAGGAAATATTGCAAAGGACTCTTAGATGCAGGTTGAAACGTACAACTCGTGTTGGAAATTGAAGAGACCCATAGAATAAAATAGAAAGATATATATCTAGGTGAACCCCTTGTTCTTGAAGGATCTCATGTGGAGGTTTTCTATATTTCGAGGAAGCAAGTTATAGAGATTAATTTTAAAAAGAATTTTTATTTCTAACTTATATTCAAAATTTCTCTTAACCATTAAGTGCCCTATTGGAGTAAAAGTTCGGATAGAGTCCAATTAGGAATAGTAAAAGGCTTAACCATGGGAAGTGTACAGAAATGATTTATCGTGTTCTGGAATATTGAATGAAACCAACTCTTGCTTCTTACTTTGGGAGTGTGAAGCCTATCCATTTTTGTTGGTGTGAGGCCACATTTCATTGGTGGTGCAAACCGATTTTAGAGATTGGCACTGCGTTACTTGGCATCAGAGCAGAGATGATTCATTGGAAAGCATCTTTTTGCAATCAGGATGCCATTGAAATGCGCAAAAAGTTGTTGTGAAGATCATACAATGATGTGTGTTTTGGCTAATGTCTTGTAGGATAAGACTTTGATGCTGGTCTGATATTTGGATGGTTTTATTGATTAATGCTGACATTTGCCTAGTGGTTGCATCATGGTTCGACTGTTGACTAGAAGTTCCTATTAGATCTTGCCATTTGAGTTGGACAAAAAAAAAAAAAAAAAAAAAACAATGATGATCATCTTGTTTCCTCTGGTGTTCAATTTAGGAATATATTGTCATCATCCATCTCAAGGTCGAGTTTCTGCTAACTAGGGAAGAATTGTTGCAAGCGAAGAAGAGGGACTGTGAAATAATTTAAAAAATTTGGAATATATGTCGTGTTCAACTACTTGTGCAAAGATTGTTCTTTAGGATCTCTTATGGAGGTTTTCTATTAATTTAGGAAACATATCGTAAAAATAATTTTTAAATTGTTTTTTTTTCCGTTATCTATTATCCGAATCTTTGCATTGGCTTTGATGCCGATGATGATAACCTTATCATTGAAAAAACAGATGATGATAATTGTAAGTTTTGCTTTATCATTATGAGTCCTTTTCTTGTAAATTTCTTTTAGAAGTCCAGACGGGCATGAGAAAAGAATCACTCATGGGATGTCAATTCATGTTAAAGGTATGAAGTATGGATGCCATCAAGTTTTCAATGTGTAGTGAAAGTAAATACTGCTTTTCATGGTGTGAGGTCCTTTCACTAGTAGGAAGCCATCTTAATGTAGGTGTGAACCTTATTCTTTGTGTTGGTTGATGCCAATACGGTGACTTCCTGTGGTTGAAGGCCACATTTCATTTGGTGTATGAATAACTTCGGATGATTGGGTTATCCCACACTCTCTGTTAATAGGTCTGTCACCTGCATGATTTATAACTTCATGTTGTCACATTTTGACAAACTATAGCATTGGTCATGTCTAATAACCAGTGTTTTTCAAATCTATTTATTGTGATTGGACCTTGTTCTTCTACTTAATCTTGGCTTCTAGTAATCCGATTCATCTGAAATTTGTCTGTTGGTACTCCTGTTTTCATATTATTTCAATCTCTGATGTTTCTTGTGATTTTTCTTGGCAGGAGTTCTATTCATTAAAACGTCGTTGTGCTGGACGTGATGGCAACTCATTGAAGTGTTTCTGCATAGTAGCAGTATGTGCTGATTGCAATTTTTTACCACAATTTCTTTTCCTTAGATTTTGTTTCAAGTTGAAGATCCAACTGAGTCACAAATTTGTGAAAAACGGATGACATTCAAGTTTGTCATGCATCTAGCAGAAGAGTACAAGTCAAAAGGATTAAAAAAAATATCAAAATAGGCTAGAAAGAGGGGTTGTAACTAGTTGTAGTTAGGAAAGACAACTGATGCAGATAGACCTCAAAGGCCACATGTGTAGGGCCCAAATAGATTTAGGAAGTTTTTTTTATTTATCTAATTGTTATTAGTTACTAGTTTATTTGATGAGTCGTATTTAGGATTAAGTTTCTAATTTTATTGTAATTAGGATAAGATTCTAGTTTCCTAGTTTGTTTAGGTTTCTTAGGCTATGAGATTTGTTTCTCTTATTTATATGGCATTGTAGAAGATTATTTTGAGAGAGTTGATTAATTGATTTTGGGTTTTCCCCGTTGAGGTGCGCCCTTGTCTATCGTGTCTGCGGACACGCGCTTCGGCATCTATTGTGCTTCAGTACTTAACGCAAGCCCTAACGCTAGGGCCTGCATCAACAACATATTCATACATATATATTTGATCGGTGTGTAATGTATATATAGAGAAATGATCTCATGCAATGAGAGCTATATCATACAATGAAGTATTTCTTTGGCTCACGATACTTGTGCGCTCTCTCACGTCTATCTCCCTTTCTTTCTCCATCTTTGCTCCTTTATAAGTGCACATATTTTTAGGGAGAAAATAGAAACCTGTGTTAAATGGGTTTTGTGTTTCCTTTATTTCACTGGACTGTTTTTTTCTTCTTCCATCCCTAACAACTCTCCCCCCTTGCCTTAACTTTTTCCTTCCTCCTCTCTTCAACTTGATATCGGGGACCTGTTTTTTTTTTCTACTTTCATTCCTAACAACACTCTCCTCGCTCCTCTTCCGATTATATCTCCCTTTCCTGGCTCTCTTTTTTAGGCGGGCCCTGCTGATAAACTCTATTTTTAACACCAAGAAAACTATAAAGTTGAAAATCCAAACCGTTCTCACTTTACCACCACCTTTGAACACCATGGAAACTCTTAACTCCAATATGTGTGATGCTGATGCCCACCATCAAATTGATCATGTCTCAAACATTTGATTTAGAACTTTCCCCCCCTTAATCACGTGTTCAACATGGCAGTAGGTTCATTACCATCTCTATCAGTCAGTCAGACAAAATTTAGGGTGTCCCTTATCATCATAAATGCTTGGATGCTTAAAAATTATATAGGTCATCAATTGAGATACATCTTACTAAGTTTCTTTATGCCTTGACTAGGGGCCACGATCAACATTTTGTTGTATTGCCCCATTTAATTTCTTAAGCTTCCAAGGCATGATTCAGAGTGTTTTCTAAAATTGGACACACGAAAGAGCAGTGTGACCCATTGGCCCTCTAAAAGCATTCCTTGCTTTAGGTCAGCTAGTAAAAACCACATCCACGTATTATCACCATTTTACTTCATGACCCCAAGTTTGACCCTAGAGCCCTTTTGGGTATTTCATCAAGAAAGAAGAAAAGGGGCATAACTAGAAGATACAAGCTGAAGAGGTACCTTACAACTATCAGAGGTATGAAACTCAAAACTACAAGAAACATGGTTGAGATACCAGTGGCATGAGAATCAACAGGAAAGAAGCGAATGATTTATCTACTGTCATATTCTGACACGGGTAAAAAACCGATTTCCAAAAGTCCAAGGCATACTTCTAAAAGGTTCAGGGAACGAGGTTTAGATGTATCCCTCCTGCTTAATTTATCAACACTTCAACAGTGCTAGGGAAAAAAAAATTGTAGGGTATGTTACAATCACGAAGCTAGGAAGTAAAAGTTGAGAAGGCATGCCACAACCAACTATGGATTATCTCACAGACAAGTACGTGATTAAGCATGATGATTAGGGCATGAAGGGAATCAAAGATCCTTTTGGAGGTGCTTGGTTACCTTACCTTTAGATGTTATATGCAAGGGATGATGATGAAAGATGGCCTAGTGTACTTCAAAAACTCCACCTGTCCAAACCGTCCTATTTTCTCCTTTTTCTCTCTACTTTCCGTCGGTGTTTTTGTGCCAAAACACTGGGTGTCACTCTCTTTAGTCCCACAATCCTAATTGCATCAAGACACCTTATTTTATATTAACCCCCTTCCATCTTAAGTTCTCTCTTTTAATCTTGGCTACACAAAGAGTGTAACTACACAATAGGTCTCTCTCATGGGCAGACCAATCTACCTAGGTGAGGCCCTAGTGGTCCCCTCATCACAACTAACCAATGGCCCACTACTAACCAGTAACCTCTATTTATTTTCTTCAATTGTTTTCTTTCCATTTATTAATCTAATTCACAAGATATAATATGCTACATAAGGTTAATTTAATTGCATGAGTGAAGCCTACCTAACTCTAATTAAGATACAAAAATTGCAATTAAGCCCACAAGTTAACATAGTTAGCAAAACATCTTAATTTCATCAAAATATGCAATGCATGGCATGTTATGCATGGAGCCAATCTAATTACATTAATTCTCTTAATTAATTCCTAAGGAATTAACCTTAGGTTGAACCCCACATCTCCCATTAAAATTATGAAATTTTAGGAAATTGCAACTAGCCTCCCCCAGTCCATCATTTTGGAGCTTGGACATTTGGATTTGGATCCGAAAGAGGAAAAATTTGTTGGGGCACTTCCCTTGTTGCTACCATTTGGGCTATTTAGAAGGAAAGAAATCAGCAGTGCTTCGATGACTGCTCATCCCCTATTTCATTTGTTGCTGCAAACTCTAGATTTCACACTGCATCATGGGCTTCTGTACTTACTGAATTTTGGGGTGAACCTATAGAGGCAATTTTGTTTAAGTGGAGGCAAGTGGTTTCCCCCTAGTTTTTTGTTTTGTTTTTTCGGGCTCTTGGCCTACTTATGAGCTTTCTTGGCTCCCTTTTTTGCTCCTTTTTGGATGCTTTCTCTGTATTTCTCCTTGCTTTCCCCTATATTCCTTTTGTACTGTTAAGCTTTGATTAATACATTTTACCATTAAAAAAAGGAAATTACAGTTCTACCCTTATATTAGGCAAAAATCAAGATTAAGCCCAAATAGCAAACAATGAGCATCATATACTGCATCAATTAATGTAAGTGCTTCTAATTATTAAATTGGGGTTGAAATTCAAGGTAACCCTAGCAATTCAATATCACTTCTATATTTGGGTTAAGGTCCGCTTACATTTTCCCCTGCGTAAAGAAATTTGGTTCTCCAAATTTACCTTAGGTAGGTAATGAGATATTACAAAAGGTGCTTGAAAATGGAGGCTTTCATTTGGGTTAGAAGAGAGAGATATGTAAAGGAGATTTATGGGTTGGGGAGAGAGAGAGAGGTCTATTTGAGTTGAGTAAAGAGTAGATAGAGAGAGCAGGCAATGAGATGTATTGTTTCGTTTGAGTTTAGAGAGCGAGAAGAGAAAGATGAATATTCATTTTAGTGTTGGTTTTTGGGCTGAGTTGAGAAAGTGAGGGAAACCGGGTTGATACTTGAGAAATGAAGAGTGAGAAAGAGATGTGGAGAGGAGATGGAACAATGAAAGAAGATTGAGTTGAGATGAGGGAGGGGGGAGGGAAAGCGGGGTGGGGGTTGGATTGATATTTGATACCATAGCTGTCAATTCCGTTCCTTCTAGAATTGGCCTTGGGAGGAACAGAATAGCCCCTTAAAATGTTTCCCCTCCCCATTCTGGGCCCAAGAATGATTGTTTCTGTGGAAACATAAAATT
This sequence comes from Camphora micrantha, assembly GCA_003546025.1. Taxonomy (NCBI): domain Eukaryota; kingdom Viridiplantae; phylum Streptophyta; class Magnoliopsida; order Laurales; family Lauraceae; genus Camphora; species Camphora micrantha. Next base: position 15,535,626 of record QPKB01000002.1, read on the forward strand.
GTGCCGTAGCACCTACAATCCAAATCCTAACCCTAGGATTTGCATCAATTGGTATCAGAGCAGTTTGATGGTGCGTTTCTTTGGATATGAATGGCCAAAGCGGACAAATCATGGTGTTTGTGACACAGGCCGAGGCAGGTGGGACCGCACAGTTTATCCCTCCGAGGTGTGTCCTCGTGTTGTCGTCTATGCGGAGATCTATCATGGTGTCTGTTGACAAGTGCTTCGGCACCACCAACGTGCTTCGACACTTCCATGCAAGCCTTGACCCCAGGGCCTGCATCAAATTGTTTAGATTTACATGCAAATTTCAGCTTGGTTATGTTGGGCTGTGAGTTGTGACTACCACTTACTGAATGTTTGCTGTGTTAGGGGTGCATGCATGCAGAAAACCATTCTCATGTGTTTCCACCACCTGTCTTTTTCATTGAAAAATGACTAGCAATGTGGAAATGAATAGTGTGTCTGGAACGGTGTTTGGAAAGGCAATCCATAAACTGACATGGCCTTGACTTGCTGCTGCTGCTTTCCCCATTCTGTGCCTACTCCCAATTCAGCGCATTTACTGCGATAACAGCTGCAGAAAATGCAGTTTGAGTTACCAAAGCTTCTTTTTAATTGGGCTGAAGAGGCACACATCTAGGTTTTTCAAGTACTGGTGTATAAAGTTGTATGCACGGCCTGCTCCCAGTATGCCATTGACTGTTTCGGAACTTTTTTTCACAGTACTTTTCCCATCTTTGGTTTCATGCAGAGTTTTAACTTTACATAGTCAAACAAATCAGAGCTTTAAGTGTCTGGATTCAGCAGTTGTGGCTTCCATAATGTTTCATCTTTTTAGACATGCTGTTTTTGGGTCAATCTATTAGTAATAGAATTATGTGGTTATGGTCTATTTATATTTAACATCCTATTGAAGAGAGGGCCTAAAGAATATATAGGGACATTGTCAAAATTCGAGTTTGTTTTAGAGTCATTTGAATCATTACTTATTGAACTCATTCTCAAAAGATCCAAATGTCTCTGATTACAATTTTACGTTATTTTTTTCCCTTTTGTTGTACAAAGAAATATTTTCTAATCACCCAAATCTGACTTTATGTAATGCTGATGAAAACTAAATAATTAGATAATAGCTTCTACTTGATCAACTGACAGAAAAAGCAAAATTAAGATTCTGTTTACAGGGGGGAAAGAATCCCCTATTTTCATGATTAAGGAGACAACTGTATCTATGCTTTACCACAAACCTGCAGTAACATGTGGTTGCTAATTGCCTTCCTAAAAGGAAAAAAATAAGAAGAAAGGATAACGTTAGATTATTATATACAGAATGTTAGCTCTAACTTTATGATTTCCTGCCTTCTTTGGCATCCTTAAGCAGGATGTAATATCATTATGGTAGTAACAGTTCTCTACATTTCAGGTTAAGAAGGAAGAAAAAAATGTAAGACGGACTGTCATAAACAGCGTTGTAGGAACCCTTGACATCAGCATCCGGCAGTTCCTGCATGGGGAAACCTTCCCAGGGGTAAGCAGCCAGATGGTGTTAAATTTTTCTTTTTTCAGCTTTATTGTTCAAGTCACTAATCAGACTATACAGAATGATGCAATCAAGATTACAATCGCTACTCATGGAGCAAAAAATGAAGGTTCAATGCAATGAATAAAGAATAATGTTGTGATTTCATATTCTTCAAGGAGCATTCTACAATGGATTGACTGGGGAAATTGAAACAAGGCTCTGAAACATCGTAGCTTTCTTGTGAAAAACGTTTTCACTAGAAAGGTATTACAAGAAAGCTACAGTGGATTGACTGGGGAAATTGGAACCAGCTGCTTTTATTTGCAAAGAAATGTTGTTTTATTCCATTATACATGTATTATAAACTTTGCTCTGTAAAAACAGCTATATCATGTTATATAGTAGTAATATTGATATTAATTCCACTTTATTCTTCCATATTATAGCCTTTATTGACACATTTGTTGTAGGAAAATTCTCCAAATTACACTTTTTTTCCACGCCGCTTTTTGGGTTTTCGTATAGTGACAGCCTTTGAGATCTCTTCTAACACTGACCTCCCTCAAATCGGTACATGATCTTAATCTGGTTCAGACATTAGTCACATAGATTCTAGGACAATAAACTTGCATGATGTAGTCATCAAACTTTAAAGACCCTAAACTAAGGGTTATGATCATTTGATCGGCTCCATCCCAAACCTTTCCATTCTCGTGCCTCCTTTGGTTGTCATGCATCCAGTTTGGCCCCAAAAAGGCCTTTTTTTCCCCAGAAGATTCTGCTTTCTAGTGTTCCTCCTTGGTATTTGATACTCACACTAATACTTTTACCATTGCCATGTTATCTTGGGGGGAATTTTGACATTTGCTTTAGGTGGTCCCTCTTGTCCTATGACTTGCTTTCTACACACACAATGAACCTTTTTGTATGTTCTAAAACAGTCAAAACTTTTGGAGTCTAAAACAATCAAAATTCATTAAATTCATGTAACCAAGGTCCATAGCTTGTCTGCAGGAACTGAAAAAAACCAATGCAGTCCTTGTCAGCCAGGAGGCCAATGATGCACATAAATATGCCTACATTTCCAATGTTTGTGTGTCAAAATATGCTCGTCGTCAGGGGATTGCTTCTAATATGCTATATTTGGCCATTGACATTGCCATCTCAGTAGGTATGTAATAATTTCTAAGGGCTTTTCTACCATATTTATTAATTTAGAATTTATTTTTTATTGGAACTTCCATATTTTATCTGTGGGGTTTCTTAGTTATATGGTTAATGCTCTGCTTACCCATGTCTTTTGGTGTAACTACAGGTATGAAACAATTATTTTGTCATGTAAATTTGGACAACAAGCCTGCTCAAGAACTGTACAGGAAAACTGGTTTCAAGGTTTGGCCTTTGAAGATGACTCTTAATTTTTTTAAGGTTTGTTCGAATGGACCCCAAATTGCAAGCAACAGCCAGATTGCGAGTGATATTAATGTTCTGGCAGGATAATCAATTTTCCATTCTATTTGTGTTTGGGCATTGTGAATGGGGAATCTACATTTCAATGGACAGTATTTTCTATTTCCTTGCTCCAAATTATTCACTGCCATTGCCATATTGATATGTGGTGCAAAAGCTGGATGAACTACATTCTTCCCATTTTGCCTCAGCATTTAAACCAATTTCAATTTGGGTTAAATCCAAGCAAAAAGAACATTATTAATTCCTGCATCCTGTGGGTTGAAATGTATTCATTTGCTTCATGCATCCTTAGACAGTTTGCTGAACATTCTTTGCCTGCCAAACCATTTGTGGATCTTCCTCTTAGTCGCTCCTGTCTTGAATCTCTTCTTGGCACCAATTAATACTACCTACCTAACATGTTGAGTGCTCTAAATATTTCTTTTTAGATAACGACCACTATGGTATATAGGAAAAATCAAATAGCACTGCTGGATACTATGCTCATCTTACCATGCCTACCCCTTTATTGATAAATAATATGGTTGTCTATGTATTATGTAATAGTTCGGATCTTGTACATGTATGCTAATTACAGTGTCACTGGGGACCTATGGGTGTTGCCACTAGATCTTTTTTTCTCGTTAGTTTTGCTTATCATCCTCATCTCTCCTACAATTATAAAAAAAAAAAAAAAAAACTCATGATGCAGTTGGGGTCCAAGCCACGCATGCTTGCATGTGTGTGTGTGCATGCATGCACATGTTGGTCTTATTTCTCATGGCTTTATTTATTTAACTGGCTGCAGAAGGTTGAGGCAGCATCATCTTCCTTATTAAAAGACCAGAGGCTTCTAATGTGCAGGGCGCTGTGACCTGGTCTGTTGAACAAATATGAATGTCATTTGAATGTAAATGTGTGTTCTCATAAAGTACATGTCTAAATTGTTTAGGCAGTCAGTCCCAAATGCAAGTTTTTGTTATCATTGGGATAAAGTATTTACTTGTTTGTTTCTCTTCTCCTCCCCTTTTTTTTATTTTTCGGGTTTTCTATGTTTTTTCTTTTGAATAATTGATTGGAAGGATCCTATTGTTGGGAGTGTTGGACGCGTTCTAGTCCTTATGTAAGTATGTTTGGAATCTCTTATTATGGTTATATTTGCTCATAAAATTGTTTTGTTGCTTTCTTTATTCCAAAGGTTCTTTTATGCAGTGCAGAGAAAGTCTCACACCTGACACTGGTAGCAGAAATTTTTACCCATGCGACTCCTGCACAAGGACACTGGGATTTTCAATCCTCACCATCCATGAATGCAGGCAACCAACCACCCTGCACAAGGACACTGGGATTTTCAATCCTCAATCCATGAATGCCCCACCAACTGCAGCAGCTGTGTGGGATTCCCATGGTGAAAATGGTCCATTAGCAGAAATCTTCAGTATGGATTTTTAGGATATTGTTTAAATATTCATAAAAACCTTGAAGCTATAAAGTGTGTGATTTACTGGTTGAAAATTGAGACTAAAGGGGCGTTTGGTAACTCTAAAATAATCTCTTATTTTATGATTTAGAGCTTATTTGCATATTGAGTGTTTGGTAAACCTCTAAATTTTTTTAATTTTTTTTTTTTTTTAATGTTTAGAGCTTATTTACAAATTATAGCTTTTGCCTCTAAAAGAAATAAGCTAATGGGAGCCTTCATTTTTTTAGCTATTTTAGCTGAAATGTATGGAGGTGGATAATGCAAAATTTACAAGTATTTTGGACAAAACATGACCTCATGAAAATTTTGAAATGACGCAAATGGTGGGGGTTCTACATTGTGAGTTTTAGCAAGTAGGTCTCAATTACTACAATTCTTAAAGGTGGGCCCCGATTATGTCATGAAATAATTGCTTTCCTTTTTTCATAATTTTTCCTAATAGATTAATTGTAAATTGAAACTTAAAATTAGAGCTTTTATTTTAGACCTTAATATGTGGTTTCCATGGTATCCTTTTTAAGAGTAACAGCCATTTTACGAGTAACAGCCAGGTGAGAGAGGACAATGTGACAATATGATAGTTTGAAGGGTAGAGTGTGATAAAAAAAAGGGTTTGATGTTGTCATCTATTCAATCAAAGATGAATAAATGGACCATTGAAATAAAGACTGGCTCTTCTCACTGATTTCATAACCTTTGATGGAATGACTTAATCATTTATTTAGATTTCTTGTCTTTCTAGATTGCTAGAGCCTAATTTTCTTTTGTACTTATTTGGCCAATGAGCCTTGCAAATGCATGCGTTACTATTTTTAGTTAAGAAATTATAGCTAAACATGCCCGAGCTGGGTAAATCCTTTGTTTCATTTTTACTTTTTTTTCGTAAATAAGAAATTTTATGGAAATAAAAAAAAACAACAACAAAGGGAAAATCACGGAGAACAAAAACAACTTAGCCCCTAGCCAAGAGGATAACAGATTTCCTCTTCCGACTTGCATCTTGTCTAGAAGATTAGCAAAACTTAGCAAGTATATGTGCTTGCCCATTCAAGCTTATTTTGAGTAATTAACTTGTAGAGTAAAAATTGAAGTAAAGGCTTAATTTAAGAGACATGAAAAGAAGAGGATCATATAAAAAAGTACCAAATTTTAAAAATCATTTTAAAAAAAAAATAATAACAAAATTCAATTCTCTCATTCCACTACTTGAAGAAAAGTCTTCTACTTTTTACATAAAAAACTAAAAAAAAAAAGACACATTCTCAAGTCACTAAATGATAAAAAGTTATGACATGCCTTTTTGTCATTTGATATAATTTGACTCAATCCCCTATACTTTTTTTTTTTTTCAATTTTGATTTGACCACTCTCATCACTTCATTCAACAAGTGAATTACCCAAACAACCCCATAGTGTATTGTCATGAATCCTGCCCATGTGGGACCATCTCTTACATTTTAAGAAGCTTTTGAATTCAAGGAGAGTGTTCATGGAATAGTTTTGGTTCCAGGACAAACAAGAAACAAGGTCAATCTGGTAAACTAATGATGTTATCTAAACTCTAGAAAAAAGAGTGAAAGTAGAAGAAAAGCTTTGTTCTCCTTTGACATATCAAACAGAATAAGGGATTCAAGGAAGCTTTGATAGACTATAAGAAGAAAAAACTGAAAAAAAAAAAAAAAAAAAAAAAAAAGGACTGAATGAGATTAGTGTTCAAAATCTGATAGAAATATTTTAAAAGGTTAGTTTTGAAAAAATTAAGAACTTGAATAATGTGTGTGGGTGTGCAAATATTTATCAAAGCTATAAAAGACAGAAAGTCATGGGATCAGTTTAATTTATTCAAAACTAATTTAGCTGGATAGTGTGTGTGTGGGTAAATGGGATTCAGTCAATTAGGATGGTTCTATAATAACATTTTTTTTTATTTGCTATCGGAGGGTTCGCAACCCTTTTTGGGCTGGACTCCGGGTGCAAATTGTGGTTCTAGGCCAACTAAGCTACCCCTTGGGGTTAATTAACATTTGGTTTTAAAAATTAGATTTGATTAAGAAGGTAACCAAGTTCAAAAGGGCTTTAGGAGGGTGTGATGGGATAAAGACTGATTTATTGGGGCTAATGCCTGGCGATGAAAAGAGTGCATATGTGATAATAGTGAAAATCAAAACCAAGATGAAGTGGTCAATTCAACCATGGGGGCAGAACATGAAGAATGCCTGGTCCTAAAGGAAGGAAATCCTGCACACACCATTTGACAGTTGGGTAAGAAGCGGGGTTTCCAACCAACTAGACAATCCTTAGTTTGTCATCATTACTATTGTAATTAAAATTCTTTAAAAGTTAGGTCCCGTCTACATCTCCTTGCACCTTTATTGGACCCCATTCGACCATAAATTCCTATGAACAAGTGAACTATAGACATTTTCTCCCCCTCCAAGGATCTCTAAATAGGCCAAGTGATTTTGCTCAAGTAATTCAAATTTGAACGTGGATTAAGTTTAAAAAACGACAACCATCATGGGCTCCCTTTTCTTACTGGGCCTATCTTCCAAATGATGAATCAAATGATTAAACCACAGTGGCCCACTCTAATGATGAAAACGCCGCAGCCCGGCCCACTTACCAAAACTATATGGATTGTGTGGCCCACCCACATCTACCTAACAGAATCAGATCAACATGGTGCATACATTGATCCAACCATTATGGGCCCCCAACTGATGCAATCATGGGGCCCCCACCCATTTCATGTTTGGGTCCAATTAGCATTCAGACCAGCTCACAATCTTTCAGAATTTGTGTTCTACTTGGGTCGACCCGATACCTGACCCAACCTACTAGGAAACGAGCGGCTAGCTTTCCAACTTCATCTCATCACCTATAAAAAAAAAAGATCTTTCCTTTCTGTAATCTCTCTCTCTCTCTCTCTCTCTAATGGCTGTGGTGTTGGGTCTCTCAGTTTCTCCATCATCTTTGATTCTGTTTAATTCTTCTGCTCATGGGTTGTCTTCTTCAAGTGTTGGAGTAAGAAAGAAAAGCAACCCATTCAGACCATCTTTTCTTCTTGACAGAATTCCAAGTAAGTCATTGCTTCTCTCTCTTCTGAACATTTTATCATCTGGGTCTGAAGTATTTGGGTCTTTCAATAGAGATTAGAGCTATTTAAATGAAATTCAGTGGAAGGATTCCACAATTCTGGCTTTTGGTTTTTTTTTTTGCTGTGTTAGAATTGCTTTGTGAGTGCTTCTTTTGCTGGGAACTGACAGTCTCTTTTCTATTCATAGACCTTTTTGTTTTTTACTTAAGTTTTGGTAGTGGAGCAGTTCCTCTGTTTGGTTGGAATTCCTTTTTATGCATGTTACATGCATTTCCTTAATAGAATGAGAAGAAGGGGAGTGAAACTGTAAGTGGAGACTCTTTTTTTTTTTTTTTTTTTTTTCTTAAGAGAGAATTGTATAATGAAATAAGAGGGTTTCCTTTCTCATGTAGAATAGTCAAAGAATCTTCTCTTGTTTTTTCTTGTTGATAAATTTTCAGTTGGATTTGATGTTTCCATGCTTTGAAATCGTAAATATAGAGAGATAGTATAGTCGCATTGAGTGAAACAAGTTCTCTCTCTCTCTCTCTCTCTGAAATTTTTTTTGGATGTAATATGTAACAAAAGTACTATTTGCATTCTATTGCAGGTTGATCATAAATAGTTACTTTGTAGTGACCTGAGAGTTTCCCATGCACCCAATAAAAACCTGCAGTAAGGAGCAACTTCTTGTCAGGGTAGCTGGTTGGAAAGTATCCACCCCCCCATGAAATGTGGTTGATTTAATCATAAAAATGTTATTCTAATCAGACTGGTGTTCACCAATTACATGGATTGATTTCATTTTCTCACCCAAAATCTAAGATGGTCTGTAAACTTAGAGTACAGTGTTGAATACCATCCTGATATGGCTTATATACAGTCCAATTGCGATTCACAGGGTTATTTTGATTCAATGGTCTTATCTTGAAAATGAATGAGGCTTTTGCTTACTTTTATTGAGACTGCCGTGTAGCCATCTAGATATGACCATTTTTCCATTTTTTTTTTTTTCAACCTCCCATTTTCCAGAAAATCTCTCGAGCTTACAGACCTTTTTCGTTCAGTGGAAAACGTCCCAATAGTTGAAAAACAAAAAAAAAAAAAGAAACCGTTGATTTCATTTTGCTTATAGCTAGAACATTTTCATATTGAATTCATATTTGTACTCAACTAAAACCCCACTGTAGTTGACTTGAGTTGGTTGAGTTTCAAATTGTGTCACCAAGCTATGAATTATGATTGGGTATTATGGTTGGGATGGACTTACATTTCCCTTTCTGTTGTATATCCTTTAACGCAACTATGGTTCTGTATTTTACAGGTGGAGTTACTTGCCAAAGGTCGTATTTTATCACATCTTTCTCAAAAAAAGTCACAACAGGCATATCTCCCAGGAAAGGATTCTCCAAAATCCCCAGAAGCACTGGTTCATCATCAACAGAGAGTAGTCAAGATGATTCCAAAGCTTCTGATGAGACCAAGGTATTTATATGCAACTATATATGACTAAAATTCTCATTTTTTTTTCTTTTTCTTTTCTGGGGAAACAATGGTCTTTTTATAATTTTTTTATGTGCAAAAAGAAATGTATAATCTACAAAGGCTGAAAGAGGATATGAGCACTACAATCATTCCTTAACAGGATATGGAAGGCACTACAATCATTCTTTAACAGGACATGGAGAGAATTTGCTATGTTCTCGCCCTGCATGCTCTGTGTCTAGAGAATCTACTTCTTGATTACCATCCCTCAAAAAATGGCCATGGGCATAGACCCCCTCCTCCATTGAGGAAACCAATCACCTAATCTTTTTACCTTCTCTTTCCTTTCCTTTTTGTTTTTTTATCATGCAATCTATGCATGCATTTACTTAGGTAAAGTATATGACATCAAATTGAGCATATGCTTTTGCTTAGGCTGATGTATGGGGGCCAGAGGTAGGTGAACCAGTTCGTTAATATCTCAGGCCACACGGTGGCTGGGAGGTACCACAATATAGAGTAATATCTGGCTGTGAATTATCTGCAACTCTTCCAAATCTTGCATGTGGTTCTCTCGATGCATGCAAGTCACTGGGTTAGGGGCATTGGCAGGTCTTGTCATGAATTAATGGATGGGCCTACGTGGTCATGGTCTGATGATCACAAACATTTGATTAAGGACCCTAATGTTTAGTGCTTTTAAAGTGCATATATAGCCGTTAACATTCGGGCCCTTAATCCTATGGTCACATCATCAATTTGCGCCTTCATCGGGTCCATTTGCTAATCTGTGATGAGATCTTCCGGTCCCTCCTGTCTTAGGGATTTGCATACATACAGGTGGGCCTCACATTTAAGGTTCGCAACTCTAAGAGTTGCTGATGGTTCTCAACTAAAAATTATTCTCACAATATATGCCCAACTGGATAATCCTGATTATAACAATATGGATCATATGTATGAATCATACTGTTTTTAGTTGAAGCAGTGGGTCATCTTGTAGTGGCCATTCCTCCCATTCCATTATGTAACCTGCCAAATCAATACTCCTATCATTGATTGGTGGCCTGTAACAAGTAAATAGCATTGATTACCGTCTTTTTAATGGATAGGTGATACTTTTGTGATCCTTATAATTTTCACTGCTACTTCTGTATTTATTTATCTGTTTATCTCTGGCCTTTAATTAGATATCGATGGCATTCGTGGATTTGTTTTTGGGCCTCAACTTTATGAAAGTGATATTATATTTGATCTGAACATGTACAATTGCCTGTAAAACAAAAAGGAAAGAAGGCACTTCTATTTGATAAGCATCATATATATATATATATATATATATATGTACCCCTTTTTTAATTGAAAACCTAGCTTTTGTATCTTCTCTCTTCTCTTTTTGCACTCTTTTGCACACACGTCACTTGCATATACACCCAGGGAGGGACAGAGATGATGCTTGATCCAGTAAGCATAAAAGAAAAATAATGTCATTTCTGCATGGAGAAAATACAGTATAAGGTACTGCTGTCAACAGAAACTGAGATTTTAATGTTTCTCTGAGCAGAACTGAATGTGTGAGTGTGTCGATCACTCGATCATGGCAAATTTTCCAGATTTTTGTAATAACTGTAGACCTTGATTGCTTTGTGTACATTTCACTTTGCTTGACTAACAAAAGTAACAGTGGTTGGCTTTGTGGTTGTATCTAAATGCCTTTTATTTATCCATTTGTAAGGTGCCTTTCGGATACACAAGGAAAGATGTGTTGCTAATTGGCATAGGAGTAACTGTGATTGGCTTTGGTTTGAAAAATGGATTGGAGGTATCATGGTTCATTACTTTTTTTTTTTGGTTTAATAATAGTTTCAATTCGTGAAATTGTTAGGGTGAGTTTCTTTTCTTTGTTAATGCTGCATCATGTGCCCTAAATTGTAGGAAATTTTTCATTTTTTTCTTAAAACATGTTATCCATACCATGCTACACATGTGGGGCAGCTTAAAAAATGGACGTCACATTATGCAAGCTACTGTTATCCAGCATCTTCGTTCCTAAATTATTTTAAATCTACTCTCTGATACTGATTTCAGGAAGAGAAGCCGGAAAGACAATAGTGCGTCTCATGTGATGTCCAATTTTTGAGTCACCGTAGAGGCGTAGACCCTCTAGTGGATAACCATTCATTCTACAAAATTAATGAACTAATTTACGTTTTGTTGCGTCCAATTGTACCTTAATAGTATATTTACTTCCCCCTGTGTTTTTCACATCCGCTCTGCAGTTTGTGGGAGTCGATCCTTTGAAGGCAGGCAACGTTGTTCAGTTGGTGTTGGTTTTGGGATTGACTGTTGGATGGATTTCTACATATATATTTAGAGTCTCAAACAAAGATATGACATATGTTCAGCAGCTACGTGACTATGAAAACAAAGTCATGGAGGTATGCATTTATTATATCAATGATCAATGTCTTACCAAAAAAAATATATCAATGATCAATGAAAACAAGGGTTTAATGAGTGAGTCTGCTCCTCTTCATTGCAGAAATGAGTCCATCCGGCTTTAACTGGACATGATTTGTACATACTACTACATGTTATTACTATTAATAGCGTGTTGGATGTTCTCCAGATTGTATACGGTTTGAATATTCTGATGTGGTGTGTTCTTTTGTTTTTCTTTTCCAATGTACATTTGTGGTGGAATGATAATATACTCAGGTGGAATACAGCTTCCCCACCTCCCCTGCCCCAAATCAATATTGGAAAGAAAACATACTACCTAGTGCAGTTTCTGATTTCTTTGTTGCTTCAAATGTACCGCCAAACTGTAAACATCAGTTGCCGTTGTAATATTCACGTTACATGCAATTTTAGGTACATGAACTGCAACTTAAAAATTAAAACACCTTGCATCCTAAAATTTTCAGGGCGTATGCATTTGAGTATGTTGTGTGTTTTGAAGGAGCTGGTTTGCAACTTGGGTAACATCCAACCCAAACCTCTCTGACCTAACCCAACCAAAACCCGAGCTTCCATTTAGTATTTTTGGGTATGTGATGGGATCGGGCCTGAATTCATAAACCCAATGGATATTCAATTGGGTTGAATTCAGGTTACTTATGACTTTTAAAATTAGTATACTTATGGAATTTTGTTCAAGTTGGGTTCAGGTTGGCTCAAGCTGGGTTGAAGATGGGTCTGTCTTGGCCTTCTAGAGTTTACTTTGGGTTTGCATAGTTGTGAATTTCGTTTCAGATATTGTTTTGGCTGGATTGGAACATTTGGGCTAGTTCGGCATTTCGGTGTTTCATTTCAGAGTTTTATTTTGAAAAAAATATTCATTATCATGAAAGCCTTGTCCCAACCATGTTGGGGTTAGGCACATGAATTCCATTTCATCATTCTGTTCAATCCTGGGCCAAATCATCGTTGCACTTCTTCAGATCTATCATTACTACTTTCATCCATGTTCTCTTTGGAGTACCCTTTTTCATTCTGGAAAATACTAATAATTTAAGAGTACACATATTTAAAAAATAGTAAAGGTTAAACAAGCTATATATCTAAATAAAAGTAACACATCCCTAGTAAACTAAATCCCAGTGACATTATAAACTATATAAATCTGGGATTTTGGGAGGGCTAAAAATCTTTTCCGTTCACAAAGACCAAAGAAAAACCTTGACCTCTTACAGAGGGAATTTTTATCAATGAAATCTGGATTAAAAATAATAATAATAAAGAACATTAGCATGGGAACTTTACCAGAAATTGGGAGTTTTGGCATGTTCTGGATCACTGAAATCAAGGCTGAAACACAAATTTCAATTGAATAAGCCCAAATTCGGACCTAATATATTCTCAAGGGTTGTTTGGTTCAGTACACTAACCAAATTGAATAATTTTCGGCTGATTGAGCCTAAACAAACTAAATTTGACTACTTGTTAGGTTGGCCTAAAACAGCCATCCCACCCAAGTTGCACCTCTACTTTCTAGAAGTGAGTGAAATAGGTTGAATTGTACTTTCCAATTAAGATACCTTCCAATTCAATTCTTGACATGGATTATTTACATGTGTAGAAAGCTGTTAGGATTTTTGGAACTAAAGCCAAAATGAGTGAAATCCCTAGTTTCGGAGCTCCCAATAGAGAAGCCCATTTCATTTGTTGTACTGGAAATGCTAGAGGACATAAATCCTGACAATTTCTGGAAGAAACGCTCTTATGCATGACTTTTGCCTATTTAAGCTACTTCAGTCTCTGATACCCAGATACTTATATATGCCAGGCATATCTGTGTTGGACCTATATGACATTCATATCATTATCAATACTGTTAAGGTACAAGCTTAGCATGTACTACTATACCAAGTTCATTATTTCATATAGTTCTATTATTATTTATTATTTTAGACTTCCAACATAAAAAAGTTATAAAGGAACGTAAAAATGATAATTCATTTTTCAACATAAAAATGTTATAAACGAATGTGAAAAAATGATAATTCATTAATTTAGAAATGTTCTAAAGAAAATATTAGGATGACTATCTATGTGTCGGTGTCTTGGTTTACGAAGTTATGAGAGTCCTATCCTCAATCCTTGTCTGTGTCTGTATCTGTAACCATATTTGGGCATCATAGACTTGAGTGCAATCCAAAAAAAAATCAAAACTACCCGCTCCTTTTGTTGATGAAGGCCATAAATTAACAAGTTTCTGATATTACAGTGATAATTACCTTAAGTTGAGTTTTTTAACATTTTATTTGTTGTTTTGGATAGACATGAAAATACATATTATACAAAGGATGACTAAATAAAAAAGGAAGAGTAGGTATAAGAGCATTAAACCTTAAACTAACACAGAAAACTACATGACGAGCACTTAGATCTATGTTCCTTTCTGCCCCTTGCTAGGACAAAGCATCTGAAATGCCCTTACCTGCTTACATGAGAAAATATCACTTGAACAATGAAGACAAAGTCAAAATCTCATTAAAAAAAATCGAAATTTCCAAATGCCCCCATGGGAGTTGTTCATGAGATAGCATTGAGAGAATAGCATTCCATAATAAATCTGCCATAGAAAATTTGAGAATAAATTCACAATGGCTAGCACCTCCGCCTTGTTAAAGTCTTTTACTCCACATGGTTAGAAGGCATAAACAACACTTTCTCTTTTTCATTTTGAAGAATGCCACCAACACCTGTCAGACTTAGCTTGCCTTTGGTTGCTCTATCTACATCGAAGATCAAGACGACCTTTGAAGGAGGGGACCAACATTTTGATTCTGTTTGTTTTGGAAGACCAGACATCATACAAGCTTCCTAATTCTGAATAATGTTTTCTAACGTCAAACTGTTAAAATATCTCCTTACAGCAGCCAGCTTTGCTATCCTTAGATAGAACCACTGCCGATAATATTGCATCAAATGTCATTGACTAACAAATAAAAATCCCATCATTCCTATCCTTTTGCACCAAATCATATCAAAGGGAATAATCTTCCAAAGAATCCACCTGAAGAACTTGGGATACAACATGCCAAACCGCACTGTTTTTGTAGTTGACCTATGTACTCTAAGTATTTATCACTAAGTAATAAAAAATGTTTATTTTCTCCCTCTCCTTCCGGCATAAAGAATAGATATAGGAAACTATTCATTGGAATCAGCCCTTTCCTACTGAGATTGTCCATTGTAGAAACCTTACTAGCTATCAACAACCATCAGAGTTCCTCTACTATAGGAGGACCCAATCCCTGCTAACCCTCTGCTCATGGAGTTCGTGCATGTGAAGATGAGTTTGAAGCCTTATAAAAGGCTTCCAAGTAAATTCCTATATGGATTTGGCTTCCAAATGTGAATGTTCACATCTTCCCTGCAAATAGAACCGTAAGAAAGAAGACTCGGCAATGACTCATATTTATGACAGATGTAAGATTCTTGAATGACTCTTCGCAAGATACGCTTCATGTGAAAGACAGACACTTGAGATATTGAATGTTTTAACATTGAATCTTTGCCTCATTTGGTCACCTACATGACGAGAGAGATTAAATATCAAAATGTTGCAATACTGGACTTGGTGAAAGTAGTTACAACGGTGGAAATGAAGTGAGGCAAAGTGGATGTTACAGAAAATTTTGGGAAATGCGAAATGGACGAATCAAAGATAACATGGGATATGAACATATTGTGAATGTTTTGGCAATAAAGAAGCACATTTCTATTAAATGAAATGTGGAAGAGAAGCAATTGAGATTGAAGATGTCTGTTTTGAGTAATAAAAAATACATTCTAATTTTATCTTTTTTCTTGTTTTATTTTATATAACTAAAAAAACTTATGAAAATTTATAAAATTGAAGTTCCCTTGTACTGGAGAAATGTGTCACATGTTTCATGTCACATCCTTGTCATGTGTGTTTCATGCATGTTTGTCTCCACTTTTTCACTTATTCACACAAATGCCTATGATATTTACACATGTTTCAAGAGGCATGGTTTTTAGTGTAAGGGAAAATGCTTATGAATACGGGGTACATCAAGATAGATTCAATTTCATAACCAAGGACATTACAACTGCAGCTTTATATCCACCATTTTCCCCCTTATAGAGTCCAGCATGATTCTTCCTTGCAGAAACGGTTGGAAGGATTAACAGAAGCGGAACTGGAAGTATTGTTGCAGCAAGTTGAGGAGGAAAAACAACGTCCGTCCAGCACGGAGCAACTTCCTTGAGTGGTTTTCTGTTGTAATACAGTCATGTATCTCTTGTATTTTTGTCCCTTTTTTTTTTTTTTTTTTCACTGAAATATAGTTATAAATGATTCTGTAATTTGTATAGCAATGATACCATTTCAGATATATTCGGTGGACCATCATCCTTGAGATGCCACTGCCTGTTAGAAACTAATGTGCCTGACCTCATTTGAATTTGCCTGTTCAGTTTTTCCAAGCAAACGACAGACTTGTAGGGTCTGTTCTCAGGATTAACAGTGATAGTGAAGTACCTTTGGTAAAAAGCAGCTTATTTTCTAGTTGGCTGGTGTTAAATTTGGGATGCCCAATTTCTTCTAATGGAGACAATTGAAACTCAGTGCCATTGATGGGGAGGTGCAGCCATCTAATTGTGCATTGCGCGTCTCTGTGAAAAAGACCTACTCAACTGACTGTATACACAATCAATTCTGCCCCCAAACAGGCCTATAGTTTTTATGATTTTGTTGAAGTCATTATTATAGTGAGTTATATTCAAGCATTTTTGCTTGAACATTCCTACTTTCTCATTGGTATTTTTCCTAATGCTTGGAGCTTAAACTATATAACTGAAGCTGTGTTGGAAAAATAAAACTATGTAACTGAAGCTGTGTTGGAAAAATAAAACAAAATAACCAAAGTGTGTTTGGATTGGATGATGGATACTTAACCGGCTGTCTGTTGTTTAATTTCATGGGACCAAAACTGTCTTATCAACAGCCAGTTTTACAATGCTGAAGCTGTGTTTGCCCCACAAAATTGGGAACTTGGAATATGTAAAAGATTTATTACCCAATCCAAACACTATTAGATGGAACCAAAACAGAGGAGCAAGAGGATGAGAATGGGAGAAGGAATATGCCAAGAACCAGGTGAAGCATGTTTCCACTGCCCTGATTCTCAAAGAGTTCTAGTCAACTGATGTTGCAGACCATAATGGGTGGTTTATTATCTTTTTCATTGAAGTAGAACTCTGATAAGATTATCATACACTTACTGCCGTGAACTTTTGACACGAAAACGTGGAACACCTGTTTCTTATCTTTCTTTATTAGAAAAGGTAATCCAAATATCTTTACTGTTTACCCAACTGTCAACAAACAAATGAATAAATCTTCACTGAGTTCTAAACTGAATGACTAACTACAGTGATTCATGAGACATAGCATGGGACCAATAGCTAATTCCTAGATTAAAATAGCACTTAGTGGATGGTTAAAGCTTCTACAAGAGCATGGACCATTGATCATTTTGTTTACCAACTGTTTTACTACTGATGGCTACGATTATCTGATTGTGATTTTGTGGCTGTTGTATTTCCATGATGAGATGTATTTGATGAAAGGTTGGGATGAGGATGAATCTTGTTTGTGGGTCCAATTGCAAGCCTCCTGATGAGTGTTACATAGTACCATTTCCCAAATGAAAAAGTATACCTATTTTCTCTGGCAAACTTCACCTTGTCTCATTACTTTGTCATGTAGTTGTCCCAGTCCTGGATAAAGGAGGGAAGTGCTGGTGTTTGATGAGTAGTCTACTTTAAAGATTAAAACACTTCATGAGTTGTGCATTTGTAAATGTGAAGTTGCAAATATAGCTGTAAATAGGGCCCAGTGGAATGTAGTCCTTACTTACCATGGGTACCAACAAAAAGCAATGTAGTACTTACAAAGATGATGTTTCCCAAAAAAAGAAGGTTGAGTATTCAAATTTAAATGTAATCTAAGCAGCTAAAAAAATTCTAAGTGCATGAAGTACACAAAGATTGTCTCTGGTAAGGTCACATTTACCAACAGGTGAGGAATCTACAGATTTTATGTTTCCTCATTGCCCTTGGAACAGGACTTTCCTCACTGAGGTCTACAATTGAGGATTCCTTGGGTCACTTTCGGTAACGGGTGAGGAATCTGTGATTTTATACCTGCCCCCTTCGTGTCAATTAAATGAATAGCCTTTATGGTAAAATACAACATGCAAGGGAGTATGCAACTTACACAATGTAATACAAGTCTATCACCAATAGTCCCCACAAGAACAAGCTCCATCCTTGAAGTGGTGAAAACGGTTCGCATCCCGAACAATAATCTCTCTTTGTTCAATCTTTGATACAAATTTACTAAATGTGTGGCAGTCACCGCAGACTCTGAGGTTCTTTGTGATCCTGATTGTTGCTCCCTCAGGAGTACTGATGAGACCAAATGCAATTGCCAACTTCTCACTGTGAGTGTATAATATTCCAACCTTAAGCTCTTCATCCACATCATGTAAAACAAAATTTGTATCTGGAATATAACCAGCGGACTCAATCTTTTTGCACAAAATCTTCAGCATGTCGTAAATCTCCTTAGACCGTGGATGTGTCTTGTCTCCAACACTAAATTGATGAGTTTTGTTATCAACCTCAATCCATGTCCAACCTGGAATTTTCTTCAATCTTCTGCTTGTCATCAATTCCCTCACCTCAGCAACATCCTCCCATTTACCTGCATTCGCATAGATATTCGAAAGAAGAACATAATAGCCGGGATTTCGTGGCTGTAGTTCAAGAAGGCATTTTGCAGCCTTCTCGGCCATCCCCATGCTCCCATGTATTCTACAAGCTCCTAACAATGCACCCCACAGTCCCTCATCTTTCTCAACTGTCATACTATCAGTCAAATCGAATGCCTCATCGAGCCTCCCTGCACGGCCAAGAAGATCGACCATACAAGTATAGTGTTTGACGTCAGGTTTTATACCATAATCTTCCCACATTGAATAGAAAAACTGTCTACCTTCATCAACCAAACCTGCATGACTGCACGCAGATAAAACAGACACGAAGGTGATCCGGTTCGGAGAAATCCCACTTTGTAACATCATAGGAAACAAATCAAGGGCTTTCCTACCAAATCCATGAATACCATATGCCGCAATCATTGCACTCCAAGACACAACGTTCTTTTCCTTCATCATATCAAAAATCTGCCTTGCAGCATCAATACTTCCACACTTTGCATACATATCAATCATTGCCGTCCCCAAAATTACACCCAAATAAAATCTCTTCCTCAATATATAATCATGGATAAGCTTAGCCTTATGCATTGCTCCTAACTTCGCGCAAGCAAATACAACCGTCACCATCGCAATCTTATCTGGAACGATCCCCTCTTCCATCATCCGTTCGTACAGTACCAATGACTCATTAGCATTCCCACAATCAGCATACGCCCCAATCATGACTGTCCATGTAACCAAATCCCTCTTCTGCATTTTATCAAACACCTGCCGAGCATCTTCAATAACCCCACAAGTAGCATACATGTCTACCAGCGCAGCCGATACAAAGACATCCAAATGCAACCCAACTTTGTAAACAAGATGATGAATCTCTCTCCCCATCTGAAGGTCCAACGTATTTCTACAAGCCCTTAACACAAAGGGTATCGTGTAATTATCCGGCCGAAAGCCCGAACGGATAATCTCTCGAAAAGTCCCTAAACAACTCCCATAATCCCCTCCCTTTGCAAACCCACCAACCATCACACTCCAAGAAACTGCATCTTTCTCTTTCATTGTGTTAAATAAAGCAAAGGCATCATCCAAGGCCTTGTATTGAGCATACACATAAAGAAGTTTATTATCAACGGCGAGAAATTCAAGCGCTCCAAGGACAGTCAATTGGGAGTGGACTTGTTTGATTTGGGGGAGGTCTCTGCAATGTAGGAGAGCAGAGATGAATGCCTTTGGTTCAAGAGAGGAGGAGAAATGGGTTTGCAGTATCAGGGTCTGTGGATTTGGGGAGGCTTGGACTTGGTGGTTGTGTTGGTGTTGGTGTTGGTGTTGGGGTGTGAAGGGATCGATTAGAGCTGCAGCAGCAGCAGCAGCAGAAGAAGTGAAGAAGTGGAGTCTTTGATAGGTGGAGAGAGGAAGAAGAAGATATTTGAATTTAAACATGGCTAACGGCTAGTAGGAGTAGCTATACCCGCCTCCTTTCAGCTGAGGACTTTTATATCCTATGAGAGTAGTAAGTAGTAAATAGTAATACTTGGGAAGCAAGCACTCTAAGCTCTAGTTTAGAAAAAAAATCTTGTAAGCTTATGTTTATGGAGTCCACCTTTGGTCTATCTAAATAGACCAAACACATAACTATCTTAAATTACACATGTACACCAACTTTTGGTCAGATTTGAATTTACTGGACTGTTAGATCGATTATGTATCGATCAAAATGGATTGTTGACCAACTTTTTGGCCAATATGGAGAGATAAAAATTTTGGTTGAAGCTGATTTTTTGCAGAGAGGAAGATCACAAGGAGTCCTTGAAATCCCCCCCAACCCCATCCCCATGTGGGTCCCCAGGTGGGCCCTACCACTCACTTGAGCTTACATTATCCTAAGCTTGAGCTTAGGAGAACCTTGCTCATACTTTTGGGGGGGGTGCGGGGGGCAAATTGCAAATACCAATCAAAGTGGGTGGGCAAATTGCAGATCTTGCAAGGAGTCTTTATAAATTGGAAACTCACTAGGCTCAAGGTCTGAGTAAAGTAACTCAATCAAATTTGGGATCTTACTTAGCAGCACTGGCTCAACTTTCCCAACTCAGTGACTTGCTGAGTCAACTCGAAAGAGGGTGAGTGAAAGTAGGTTTTTA
Source organism: Camphora micrantha (assembly GCA_003546025.1). Lineage (NCBI taxonomy): Eukaryota > Viridiplantae > Streptophyta > Magnoliopsida > Laurales > Lauraceae > Camphora > Camphora micrantha. Next base: position 15,556,045 of record QPKB01000002.1, read on the forward strand.
AAGGGGAGATTTCAAATAAGGACTTACATTCTTGTCTTATTTATAAAAGGACACAAGTTTCAATTAAATGAATGGTAATTTTGGTATTTAAAAAAAATGAGTAAAAAAAGTCGCCAAGAAGTACCTTTAAATGGTCGATGTCCTTAATTGAAAACATATTGGAAAACTTATGGACTAATTTGAAAAGTTTTGAAACTTTTATCCTTTTTTGAAATAAGATAAAACTTAAGGCCTTATTTGAAAATTTCCCTTTTTTGAACCATTGCTGGTACTTGTTTTAATGAGCTGAGTTGGGTTAGTTTGGCCAAGTTCTTTAACCCAATTTGTTTGGGTTTTTGGCCCATATCTAGCCTGTGGGCCTAAAACTCTCTGTTGAGTCTGGATCACACTCTGGGCTTCACTAAAATGCAAGAACCAGAGATGTAGGTGATGACTACTAGAGATCACCAGTGTCTGTTTTCATTAATCTTGATCCGCCCAGATCAAAGGATAAGCCAGACAATAGGTTGGACCTCAAGTGAACCAATATGTGAACTTTTGAAGCATGACAAATAAGAGTGAGAAAGGATATTGGCAGTGTATTGCATGACCAAAACATCTCCCTCTTTTATAGACCTTTTAAGCTACTTCTACTAGGTTTCAACATGAGGAGAAATCTATGGAGATTTCTATCCTAACTTGTCTCTTTATTAGGGATGACAATGGGTCAGGTTAAACAGGTGACCCACCCCCACCCCACCTGCTTCCATTAGGAGCCTCTTGGTAGTTGTTTTCTGGGGCTCTGGGGTCAGTGACTTCGACCTGGGTCGGGTTTGGGCTTTGGTTGTTCCCACTTTGGGAACACCTTGTTTTTCTATTAACTTAAATACTCACAACGCAGGGGCAATGACCGCCTGCACCAAAAAAACAAAAAAGCATTGTGCACATCTGTTGACGTAACGAGTGTCCTGTGGACCATATAATAGCAAGGCTGAGGTTTCAATACAAATCCTCCTTTGATCACTGAAAGGCTAGTGATAGGACATGTGCCTGCAGTATTGGGTCATTGCCATTCATTAAACAGACTCCACTGGATGTGGGCCCTTTTGCCCAAAAACTGAATTAATAGGGAAAATGTTCTAGTCTTTCTGGATATTATGCTTCACTGCTTCTCATTTCTTGGTCACCTATCAGACAAGTTACATATAGATTTTTAAGATTGCTCCATAAATGAAATGAGAATTTAACATAGATGAACTTCTAACAAGTAGAACAAGAGAAAACTTGAAGCAAATTTAGATGCAATATTCAATCCAAGACACACATTTTGTGTTTTGTCACCTGAACTTTGAATGCAAAGCTGTACTTGATTCTTGATGGCATAATATGATCGATAAATCATAAAATGTTTTGATGATCTTAATGTCATCAGTAAACAATAAAATTCATAGAACATGACTTTAAATAGAAATGAGAAGAAAAGTAGAATTTACAACGCTGAGCTGGATGGGAGAGAGAAAGGCTTACAAGATTTTAATGACAGAACTAAGAAGAGAATTTAATGGAACAAAAGAAGAAAAAAGCCAGAGCAGAATCTAAGAGCAATGGCTCTGACCAAAACAAGCAGGCAGGACGCAAAGGCAGGCGAACGAATATGGTTTGGGAACAAACAAAATCTTTCTAATTTCTTACAGTCAAGAATCCTCAACCCATGAGCAAGGTTTGATTTGTACATGCCTTGACAAATCCATGACTTCTGTTTTCTGTTCTAACTGCATAAACTGTATCCATATCGCTATACATAGTTCACGCATGACAATATCTCGGCACCATTGCAAACAGGTCGAATTCAGGCGCGTGAATTATGAGGTGAACTCTTGATATCACGGTGAGCAAGGTTATGAAGTGGGGCTCTTCGGGTGCCTCTCGATGCTTGGAGTGACTCCAATGTGGCTAGAACATCTTTCATCAGAGGCCTATTCTTGGGGTCTGTGTGGAGACACTGCAGAGCCAGTTCAGCTACTGCCTGAACTCCTTTCCTTGAGTACTGACCTTCCAGTCTTGTGTCCATGATTCTTAAGACTCTCCTGCTCTCGCCTAGGAATGGTTTCGCCCAATCAACAATTGTCTCCTCTTCTCCACCTCGCTCTTCCATTGCTCGTCGTCCTGACAATAGTTCCAACAACACAACTCCAAAGCTGTATACATCACTCTTCACAGTCAAGTGGCCTGGTTCAATCCAATTCAGAGAACAGAAAACGGTTAGCAGTTCTTAACCTGAGAAACTCAACATGTTGACACATCTTTACAGATTTAATGAAATATACTCTCGAGTGTAAAAAGTAAAATTTAGTTGGTAAGTGCATGAGATGAATTACCAACTGCAAGGACTACATTATTGACAACTCTGTAAGAGTTATAAAGGTTTGTTACTAGCAAGCTGCATTGTCGTTCTAGAGAAGTAGAACTCATGAAGTCAAACCCAGATGGGATGAGGCATTGATGATGATGATAGCTGTTTTCTTAGTGTGTTCAATTTTTGACATTTTCAGAAAATGAATGGCTTCCTACATGAAAGAACACGCTATGAAAAATATAACTAATCGAGGCTCTTTATTCAAAGTCTAGCGATATTGGAACCAAATGTAGAAGATTTTAACCATGGCATTGATGTGGTGTAATCAACAGAAGGGTCACTACTCACTATGCAAAAATGGAAACTCTTAAGGAATGCTGATAAAGGGAAATATTGATTGCATTTTAGAAACACATGAACATTGTTAGAATTTTGGGGTGTGTTTTCATGGAATCTCAAATCATACACCCAGCTTATATTTTCTAAAGAAATGGTTATTTTTTCCTTCATTTGTTTGGGATACATAGTTCAATCAAATAAACTGTGAACATTCAGCATTGGCATAGCAAACTCATCTGATTTGAGGTTGCATATAGTCAGGTCCTTGCTCTTTCACCATGTTTGGCTGAATCTAGGAAAACTCAGTTAGTCAACTAGGAGTCTAGGAGCTTGGCTGAGTCGATTTAGATTTTCAATTTAGTATTTAGCCAACTCCTGTTTGACAGGACAACAATAAGATGATGATGGTGGCTGGATCCTGTTGCACCATTGGAAGGTTCTCATTGTCACAACCACAAGTATAATGGGCTCTTTTTAGCATTTTTCCCACTTCGATGAGAGTCTTCGTTGAGTCTTGCCATTGAATTGGTTTGATAGAATTTCAAAGAGTTGAAGTTTTGGTCTAAGAAAAGTTACTGTCTTCCCAACTTCTCTGCTCGAAGCAAATTTCAGTAACTGATGCTGACTATGATTTGGTTGGGAAATGGCATAATCTCTCTTATACCCACTAATCGGTAACCAATTATGATTTCATTAACCAGTTCGTTCACTTTGTGACTAGGGATTCATCTTTCTACTCCCAAAGTTACCTCAGATGTAATGCATGCCGAAACACTACCAATAGGAATATGAATTTGATACTAAAAAAGACAAGAAGCAGAAATGACCTGTTGCAACATATTCTGGAGCGGCATAGCCTCGTGTTCCAATTACTCGAGTCGAAACATGTGTCTTATCTCCAGTAGGACCATCTCTTGCCAAACCGAAGTCTGATAGCTTTGCGTTGAATTCCTGAATTATGATACATAAGTCGTCAGTTATCTGACATTAGCATGCCAACCACAAAACTACTATGTTGTCTAATTAGTTTTGGCATATACCGAGTCCAAGAGAATATTTGAGGCCTTCAAATCGCGGTAAATTACATGTGCTTCTTGATTATGTAAGAATGATAATCCCCGAGCAACGCCAATGGCAATGTTTATCCTTATTGGCCAAGAAATCGGCGGAATATTTCCTGCAAAAATGAAAAAGGAAAACAGTTCAGCTAGTGATGTATGCTTTACTAATATAAATACTATGTGAAGGAAAGTTCAAGGAAAGGAAAAATATATAATATGGCAGATTCAGGAACAGTGGGACTTTGGCTCACAAGCAAACATAAATTTAGCTGCAGAATGCTAGGGGTGCAACTGGATGTACCCAAACTGCAACTGGTTCGACCATTTTGGAACAATAGATGATTATCTGTTGCTTCACCTTTGGGGTACGCCATAAACCACAAAGTTGCATTAGGTTGGAGACTTCCTCTTTTCCAAGTGAAACTAATATCAAAAGACGGAAAATAACTGTCACAACTAAGAGTCCATTTGGTCCAAGAATTATGTATTTTCGGAATAGAGTTGTCCTCATGTGAAGATAAATTGGAGCTGTGTGCTAATGTGGATTTTTCCATCTAATAATTTGGTGTTTTGTTGACAGATGGAATTTTCAGAACTTTGTAGATTAAACAAAAGAGCCCTTTTACTTGCTCCTTGCCTCATTTTTGGGGTCAACTTCATAATCATATGATATTGTAATGGAATGGATTCCATGAGAAATTCCCATTTTTTTGCCACTTGGGATAAATTCAATTTCAACTAACTACTCAATAAACGGACTCTGAGGCAGTTTGCAACATTTACACTGGCCCAACTGCATAGAAGAATGGAGAACCAACTGTTTTTCAAACAACCTGTTTGGATGTCCAAAAATCTCATAAATTGGTATGTTTGTAGAATCATGTTCTTCTGGATTGATGTGACAGGTTCAATGACAACCCCTGTTCTGAAATTTCTAACCAGTTGGACCTGCAATGAATTTGAGAAAGTATAGACAAAATATCTTTAAAAACTGAATGGAGGAAGCAGTTGCTTACTTCTAAACAGATGGTTTTCCAAGCAGCCTTTTGGCATGAATTCATAGACTAGAAGTCTGTTATCTTCCTCTGCACAGTATCCAATCAGCTTTGACCAGATTTTCATGGTGAAGCTGGCTCAAATAGTTAACTTCTGCCTGCCAGCATGAGAAGTTGAAACAAGATTTCAAGTTAAGGATACAATGCAAAGAATTAAAAAAAAAAAAAAAAAAAAAAAAAAAAAACTCTTATGAAACTTTGCATGAAGATAATTAAAAACAAAATGGATTGTTCTGAAACATACAAGCCATTCTTTATGGCCTTGGAAGCTTTCCAGTTTGAGCATTTTGATAGCCACCACAATGCCGCTTCCAGGTCTGGTAGGAGCAAGCGTGTTCTCGTCGATCCATCCTTTAAAAACACACCCAAAGCCACCTTCACCAAGAAGACTGCTGGGGCGGAAGTTTTTTGTGGCGATCTTGAGATCATTTAAGCTGAAGGACTTCAAATTGTCAACGAATGTCACGTCACTCTTGGATGTAGAAATCAAACTTTTGGATGCTGAACTTTTAACCTCGCTGACTGAAGATGTTTGATTTCTGGAGGAGTCCAAGCTCTGAGAATTTTTACATGGCTTTGGAATCTCTATAGAGAATAAGTGAAAGGAAATAAGTGAAAGGAAATAAATGCTTTTTAAGTGTTTTCCTGTACTGCTTTGGAATCTCTATAGAGAATAAGTTAAAGGAAATAAATGTTTTTAAGTGACATCCTCAACTGAGATGAACTTCAAATGTTGTGTAGCTGTAAGTAAATATCATGTTCCATAATGTAATTTGTGGTAACATCGGTATAACGCTCTTACACCTTCACCTTATTTTCTGTTTTGTCTTTCATGTATTGCCTTAGTTTGTAGTTCTTCTTATTCTGATAAAAGTTAGTTGTTACCCATTAACCCAAAAAAAAAATGATCATGAATCTTCCAACGTTGATGATGGATGATGTAAGGTTCAATGCAAGAGTCCTAAGAATCACAAAATGGACATATATGACTGCTGGCTTTCGAAAGCCTACATTAGATTGTGATTTCAAAGGAAATGATCATAATTATTAGGACTTGCAAAATGAAAATATATGGCTGCTATCTTGAGAAAGCCTACGAAATGATCATAATTCATGAGTCCACTTGTGCTCCTGACCAATATTTTTATGATGCATAACAGATAAAAAGATTCATGAGCTTTTGGAAGTATTGTGCAAGAGAAGCAACTAGAAGAATACATAAGAAATGAGAATATTAAAAGTCTTATGTAGTTTTGCGGACGCAAATACAGAAAGCTAAAAATTCTAAATAACCCAAGTTTACAAATAGCCTAAATTTTCTACTGTAGTGTTTTGATGGACCCCAAAATGCAATTTGTTCTATCAGTTTCGTATGAGGATGGATTACTAGTTCTCTTGGCTCTTTAGTTGGGGGGGAGAGTGTAGGAAATCATGTCAGATACAATTTTGTTTTCTGATTTTTTTTCACCCTAAATCGAAACTGACAATCAATTGCGACAAATATTTGGGGTGGAAAAGGCAGAAAAAAGTGGTATTCAGCTTAAATGGTCTCTATTCTTTGCACGGTCCCAATTCATGGTGTAGATGTGCGTTCAAGAAAAGAAATTCAAACTGATTGAGATTTGCGCTGCATCTGAAAACATTCTAGAAACTTGATTATCAGCAACATCTGAAGGAATACAGTTGCATATTTTTTTAAAATTTGAAATTTTCAGAAGAATTCTACAGGAACTGTAATTCACAGAGATCTTACTAAACGAATCTCAAAAATAAAATCTGTCAACTGAAATGCAAAAGAAGAAATCCTGTTTGTAGAATCAGTACCTAAACAGAATTATAGCTCAACTACAGAGCATGAGATCAATGCGTAGTTTCCAAGGTTCAATTTTAAGGAAATGTCTGTAATGTTTTTAGATGTCTTTAAGTACACCCAGGAAGAAGGGAAATCATTAGAAAACTGCCTGTATCATTAGAAAACTGCTTTTGATTCTGAAACAGAAATCATCATCAATGAAGTCATAGAACACACCATCTAACACTTGTGATAATCTATAGCTGGATAAAAAATGTGAGAGAAGAAAACAGAGAGAGAAAAAAATAGAACATTGAAAGGAAAAGAACTTCAATTTTCATCCTCAACAGCTAAATTGACCACAATTTGATACCAAACAATCAAATACATAACAATAGAAAAAACCCAATTGGGAATAAATAAAGGGCACAACATCTGAAGAAATTGAATTCATTTCTCTCTATACACAGAATTTCATAGCTTTCAAGAAAAGCAAATACAAAGGTCAACATAAGAGCTACAGACTTTAATATTGCTTCTATGCTCTTACTACTAAATTTGAAACTTACCATTAATACCAAAAAGGAACTCTCAAATTAAAGAAAACAGAAAAAAAAAAAAAAAATCCATGTTCTGAGAACTCTACCCCCAAAATAACCATAATCTAATACCAAAATCCAAAATAAGTTACCCAAGAAGGAAATAGCTTCTTACTATCAAAATCCTCAACTATATCATAAAGAACTGTATCAAAATCCTAGCACTTGCTAGAAAAGTTTGATTTAATTAAAATTTCAAATTGCCAAAAGATTTTTCAAGCTTTCATCTCCTCCACTAAATAACCATAACCCAATACCAATAAGGAAGGAGGGAGAGAGAGAGAGAGAGAGAGAGAGAGAGAGAGAGAGAGAGAGAGAGAGAGTACCAGAAGAAGCATGTGCACATCTAGCAGGTCTGTTCAAACAATTCCCCATAGAAACTGGCTTTACAAAACTAGAAGACACAAACAGAATCAGTTCTGTACAAACAATTCCCCATAGAAACTGGCTTTAAAAACTAGAAGACACAAACAGAAGCCCAAGTGAGGAACTCCCCATAAATCATCTTCATATAATAGTCAAAGTCAAAATCTTTTGGAGAGAAAAAACAAAAGGAAATGGAAATTAAAACCTAGGCCCCACAAAAAGTGATTTCATTTTGTTGACTTAAAACCAAGTGTAGCTCAGGTTTGATTAATGAGATTCAAAGATGACTCAACTAAAAGGCTAAAAGATCTGTCTAGGATCATCTGAGATTTGTCACATTTATGAAAAACTTGCAGGTTCTGAATAATGATGCCAATGTTCATCCATGTTCTGTTGGTCTCTGCAGAGAAATAGAATTATCAGAATTCCCGTAGAAACCAGACTATTGGGTAGGATGATTTAAAATCTGTAGTATTGAAAGATTCTGAAACTTTATTGTAATGCCCTTTGCAATAACCAAGTCAACCATTTTTAGGGTTTCAGTTATGGGTCAGGCTGAAAAGTTGGGCTTCTAGGACTGTCCCACCTTGACCTTCATTTCTAACCCAATCCATTCATTGATCATGCAAGAAGTCTCAATCAAAACCCAACCTGTAAAAAAGTTTCAATCCAAGGTTGGTCAGGAAATATCACCACTTAATGCAAGGGGCTTGGGTGGCAAAGACATTGAACACATGCAAATGAATATAATTGGATTTACATGGGGATAAAAGCTAGTGGCCAACACCATTGATTTTCCATTCTTTGACCAATGAAATTGAAATATGACCAATGAATTAAATGTGAAACATAATGGTGATGCTCCATGAGAATGAATGTCTCTTGTCAAGTCAAAGTTGGGCCTTGAATTGTTTAAAATTCAAAGAGGTAGCGGATTGTTTCACACTTAATAATTTTGCTTGCTGTCCATTGTGTTTATCTTGTTGCAGTTGTCTTTGGTAGCAGGTTTACTTCTCTACCTCTACAGCTTCTTTGACTATCTTAAGTGGCTGCTGAGTAGGGACGGCAGTTGGCTGGGTTTTGTAAGGTGAGGGTAAATTGGAATTCAATCCTACGCACTCTTTTGGATTTAAATAGTATTTTTTTTTTCCAGTCATTAGAAGAGACGTCCGCTTTCCTAGAAAAAATTCTTGCTCACATAGGAAGAGAACCCAAAGATCAACTCCTCCGCAGCTGCTTGCTGGAAAAACGATGAGCCAACTGGCCAACCCTAGTTCTCTAATGTTCTTATTTTCCCCTAATGTTAAAATTTCTTACTTTTGCATTTTTAAAGAGACAAGTGACAATTGAACCTAGGGATGGCAATGGGAAGTGTTGATGTTTGACACCAAACCTGTTCTATGATAGTTACAGATCTCATCGGTTTGTTAGTGGCTATTTTTTTTTTTTTTTTATCATAGAATATGAAAACAATTATATATAAAAGATTTTTTTTTTGACCAAGTTGGCCTACGAACGGTAAATAAACCTACTCATCCAGGGATTGATCCTTCGGTGAGACCATTGGGAGCAAATGTGAAATCCTCAACATCTACCTTGTGATTCCTATTTAAGATATAGAGGATTTTACGGAAAATTTTTTTGGAATTTGGCCATTCCGCGCGCACACTAATGAAATTCTGTATACAAATTTGACTATAAATGGATCGCTCACAACCAAAACCGGAATTTATTCCGATCGGACTCAGGTTGGATTTGGAAAACAATCATATTTGACCCAAATCCAACCTACACCTATCAAACCTGTCCCTAATAGGAATAGGTCTGGCCGAGCCCCGTTCAAACCCGACCCATTGTCATCCCTAATTAAATTTTTTTACCTTATAATTATCATGCTTGTAAACGATTATCTAAGTTGTCTGGCTAAAAATGCTATTGTCGACCCAATAAACAACATCTGTCCATTCCTCTTTAACTTTATCAATTGTCAACGCAAGAAACAAAGTCAGTGGAATTGGATGGGTATCGAATTCCAAAGCAAAATGACTTCCTATCGATAGGACTTTAGAACCTGCAAAGTTGTATTAACTAGTCGGGTCTTGGGTGACCTTAGCCCATGGTGCACGTACGGTCGCATCCACCGTTAGTCTTCAGTCCTCACACGGGTTGAAGGGTATTTTTGTCATTACACGTCCCGAAGAAGCCGCCGGCTTTTTGGTAACCTTAGAGAAAGTTGAAGGGTATTTTTGTCATTACACTTCCCAAAGAAGCCGCCGGACTTTTTTGTAATATTAGACAAAGTTCAGTGACCCCACATTTTGAAAAAAAAAAAAAAAATTTATAGTTATGTACGGAGTCAATATCTGTACTTGTCATCCTCCAGTCAAAATTGAACTTACAAACATTTGGTCAAACTATAACAAAAGGTCGTTTAAAGGCGTCTTCCACAACGTAGATCATAGAAATTTGTTTGGATGGTTTGATCATAGAAACTATTATTTTGTAAATATTTAGTTTAGAAGGAATGTATGATACGAAAAGCTTGTTAAAGTCAACTGACTCACCAAATTCAAGGGGTAACTCAATTGGTTTAGGACCACGGTTTGCATCCGAATATTATAGATTTGAAACTGCACTACTACACTAGGGCTACAATGGAATTTAACCGGCTTCTCTTTCGACCTGGAGGAATTAGTCCAATCCAAAAGGCTGGAAACCCTCCGATGGTCAAAAAAAAAAAAATCAACCGACTCACCCAGATAAACTCGTAGCAAAGCCTAGGGTCTTGGCTCTCTATGGCAGATTATTTGGAAGAACCGAAATGATTATTTGATCAAACGTATAAGGTTATAAGTTCGATCAAGCAATTAAATTTGGAGAAACACCTATTAATTAATTTAATCAAGACATTGCAGATATTGAGATCTTGATAAAGGAGAAAATTGGGTCTTGTTTATATCTAGTCTGAATGCTACTTTTAAAGTATCTAATGGATTGGAAAGGTTGCCTTGGGTTCTGTTATGCTTTATCAATGAATTTTCAATGGATTGAGACTCACCTCTCCTAAAAGTTGACTGGCCACAAGTAGTAAACGCCGTTAAAGGAACCGAGGAATGGACTATAGATGATCCCTTCTTGGATGCAGTGAGGCAGGGGCGGACTCCAGGAATTTGTATAAGTCGAGTCAACAAAAGACATCGAATAAATTTATTTTATTCGTTATCAACATATGTCATCTATTTTTGATAATTCGACAAGCATAATATAATATTTTCAAATAATCTATTTTGGAGAATCCGACAAAGATAATATTGAATTTTCAAACAAAATAAATAGAAATTTTAATATATTAATACTAATAGTTTCTTAATCCAAAAAGATAACTCAATTACATAAACTCCTACAGATGCCCTCGACGGGTTTTCATATGTTGAAATCTTTGCATAATAGATTCATTATCAACATTAGCAAAAACACATCATTTTCAATATATATGACCAAAAAGTCATTCATCCATTATGGTTCAGTCATTCTTCTTCTTTTCTTCTTTCCAATAGCTTAAATGGTTGAGATAAAGGCTAAGAGTAATTAGGGTTTTATTTGTGGGAATAACTTATTTTGGGGTATTGATTGTCACACACTTATCATCTAAAAATGAATTTTTTTTTCCAAAATCAACAATTGCTACAGTGGGGTCAAACTTTTAAATTGAGTGGGATCAAAAAAATATTTTTAATACGGTTTCATATCTCAGTGGGGTAAATTGACCACTGTGAACCAAGTAGCGCCGCCCCCCTACATTGTGGAGACTCCAACTGACCATCTTACATATTTGAAAAATAATTTACAGGTTGAACACCACAAAAGATGAAATCGAAAAGGTGGGCCCCACAGTGCATTGAAGAACGGGGATGCACCATCCTTGCTGCTTTGTAGCCCTGAATTTTCTAGAGTTGAATTTTGTTGTGTTCCCAGAAAGTTTAATATATGTATGGCTGCTCATGACAAAGCAAGTTTTGGTAGCAGGTCTTATCTTGATAGGTACTTTCTACATTATAGCAACAGAGGGCACTCCAATTATTAATGTAGAGAGGAGCTGTAACTTATTATCAAATATCAGAGGAATCTATTCCCAATATGAAACCCTAATAAGAGTAGTAGTTAGATTCTCTTAGCAATAAGATATCTTTTTAGATTAGCCTCTTGTCTTAAGATACTCTAAGATAAGAGATATAGCAGTGGGTTGATTGTTCAAATGTGGCTTATCCTGGCCAAGTAACAAATATTGGCAACATTTTGTAAATGTCACAATATTAAAGTCTAATCCTATCCTTGCAAAGTATTTGTAAAAGTGAAACTATATATAGCAAACACTACAGAATTGTGATATTACCGACAGTAGGATTAATTGAAGGAATGACAAAACTTTTGCACAGTTCATTTCAAGCAGCAGTTTATATTATATATATTATATTTTGGAGTGTTTGAAAATCATATATTTCTAAAGATTTTGGTATATTAATTCCTACTTTAAAATATAATCTATGCACCTAAAAAGTAAGGTGCTTGAATAACTTAGAAGCTAGGTATTCTACACTATATTACTTTCTAATAAAAACCTTCATATTACAATATTCAAGTATGTGCTGTATAAAACAATCTTTTATTAAGACAATTAACCAAAACACGAGTATTTGCAAACTACTAGCATGGTGGCCCACTATATTTTTTAATATTGTTGTTTTTTTATAGGAATCCTACTATGGCTCAATATTAGATGGGCCCTTTAGTATTTATAAATTTTATTTGGGTCTCATAGCCCGATCACAATTATATTACTAGCAACAAAGGCTCGTGTTTAGCCCAGGCCCAAAAGTGAGAATATATTTAGAATTAAAGGAAGAAAAAGGTTATTATTTAATTGAAATAGAGAGTATCATATAGGCAATGGTGCACAAGTATCATTGTATATAATTGTCATGCCATGATAATGTAATATGAAAGAATCTATAAACTAAAAGTTTATGAAATAAGTATGTTTATGGAAAATAATAAATAATGAATTCTGCTTCAAACATAAAGGTGAATAATAAATAATGGGAGATGCTCCTATGAGAGATATCTCTTACCTTATATGAGAGATATGGGTGGGAGCCCTCACATAGAAAATAGCCAAATTGTTTAAATGGATTTAGGTATGCAGGTGGGCCCTAAACCAACCCATTTAAATAGGTCAGGTGGTTGTGTGGGCTGACTTTAACTGACCCGTTTTAGTAGAGGTCAGGTTCTCTTAACCCATGATTGACCCGTACATATTGATGTTCTATTATGGGGTCAAGTGTAGGGGTGTTCATGGGCAAGGTTGGGCCATGTGAGAAATATCCTGGCCCGGCCCGATTTCTAAAACATATATCCCAGCCCAGACCAAGCCTGAATCGGGCAAATGTAATATCAGGCAGCATAAAAAATTATAAAATCAACATCAGGCAGTCAGAAATATATTAGAATGAAATATTAGATGGGCCCTTTAGTGTTTATAAATTTTATTTGGGTCTCATAGCCCTGTCATAATTATATAATTAGGTGTAATTAGGTGGGACCTACTACTACCATGGTGACCCATTATATTTTTTAATATTGATGATTTTTATACGAATCCTATTATGACTCAATATTAGATGGGCCCTTTAGTGTTTATAAATTTTATGTAGGTAATTAGGTGGGTCCTACAAATATCACATTAGGTAATTTCTATCATGATTGCCAAACATTAGATGGGTCTTGTATTACGCTCTCATACTAATTACCAATATTGGATTGTTGTGTGACTAATTCCTACTTTGACATTATTAAATGAGTTATATTCTTTAATTAATGGCCCCGTAGTGATTACTATACTTAACTTGGTTAATATGATTATTAACATAAAATGGGTCTCACATTTATTTTTCACAGATGGGTTCCTCAATGATGTTTAAAACTTGATAGGACCCTCTATTATAATCACCATTGGATGTATTATTATATTATAGTTATTAACATTTGGTGGACCCACATTGATTAAACAAAATTGCTCATGGTTCTTATTATTTAATTTAATGGTTTTCTAATTAGATGGGCCCTACCATGGTTACCAATATTAAATCACTATAGTGTGACTACTAATTAGTGGGTGGTTCCCATTGGGTCAATCATCCCTATTTTTCGGTGCATCATCTATTGAAAATGGTATAGATTGCTAAACACTTAAAAGACATATTGAGATTTGTAGAAATTGTCAAACACCATAAATGACACAATATTAGAATATAACACTATTTTATTATATGATAATGAAATCTTATAATATTCAAATTTGATGATATTATGTTCTACGTTTATCCAAACACCCCCTAAATTCTTTGGTTATTAATATTACTTTTGCAACACTTTTTTAATAATATTGTGAGAAATCCTCAAATTTGAAAATGTCCCTATGTTTTGTTAATTATATGATATTTTTTAACACCAACCATAACTCTTGGGGATTGTAATCTAAGGGTGCATTTGTGTAGACCATTTCCATCGAAAATCTAATATTTTTCCTCATGCATATTAAGATTCTCTGCTCCGCATAACAAGTTTAGAATGAAAAATGCTATCACTTCCACTTGGGTTTTCTTCAATATCTTGGATTCATATTTCTTATGGTACAAAGACTGTTTCCATTATGGAAAAAGCATTTTATCAGCAACAGTGAGAAGCAAGCCTTCATTAAAGAGAGAATGGTCAATAACTATTACATTTCTTACTAGGTTTTGTGTATATGAGATTTTCCAACAAGAGTGTTGGGATCCAAATTAGTTCAAAAAATTATTAGAATCAACGTTTAGTTAAGGAAATATTAAAGTTATTTTATAGGGGGGCACCTTATCTGATGAATGTAATTAAGTTTTTAGATGTGTGTTGGAGTGAGGTCCACATAATCTATGAAAAATCTTGATTACTTATACAAATATGAGATTTCCAATGCAACAATATGGTTCCATTAAACATCAACACATTAGAAACATCTATTCTTGCACCAAGCAAAGAAAATTGAGGAATCTTACCTTTTTGTTTTTCATTACAGGAATTCCAAATGTTGGGGTTTTTGGAATGTGACATTATGTCCCCTAGCATTTGTAAATTCCCTGTATCTTGTTTAGAATTTAGGAATTCCTGCCACGTGAAAGGTTCCAAATGACATTTGAGAATTCAGGAATTTCATTATCTTTGCATTTTGATGGAATTCCTGAATGCTCAAGTCCAAAGGAGCATCTAAGAACTCCACTATATTTGGGAATTCAAAAATTCCCAAGACAGGAATTCCCTGAATTCCAAAAAAGAAGCAGGCCCTATGTCTTGAAGATGAAGTGGTTTGGATATTCTTAAGTTGCATACATTTTAAATAATCATATAACCTAGAAGCACAAAGTGGGTCAAGTTAGAGAGCATTTAAAGATAATGGGTTTGATCATGTTAGGTGCAACTTCAAGTCAACCATTCTAGAAATTACGATTGCCTAAAACTAGATTTGGTTCATTTCATCTAAACGATAGTGGCTCGTGCTCAAGTTATATAAAACCAAATAGGCCTATGACTTCTTTTTTTGCCCTCTTCTTTTATTCTAGATTGGATCACTGTCGAGGAATTGTAGAATCGATCGCTAGTTGGTACTGTAAGATTGAGATACCTTGCCTTACACTTGCTAATAGTTTGACAAACAATAGGGGCTTTCGGTTCTACCGCTCATATTTGTGTTTCTATTCATCATCCATGGATGCAGTAGATTTCTGTTGCGGATGTTTCTACATACGAAGGGGTGACATTGTCATGGTCGGTGCCATGAACCTCAAGAAGATCCAAAGCTATTGTTCCACATTAGGATGAATTCCTATCTCTGTACAACTGAGTGCTAATGCAATTTGGTGCATGCTAGAACAATCTTAATATAGAAAAAAAAATTGAGTAAAGTCCAACATTAGTTAGAACTTTAGAGGGTCCGCGTGGCTTAAGCTTAAAAACCAAACCAATTTTGAATCTTGGCCAAGTTAGGGTGAAACGAGGATTTTTTTTAGGCTAACAGGGCCTTGTGACCAAGGGAGAGTAACTAAACCTACCCACCTACGAATCGTTATGGTGAGAGTCGGAGTATTATCCATGGAGATATCCCTATATTCTAGAGATGAGATTGGGTTGGTCTTATTCAAGTTGAGTATATTTTTTAAATAATGATAATGCCTAGAAGCATAAAATGGGTCAAACGGGAGGAGCTTAGCACCCAAAGAGAATGGGTTTGTTCGTGTTAGGTTAAACTTCAAGTTAGTGATTCTAAAATTGCGCCAATTTGGGATTTGCCTTAAACTGGATTTGGTCCATTTCGGTCGAACGATGTTGACTTCTTCTCAAGTTTCATAGAACCAAATAGGCCTTTAACAATTTTTTCCCTAAATTGGATGTCTGGTTGAGGAATGGTGGAATTGATCCATGATTCTGTGAGATTGAGGTGCTTTACCATTGAGCTACTAATAGTTTGACAAATAGCCTTTTGATTTTGCCGCTTATATTTGTGTTGCAATTCATTATTGTCATGGGTGATATAAGTTTCTCGTATGGATGTTTCTGCATATGAAATGTATGGAGTCGTAATTCATTAATTGTATCTCCACCTCTTTAACTTTTGGATTGGAACATCCATATGCAGACATTTTGTAGGATAGAATTTTACCTCAATGGAAAGTTTTTCCTATGAACACTACTGCATATTATGGTTGATGTTATCACAAAAAGTACCATGAAATTCATGGGGGTCCTGGTTTATTGATGGGTCCTCTGCCTCATAGGATCTAGATGTTTGTATGCAGGGTCTCATAGGAGAAAATATCTCCTCGATTTAATTTTGAGCATTTCTCCTCAAAGTAATTTTCTCCTACGGACATTCTTGCGTAAGGATGGGTAGAACTTGATGGGGCCCTTGCCTCTTTAACATTCGTATCAAGATGTCAGCCAAAATATATATTTTACAATATTGTGATCATTTTCTCTTCACCACATTAGGGCATGTGAAGTTGTTATGGTTGTGGATATGATAATCAAAATAAGGTGGGGAGATGCTCCTATGAGAGATATATCTCACCTTCTATGAGAGATGGTGGTGGGGGCCCTCATATTTAAGTTGTTGGCATTAGATATAAATGTGAGGGCCCTCACCTCACCTTATCTCTCATGGTAAGGTGAGAGATGCTCTCATATGAGCATCTCTCAATAAGGTGTTTAACAAAATGGTTCTCATTTACTTGATTTTTGGGGTGAGACTTAATAAAGTTGGGAACAACCTTGATCAACATTTAATAGGTCCTCATATACACAATTACTCGAAGAGAGTCAATCAAGAAGAGCCTAACTTCAACTTGTTAACATTCCCCACTCGCTTATCTACATATTATGTGTTATATAAACTAGATCAAACTAGCTGGTCAAATTGGGTTTGACTAGAACTAGTGTCTCCGTAGTCTAGTTAAATGTAAACACTAGTTATTTGCGCAACCGATTGAGATCAGTCACATACAAATGGCTAGCATTGTGAGAGACATCCCCACACGATCAACCCAATTTAGTCACCCAAACTAACGCCCACACGCCCCCAAAATGTCGTAAATCCGATGGAGTTTTTCAACGATCTAAATGGACTTAACTGTTGGATTGAAATAAAAAGAAAATGTTGACTTTAAAAATTGTTAAACTTGAGGCCCACGAATCAAGGGTTTAGGATGATGGGATTGACTTGGAATTTCATCTAGGGGTTAGTCCCATTTGGATCTTTTAATCCCCACCAACTCATCCATTATTGGTGGGTCCTAAAGGTTTTTTTTATGGTTTTCAATATTCTTTAGCACTTCCAATGATGATCCATGCTAAGAGTAACCGAGTCGGAGCCTCGCTCTAGATATTATATGGACTAATTGAGTGGGATGGGGCTTCCTTTTTTATACATATATGTGGTCAGGCCAGGGCTAAAAGGCCCATAGGGGTCAAACCCAAGCTTGGGCCTAACATAAATAAATGGAATCGAGCCCTAGGCATATGATTCATGTTGGAGCTCAACTCATTGCAACCTTAATTGGAGTGAATGTTGTAACATGTTATGTCAGTCCCCACTAAGTAACGCATTTCATTTTAATTACCATCTAGTGATAACTGATCAGATGGTTAATATTGAGTTGTATACTTTACTTTTGTATACTTATTAAAAGTACAATGAGGCTCACGATTTCAAAGAGCATGTGTAATGCATGAATTGACATGTTATTATATGTGTATATATATATATATATTTTTTTTTTTTTATGACGAGGAATCCGCGGACCTCCCTTACGGTTGATTATTTGTAGAATCTAAAACAAAAGTTGGAACCTCACACGCATCTTAAAACTCAATGTCGATGGAGTAGCCAGAGGCAAACTAGGATTGGTAGGAATTGGTAGTATCCTTCGAAACAATGAAGGGAAAGTAACGTTTATGTTTTTCGTGCATGTAGGTTCAAGGATTCCAATGAACTAATTAAATGTGACTGCCCGCTGTATTAGTGGCTTTAAAGATTTATTTATTATCATTAAGGGCACAATTGTTTGCATCTAATTGAATTCATAAGAATTCAGGTAAAAGGAGTTCCAACAAATGATTATTAAGGAGGTGAGGGGTCAAGGATGTAGGGTGGAGATATAGGTTAGTATTGATTTTTCCGGAATTTGATTTAGTAGGAGCATGGATTGATATTCAATTTCCACCTCCTCTTAATTTATATTTCAACAGAGGAGAGATTCTTAGGCCATTCACGGATCTTCAAACCTTATTTGTTCAAGTTAAACCACAACTTTTAAGGCTGATTTATTTGCATTGAGATTGAATTTATAGAATTGTTCTAAAAAATATTGGTTTCTAAATATGATTAAAAGTGAAAAATGAAGATTAATAGATTGACATGAAATAACCACCCTTAATGGAAAATGACAAAGGAGGAGATAGTAAATGAATACCCAGCCGTCAACATAATAATTCAATTCCCAAGAAAGTTAATATCATATCCACATTTTCACCTTATATCCTTCATACTTCACCTCTAGAAGAATCCTTAACTAGAACGCACTTTACCATAAATTCCTATGTACTCAATTCCATGCAAACACACAATCCCCTTTGAAATACATTTTTTAGAATTCCTACGAATTCAGTTCCATGCAAACAAATGGCCCACAAATAACAACTCAACCATTCAATCTCTACTTTCTGCTCATCAGTTAAATAAAATAAAATAACCCATAAACACACAACTTACTATTATATACTTTATACAATATATAATCTATTATATAAATCAGGTAACTGAAAATTGGGATATGAACACTTTCAGACCCAAATTCGAACCCAACCCAATTATCAATCAGGTCCAGAAAGAGGGCCCATACACTAATTATTCAGATCAGAACCTTCTGATAACCAAGTATTTAGAGTTCCATTGACATCCCTAATCATATCCACTAACTACAAAACTCACACATCTTGGTTAACCATTTAAACAGACAGGTGCCATCCTTTGGAACAAATGTCGAACCCAAATAAATATGACATCCCACTTGTCTCTTGCAAAGAGATCACCCCTTAGCATGTTTTTATAGTTCAATAATGACATGCATGTTTAATGTCCACTTAAAGTTAATTAAATTAAACATTATGGTCTTAAAAACAAGCTAATGGAGCTTGGACTATACAAAAGTTAATTATCACTACTGTGTTAGAAGGCCTTCATGCTAGTGTCGCTTTACCTCAACTATGGTTTTTCCTATTGTTTGTATGCTCTGGATTTTGAGAGTGGAAGGAAGATGCTTTGAGCTGTGGATGTATTTGCTTTTCTCTTTGAATCTTTCACTTTTCTTCCACACCTGGCATTTCATGGATTTTTGTTTCTTTGTACAGATGGATACACATGACCAAGAGGAATTATTCTAAGCAAAAGCACATATATATAGATTTATTGGTGTTCCCAAATGATTGATGTGATTAAAGAGCAATTATGTTTCTGATTGGGTGCCTTAACCCAAATTTTAGTTGGACTTCACTCGAGCTAAACCTAACCCAAATTTTAGAAGGCCCAACTCAACATGATTAAAGTTGGATGCCTGGTTTATAAGTTAACCTGAATCTTACCTGTTAATTAAGAGTTCGTGTGACACTTTCGTCTTCCAGATTTGGTTCGGGTTGAAATTCTTAATTTGATTAAAATAAGCTCAACAGGGTCTATCAATCTAACCGGGCCTATCTCGAGTACTGCCTATGTAAAAAGTATTGCCTCAAGGATCTTGAGTGAAATGGAAGGGCCATGGAGGATCTCCAAATCTCCAAATTACTTTTGTCAAGTGCACCATCATCCATGAGTGTGGTTTACACTCCAAATTACTTTTGTCAAGTGTACCATCATCCATGAGTGTGGTTTACACCGTCACCATGTGTTACATTGATGAGTGTTGTTGACACCTTCATCTTTCCAAAGTCTAAGATCTTGAAATCGAATCTGGACCTTCCATTATCTTTTTCAAAGAGATACTGCTAACAACCTCACAGAGGGAAACAGAAAGAATAAAGAAGAAACAAAAAATAAAAAAAGAGGGAAAAAAAAAGGGAAAGAGACAATAAAAGGAAACAAAGGAAGGGAAAATGCACATGGGTGGTGAAGAAGCATATGAAGGAAAAGATGATGTTACTTGCATTTCAAGTCTGTATGTGATCTGTATAAAAAACAATACTAAATGCCATAAAAAAAATTTTATATTCTTGAGTAGATTATAATGCATAGAGTTTTATCTTAACTCACTCTCTGGAGCACATACTAGTCATGTCAACTATGAGAGAGGAAATGGATGGAAAGATCTCGATGAAGCCTAAGGCTATGCAAAATATCAACCCCGTTAGATCATCTTAATTCCTTGGTCTATGACCCTCAAGTTTGATGGTTTTCAAAGACATTATTTTTGTTTATTTTTGTAGATTTTTATCCAATGAATTGTCACTAACGGTCGGAAGGGGTAGCTCAGTTGGCCTAGGACCACGGTTTGCACCCAAAGGTTCTAAGTTCGAAACTACATTACCACACTGGGGCTACAAGGGAGTTTACCCGGCTTCCTTCTGGTACCAAAGGGATTAGTCCAGCCCAAAAGATTGGAACCCTTTCATAGTAAAAGAAAAAAAAAATTAGTCTGATGAAAGTAAAAATTGGTGCATTTGAGAGGGGTAACTTATAGTCATCTGAATAATTCTCTTATAATTTTTTTAAAATGTAGTAAGATCTCTTGTGATAGTAATATCATAACTGACAACTTTTGACTTGGAGTCCTTCATAATGAAATCAAAGATTGACATTGCTCGGAAAGAAAAAGCAAGAATATCTTTAGACATGCAAGCAAGATATATTACTATGACCCATTATCTTTATTACATCTTACTAGACTTTTTGTCTAGGGCAAAATATATAGTGGGCCACCTAGGGCACACAAAGTAGGATGAGATATTTTTAGTGTGTGGGTGGGGGAAGATTTAGCCAAGATATAAATGTTGAGTTTTCATAGTTGTCATCAATGCACTAGGGTCAATGTGTTTTAGATTTTTTTTTAAGATTGACATGTTGTTGACTGAAGTCCACTTATCCTATCAAGTTAACTAAATCAGCATTTGGGTTGTTGCAATTTAGATGTTCCACAGGATTTTGGCTCTGAAGTCTATTCCTCAATAACTTAAGGATCTTTTATCTCTCTAGATTGGGAATCAGGTTTCCATGATCTAAAGTCAGATTGCAAATAAGAAGGGATCTTAACTTTGGCTAACATATTAATGGCTTGAATTCAGCCTCTGATGGTTTTGTATCTATACTAGCTTTAAAAGAAAATCCCCTTTCTTACCCTGGTGAATCAGGTCATTGGCACAATGAAATTGAGACCATGAACCACACAAACCACAAATTTAGATCCAACCAATATCCATTTTGGGATCTTAGTAACACAAAACAGGCAGAAAACCATGAAAATCTGCCCCCTGTTTTCAACTGTTGACGTTGGTTAGATGGGGGTAAATATTTGGTTACCCCTATCTGCAAGGGTAAATATTTGGTAACCCCTATCTGCAAGAACCCCAAGCAAGGCATCCCACCCTAATTCTATCTTAATAGGACCCATATTAGAGGTGTCAATTCCTGAACTGGCTTGCCAACTTGAGCTCAACCTGACCCAGTAATTCAGGGTTCAAGTTGACCTTTTCTATTTCCAGGTTTGGCTTATGTTGACTTGTCTTACATGGTTGATAAATGGGTGGAGTTCATGTTGAGTTTATTCTTGTTGAGTTTATTCTTCTTCTTGATTTTTTTTTAAACCAAAAAGTGATCCTACATGATACTGCTCCAATTGTGCTCATGAGTAGTGCCAAGGTATTTGATTAGGTTTGAATGATTCTTCACTTGAGCTCGAATTTCATATGCTTTGTCAAGAGTATGACTTGATTTCTAATCAAGCCTAAGCTTGAGCTCGAGTTTGTTTGAGTACTATCATGCTCAGCTCGACTTAATTGAATCCAAGCTCAAGTTAGGCTATGCTCCATAGTTCGAGTGGCTTGTTTAATGTCTAAGCCGCCATCAATTCTAACCTACTTTGCACTAAACCCAACTTGAGATTGTTTAACTTTATTTGCAACTAGTGGGGCCGACCTTATGATCCATCCTAGCGGACAATAAAATAGAGAACACCTCCCTACGTGACTGTCACCAATACCAGGTTTGGCTGCCATTCGAATGAACTGTACTACGTACCCATTCTGAATAGAAAAAGCTTGTCAGCTATTGATCACGTGATTAGGATGATGATTTGAGCCTCCTCACCATACATAATTAGGTGGGGTGGGGGGGACTAGGTGGGGTCCACTTGGGCCTCGCAAGATGAGGGGGGGCATAAATATAAAGTAAAACCGTAGATTAATTTAGGAGAAAAACATTCTCCTATGCGTGTGCACATGCAAACTATACATCCGAAGCCACAACGCGTTTTGCATTGGTGGGCCCCGCCTCTTGAATGGCATGTGAAAATTCTCCTACTCTTGTGACCTATGTCTTTGCATTAGAATACAGAGGAATTGAATACATATGATTTCGTGCCTTATGTAGTTAAAAATGAACATCAAAGATGAATTTTCATAAATTAGAATCAAGACTTTCCTTTTATGGAAATAGAGTCAATGGAAGATGAGAAATGAATACGAAGTCATTTCGTTAATAATTCAATGCATAAGAGAGTGAAGGTGTTGTCTACATCTCCGCCTTATATCCTTCTCACTCAAAGAAAGAGACATGCAAGAAAGCAGTCTACATCTCTGCCTTATATCCATCTCCCTCAAAGAAGAAAACATGCAAGCAAGCAGACCCTCAAAGAATACCAAACAAAGTTTATGAGGATGAATTATATGATCATCAACCATTTAGCAGACTAAACTTGATAATGAAGTTCGTATTGTATTCCATGGTTTAACGTCTCCCAATGGTAGGGCTGCTTCCAAGGGTTCATTTGGATGAGAAAAAAAACTTGGACAAAGAAGAGGTGGATGAATTTGTGTATTCATATTTGAACTGCATGGAAAGTTTTATTGACCTCATTTTTCCTTCTTGAGATGGCCCCAAGCCCTTTTTTTAAGTGAAATCTATGGAAAAGTAATGGTTACAATAAAAAAAATTTACTTTATCCATATTTGGATGGTCACAACAAGCGAGAAAGTAAAGACCCAGCCACAAAAAAATTACTTTTACTCTAACAATTTGCCAAAGATTTTAACTAAGAAAACACTAATAAAGTGGTTACTTTACCACTTATTGACATCTTATCTCATTTTAAATTAATTTACTTCTTGAAAATAAATGCATTTTAAAGTTATTAGAAAGTACACTTCTCAATTATACAACCATTACCTTCTCCACTGTTTCTATAACTTATCTAAACATGCAACTCCAAGTCATGGTTTTTGTGAGGAAAACTGTTCTATATAGTTTTTTTTTTTTTTTTTTTATCGGTAACAAAAACATTCATTATTAAATAATGAGATTAAAATGAGGGAAAAAAAAGGTACAATAGTATTGTACCCTCACCTACCAAACACATACAAAAGACACCACCCTAAAATTACATATTCATAACCACTCAAGGAAAAGACCTCTCGACCCACTACTTAGCTAAAGCATCAACCATAGAGTTAGCCTATCTAGCAACATGATGAAAGACGGCATTAAAACATGTAAATAAAGACCGAATTTCATTGAATAGGAATTGAGATTTCCAAGGGTTGACCTTCTTTTTAGATGTCCAAGCAATCGCATTAGAAGAGTCACTTTCCATAATGAGATCACCAAGGATGTTCCTAGAAAAGCACTGAAGAGCCTCCAAAATGGCTAACACCTCAGCTTCATTAGAATCGCAAACACCCACATGCTGTGAAAACATAAAAAAGACGTCACCCTTACTATTTTGAAGAACACCTCCAATCCCCACTGGCCCTGGTTTTCCTCTTGCTGAACCATCAACATTGAACTTAAACACTCCAAGGGGGGGAGAAGACCAAAAAACAAAATTCTTTATCTAAATGGGGCCACATCCCATACAAGCCTCCCAGTTATAAATTATATCATTTAAACTAAAATTGGAGAACTCTTTTCTAATCAAAGTCCACTTTGATATCCTCATGTTATAATCAAATCCACTAGGGAGGACTCACCTTTGAAAATTCTATCATTCATTTCTCTCCAAATTGACCATAGAATCGCGAAAGGGATCAACCTCCAAAGAGTACGACCATATCTAACAAAATGATCTCCCATCCAAGACTCTACAACCTCTTCAATTTTCCTCGAAAAACACCTAGCAACTCTGCTTCTACTAATGAAACGACCCCAAACATTGGTCGCAAAGTCACAATGATGTAAAAGATGATTAACTGTTTCCACCTCCTTTTGACACATCATGCAAATGTCGGAGATGGAAGTTGATAAAAGCCCTCTTCTTCACAAATTATCTGCAATAAATACCTTTGCCGCAACTTCCAGCCAACAAAAAGCCTCTACCAGGGAAGGAGCTAGCCCCATCCAAAGAAGGAAAGAAGGAGCGCTAGTAGGTTGGATCCCCAACAAGGCTGAGTAAAAAGTTTTTACTAAGAATTCCACAGATATGGAAGGTTTCCAAATTCGAGAATTCTTGGAGTTCCTGCACAAAAACACGTTAGCAAGAAGTCTCAACAGCTCCTCATACTATTTTAGGTTTAATGACCTCACTCCATTTCGGTAAGTGTAGCTTCCTTGTATCGCCCTGATCCTCCCATAAAAAATTTATGCGAATACAATCCAGCCTCCCCACCACTACCTTAGGCAACTTAAAAAGAGACATCTAATAAATCGGAAGATTTGACAAAAAGGATTATATAAGGGTAACCCTCCCAGCAAGTGATAGGTATTGTCTATTCCAAGAAGACAACTTCTTCTCAAACTTGTCAATGACAGGATCCTACAGCGCCTTAGATCTCGGCTTTGTCCCTACAAGCACGCCAAGATACAAAAATGAAAGCCTTCCTTATTTACAACGAATCATGGCAACCAAAGATTGAGTGGTCTCGTCGGACCATCCAACCCCCACCAAAAGACTCTTGGATATGTTAACTTTTAGCCTTGAAATCAACTGAAAGCACCATACAATTCTTTTAAGAGCCATAATCTCATCCATCTTTATCCAACAGAATAGAATGGTATCATCTGAAAACTGTAAGTGAGGAATTGCCTCCCCATCCGTATTGACCTTAAAACCCTTAATTACTCCCACCTCTCTAGCTCTCACAAGAAGCAAGCTCAAGGCCTCCACCACTATCGTAAACAAAAAAAAGGAGAAAGAGGATCACCTTGCCTCAAACTTCTGGAAGCCTTAAATAACTTTAAAGAAGACCCATTCACCAAAATAGAAAAGGATATAGAAGAAATGCACTCTTTCATCCACCTACGCCAAATATTTCCAAACCCAAATATGCAAAGCATGTAAACAACGAAGTTCCAATCCACATGGTCATAAGGCTTTTTCCGAGTCAATTTTGAAGATTACTCCCTCAACTTTAGACTTCTTCTTAGCATCAATGAGTTCATCAGCAATCAACACTCCACCAAAAATTTGTCTCTTTCCGACAAATGCTCCTTGAAAATGACTAATAATGCTTTTCAAACGACTTGCCAGAATATTTGCCAACAATTTATACCAGCATTCCACTATGCTAATAGGCCTGTAATCACGTAAGTTCTCTGAATTTGGGATGTTTGGAATAAGGGTTATAAAGGTTGCATTCAACTCTCTATTTATTATGCCCCTTCTATGAAACTCGGAAAGCATGTATATGAAGTCCTCCCTAAGAAAATTCCACCTAGCTTTAATGAAAGAGAAATTAAGACTATATGGACCTGGGGCTTTGTCCCCATCACATTCCTCCAATGCCCTAGACACCTCCTCGTCCTCAAAATCCCTTTCCAACCAACTCTGAACCTCGTCTGGGATCTTGGGAAAAGAAAGCCCATCAAGCTTAGGCCTTTTCAAACTTTCACCCTTGTAAAGCTCTTCAAAGAAACACGCAATCTCATTATTGACTTCGATCGGGCTTTTCAGAATTCTACCACCTCTTCTTATGCTCGCCAAAAAATTTACTCTACTTCTCACGGTCGTCATCCGATGGAAGAATTTCGTGTTTTTATCTCCCTCCTTGATCCTTGTCACTCGAGACTTTTGTCTCCAAGAAATCTGCTCCATACAGTTAAAGGTCCCAAATCCTTCCAACTGCCTGTTGCTTTATGGTCAATTTCTCTTGGGTCAACTCCCGAGACTGATTAATGCAACCAAACACTTTTTTGTTCCACCTTCTAAATAATCTTTAAGAGTACAAAGTTTCTTGTAAACCTGTAAAACCTTCAACGTCAGTCTGTCTCCACCTAGATCTAGCCAATCCCCAAAATTCTTTATTTTGTAACCAACAATTCTCGAACCGGAAAGTCTTAGGCCCTCAATCAATAGAGTTAGAACACAACTTGATAGGACAATTATTTGAAATTAACCTCGGTAGAGAAACCTGAATAACACCCACAAAATGGTCATCCCACTCCTTTGATAATAAAAACATGTCAATCCTACTCATGGATGACTGCTCTGTATTATTGGACCATGTGTACCTCCATCCAAATAGTGGCAAATCAATCAAGTCGCTAACATTAATGAAGTTGGAGAATTACACCATGAAATGAGAAGTAAAAATCCCTCATTTCTTCTCATATGAGTACCTTACCATATTAAAATAACCTCCAAAAGTCCATGGAAACAGGCCAAAGAGATTTAATACTAGCTAGTAAATCCAAAAAATTACCTCTTGTTTGGATGAAAGAAAAATCTTGTCATGGTCAGTGACATCCAAAACATCCACGGAACTGTTCTATAGTGTTATATGACACTTTCTTGTCATTACATGGAAAAACAAAAAAAAAAAACAAAAAACAAACTAGCTTCCCTCAATTCCACAAAAAAGAATTATTTCCTATGATTAGGGTCAGGGTCAGAAACATTATTTAAATGTCACTGAAATCAGACATCCTCTAAGAATCTACTCCAATCCTCCCCATAGAATTTGAGAACATAATTGGGAAAATCTCTTTGGGTGGCCTTCAAAACTTGCATCTACAACTATTCAGGCTGGCCCCATGGTATGATAATGTAGACTACAATTTGAGGTACTACTTCAGACAATTACAATGGTGCTCCTCGTTGGCCTTTCTTCTCTTGCAATTATTATGATATGAAGCCAATTAAGAAGACAATGGATGTACCCAACCATATTCCTTGCTTTTGAAGTGTTGGTAAAAATGTCAATTCCCCATAAACAAACAAATGCACACATGAAAAGGTAACAAGCCAAATCACAATCCTTAGTGCCTACTATATATTATAATAAAGACAACCTTCCATCCAATTATATATCTTACAGGAATTAACCTTCAGGTGTCATTGATTCTTTCCCACTCCATGAATCCAATTCCCTTGCAAAAAGCTTGTCATGGAATTGCTTACAAATGAGGAGGACTTGCAAGAGCAACCCCTACCATCTCTGGTCATCTTTCACTCTATCATTCTCTGTTGTAGAAGCATCCAAACTTCTTACTTTACCTGTCTTCTGCAATGGCCAGTAGTCTAGTACTACTCTTCTTCACTCTCTCCTGTCTTTTTCTTCATGGCACTGCAAATCAAACTCTAAAGGTACAAACCCAATTTAGTTTTTTCTCTATCTTTCAGAGTCTCAGTCTCCAAATTGAGGTCTTGGATCTATTGTAGTTCTGTGATCCATGAGGAGTTCTTTTTTTTTTTTTTTTCATATATGAAATGTAGCTCTTTTTTGCAGTCCATTAATTACTCAGTGATGAACAATTTTGAGAATTTCCTTGACATATATATCTAGAAATGCATTGGTCAATGATATTTATGAGTTGGGTTTTTCATTAATCTGTCTGGGGACTTTGTTTTTAGAAAAAGGGTTCCATCTTTTTGTGGGGTTTTTTTTTTTTTTTTTTTTTCTGTTGAGGATTTCTTCAATGAGAATTTAGATATTATCTTTCAGACTTCTTACATAATTTTAGCTAGCAAGTGTATAATTTTGGTTTCCTTGCAGCCCTATGTTGTCTACATGGGCAGTTCCAATGACAGGACTAATGCAGAGAGAGAATTTGAGGCATCTCAATTGCAAATGCTATCCACTGTCATTCCAAGGTTCTCTTGCTCTCTCTCTCTATGCCTTTCCTAATTTTTTGTTTGCACCAGTTTCCCCCATCCCAAGTTTTTGCTGTGGCACAACTACCCATAATCAGGGCAGCTAATCAGTTGGGTCCCAAGGCAATTGACCAAAAAGATTAATAAAGAGAGATCTCTCTGATCTTGAAGTGGGTCATCACTGGTGGGACCCACTGACAAATTGACATGATCAATGACCACATTGGCCATGTGTGGGATTATGATTGTAGTTGATATTTATAATGCTTAAAAGGATTAAACTACAAAAGTTGCAGAGATTTTGAGATTTTGGGGTTGCTTTTTTTTATTTATTGGTCTCATTGATTTTGCAGTGGAGAGAGTGTGAGATTATCCTTAATCCACAGCTACAATCATGCTTTCATGGGCTTCTCTGCCATGCTTACTGATAAGGAAGCATCTGTGCTGTCTGGTAAAAGTCTCTCTTAAATTTTCTAGGAAGTGACCATTTTGCCCATCTAAGATTGGCTGCACCATCATAAAATACAGGGGCAAAATCTGTCATTTTGTCAAGTTTGAGGCCTTTGGGCCTCCAAGTTAAAGATGTGGGGGTGACGCAGAGACGCGCCTCCTCTCAAGATTCTAAAAAAGCTAAAATGGGATGAGGGATTCCGTTTTTCCTGCCCGAATTACGGGCCTTTTTTCATACAACGGTCACCTATCAGGAATTTTTCCGTAAAATTCTTTTTTAATTTTTATTGTTGTTGTTGTTATTGTTGTATTTCTATAATTCTTTGTATCGGAGCAGGGCATGCCGGAGTTGTATCGGTCTTCCCCGACCCGATTCTTCAACTTCATACCACCCATTCATGGGATTTTTTGGAGGAAGAGGCCCGCCAAGGCCGGACCAGAGCTAGGCACGGTCGAGGATATCCACATTTTACCGGCGACGTCATTGTCGGAATGATAGACACAGGTGAGCTTTT
Organism: Camphora micrantha; assembly: GCA_003546025.1. Taxonomy (NCBI): domain Eukaryota; kingdom Viridiplantae; phylum Streptophyta; class Magnoliopsida; order Laurales; family Lauraceae; genus Camphora; species Camphora micrantha. Next base: position 15,585,430 of record QPKB01000002.1, read on the forward strand.
ATTTTTTTTTATTTTTTTCATATTTTCTATATCTTTCTTATGTTATCATATTTTAAATGCGAGCCAATATTGTATATATATATATATATATATATTGGTTTTGTTAAAAAAAATGCTAATATAGAATGTTGATATGATCTCCAATTCACATGTGTATCTATATATTCAAGCGAAGTAGAAGGATAGATGTCTCTAATTAGTGTTGTAAATGGGTCGGTTCCGATTCGGGTCCACCCAGAACCGTTAAGAAGAAGGTGAAACTAGATCCTTACCTGGAACCGTTTCGGAAACGGTTTCTTGGCTCCGAAACTGGAACCAAAACCATATATGAGACAGGACTGGATCCGGGTCCAAGTTTAGGTAGAAAATGATATTATAAAAAAAATAAAAAATAAAAACACGGTTTTTATGAGAGATTTTCGAAAATTGAGATAATATATTGGGTCTCTGGTCCACGGATCCGAACCAAAGTGGAACATAACCCGGACTCAGTTACTTATCGGGGCCTAAATAAGGACCTAAACCCAATTTTTAATGGGTTTGAACCTTCGGATAATCGGAGAATCGGGGACCCATTTACATCCCTATTTCTAATTCTATCAATACAAGCCAATATGAAGTCGATACATCACTAGAGGTGCTCATAGACCGGGCCAGATGGAATATATATTTTAATGAATCCTAGTATCATATATAACCTATCTCGTGAATCCAAAACAGATTATTGGCATGATACCTTATTCATCGTAATATACTTTGATCGTAGTTATTATCATCAAAGCCTCGTCCCAACTATAGTAGAGTAAGCTTGTATAATACACGCTAATATGTTGTTTTACTTTTCTTTGGTTAGTCCCACTGAATATGCAGCTGTTATCGGCTAGGACTCGCCTGTCCCACTGACCTAGAAATAGTTGTTTTGTACCTATTCAATGGCACATGCTGCACATGTTGTCTGTGGGCCCACAAGCCATGCTGCAAAGTAACAAGCATGAGGCCAACAGGAACCAGGCATCTAACATGTGCTGTGGGAGATTAGGTCCAATGTCATGGGGCTTGTGTTGGCTTATGATGAGACTTTAATTAGTGCATGGAATTATCCGACAAGGGAGGGAGAGAACATGCTTTGTAGATTGTTACTATTGCAAAACAGTGGCAAATCTACTGTAAAGCATGCAAAATCAAGGCCTTCATTATTGTGGGCCTCATGGTCGAAGGAGGGAGAAATCAGGCTGATGGAAAGATCCTAGCCGTCGAATTAGTGGGCCATTGGATTGATGGTTAAGAAGAAAAATGGGTACCAGTTTAAAGTTGAGGCCCAAAATTATCAGCATGGGCTACATTCTTCTTAATGATAGGGCCCGATCTTTGAGGCCCGGCCCAAGTCACGTTCTACTCGGTCCATGGTGTAACCGGACCGCACCAATTAAGTCGGGTCGAGCTGTTGAACCTACCATCACAATCATGAGGGGATTGTGGAAAGATGTAAATGAGACTTTGGAGTGTGCAAAAAATTAATCCTGGTAGGATCATTCTAATCTCTTAATCCATGGTCTTCGAGTTTTTTAATTTTAAAAGGCTACATTATTTATAGTGAGAATTATATCTATTTTGTAGGGATTTGGCCAGAATCCCTGAGTTTCAATGATTCTGGAATGGGACCAATTCCTTCAAGATGGAAAGGAACCTGCATGGAAGGATCTGATTTCAAGAGATCTGATTGTAACAGGTTAATTAACTCCTCTTCTTCTTCTTCATTTTTGTAGACTTGTGTAGTTTATCAAGATATATAAGATCATGATTCCTCAAGATCAAATATTAATTTTGACAAATAATAATAAAACATTTGTTTCTTGAATGCTGTCAATGGGCCAGGACTAGGCATGTGAAAAATCTGATGTTTGAATGGTGGGGCCCAAGATCTAGCCCAAATAGTTAAAGTGCAGCCCTAATTGGGGCTTTTTCCACAGCACTAAGTTATCATCATTCTATCAAATATCAAATGCTTACAAGTTACAACATTGGGAATGGGTTGTGATGAAATCACAAAAGCTAGTTTTATCTTAATAATTAACCAGTCATCAGTGGCATTGAGTTAATTCTAAAGCAAGTGGCTACTAATGATGATAGAAAAGTTGACACCTTTTGTTATTATCTTTACAATTCCTTTTTCTCTGGTGTGTCAGTAGTGGAAATGATATGGTGTATTTGGGTGCACCACAAAGTGGGGTTCATCCTCAAGACATCTCCATTTCCTGCCTTCTTCAGTCAAAAACCATTGAATCTAAATCTAATCCAAAGAATTGGAGTGCACTTCAACATCACATTCATCAGTTGCAAGGTGAGCAAGATTAATTAGGTTTTGGATTAAAAACAAAAGTGGGCCCTACAAAGGGGATCTCTTGAAATACCCCCAGACCATTTTTTTCTAATACTGTTATAAAAATTAAAATCCTTAATTATATTATTTTCTATCAAGTTAGCATAATTTTGCATTTAAAAGCCCAAGATTTAGAATTTTGTTTCTCATATACCACACACACTGCAGGAAGTTGATAGGTGCCAGATACTACCACTCCATGATAGACTCAGTCCAGCCACAGCCCACCAATGCCAGTGTCCAAGCAATCAGAGCCATCGGTTCAGCAAGGGACACTGTGGGCCATGGGACCCACACCACATCGATCGCAGTAGGGTCCATGGTCCGCAATGCTAACTACTATGGGCTTGCACAGGGGACATCAAGAGGGGGCCTGCCTTCCAGTAGGGTGGCCATGTACAAGGTCTGCACACTGGCTGGTTGCTCTGGGTCAGCCATTCTTAAAGCCATTGATGATGCCATCAAGGATGGGGTCGACATAATCTCGATATCGGTTGGGATCGTAAACTCGATGTTCCAGTCTGATTTTGTAAATGACCCCATTTCCATTGGTGCATTCCATGCTAACCAGAAGGGGATCATGGTGGTTTGTTCTGGTGGGAATGATGGGCCTGACCCATATACAGTGGTCAATTCGGCCCCATGGGTCTTCACAGTCGCAGCATCAAGCATTGATAGAGAGTTCCAATCCACCATAGTTCTTGGCAATGGGGTGGCTATGAAGGTAAAAGTAAAGACCCCAATCATCACGGGTCATAAAATACTTTCATGTTTTCTTCTTTCTGCAACTCCATTCTGTTTTAAAATTTGATGTATAACATAAACTAGGAAAAACTTTTTTTATTTTTTTCGGCAGTTCAATGTTACTCACTATACAATTCATGATTAGGCATTTACAAAGCTTCTTTAATCACGCTTAACATTTCTCTTTCTCAGGGATCTGGTATAAACTTCTCCAATCTAACTCGGACCAAACTCTACCCGCTCGCATTCGGAAGAGATGTTGCTGGTCAGTCTGTTCCATTTTTGGAGGCGAGGTATTTAGAATTAATCAGTGTTAATCACAGCATTGTATTCCAACAATGACATTAGTATTACTATAATGGGCCGGGCTTTGTCGGTCACTGGCCCAACTATCAAATTAAGCCTAGGCCACTGAGTCTACTGTTTTGCTACTGGGGGCTAACTCCAACAGCTAATCTCTGTGTTTTGTAGTTCATATTTTCTATGATTTGTGATTGAACTACAGCAACTGCTATCCTGGATCATTAGATGCCCAAAAGGCCGCTGGGAAGATAATCGTCTGCGTCGATAATGGGTCGACGTTGTCAAGGCGTGTTAAAAGTTTGGTTGCAGAAAATGCTCGAGCCAAAGGGTTGGTGATCATCGACGAGGTCGAGAAAGGGGTGCCTTTCGACTCCGGCGATTTTCCCTTCTCCAATGTTGGCAGCATGGTTGGAGCTCATATACTTAGATACATAAATTCTACAAAGTAAGCTTTAATCACTGACCCAAACTAATTAAGTACTTACGATAATTTTAGCCCGCTTTTGTTGGATGCTTCAAGGGCTTCTCATGGCTCAGGACAACGGATCCAGCTCACATTGGGCTGCATTTGGGCTTTGCGTACTCTCATGGGTCTTTTTTTTTTTTTTTTTTTTGGTTCAACAATAAGCATGTTGGTCCTAGGCCCATGTGGGCTTCAAGGGCCGGCGGGGCCGAAATAGCGATATAAAATAAGCCTGCTTTCTAATGGGTTATCATGGGATTATTTCTCAGGCCCATGGGCTGGATGAGATCATGACTGTTAAGATTCAATCAATAAGATTACTGTGCTGATTTTTTGTAAGATGTAGTTATGGGTGATGATGGTCTAAATTATTTCTGGGTTGATCAGGAATCCGACGGCCACGATCCTTCCTGCTGTTGCTGTGACCAATACGAAACCAGCACCTACAGTTGCTTATTTTTCATCCCGCGGCCCTGGAAGTCTTACACAAACTATTCTAAAGGTGCAAGCCTTCATCTTTACATATATATCATATATATACATGTACACATATATTATCAAGTGCACACTTCAATTTTTTTTTTTTTCACACCTTATAGTGGGGCCCACTTGATCGTCCATTGGAAAAAACCAACCCCCTTCCCGTAGTCACCGATTCCGGTTTTTGGCACCCATCCGAATAGGCTGTACCATTGGATCAAGTGTGCATGGATTTAAAGAGATGAAATTCGTCAGCCGATTACTTGTTGGGTCATAGACCATCGCCCTAAAAAAGGGTGGCAAACAGGTTGGGTCGACAAGGCACGTCGACCCATATCCCTTGCGGGCAACCCAACCCGCATAACCCCAAGTTAACACAGCTCAACCCATTAAACCCGACCCAACCTATACAAGTGTGACCCGAACCTGATCCGTTTCAAAGATTAAGGTTATATTTGAGTTAAATTGCAAGCTAAAAGAAGCCCAACACAAGTTTGGCTCTATATAAACTACTCTTATGTATCAAAATATTAAAACACCAACTTGTTAAAATGGGTTTATGTATGGGATCAGCCCTAAACTGACCCACTTAAGTGGGTTATGCGGTTTATGCGATATCACCCAACTCTAATCCGAACCCTTCTTATTATGGGTCAGGCCCTCCTAACTTATAACCGACCCAGATTGGGTTAGCAGGTCGGGTCAGATTTCGTCACCCCCTAGCCCCTCTGATAAATTGTGGCTGCACCAGTTTCACTCTAATTGTGGTTAACCCCATAATTAGATTTGACCACAAGAAAACAAGTGATAATGGCAACAAATAAAGTGTTTTCCACACTTTTAATTTAATTACAAAGCAGTCTTTGAATTGGAGGGATTTGGGGCCAACAAAAATCTAACACTTGAGGTCACTATTCTTTGTTTGCCATGTATTTTAAGCTTGTTAGGAGACCTACTTTGAATTAGTCATTGTCAATGCTTGAAATTTGAGTTTTTCTTAGATGAAGAAACTCAAAATGTCACAATGTTGATTGTACAAATCAAGGGAGACCCATATGATATGTACATGTCTTGCACATCCAATAAAATCTTAAAACTTTATTTTGTGGCAGCCTGATGCAACAGCTCCTGGAGTAGGCATACTGGCATCAACAATTCCAGCAACTGAAACAGGAGATGTTCCATTTGGGAAGAAACCATCAAACTTCGCCATCAAATCTGGAACATCCATGGCTTGCCCTCATGTCACAGGTGCAGCGGCCTTCTTAAAATCAGCTCATCCAACTTGGACTCCTTCCATGATCAAGTCAGCCCTCATGACCACAGGTAGAATTCGCAATCGAAAATTTATTTTAGCCGATGATTGAGTGGTCAGGACCACAGTGCCTCCCTCTTCCGGAGCTAGAGGTGTTGGTATCAACTCCTGGTTCCCCCCTTTTCAAGCACTGAAAGTTGAGTCCGCTTGTGCTACGACTTAGGGGCCACAAGGGGTTTATCTGGCTTCTCTCTGAGCCCGGAGAAATAGTCCAGCCCAAAGGGTTGGGAACCCTCCGTTAAACAAAAAAAAGAAATTTTCCAAGCGGCTCGTAGTGGGGGGATTTTGCATTTTTTACATTCCATGTACTTGCTGTGTGTTTTACTAATAGTACCTTGTACATTTTTGCAGCCACCCCACTGAACAACATGGGGGAGCCTTTAACAAATAGCTCTAACAATTATGCAAGTCCACATGAAATGGGATCAGGAGAAATAAACCCACTTAGAGCCCTTTATCCAGGCCTAGTATATGACACCACTCCAAATGACTATCTCAATTTCCTTTGTTACTATGGCTACAAAGAGCATATCATAGGTAACATCTCCGGCAGTCACTTCAACTGTCCTAAAACTTCCTCAGAGAACCTTATCTCCAACCTCAACTATCCCTCCATCTCCATCACCAATCTAGCTAGCATTCGTCGATCTGCCGTGACAATCGCGAGGACAGTGACCAATGTGGGGCCCACCGACTCCATCTACGTCGCCATGATCGACACCCCGGTCGACTTAGCGGTCACGGTGTCACCGGTGAGGCTCATGTTCTCAAAGCAATCAGCGAGGGCGTCTTTCAACGTCACATTTAGGAGCAATGGTGCGAAGAAGGGGTACCATTTCGGGTCAATTACATGGTCTGATAGCACACACTTTGTTCGCACAGTATTTGCAGTGAACATTGTATAGTGTTCCAATTTTTGTTATTTGAAAGGGGTTAAAATGTATGCATTTGTATGGTTTTATGTTATTTTTGCCTAATTTTTTTTGTATCAGTCGCTAATCGCTATAGCGATATCATACATGTATCACAAATATAGCAACTGTAGGTTCACTAGAACAGAAAAATAAAATCCAAAATGTTGTCTTTGGCCAAAACTTTGAATGATAACAGCTATGTCTCCATCTGTTAGTTATGTCAATGAAGTAAGCATTGTCTTGTCTGTTAGTTATGTCAATGAAGTAAGCATTGTCTTGTTAGAAGAAAGTAAGGACTAAGAAGAAAACCAGCAAAAGTTGAGGAAAATCCAAGTTTTCCTATGATTTCAAACCATAATATCCCAACATACATTCCTGGGGGGCAGAGTTGTGAGATTATCAGTCTTTAATCAAACAAATTCTGAAAGGGTGATGAAACCATGCGCACTTTCGACGCCTGTGTAATGGGCCGACTCATTTTATAACGGTGAGCGATGAATCCATTAGGCCCAACAGTTTGTTTTGTTTGTTTTTTTTTATTTTTTATTATTATTATTATTTTATTTTTATTTTTATTTTTTTGGTTGGTTATCTCAACTGATACAACTTCTATTTCACATAGTTGTAACTTCTATGAATAAATCTACAACTTGGTTATGATTGAGCTTTTGATGGGCCCTGCATGAATCAAATCTAATGTCAGCAGCTGTATTGTTGACTACATGATTAAAACAGCCACAAAAGCCTCTTCAATGACCTATTTTGCTTCATGATTGGTTGCCTCTTCATCTGAATCAGAGTTAATTCTGCTACTGATGTTTTTTTCTTAGATAGATGCATAGAAGAATCTTAAATTAGAGTGTCCAAGTTCAAATGTCTGCTTGCTGGATTTCTTCCTTAAATAATGTTCCTTCTTCTAAGTTTAAGGACTTATTTAATACTCTTAAATTCTAATGCCTCCATTAATCTCTCGAGTTTCACACATTTATGCCATCCTCATTTTATCCACTAAGACCGTATCATTTGCAAACAACAATTACTTAAGGTACTTCATCTTGAATATATATATATATATATATATATATATGCCCATAACTAGAGTGAAAAAAAATAATAATAAGAGCAGTCAAAAAAAAAAAAGAGCTCGAAGTTGACCCTTGATGGAAACACATGAACACTAGAAATTTACGTTTCTCTCCATAGTTAGCTATCACACTCATTTTATCTAGAATCATTCAAATCAAATATCTAAATACCTTTTTATAGAGGAATTTATCTAGATCGATGAAAACCATATGAAGACTTTTCCTCCTTTCAATGTTTTCCATTAATTGTGTAGGCATGTGGACTCCTATTTGGTTGTAATATGTCTTTTGTAATTTATCTAGAGAAATGCAATTCCAGCCCCTTTCATAGTAAATGTGCATGATATCAACTTTCAATTAATGAGAGCTGATAAGTTCTTTGATCCTTGATTTGTCTAAAGAATACAATGGTTTGTGGGCATTTAAAGGTTTTGCCTAGGCCAATTTATGGAAAATAAAGCTGATAATATCATCTTAAGATTAAAATCAAAAGGGAGAATAGGGAATCTTACTCAAGGTTGCAGTATTGAACTGTCTATAAGGGTGGAGATAGAAGCTTTGCTTGAGAGAGCCATCTTTGCTAGAAAGAAAAATATAGGAGGGGAGAACTTATTAATTGACCAAGCATAGGAAGTCCCCCAACCTGCTCCTCAGTTCTACTGAAATCAACCTAGTGAGATTATTTTTGTTATCAAAAGAAATGCTTCATTGGGTCTTTAATCTGATCTTTTGATTATTAAGCACTATTAACTGAGTCATTCACTCTTTCCATTAAGACTTCTGTCTTCTTTGTGCATTAAGTTTTAACCACTGGCATCCAATAAATCTTGTAAAAAAGGAATTTTTTTTTTATGCCACTTTTGTGTGTGTCCTTTCTAGATGCCATCACCTATCATGATCTATTTTATGCATCTCTTTCAAGCACCTAACCTTTTTAACTAGCACTTGTCCTATGGTTGAAACAAATCTGAACACTAATTAATTATGAAGATTGAATCACAAGAATTTGCACCATATGCTGCCATTAAGCTTGGAGGGGGTAGCTTAAGGTTAAATTAATCATTGATCAACTGATTGATGGCAACAATAACAATTGATGGGTCAGGGAAGGCATACCAAGCAAAGAACTTGCTATTTGAAGCATGGAGCAAATAAATATGATTTGCCACATTGCATTAAAAATCACATACATACATTTATCATTTAGAATTTGAAAAACAGTCATGAGAGTTCCATGGTGTTGGCATGCTTGGAGTCTCATGTGCACGACCCCTTGATTCTTTAACCACATCACATGCTGAGACCAACGAACATGCAGCTTGAGTTAGATTTGTTCCCAATTTACCCTGGTATATATATACCCTTTTTAAACCCTTTCGAAGGGGTGTTTATGTAATCATACTTTTATATCATCAAAGCCTAGCATATGGCAATTTTACAGTAAAGCTAACTCAATCACTTGTTCTAGGCAGTGGTGAAGATAGAATTTTCTTCGAAAGGTGGGGGGGGGCGGCGATAATCGACTAATAGTGATGGAGCCATGCAAGATTTTTCTTTCTAGAGGATATTGATAAAAATACATTGTTACATGAATTGATGTTTTACTTAGAGCCCTGCTACATGGACCGAACATTGGGATCGGTCCAAGGACCGGTCCCAATGTTCGGTCCATTTAGACTTTTTCTTTTACTTATCATTCAAAATATATATATATATATATATATATATTAGTACTTTCATAGTTTTTTCTAATAATATCCAAATAAAAACCCTCACTATGAAAAACCTCTATATTTTTAATGTACGCTCAATAATATAGAACCAAATCCGGTTGGAATAAAATTTGGAGATAACCTGACCAAAAGAGGGACAACACTTGCGACTGCTCGGATTTTGAAAACATGGGCCCCTATAAGAATTAATGGAAACAGAATTTGAAAGATTTCAGACCTACAGTTTATGTCAATAAAAGTGAGAACTAAATTATTTTGATTTAATGAAGATTTTCATAAATGCTGGCATAGGGTATTGATAGGAAAGAATAAGTAAGGTTGAATCAAATCATGTTAAAGCTTTTAGTTTGCACAATAGGCTGAATTGACCTGTATAAGCTTAAAGATGTAACTTTTGTCAATGTTTCCCTTCAAAACTGAATCCTTTTCTTGAACATCTTAATCTGCTTTATAACATCTGTATTTTTTGTTCTGTCTTAATTCAATTTATCATATCATTAAGATGTGCAGTGTCTGATGTCAGAGTTCAGCCACAAGTCAAACTAGGCTCGACCAGACCTTCAGACTAAGGTCCCATGGCTGCTTTGGTTTTCAAAACAGTGGTCAGTACTGGATGAGTTAAAATTTAAAGTAGGCCCAGAGTCATCCGAGCTGTGTATGTATTTTTATCATATATTTCCTAGCCATAAAGGCAAGATTTTCACCTATGGACGTCCGCATGATGAACCATATGCAAAAATGTGGAAAAATCAATCTAGGGCAGTAATGCACCGGAGACCTCACTCTATTAAAGGCGAAAACCCATTTTCCGCCTTCAGGACCAATACTTTCAAGGATCTCAGAATCTATTAAGGTAGAATGTAAAAGGTTAGAGATCTGACCAAACTGTATGCCACACTCTAGATAGTAACCAAAGCAGCCAAATTTCACACACAAGGGTCAACAACCAAAATGGCACACAAGAAAGTGGCAAAACCCACAATCGATGCTTGATAGAGATGTAAACTTCAAAATTCCTCACCCCACATACAATGGATGGGTAGGCGAAAGGCATGCATATATAACATACAGTGACAGCAAAGGACTCGCTCGCAAATCTGATGCATGGAGCAAATAAATGTGACCAAGTCACGTAGCAGTAAAAATGTGCATTATCCCGAATGCAAAAAGGAGATGTCCACCAGTAAGGATATGATCGTATGAGGGGCACACTGAAATCAATCACTACAGAATCACTCTCTAAGAAATTTGAGAATGCTTACATTTGTGCATACAGACAGAAGCCGAGTCACAGGAGTTTCGTGGTGTTGGCATGCCTACAGTCACATATACACAAGGTCCGTGATTCTCTCACCACACGCTGCGACCGTCGAATATGTAGCTTGATGTTTACCAGTTTACCAGCAATCTGTTGCACAGACAAAATCAATGTGAAAAAGATATAAAAAATAAATAAATAAATAAAAGGGTTTTTGTATGTTATTTGTATAGTTGAAGTAGAGGTTATTTCTTTCCCCTATGTTATTAGCAACCAACTGCGTGAATGTCTGATATCTAAATTGTTTGTCCATTGGTAGGTCCTACTACCTGATGAGGTCATAAGTCATAACCAAAAAACCATAGAAATCAAATAATCCTGCCCATTCTATTGGATACCTTTATGAGGAAATAAAGAAAACTGATGATAAAGGTAAAAATAAGCCACAAATACAATGATTATCCATTCTTTTACCAGAAAATCCTCCACATGGAAATATCTGGACTATTGTACCCATAGACTCCACCAGTGGTACATGAATTGCTGGATGAACAGCTCAAATATACTTATGTAAAAGCATTTAAGGAACTACTCTTGCTGACAACATGGGATGATTCTCTCCTGCACACAGCACATCAGTGCCATTTCATCACATGGGACCTGACAAAATTCAGAGGGATTCCACCTTTGATGACAGTCTGGATGCACACTCTGCTGCTTCCGCAGGAGCATGTGCACAGGAGAAAATTTCCCAATAAACTGATGAAAGATCACGTCATGTTTGGAAAGTGCTCATTGTCTCGCAACCATGACATCATGGGTCAGTCATCTTACCATTCAGTAGAAGAAAAGAAAAGAGAGAAAAAAAGTTAAAACTAGATTTATTTATTTTTTAAAAAAAGTGAAGTATTTATGTCATAAATTTCCTCTATATTTTTCAGCATTTTATTCCTGAATTCCTAGGAACAGGGTTTCACACGGGGTAGAAAGGTCAAGGGCAAAGAATACGAGAGTAACAAGACCATCAAAATTTTCCTCCTGTTGGGTTCACATTACCAATTAAGGAAAACCCTTCCCTATGAAATTTCCAAATGGAGCGGCAAACAAACCCTTAAGAAAATCGCAACACAAATACCTCAATCTAGGAAAAGAAATGATGAAGCATACTTTTGAATCAATCATAAGATAAGAATGGATTCAGCCATGTGTGAAGTGGCACTTTGGCTATAGGGCCTAACTCAGTAGTTGGTAAATTCCATACATAACAATTCCAATGAAAATGACATGCATGTATTTAGTTTGTATGGGAGTTGCATGCACATAGAGAAATCAAGCAATCTTATATGACAGACAAGAGAGGAAGCTGCAAATTTGGAGAGGAAAATCTCCATGCACAAGAGATTCAGAAATCACTCAGGAAGATGTAACTAAATTTTAAGCGGACAAGCATTTTAGTATGAAATGTGATTAGGTGCTATTTGGCAAGTTGACTTTTTGCATCGATTTGACTTAAAAAACCATTTGAGTGGTTTAGAATGTGGCAAAGCGTATATGGAAGTATGATTAAATCGGCTTTTAATACCTTCTGCCTCTTTTCAAAAAGCAACCAAAAAGTAACCTTTTCAAATAGATAAATGTCTAAGCACTCAGATACTTTTTTCTTTTCTTTATGACAAGTTTGCCCATAATATTATAATATGACAAATTTGCCTATACTACTATTACATTATGACAAATTTACCTGTACTTTTACTATATGACCACTATGCCTGTACAACTTTATGGTATGACAAGTGTGCTTTCTCTAATTGAATTAGACATGCCAAACAATCTACTTGTAAGGTCTTTTGAAAAAGCTTTATTTCAAACAGATATATTTTAATCAGTTCTATTTCAATCAATAGGACTTACCAAACAGGACCTTAGAAACAAATTTCACTGTTTTGTTGTCAAATTTGAAAATTCAACTTAACAAAGAAGAAAGATTTACAAACCATTCTCCAAGTAAAATCCTCCGGGCCAAGAGTTTGAGCTGGACTTGAATATAGAAAATGACTCGAGTGCTGTAAATTTGAATTGCAGATATAATTAGTCTTTCGTATTTATAGATTTATATGCATGAATATTTCTAAATTATGGGACTTCCAGAAAGAGTTGCAACCAAGCCAGGTTAGGCTGAGTTTGGCTGTCCCCGCTCCTGGTGTAAATAGCCGAGCCCAAGCTTGTGCTTTTCAACTTAAGATATCAGACCCAAGCACAAACACAAGCATTAGGAGACTACCTAGGCCAGTTGTGTATAATAAACTAGAGCAGGCCAGACCATCTTGGTTCTTTAGACTAAGATAGCCTTAGCCAATTAATAATCACGATAATAGCTATGACACCAAACCATGCCAGAGGAGGGATAAATCCATCACAAAAGCAGGCGCATTGACCAGATTGCTACAATGTTTTCAATGCAGGAGTATAACAGTAATGTAATTCAGTCAAACCTTAGCAAGGTTGGCACGCATTTCTTTGATACGCCTGGAACCAATGCTCTTGAGAAATGTAATAAGCCAACCAGGTTGCACAGCATCACTCGAAGAAACAAACAAAGCTATCTGGATAAATGAGCTAAAACATCTCAAAGAAAAATCTAATAGGAAAGAGCAAATATAAAAGTGTACCAAATTACAAGCAATCTAAAGCTCTCTATAGAAGGCAGTATAGGCAAGTCATCATGTCTCACTAAAGATCTCCTAGATTGAAAGACCTTAATTCAACAACCAGCGTGTTGCAATTAGATAGTAGAGAACAAAATACAGAAACTACCTCGGAAAAGAAAAGGCCAAAAATGATGGTCAAGATCTTCAAGTATCCATGATATCTGCATATTCTAAATCCCTGATGAGCTCCATCAGATGATGGTCTGTACCCCAACCATGGGACTCGAGTATGTGATACAAGCACTTAGAAACACAATATTAAACACACCATGAGGAGTCCATAATTCCTTTCCCACAGCATGAGAGGTAGCTAAGGGAAATCTTATGGATGTATCTAGCAACCACATCAACTGTCCCAACACCAAGGGAAAGGAAAAAAAAGGGAATATGGTTGCTTATGTAAATAGTGGAACAAAGGTTTAAGATGCTCGATTCCCACATTCTATCCATGCAAAAAGAGAGGCTTTAAGGAGTCATTTGAGCAGAGTCACGGAATAGGAAATGAGGAAGAGGAAACCCCACATTTCCTCTTCTGCAACACCACTTTCCGACCCCACTCAGTAGGATTTCTGGATCCTCTCCATCGCAGAAAACACACCTAAAAAGGTGGTTTCCTCCCTCGTCGCCACACCAAATGGCAACAAGGAAGCTCCCAACCTTTCCGTGGAAGGGGACGTTGCACAAACGCTTTCTAAGAGATACTAAGATTCTTAGTTTAAGGATATGTATTAACAATTTAGACGAGGATGTTTATTAATTTGGGTGTGTTTCAGATTGCAAATAGTTTCATTATTTCGGCAGAAGGGATGATGATTAATTTCCCTACACATTTGAATTTTAAGTGGAACAGATATCAAGACACAATATGCAGTTCTGTTTTTCTGCATTTTCTGACCCAAATAAGTTTCAGCATCCGCTGTTGACTAATATGGAACAGAAGGTTTGATTGGCATGGAAATGCGAACACATTAAGCGGAATCATCATTATCATCAAAGCCTTCAATTTCTCCATTCCAGTCTATCCTAGGGGAAGATCCTCGGATAGGCTATATACAACTTACTTTTTTCCCTCTTTTTAAGAATTAAAATTAAGTGGCATACTGCTTTTCTCCACTCCCAAATAATTCATGGCACAAATCACCACAAATAATTAGCAGCAGAAAAGTTGGAGAAACAGTTCCAATCTTAAAAGAGATGTGCAAAACAACAGTCATTTGAGACTCGTAGATATGCATTAGTACAACTTAGAGAAATGTACCTTCCGATAATCAAGGATTCCTTCAAAGGGAAGCTCCAATTCATCACTAACAATAACAGGAATACAACCACTAACGATTGCATCAAAGAGCCTAGCAGATGAGGGAGTGTCTCCTGCCGGGCTTAGGCAAAAAACGGATCTGGAGTCCAAAGAAGCAACTAATTAATGTCCCTGTCACTCCATCAAACTAATCCCAACAATATTTACTAAGAGAATTAATGAAATTCTTAATTACACTTAACCTTCGCATTCCATTCTGTGCTGCTTGCTTCCCATTTGCACCAGCAGTGCCCTCTTCTATAACAACACCCTCCTTACCTTGTAATTCTGCTACAAGATTTCCACGAATCTTTCCTCCCTGACAGTGTAACACCTTCAAGTTAGTTGCAATGCTACAAAACTGAAGGGGCAAAGGGAAAGCCCAAAAGTATCAAAGCTAATATAACTTACAACTTTTTCCCTTTTTAACTATCAAGAATACCGCCCATAAATTAACATCACTCCAAATATTCAACAATAAGACGTCATATGGAGTATAATTCATTTCCAGAGTTAATTATTCATCACAAAGAGTGAAAGCAACAATTTAATGAGCCACCCATGCCTGACATGCAATCAGCCTTCCAAGCACAGCTTTGAACATAATATGACTACCCAAAATGTCAGGATTAGAGTTAAATTCGATGACTTAAATCAACTCTTCGTGGTGCTCAAAATGAAAAAAAAAAAAAAAAAAAAGGTTACTTTTTCATGATATAATAATATCACCTGCACTCACTGCTTTTTTAAAGGGCAACATGGAAATTCATTCAAAAAAAAAAAGGGATACAAAGCTAACACAAACTAACAGGATCAACATGAGACTACTGGGCCAACACTAACCAAAAGAAATTTAAAAAAAGAAAAAAGAAGCCTCCAACCAATATAAAATCTGATTATAAAAGTGGGCAGGCCTAAATAAAGATAATATTGCCACCTTTTACAACTCGCAGTATCAGATTAGAACAAAATCCAGTAATCTAATGGTAAACCTTTAATGAAAAAGAGGAGAGCACATACTGGAAGGCACCAGACCCACGACAACTGACTCAAGTTGACTAGGTTTCTTTCCGAGTTCTGCTTACTTGAATACAACCCTGTTGGCCTGTTCTTTTACAGACTCAGTTTTGTCCAAGTTGCTGGGTTCCAAATACAGTAAGAACTTGATAGGGATATTACATTAATCTGATTCTACACATCAATCAAGTAACAGACATGAGACATAAGAATGGATTTGCCTACAATAAAAACTCTGGGTATCTAAGAAGTATACAATGATGAATGTGGCCATCTTTTTTTTTATTTATTTTTAATAATGCTAGAAAGAAGTAAAGTATGTTATATTTAGTCATTGTCATTCTATGAACATTAGATGGCCTAGATTATAGCGCTCTAATTAGTTGATCACCGTTGATTATGATGGCTTAGAGGCTGCTATTATCTTTGCACATAAGGGCATGTTTGTGTAGCCCATTTCCATAGAAATGAAAACAGTTTTCTGCAGAAATGGAACTTTTCATATGTTTGGTGCAGGTTTTTTCCTAGGAATCACTTTATTGCCAGCTCAGCCTTTTCCTTTCTCACTATGGAAATAGACTTCCCATGGGGGGGTATGGGAAGTCTATTTCCTCAGAAAACTTGCCCCCCCTTTAAAGGCTCATTTCCTCAGTCTTCCTAGAAAGGATGTGATCAAAAAACGGAAGAGAAGCTCTGGCGAAAAAAAAAAAAAACCGATCTCCATGGACGATTTGAAGCTGTCTCCATCTTCTTTGCTCTTCCTCAATCTGATCTCAAAGACCCATCTCTCTCTCTTTCACAATCCACCTCCATCTCCACCCGTCTCTCTCAATCCGCCTCCATCTCCACCTCTTTCTCTCTCAATACATCTCTGTCTCCTTCTCCATTTCCATCTCTACCGTAAGTTAAATATGAACCCATTTTTATTATGTGATTTCCAAGCCCTAACAATACAATCAAATCGTAATCTCAGCCCTAACCCTAAAATCAAATTCAAACCCTTATCCTAACCCAAATCCGAGGATTGTTCAATGTCTCCATCTCCATCGTCCCTATTGGCAAACAAGTACTCTTGTTTGCAGAAAAGAACAGATTTTGTGATGGGTTCTTTCTCAGGTATGTTGTGGGTTTTTCTACTCTTTGGTTTTCATTGTTGTGTTACTATTCTCTCGTTAATTATGTTGAATTTGGTTATTCTTCCATTGTTGGATTCAATTTATGTCGAATTTGATTTTACTACCAATGTTGATAATTGCTCTGTGTAAAGTGAATTGGGTAGAATGGGTGAGGAATCCACCGTTGCACCAAACATGAAAATTACCATTTCAACAGAGAAAATATATTTGCACCAAACACAGATTTTTCGTTGCCACAGAAAACCTTTTCTGTGGTATTCCTTTCCCACAGATTTTGCTTATGTGGCAATTTCTCCCTTCCACAGAAAGTATGTCTACACAAACGTGCCCTAAGTCATTTTCTAGGGCATGTGATGAGAAGCTAGGATTGTGCTAAAAGTTCAGTAAGGACTAGATTTCACATGCCTATAATCCCACTCATTACAAACTTCCCACAGAAGATCTTTGATCAAGATCATTTTACAATGAGGACTTTCAGATATCAATCCAACAATGTTTTAACAATGACTGGTCCTGATGTTGCAGAAAAAGAGTCCAAGGACCCATGCTGAGAGGGAACATTATGCAAATTAACATGAGTGAATGAAGCTTTCATTTTGTGGGTGATTGGGATCAGTCACCGTCCTTCATTTTCTTTGGCTGACGATGCTTCATATGCCGTTTTTCGCATATAGCACATTCTTCATATACTTACAGCTTCTCTTTAGTAAAATTGTGAGCATTGAAAATGGATAAAGAAAATGGTGTTCATGCATCCTCTAATCAACCCTACATAAGAAAAAAAAAGAGGCATAAAATCATTAATCAATTGTAAGTTTTTTCCTCGAATTCTCTCTTGTACAGATGGCTATCCTTTTTAATTAATGAAAGCTACCATTCAGGGGGAGAAAAAAAAACAACTTTTTTTTTCAAACGGCGACATGGCTCAGACCTGCAATGTCGTGGTTTCGACAATGAGCACTATCCAACTGTGCTTCCCAGTTCCCACTCTTAATTAATTAAAACTTGACAAGAAAAAACTAGTAAAACAACATAAGCCTCACTCTAAGATATTTTTTTCATTGGTAGCGAGGAAAAAAAGACCCCAACCATGTATTTCATCACAGCCAGATCTATAGTCAGATTAGCGGTCACTTTGTCTCGTCAGCATAACAGCATTAGGTAGAAAATCTTTCAAAGGAAGAAGAAGATGAAGAATGTGCAGCATGACTTGGTGCTTTTCCATAATCTTTATGTTAGAAGGGCGCGAGTTGGATGGCTGCATATTCCCTAAAAGGAAGCAAATCCTTAGAAATCCAATGCAACTGGGTTATTATATGGTAGAGCTACAAGGAAAGAAATGAGAGAATTTTTAATGTTAAACGAAATGGCAGTGGAAAAGGTTTATGATAGTACTGACTACTGAGACGTGGATAGCGAAGAGGGTATTAGTTATTTATTTTGGGCACTTCTATCTATTTATTTTTTGTTTTTATTTTTATTTTATTTTTATTTTTTTTGGGTTGACTGGAAAAGCATTCTTACACTACACGTGGTCCAAGGAAAGAAAAAAGGCGAAGTGAAGGGACACCCCCAAAGAGCTGAAATCTAATATGGTTGGGGCAAGTAGAGGCACAAAAAAAACAGAAGATAAATCTGGAGAATTATTTGATGAGCAAAGGGAGAGTTTAGTGTTGTTTTCTAGCCCACTTTGGGTAAGAGATTTCAATGAAGCAAAAATTGGGTAATTATAGAGGCTCTAAAAGTGTTTAAAGCATCCTATTCGGGTCCACCCAAAAATGAGGAGCTATTCTTCTAGTTTTTTAAGTTGAGGAACGAAGCAGGCCCATAATGCAAGGAAGTGGCACTTCCTTTTGAATGAGATTAAGGCTCTAATGTAATTCTTTGAAGGTCAAGTTCCATCTACCTTAAGAGATGCCAATGACTTACCTGACTCTTTCACTAAACAGGGAGTGAATAGAAGATTTTTTCTGATATGTGGAGGATAGAGATGCACTGCCAGCTCGTGGCATTTCTTTTCCTTTTTCTTTCATTGGTATGTTTCTCCTCTACTACTTATTATATTGTCTGTCTTGTAGTGTTGTTTTTCCCCCTTGGAATGAATTTTCACCATTAATGATGAAAAAAGTAAGACAAACCAAGACACATGGTACGCTGGTACCTCTTCTGTATCACTGAATTGTGTAAATATATTGAAGAAACCCAATACAGTCTCAACTAAGTTTAAGCAGTCTTAAACTGCTGGAACATAACTTCATGGAAGAAGTACTAGACTCCCACCTCTACATGATTGAATTTGAGCAGTGGATTAAGAAGTCTGAAACATTCATTTCGCAGAGGTTCATAAAATTCAAAATCAGACAGGCCAAAAATAATATTAAATATGCATTAAACACATGTGGAAAATGAAAAGATTATCTTTCAAAAAAAATATGAAAACATTCTTACAGCATTTCTTTTAAGCCTCCCACGAAAGAAAAGCAATGTGTTTCTTTGACTTTCACTTTCTGACATGCATTTGGCATCACACACTTCAACATTTGGAACATAAGGAAGAATAAGGTCTTTTTCCAGCCAGACTTGCCCGGGTTTGTACCTGTGTGTCCTCAACATAATTAATTTCAACAGCTGGCATTGATTCTGAGCACCATCGTAGAATAGATAGACCATAAATAAATATTGAATAAGTACTACAAGCTCAGATAATAACCAGTTCCCAGTTGAGTCCATATCTGGAAGAAGCCAAATGGCGTTTTTCATGAATCGCCGGACAGACTTAAAAGACCAAGGGTGATGAACTGGGAGTATATGGTCCCTTCCTTCAGATCTTTTCCAGGCAGGCTGATCCGTCACCCACTTCAAAGCGTCCTATGTTCACAAAGAAATGTATGTCAGTAAGAACTTTAAAAAAAGCATGACATTTCTAGGCAATAACTGTAACAAAATTAAGAAACATTATTAACATCAATATGATAAAACACAACATGTCAGCAGTGTTAAGCAAGTGCCACAAGTACACCAAAAACACCAATCTGCATAATCGGCAGCCAGTGCCCTATCAACTTATGCATATTTAACAATTTTCAGATATAAATAGAAAGGCACCATGTGCG
Organism: Camphora micrantha; assembly: GCA_003546025.1. NCBI lineage: Eukaryota > Viridiplantae > Streptophyta > Magnoliopsida > Laurales > Lauraceae > Camphora > Camphora micrantha. The sequence goes on from QPKB01000002.1 coordinate 15,605,376, forward strand.
ATAATAGTGGAGTTGCAGCAACACAAATCTGCATATTGGCAGCCAGTGTCCTATCAACCTATTCATATATAACAACGTTTCAGATATAAAAAGAAAGGCACCATATGCAATAATAGTGGAGTTGCAGCATGCATTTATCTAAGCAGAATTGAATCGTAGGATTCACAACTGAATCCTAATATTCATTTGTAAATGAGATTCATTACATAGATACGAATCATTTCCCTTAAGATTCGGGATATGAATCGTAGGATTCTAATAACTATGTTTGCAACTAATATTAGTTTTCAAGCTACTGCAGGGGAGAAGATATTCTTTTGGATCGACGCTTGAGAGTTGGGACGATGATAGAGCTTTGTCAGTTCAATTTCCAAATTTATTTAACTGTGTCAGGAATAGTCAGGGAAAGGTTAGTAGCTACATAGATTGAAATGGTGATCAAATTTATTGTGATCATCAAACTTATTTGGGCCCTATCTGTCGATGGAATCTAAGGGAGATAGGCAGCTCTTCTCACTTCTGACATTCTTATTCATGTTTACATTCCAGAGGACGGTCAGGACTACAAGACTTTGATCGCTTCCAGGGTGGCTATTTTAAGTGTCCTTTCTCAACCTTATCGAGAGGATCCTTTTCATCAAGCTCGCTGCATTATCTTTGGAAGACCAAGGCTCCTCTCCTAGGGTAATAGCTTTCTAATAAAACAGTGATACATAATGTATGACATTGGGAGATCGATAAATACCTTCATGACGTGCACCATGAAGGTAAAAAAAAATAGATCCTACTATATTCCAATATTCTGAACTTTTTTGGACAACTGCGTCCCTCTTCTTTTTCTTCTTCTTCTTCTTCTTCTTCTTCTTCTTTTTTTTTTTTTTTTTTTTGAGAGAGAGAGAGAGAGAGAGATTAAAATTCTTGATGTGATGGGTTGCGATGGCCGCAAACCATACATTTCACCACAGTGTATTGATTTTCAAGGCCAACCACTGCCGTGAATTCCAACCATGGATAGGATACCCGTATCCAATAGGATACCTGTATCCATGACTTGGATTTACAAAAACGCAGCATTGTTCCCATGCTCCCCATATCCATGCCCATGTCTACATATCAAGGCATCTTATAGGTGCACTAAATTTTCTTTCCTTCTTTTCTATTAACGGATGAATAATATGACTCTAACCCACAACCTTAAAACAAATACTTTTTTATCGAATCACCATTACTTTACATACTATTTGAAAAGAACAAATAAAAATCAATAGGATCCCACCCTGTTTCTGGTTCTTTCAACCTTGTCTTGTAGAATTATCATTTAAAAAAAAAACGTAACTTGTAGAATCTAAACAATTAATCCAATGCATGTTTACTGGAACTGCATAGACAAAATTAATGTAGAGATGTCATCCTTATATCAATAAATAAATCAAATGTTATCCCCAAGAGTGATTGACACATAAATCAGAGAGAGATGCAAGTTTAAAAAACAAAATGCACACCAAAAAGGAATTCAATTCAATTTATGTTATTGTATTTGTTTCAATAAAAAATGGCATTACTAGCACATGAAGTGATCAAATAAAATCACTTCACAAAATAAACCTTGGACATGCGCCCACACCCTATAAAGTGCTTTGCATTGCTGTTTCTCCATCAAGAAGAAGCTGATGGTTGTGAAGAATGGAATGTAGAAAAGATCTGCATCCTCTTGCTTATGAACCCGTATCACATTTTTCAATAGCCTCTCTGATTCCGGAGCTATCAGGTCTGCCCATAGCCAGTAATCAATAGAATGCTGCAATTACAGAAGAAACCATCTTTTTCATTATTTTGATCAAAGCAAGACCCAGAAAACAGAAGGAAAAGGAAAATGCTTCAAATACAGATAATGAATATATATAACAATCATATTTTGCAAATTACAAAAAAAAATTATGCAGTTGCAGAGATGCACCACAGATCTATAGACTTGGATGAGGATTCTTACAAGAAAATGCAAAAAACTTGTCAACGATGCAATTTACTTTTTTTTTTATTATTAGTTTGTGGAACAGACAGTCAAACCCATCTTTCAACAAACACTAAAATGATCGCTAATATTGATTACAATGCGAGAATCTCACAGGCATTAAGGGTCCATAAGGCCATTTGTTTGCAGTCATTTACGTATGTAAATGATTAACATGCATAATGGTCATTCATCTTCACAATTGTTTACACTCATTTACACATGATGCCAAAATTTTCACACCTTAAGTGGTGTGAAAATGACTTTCACAACTTGGAAAAGGCAGTATAGTACAGCTATTACACAGTGATTTCCTTCCCGTAGTCCCTATCAATCATTCTTGCTTTTCTGATTCCTGTGAGCTCCATATTTGTAATCCAAACCGTTTAATTTGTTTATTATACCAACAAACCCCAAGTACGTGAAGTTGATTGCCTTAAAGTTGATTGCCTTAAATCTTCGAAGATTTTGAGTAATTTGTCCAAAAAAAAAAACCTATAAATTTAATTTTTTTGTACTTATGTAAGCTCCCAATTCATAATCTGAACCATTCAATATTCTCACATTAATGAAAAGCAACAGGACGTGTAGTTTCATACCTTAAATCTTCATGGATTTTGAGAAATTTGCAGAAAGACATCCAACCTTGGATGTACTCATTTTCTCATGTCCAAATCGTGATTTTGACCAAGAAGGAAATGTGTTTCTAATGTCATGTGTAACATTCAAATATTTAGTATTTGCATATGTAACATTTACAAATGTAAAACCCATTTTCATATCCCATGCATGAAAGAAAAACTACCCCAACACAATCATGAATTGGTGTAGCACAAAGCAAACTAATGCAGCTAAATTGAATTCCATCTGAGTTCAATCTCCCAAATCCATAACATCAAAACACAAACCTTTACCTCAATGCGCATTCATCAACTATCTAGAAACAGGACACTACTGAATCCACTCCAAATGCAAAAAACAAACAATGAAACACATAAAAGACACCAGCATTTACAGATCTCTACTAAAGAGAAAACAAACCAACCTGTTCGATCAACCGATGCACGGGGCTTCCATTAGATGTGACATTCGACGTCTCCTTGTACGTATTCCTAAACAACCAGAGCAGATCATACGTGAATCTCTTCGGCATCTCGTAGACGTAAACCCTAACAGCCTTGGGATTACTGAAAGGAGGATTCTCGTAGAGCCTCTCCGCCTCTCTCATCCAGATCGCGTCGTCGAGCTCTTTTGCTGCGGCCGCTTCATCTCCGCCGCCGGACAGAGGCTCCGGCAGGCCAGTCGCGCCGGATCTGGAGGCGAGGAGGAATTTCTCGAGTGATGCGACGAAGGAGCGCTCGGAATTAGGGTTTTGGAAGGGAGGGAGCGAGGGGTTAGGGTTTTGGGGAGAGATGCAGGAGGAGGAGGAGGAGGAGGAGGAGGAGAAGTAGATGAAGGAGAGGGTGAGGAGAGAGAGGAGGATGATGATGGATGCTGACGTGGCGGAACATGGGAAGGGGAGAGATGAAGATCTAGGGTGGAGATGTCTTCTATCCATGGCCCTAGAGAGAGAGAGAGAGAGAGTCAGGTGCTGCTGCTGCTGCTGCTGCTGCTGCTCTCACTTTTCCAGTGTTTTTACAGGTGGAAGACAATGGAGTCAAAATGTCAAATGCCTGGATTTGGTGAATTTGAGGATGGATGGTGAAATCTGGACCTTATGCCCCTCTGGCCCCTTCTTTGTAATTTCACTTAAATCAAAGCAGTTGAATTAATCTTATCTCATCATCAAAGCCTTGAATTAGAAGGTGACTTACTCACACAGCTGCCTCCCCCTATAAGTTATATCACAGGTTGTGTAGCACACACCCATAGAAAGAAAAAATTAATTGAACAAAGTCTTGAATTATGTTTTTTTATTCGAATATATGCTAAGTAGGGGTGCACAAAAAAATTGTTAAATCGTCAAACCGATCCGAATCAATTTTGTAGTAGATCGGTTCGGTCACGGTTAGGATTTATTTAAAACCGTTTGGTTCGGTTTGATTTTCGGTTTAAATGTGCGGTTAAACCGTTCAAATCGAACAAATTATATAAATATATATTTTATATAAAATATATAAAGGAATATGAAAAATTACTTGAATAAGACCCGAACCCTCACTCCATTACTTGAAGTCCAATGTGAAGAAAAAAAACATAATCGAACCGAACTGAACCGGTTCTACTCGATTCGGATTGAGCACATGGCGGCTCGGATTGATTTAGGGGGAAAATCATCAACTATAAGTCCATAACTATCAATTAAACCGAACAAATCGATTTTCTATATTCCACAACCAATCCAAATCGCCCATGTGCGCCCCTAATGCTAAGCCAAATCCTTGGCTAGCTAGGTTGCACTTATTCTAAAAGGAATTGATATTATATATATATATATATATATATATATATAAGAGTAGTCACTGGTTTGTATATACAAATTGGAGTGAAGTATGCAGCGCCCATGATTGGGATGGAATAAGCAAATTCATCTCCTAAATGAGACAATTGGGGAGTTAGTTTTGTCAATTTATCTAGGGAGATTCTATATGCACCCTCCCCTTGTGTTGAGGACACCCACCTCCCTTTATAAACAGTGAATTTTCATTCACTGTTCATTGAGGGAGGTGGGTGTGCTCAGCACATTATGGGGGTGCATATGGAATTTCCCCTTTATCTGATATGACCAGCTTGGGCTTGCGCTAGGGCTAGGTGTCCACATTTTGCTCTTTGGTTTGGCCTATAGAATAAAAGTGTGGGTTCTTCCTGGGCTCTTTCTAGCATAGGTTAAGGAAACGAGAGAGAAAACAATTTGAATTACTAGTTGTACATATATCTTATTTGTTAGATTCTGAAATCCAGGTTATGCGTGTCTATCTTTTCTTTTCTTTTCTTTTAATAATACACATTTAAGAATAATTTTTATTTTGTTTTTTTCGGGTATTTTCTTCTTTTTTGTCATTAGGGCAAACATAAACATACAAAGATGGTTAATATCCTAAGTCGAAAAAATAATATTTTTATATGCAAAAGCCAAATTTTATGTTCCATTTAGAGTAGGAAAGTGAAGTCCATTGGAAAGAAACCCCTTCTTTTCCTTACATGAGCAATTTTCCTCAACCAACCAAGTAAAATACTTTTATGTCTCTTCTGCTCTTTCTCGATTCACTCTTATCCATTCATTTAACATTAACATTAACTTATAAACTAAAAAAGTGATTGTCTCTTTCTTTTTTTTTTATCATGATCCTCTTTTTCTTGATAGGGCCTACAATGGAATTTGCTTTGGATGGAAAGATGGATGGCTCAATGATGTGAGCATTCGTGTCAAGTTCTTCATCAAGATGAGATTCCAATCACGTTATAGAGGGCAGTTGAGCATGATTAATTTCAATAATCTTATTGAGATTGTTATGAGTTGCATTATTTGGATAATAAAATCTGTTGTGATTTTTTTTTCTTTTATGGTACTTGAGTTGCAATAACTATTACTACAAATCCACTTGGGTTTTTCAAGACAAGATCATCTCTTTTATTTCAAAATTGTTTTTTTTTCTCAAGTAGGTGGTGGGGTTTAGTGGTAGGCCCCGAGCGTAGAGTAATCTTTTCTGCTAATAATATATGCATTTATTTTTTAAAAAAATTATCAAAAGTATTGTAAAGAAAATACTATATATATACCCTCCTTACTCTCATAGTACTGTGACAGTTATTCTCGCATGAGCATTTTCAATCCATGTAAGTTCATGGGATTCGATGCCTATAAAGGGGTTGTAAATGTGTGGTTAATTTGGATGGGTAATAAGGTAAGCCCCAGTGGGTATTCCGAACTATGCGAACCGTAAGGAAGGTCCTTATAGGACCGGTTCCCATATATATATATATATATATATATATATATATATATATGGAGCTGCTCTGGTGAGAGACTCACTCACCATTTATATGAGAGAGCAGCATCTCGTTCATCCATTTAGCGTTCAGATCTAACGGTGGGATGAAAAGTCAAAAAGGTGTTGCACTGTTTTCGAGGAGAAAAGGGCAGCCCATTCCAATTTTGAGATTTCCGCCCAAATATCACCGCCCAACTTTTGGCAACAAAAGCCCTCCCGGTCTTTGTAGAGTCAGATTTCTCTCCTCTCAATCCCTCTTCTTCTTTGGTTGAGCGAGAAACTGGTTGGAGCGGTGATCTTCTCTAGCGTCAGAACCGCCACCCGGTCTTTCCAGTCTTTCCACAATAGAGTACTCTCTCCTCTCCATCCATTTTCTTCTTTGGTTGAACCGCCCCCCTGTTTTCAAAAGAACTCTTTCAAACTCAGAGTATTCTCTCCTCTCAATCCCTTTTCTTCTCCGGGCAACTCGGCAGCTGGTTGGAGCGGTGATCTTCTCCGAGTTGGAACTAATGCTCTCGATCCAGCAAACGCTCTTCTTCTCCAAAGGTGGGTCTGCAGCCAAGAGTGGCTCTCTCTCTCTCTCTTCACTAGCAGGAATTGCTGCCCTCGCTCCGGCAGTGCGTCAAAAATTGTTTCTGCACCCATCTCAAGATTCCATGATTTCGTTTTTTGTTTTTTTTTCTTTTTCTTTTTCATTCAAAATGTTGTTACTGTTGTTGTTCAAACGGTGACTGTTGTTTTTCAAACGGTGAAATTTTCGTTCTTACTTTTGTTTCATTCTGTTGTTACTGTTGTTTCATCTCAAGATTCCAAACGTTGTTTTCCACCTCTTTTTTTTTTCATCTCAAGACACTCAGGCATTGTTTCTTTGTTTCTTACTATTTTTTCAACCATATGTAGTAATTATCCACAGCTACATGGGACCCTCACATAGCGATGATGCTTCTGATTGACCATTTTTTACATGGGACCCAATATTGATTGGCGGATCTAGCTGAGTGAAGCCACGTAAGTTTATGCTTCTAGATTTTGTCGATCTCCATTGCAAAATCTCTATTTTTATTTAATTTTGGTTGCAGTCCTTTGCAGAATCTTGCACTACTTGGGCATGACCTATTTTTTTCTCTTTCAAATTGGTAGGTTAAAAGTGGTTGGACAAAATGTCGTAATCCAATTCCAATTCCAGGAACACTAATTAGGCTCCAAAATGCCCCTGTGGGAGTGGAGACATGAGATTATTTACAAGTCATACGGAGACCAATCCGAATCGAAAGTTTTGGAGCTGTCCATATTGGAATGTAAGTGATCTATAAAAGACCATATTTGTTGCAATTACTGAAATATTCAATTTGTTATTCAAATAAATGTCATTTTGCTAAAAATTCTCATTTAATTGCAGGATGACAATGGATGTGATGCATTTTGTTGGATAGATAAAGTGTAAGGGGAGAATCCACCTAACTCAAGCCTTGAAAGAGTCAATGGAAACCTAATGTCATCTATTGAAGGAATTAAAGAAGCCTTTGAGGCATAAAACCGACTCATGCATGCACATATCGAGAGTGAAAATTTAAGAAATATGTATTTGTGCAAAATACGGGAGTTGCTCTGGTGAGAGACACTCTCACCATTTATATGAGAGAGCAGCATCTCGTTCATCCATTTAGCGTTCAGATCTAACGGTGGGATGAAAAGTAAAAAATGTGTTGCACTGTTTTCGAGGAGAAAAGGGCAGCCCATTCCAATTTTGAGATTTCCGCCCAAATATCATTGCCCAACTTTTGGCAACAAAAGCCCTTCCGGTCTTTGCAGAGTCAAATTTCTCTCCCCTCAATCCCTCTTCTTCTCTAGTTGAGCGAGAAACTAGTTAGAGCGGTGATCTTCTCTGGGGTCGGAACCGCCACTCGGTCTTTCCACAACAGAGTACTCTCTCCTCTCCATCCATTTTCTTCTCTGGTTGAACCGCCCCCTTGTTTTCAAAAGAACTCTTTCAAACTCAAAGTATTATCTCCTCTAAATCCCTTTTCTTTTCAGGGCAACTCGGCAACTGGTTGGAGCAGTGATCTTCTCCGGGTCGAAACTGATGCTCTCGATTCGGCAAATGCTCGTCTTCTCCGAAGGTGGGTCTGCAGCTAAGAGTGAGAAATCTGACTCTACAAGACCGGAAGGGCTTTTGTTGCCAAAAGTTGGGCGGTGATATTTGGGCGGAAATCTCAAAATTGGAATGGGCTGCCCTTTTCTCCTCGAAAACAATGCAACACCTTTTTTACTTTTCATCCCACCGTTAGATCTAAGCGCTAAATGCATGAACGAGATGCTACTCTCTCATATAAATTGTGAGAGAGTCTCTCACCAAAGCAGCTCTCATATATATATATATATATATATATATATGTCCAAGGCTTTTATTGTTAGTTATAATATATGAAGTGAACATAATCCAATTACAAAATCAGGCATGATTTTGACTCTCAATTTGATTTTGATCATCTCAAGTGCAACCCTATATTTTTTTTCTTTTACCCTTTTAGCACCTCTGCAATAGTTTTTGCATGACATTGTAACTCTAGAATAACTCCTTCCTTTTGTAACTTCTCTAATATCTCCTGTCCCAATTGACAATTGATTTCCTCACCATTTAATAACTCTTCCCACCAATTGACAAATGATTTCTTTTGCCATTAAGATTTGTTGTTCTTCTAGTAAATCACATTGCTTTTAATTCTTTGACCTTCTACTAAGAGCTCCAAAAAGTGTTGCAACTTCCACAAGCCAAAGTCCTTCCGTGGGGACAAAATGACCATCGATCTAACTGCCAAATATTCCCTCCAAGAAACTTGCTATCAGTGGAGATTAATGGTCTTCATGAGAGGTGGCTCCCTCGAGCATTTATGCTTGTTGTTCCATCGATTTAGCAAATATTAATTGATTCAAATAATTTGTGTATTGTAAGTGTCTACTTCTTCTGATGTGACTCGTTGGAATTTTTTTATATGTGGATGGTGTTTTAAGTTTGGGATTTGTGTGGATGCGATGGTTAATTTGTATTTGGATAAAGAGCAACATTCTGAATAGATTTATTTAAAAAATTTCTTCATGCCTATTTCTCACAAAAAATTCCCTTACGCATAATTGTGAAGTGTTTGTTGTTATGATCTATGGTTTTCATATTTTCTTCGGAAGGTTTGTTATTGGTTTTCTCCGTTTGCTTGATTTCGGAGATTATAAGAATTCAATTTTTTTTGTTGGATGTATTGCTTGTTATTGTGGGGTAGTTTTTTGGACAATCTAAACTGCATTCTAGATTATGCTTAAAATCTGGAAAAAAAAAATGTTTGATGGTTTTAAAAGGATCTCGGTGCGTTTGGCGTACAATATCAAACTCAAACCTTTATATTTCCATTTCTGACATTCTTTATTTTTAATTGTTTACAATTCTTATTTTTGGAAATGTAAGAAATTTTTTTCTTTGTAAAATACAATCCACTTAAGAATTTAATGTAAATCCTCAATGAGTCTTGAAAAGAACTGTGAAAAGAGTATTGTGTGCAATTGCATGTTTTTTTATGTTATTTCTTGTTAAATTGGTATGCAATCCATTGCTTTTTCATTAGATTGTTCACATTCATTTGCCTTGAGATCAGCATGGGGGTTGTAAGGCATTCTAAATTTTTATATTTAAGAGTGGATTTCATTAGAGCCCTTTCCTACTATAAATTATTCTTCTCTATTTGTTTTAATTTTTAAATTATATTACTTTTCATTTTTCTTTAAAGAAGAGAGTATCCGATGGTCCTTATTGGATGTCCATGTTTGCTTCTTCAATTGTTGCTGCTCTTCAAAATACATTTTTTTAGAATATCATAGGAATTTAATTCCATGAAACAAAAGGACATAAAGTAAGTTGGTCCAAGTAATTTAAAGGCTAAAGAAAAATAAGGGTTTGATCGATCAATTCACATGACTTTTTTTTTAATTTTTAGGCTATTACATTATTTATAAATATTATGAAATTGGGAGAAAAAAACAAACAATGATGAGCATACATTATAAATATTTTGATAATGTACATTTTTTTAGAATATCATATGAATTTAATTCCATGAAATAAAAGGACATAAAGTAAGTTGGTCGAATTAATTTAAAGGCTAAAGTAAAATAAGGGTTTGATCGATCAATTCACATGACTTTTTTTTTTTAGGCTATTACATTATTTATAAATATTATGAAATTGGGAGAAAAAAACAAACAATGATGAGCATACATTATCAAAAAGAGATTCAAAATGAGAAAATTTGATCCATAGAGGTCCAACTTTCCATGACTTAATGAAAGTTAGAAAAAAAAAAAAAAGAACACAAAAATGTGAAAAAGTAAATCAAAAGGCATAAAAATAATTTATAAACTAGAGACGAAATGAAATGGGTCTCTTCCTTTCTCAAAAATAAAGTGATAATAACGAAACAAATTAAAACTAAACGTGCGGTGAGCGTGGATCGAACACGCGACCTTCAGATCTTCAGTCTGACGCTCTCCCAACTGAGCTATCCCCGCGAGATGTCATTGTTTATTGGACTTCATTACTTACGTTATTCGAATCTAAGAAGGAAGCTAATTATGGAACTTCATCGATGCATCCATCAAGTACACCTAATGAAACAAAAAAAGTAACCAAATGCAAATCAAAAGTAGGATATATCAACTTAAATTAGAAATTGAAGAAATATACCCAAGGTGATAAATCCACTTATTACGGCACTTTGAACCCCAGGGGGTTGGCCGAGTGATCAAGACCACGGTTCCTCCATCTTTCAAAGCTACAGGTCTTGGTATCGACCCCCGGTTCCTCCTCTTCAGGAACCGATGGTTGAGTCTACTTGTGCTACAACTTAGGGGCCACAAGGGTTTTATCCGGCTTCTTTTTGAGCCCAGAGAGAATAGTCCAACCCAAAGGATTGAGAACCCTCCGTTAGGAAAAAAAAAAAAACCCTGATTATGACACTTTGCATTAAATGTAGTCCTCAGTATATTCTACTGTTCCAGATTTTGCTCTCTTTACTATCCAAACTGTTGATGAGACTGCATAAAAACATAAATTTCTCATGAGACTTGGGAACAAATATGACTCCATCCATGCAAGCCTCATGAATCACAACTAGAAAAACAAAAGAACTGCCCAAAACAAAAGAACTGCCCAGTAACCTGACCAATTTGAGTCCCTTTAGATAACTACTTGTGAGCTAGTTACTCCCAAAATACTATTTTATACAGACCCTCCCTTTAAACACCTTTCAAAGAACATTTGTGTAATTGTACTTTGTAGTAAACATTAGTATAAATACAGGGCACTTCCTCCCTGAGAAGATGGCAGATTTATGCAAATCCTGAGCTTGTCAATTAAATCCTCACTCAAGGAAGGTATCACCTGCTATCGTAAGATTCTTCCAACTGCATCTACTTTTTTTTTTGGGATAACCTTAGATATCTCCAGCCCAGCCCAGGAGCCTTTGGCCTTGAGCCTGCCGAAAACTAATCCTAGGGACACATGCAAACCCTCCTATCCACATGCACCAGCTAAAACTATGGGAGGTGGCCAACAGAGGTAAGTGTTAAACACAAGACCTCTCCGCTTCATGAGACACAGAGTCCTTAGCTAACTGAGCTACCACTTGTTGATTAAATGGATCTACCTTCAAAGCTGAATCTCAGTATAAATGTTTCATTCAATTAGAAAGCAGTTCCTCTCAAAGTATTACCTCCAAAAATGCGTGGAGGATATGAGACGAGGAACAGAAGATTTTTGAAAGCTACTAAAAGAATCAGAGCTTGGGTATATTAATGAGAAACTATAAGCAAAACAGTTCCAAAAAATCTCTCTTTCACACACATACAGAAGGTCCTATTATTTTCCTTCTTTTTTTACCTACAGTAAAATCCATTAGGGTGGATGGCCACATATAATCAACATTTTGCTCTATCAACATTGGAAGATTTTTTAACCAATGTAACAAAAATATATATATGGAGAATATTCATGTGCATCTATCCCTCACCATAGAATGAGAGACACTTTTTCTTTTTGCACATGAAGACAAGGAAGTGTACCTTATTACCCTATGTACTTGAAAATTTACTTTCGTACTTGAAAATCTCCATTTATGAAAGTTTCCCTCACCCTATGGTAAGGGATAGATGCACATGAATGTTCCCCTACATACATACATACATATATATATATATATATATATATATATATTCTTTAGCTTTTCAACTATAATATCATCTAGATTTTGAATCACAATGGGTAGCTACATTCAGTCAAGTCAGGTTAAGGTCTCAACTATGTGAATTAAATTATGTCCTAAATAGGGTCCAGGTCCAAGTTTTTTTTATAACCCAAGGTATATCCCGCCTAGTCCAGGAACCTTCGGCCTGAACCCGAGGAACATTCGATTCTGAACAGCCGAAAACTAATCCCTAGATGCACATGCAAACCCTCCTATCCACACACATCCATACCCCCACCAGTACAGGGTTTCAAACAGAGGCATCCAAGATAAAGTTCTTGCAAATTTTTATTCCGGTTTCATATTTTTTTTCTCTACTAAAAACTGCCCAGCTCACTTTACTTCAGAAGTATCAAGAAAAGAGAGACAAAAACAAGGTTCTGACAGGTGTTTTCCTCCATTTCCCTCGAATGATCCAACATTCCACCCATAATCTGGAAAACTTCAAAAACAGGTAATTGTAAGTACTCATGAAGAAGTAATCTTTCCACCCTCTGATAACATTCTAGTAATTTTAGTTGCAGTAATTGACCCACGAACCAAATTCACAGTTTTGATTTCAAGATTAAAATCCTGTAAGGACTCGAGCATTACACATTCTTAACTCAGTAAAACTGGTCAAAGATGAACACCTCAGCTAGACATGTTAGAAAGGGAGACAGACGTAAATCATCCTCATATAACACAAAAAACATGACCCGTTTATCATCTCATGTGAATACAATCAAGCCTTAGCCTCCTCAGTAGTTGTCGCACCCGACTCCTCTTCTTTTTTGATTTCTTCCTCTTCTTTTGCTTGGAACTCTTCTGCAAATAAAAAATGACGCATCAGGCCAACAACCATCTAACTCAAGCAAGAAACTAAGACATCATTACAAACATTAAATGTTGATATGAAATTCTGAAAATCGGAAATTCAAGAAGGATTTTGAAAGAAGATACTGTTTCCAATATACCCAGCATTCCTTTTTGGGTTTTCTTTCCAACTAACAAAGATTGAATAATAGTAACAAACTCAGATCATGTTAGTGAATTATATCAATCAAATGATCAGACGAAATCCTGTAGCTTTTATGCCCGTGTTTCTTAATTCTTCTATTAATTTGCGAAAAGAGATGGATAGTAGACTACAAAATATAAAAACAATTTTTTAGGAGGGTTGCTAATAAGTGCTAACCTTCCTCTTCTTTAGTATCATCATCCATATCATAATCATCCCCACCCATGTCTAACTTCTGCACAATATCCATCTCTGTCAGTACTGAAAAACACACTACCCTTTTCTTCATAAAAAAAAGAAAAGAAAATAATAATAACACAAGACTTAATGAAACCATATTGTCTAAAATCTAAACCATCCTAAAGGCAGTGTTTCTGATGTAAAATTGCAAGCTTGAATATTTTGGAAAGATGGTTTCCTTCTGCCAGCATCTAGTCGCCTGCGTATTAACTGGAATATGGTTTAAGCCATCCATTTATAATTCATGGTCACTACAAATATGGAGCCAGTTCTGACTTCGTTCGAAAACAAGTTCCGTGGACTTACTCAGCACTAATATTTATAAGTTCGTCAGTAATGTGAAACCAAAACCAGGTTACAATTCCATATGTAAGTGATGAGGAAAAGTCTTATCAACTTGAAATGCATCCAGACCCTTGTCTCATTCAATCTTTTAGATACAGCACAAAAAAAAAAAAAAAAAAAAAAAAAAAAAAAAAAAAAAAAAAAAAAAAAAAGAAGACCACCTTAACCGAAGGAGTGAGGTTTGTCATTTTGCAATAAAAAAAAAAAATAGACCACCTTAAAGTCATCATGAAGGAGGGAGGTTTGTCATTTTGCTAAATGCAAATGTAATGCTCAGTTACATACTTACATTAGAAGGCCTATTTCAAGTTTTCAACTCCCAGTTGATTAACCATAAACATAGAAGTCTAAAACCTATAATATGACCTGCTCGGTTCCTATCTGACCACATATAGATCCCTCGAATCCTATGTAAGAGCTTTGCATTTTTATGGACACACAAAACTATTTGGTTTCAAAGCTGCTGCACTCGCTAAGTTGGCAAATGTGCACAAGATCCAAGCTAGCTCAAGGTGGGTCCCCACGATAGTGTATGTTATCTAACCAAACTCATGTAAAACTACAGAGTGACCCAAAATAAACCAACCAACAGCAGATAGACAGACTTTGCCAATTCTCAAGCATACTAGTTGTGGCTAATCTGATCTAGTCTAGTCTAAGTTCCATGTTAGGGTATATGTTGTGGAACTTACACTACAACCACAATTAAAGCCACAAGGAAAAAATCACATGTAATATGAGCAAATTTGCTTCTCCATAGTATGCAGCTAACATCGATGATTAATGACTGATAAGGAAAAACTTAAGGTTCGTTACTTACTGAGAAATCCATGTCATCAAAATCCATGCCTGGCTTTTCTGTTAAACAACATATAAGATGTTTGAGTGAATCCTGGGTTTAGTATGACAAAAAGAGAATGCGTCTTTCTATTGGCCTATAATGAAAAATGTGGTCATGATTGGGAACTTTTCACAGAGCAGGTAGTTCTCCATTCAGCAATGCATTTGGGTCAGGGTAAAATATAAAACCATTCTATGTACCTTAATGCTTTTCAACCTTTTCTGAGTTCACACATCAGAAAAAGTTGATCAACAGAAATGAAAATTAAGATGGCCTCATTTCCACATCAGTAAGAATGCACAGCAGAATGGATGACAATTCATTCTAAAATTAAAATAATAAATGAGTGGTGCTTAGTTGCAAAACCAAATGCATCTAAGTTTATATTCCACCAGGTTGGCTACTACTTACCCTCCTCCTCATCTTCATCAACCCATTTATCCCAATCCACTTTCAGGAACACTGGCGGCTTCCCTTCCTGCTTAAGCAGCCTGTTCCACCATTTGTTCTCATCCTTCTTTATAACATAGACAATGTGCCTTAATCCAATACTGACCTTGCTATCCTGAAATTTACATAAGACTATTCAATGCAGAATCCCCACATACGCCAAAAGTACGATGATAATCAACTAAATCATCATACCTCAGCATTGATTTTATCAAACAGCTCAATGTCAACCTCATAAGGAACACCGTCCTTTGTTGCAGAAAATATGAACTTTCCTTCAGGCTCGAGTTTGAGCTTCACATCTTTAGAATCAGGTAACTCAACTGTTAGGTATATCTTGTCAGACCTCTGCGCCCATTTCAGAGATGGATGTCGGCTGTAATGACAGTAGAAATTCTTGTATTAGAATCCCTTCCAGCTGATGGTTAGCACCTTCCTATATTGGACTGTAATATTCTTGACAAAAAAATGCCGCGTGTGGCTGTATTTACTATCCCATCCTTTATCACAGCACAGAGTGTTATCTTAGTTGTTACAACTAAAAATACATGGAAAGAATGATTGAATACAAATTTGGTGTGATGCAAGTTTTGTGTTCATGCCCAAACCAGTGAAGTCAACTCAGGTCAGACAGAATGTGCGACTTAAGAGCAGGTACGGGTACAGACACCTGCAAGGAAAATGAGCGGAACTTGTTCTTCCACATGTATTAGCTCCACCTCTGCCTTTCTGTTCTTTCCCTACAAGATTGAAAATTTCTTCCCCTAGAAAATCTCAATGCCAGAGAGGGAAGGACAGAAGATAATGTTTGGTGTGACATTGATAACTAAGAATCCACCAAGCCCTAACTTTGCAAGTATGATCAAATGTGATATACAGAATATTTAATCGGTTAACATCTAAAGTCACAGGGGATGACAATCTAGCACCATTAGCCAGATAGCTTCACAATAAAACCATGTTAGAGCAGGTTAAAAATTAAAATGTGGAGTAGACATAGGCATCGCCTAATATGAAATGAGTGATCTTGTGTGAACTGACAAGGTTCTATGCCATCCAATCTGGATATCCAAAACAAAAAAAATATTACCTTCCTTCAGAGGATTGAGTGTCCAGGCCCAAGGAAGGAATTGACTAGTTTGGATCATGCTTACAGCCTAAAACTGTGACTTCAATAATTCTGTTACAGCCCATCAATTAGTTGCATGATTTTGTACCTTGGTGTTGGTGACTAAGTCACCTATGGGAATGAGTCAGGTCAGTTAGTCCCATGAAAATTAGAGAGTCGGTGCAACTCAGTAGAGACAAGCCCTTGTCCAATATTTAAATCTCTGATTGGATATCAAATGTACTATTACATGGTAAATGCAATTTCTACACCAAAGTTCAGTTTCTCATTTCACAGAGATTCATCATTCACAGTGACAGATGCAGCGGATTTATACTGTACAAGGAGAATTTACAAAAGCATCAACTACTGACCAAGTTCATCAGTAATCAAATTGTTACTCCCATCACCATCATCATCAACAACAACAAAGACTTATGCATCTACATGGGTTGGTTTTGTGAGTTTTAATTTTCCACTTGAACCTAATTAAATAGACTACAACGTGATGCAAGCACGGAGTTCAAGAAGCCATGGTTCACATGAATTAGTGTAGCAGCATTCAGGCAATTTTTATGTTTTTCAATAGAGGCCAATATTTCACATACCAAATAATATTGAAATGACATGGCATTGGGTCTGCTTATTTAGATTACCTTTCCATGAGCCCTTTTTCCCAATTTTGAAAAAAATACTGAAGAAGTTTTGGCCCATTATTGATAAGGTAACATAAATTTAAGAAAACTAATTGAGTGGCCCGACATTAGGACTTTTTTAAGAAAACTAATTGCGTGGCCTGACATTAGGACTTTTTTAGTGATTTGGAGAAGGTTTTTGAGTAGAGATAAAAACCACTTAAAGTTTACTTGAGGGAGTTGTTAAGAGTTTGTGTTAAAACACGATTACTTATGATTTTGTATAAAATGTATTGCTTTTCCATTGTAGAACATCTTATTTTCCAGTAATTATTCAATTTAGAGAGTTCTACCCTGGTCTTGTAACCTTGAACTTATCTTGGCTAAGATTTTTCAAGTTTGGTTTGGATGAGATACAATTACTTGTGGTTTTGTATAAAAGGTATCACTCTTCCATTGTAGAACATCTTGTTTTCTAGTAATTATTCAATTTAGAGAGTTCTACTTCTACCTTGGTCTTGTATCCTTGAATTTATCTTTGCTAAGATTTTTCAGGTTTTGTTTAGAAGAGAGGGTTATATTATAAATGTAAGGATAATAACAAAGGATCTTATATGGGATAAGACAAGATATTATACGGATGCTTCTTGTTGTTATAACAATAGATTAGATTGCGTGTGCTACTGTCCTCATTCTTGTTATTTATAAATATGGATGTTTGCTAGTGAATTGAACATGGTAAATTTTATCCAAATGTATTTCCTTTAAATTCTTCATGGTATCAAGTATCAACACAATGGTTAATAGTGATCCCATGAAGGGCCAGCCATAATCCTAATCCGTTCACTTCCACAATAATTTTTTTCCCTCCTGAATAACAATCATACATCCTCTCTCATCCACACATCTCAGCTCGATCTGGTCATTTTCATCATTCCTTCAACATGCTTCTAGAAGAAATCATGACAAATCTAATCTAATGCGGCTTCAATAGGCTCAAGAAGAGCGGAATGCAACAATGATGGATTCCATGGATGGACACTGATCACCAGCCCATCACTAGATACCAACAATTTATTTTTAGAGATGGGTTTGTATTTTTTAACGTGGTTAATCACTCAGTCCTTTTCATGGTAGGAACATGCAATTGTGGGAGGGGGATAGAAATCTCTGGTCTAATGGAGTATAGAGGTTGATCACCAGCCCATCACAAGATACCAATTTATTTTTAGAGATGGGTTTGTATTTTTTAAATTCATTAATCGCTCAATCCTTTCCATGGTAGGATCATGCAATTGTGGGCGGGGGTTAGACATGTTAGGATAATAATAAAGAATTTTATCTTAAGAAAAGATAAGAGATATGATCAGATTGTTATATTAGTTAGATAAGATAAGATTAAGTGTTTGTTAGTACAATGAACGTGTAATTTTTATCCAAATGTAGGTCCTTTAGTTTTGAAGTTGACGTTCTGCTCCCATAAAATTATGGATGATGAAGATTTTGATTATATAAGGGCTGTTCCACTTAAATATTGGTTTGGTCTTTTTTGTCTCTTTATTTCAAACTTTAGATTAAAAAAATTTATTCAGAAACCAGAGACGTACCACATCTATAATAAATATTATGCCAAAGCATCAATGATGCGGCTATTTCTAGTATCTTTTTTAGTCTCTCTCTCTCTCTCTCTCTCTCTCTCTCTCTCTCTCTCTCTCTCTCTCTCTCTCTCTCTCTAATCTCCTGTTTTTAATGCATTTAGAAGACTTAAGTATCCTTTAAACTAAAGGCATATCTATTCCATGATAATGAAGAGAGTAGTTAATAATTTTCATCTCTTACTTTTTTCCGTTTTCACTTCATTTATTTGGAAAATCTGTGAATCCAATGGGTAAAATTACCTTCATTCTCATCCACAATCCCCATTAGGAACCAATATCTCAATCCCTACTAGTTTTGAGCAAGGTAGGGTTTGAATTATAAATTATTTGATCTTCATATTGGATTGTTAAAACTGAAAATTGTTATCTTAATTGCAACACCAATTTTTGTTGAAACCTAAAGAAAGCCATTCAGGTTTGAGAAAAGTCAAATTCATAAACAATTTTTGGCAATTGTTTTTTTGTCTTACATTGCATATTCTAACTCCAATCTAAGTTCTACTCCTAGAAACAGAATTTCCATATCTATGTCAACTCAAAATAGCATCCAAAACAAGGAAAGGTATGGTGAATTATTATTTATTCGATTGTTATCATGGAATTAAATCATCCTCTCTTATCCACACATTTATCTAAGCCTTATGATCTCATCACCTTCATCAAGTCGCAAAATGAACACTTCAGATATAAGAAAAAAAAATTATATGATATAATGGGCCACCGGCACCAACGGACTCGAATAGCATGGACCCTAAAAGACAAATGGTGATCACCAACAAAAGATGATCATGCTCATGCATGGTATCAAGAGAGAGTCCATATGATATGAGGAGGGTGTTAGAGATAAGAGACTGCAATAGTTAAGAGATTTTAGGAGATAATTTGAATAACCTTGTATCTTGAATTTGTTAGATATTAGCTTGTGTAAATTGAGAGAATTCCCTCTAGTGAAAGGTACAGTGAACTACAGAGTCATTTGAAAGTCATCAACTTGAGGGTGTTTCTATACTAAATGGAATATGAGCACTTTTGTTTTATCCTATTTTGACCAATACCCATGTTCCCTAACAAGTAAAAACAAATGCAATTTTCAAATTCACATGGACAACTAAGCATTTCAGCAACAGCCCATCTTCAGATTTCAACTAAAACTAAAACATCAACAACTTAAGAACGTCAATATATTAGAAGATTGATTTAGGAAAACCCCATGCTCCAAAATCCCAAAGCCATCACCAAAACCAGTGTAGTAGCCATAAACTTAAGAATTCACATGGATAACTAAGCATTTCAGCAACAGCCCATCTTCAGATTTCAACTAAAACATCAACAACTTAAGAATGTCAATATATTAGAAGATTGATTTAGGAAGAACCCATGCTCCAAAATCCCAAAGCCATCACCAAAACCATTGTACTAGCCATAAACTTAAGAATTCACATGTCAGCAACAGCCCATCTTCAGATTTCAACTAAAACATCAACAACTTAAGAAAGTCAATATATTAGAAGATTGATTTAAGAAAACCCCATGTTCCAAAATCCCAAAGACATCACCAAAACCAGTGTACTAGCCATAAACTAATGTTCAGGAACCAAAAAAAAAAAATACTAACAAGAAATAACCCACGTTAGAAATCAGAGAAGGAGATGAATTTGAAAGGCTTCTTGGAGTTGTATGGAATCTTACCTCATGTTTGAAGAGAAGAGATAAAATATAAGAAGCAATGGAAGATGAAAAGCTAAGTTGAGAGATACAATGGCTATGGCTGTGGATGTATAATAGATATAGTTGGAATTTGGAAACACAAACGGCTACGGAGAAAGAGCTCGAATGTTCCAGAACGAGAAAGGCATTTCTAATCCTTTGAAAATATTGGAGAAAGATTGGTGGTCCGCGGGAGTAGAGTGCTCCGTAAGACTGCTGGAAACCACTCTCCGGATGCACGTACGGATTATATTGTCAGCTGATCTTGGTGGGGCTTTTTTTTTTTTTTTTTTTTTTTTTTTTTTTTTTTTAGAAAACAGCACAATACCTATCTGGACTTTAGTCATTTTACAGAGTACTCCTGCACTTTGGTATTTTGTACTAAACTTATCTGTAATTTTAATTACAATGCAAAACTCACAGATTCTATTAGTATTAACGGCGTAAGTCGTATAAATGATGTTTGGTATATTTTGGCGGTAAATTACTCACCCAAAAAGACTTATTTGCCCCTGGAGAGAAAATATCTCAGGCCCTTTTTCTTTTTTTATTTCTCATTTTCCCATTTCCAAATTTCTGAACTTAATTGATCTGCAACTCTCCCTCTCAAAAGCTCTCGGATCCATGGACGATGAAAGGTCCTCCGGCGATGTAAGGGTGGTGATAAGCTCACCGAAGGTTGTGGATAGTGCACTCTCTACTCTTTCTCTGCTTTCTTTCCTTTCAATATTGATATGACACCCGTCTCAACTATCGATTATCATCAACAGAACAAACCCAATACAAATCAAGTAAAATAACAAAAACCCAAGAAAGATAAATGAAAATAGGGGACACCTCAAATCAGAACAACATGTGAAAATCTATGACGAAATGGGATAAGCAGGAATTAGAGGCAGAAACTAAATTGTACTTATCCCAGTTTATTTCCATTTGTGCAAAGGATTTTGCTCGAGCAGAGACGAATCCATAAATGAAAATGGGTCGATTAGGCAGCAAGAATTAAAACCAGAACCCTCTTCAAATGAGGGAAAAATGATGACCCATTTCAAAAAAACTCCTGGTTTGGCTGGTTTTGGGATTCAATTCCTCGGCTCTAAAATGGGAAAAATTACGAATACACGAGATTCGCATTTTGTGCGTTCAAACGGATTTTAAAAAATAGAGGAAACTTCTTGGCTTGTAGTAAAAAGGAGGCAATGTAGAGAAACTCTTTATCGCTTGGGAGGAGAAAATCCCTCTTTAACTATTTATAGGCAGAGAAGGGGGAGTATCTCCGCCAGGTTGTTACCGACAATGCCCATGACGCCAATGATGAGGGCGACGCTCTGGTATTTGGGCGCGCCTTAGTCTTCATCCAACTTCTTCTGCAGAATCAAAGGGAAAAAGAAAAAGAAATTAAGGGTTAGTTAGATTTAGAAGAAAGAGATGGATTGGAGGAAGAATTGGAACGATTTTGTGAGATGGAAATAGAAATGAGCACTGGGTTTTTTTGGTTTGATTTTTCAATTTGTTGGAGACTGGGTTTGGAGAAACACCGGAGGGTTAAATTCGTCATTTCCTATTTTTCGTCACGGCCGTCTGTATTTGCATTGTGATTTAGAAATACAGATAGGTTTAGTACAAAATACAAAAGTAATGAGGGTACTCTGCAAAATGACCAAAGTACAGGTAGGTATTATGATGTTTTCCCCTTTTCTTTATTTGAGAGTGGATACCTACACTACAAATGACTCTCTACACATTGTATTTAAAAATAAAAAATAAAAAACCAAAAAAAATCCTAAACTACCCGCGCGCCCACGCGCCCTCTCCCCTTCCTCTCCTCTCCCTCTCCCTCTCCCTCTCTATTTCCCTCTCTTTCCCTCTCCCTGCTCGTCGCCGCCCGCCTCCCGCTGCCTGCCCACTCTCTTTCTCCATCTTCCTGTCCTTCTCCCTCTCTATTTCCCTCTCCCCGCTCATCGCTGACTGCCGCCTGGTCACCCTCTCCTCTTCCCCCCCCCCCCTCTCTCTCTCTCACGGTGGACAAGCAAATGGAGAAGAAGCAAATGCTATGGATGTATAAATAAATAAATAAATCCATTGAAATTAGCGAATCGAGTTCATTCGGCGACACAGGGCCGAACGAACTCGATTCGCCGATTTCAATGGCAAATTTTTATGTTTTTTTTTTTACATCCAAAGCTTTTGTTTTTTCTCCATTTGCTTGTCCACCGTGAGAGGGAGAGATGAAGGGGAGAGGGTGACCAGGCAGCGGTTGGAGACGAACGGGGAGAGGGAAATGGAGAGGCAGAAGGAGGGAGAAGGAGAGGAAGATGGAGAAGAAGAGTGGGCGACCAGCAGGCAGTGGGCGGAGACGAGCAGCGAGAGGGAAATAGAGAGAGAGAAGGAGAGGAGAGGAAGGGGAGAGGGTGGGTGGGCGTGCGGGCGGCGGACGATGAGGAGAAGGGAGAGAGAGGGAAGGAGAGGGCAAGGGTAGTTTAGGAATTATTTATTTATTATTATTTTTTTTTTTTTTGAAATGCAATGTGTAGAGAGTGATTTATAGTGTGTAGGTAGCCACTCTTTCTTTTTCTTTTTCATTTTTTTGTGTGTGTGTGTGTGTGAAAAGCTTATCATGGTTGTATGATCTCACTTTCATTCAAACTAGTGCAAGTGGTGTGGGATAAAAAATAATTAGATTTTAATTTAAAATATGTATAAATATTTAAATAAATATTAATATACAATTTATAATACAATTAAAACCGAACTTCAAAATCAAAGTTTTAAAGAAAAAACAATTAAAATAATATAACCGAATTATCTAATACGTGATATTAAAAGAATGACTCAGTTACATAGAATAAGGGGTCAAAGAAAATGGAAAAGTCAAAGAGTAATTATGTAATATAATATAGGGGTTTTACGAATAAAAATAAGCTTAAACCATAGTTAAACGATTTTATGAAGAAATACCATAAAATGGTGAAATGATTGTTTGTACATTTCTTTTGACGAGATTACCCTAGTTGACGATATCATCAACTTGATTGATGATATCGTCAACTTCCTGTAACTTTTCTTCTTCTTTGACTTTTCTTCAACTTCCTTGATTGTTTTCATACCGGATTGTCTTGGGTTTGGAGGGGATGATGTTGAGACATGAATAGTCAAGTCAAGCAAATGAAGGAAAATCGAAAGGAGGCGATGAATGCATCGAAGAAGAAGAGTTTGATAAGTCTTTCAAAAATCACGTAATGAAGTGTATTCAGTCCATCCACTATCAAATCTATTCTCAAAATTGGTTCAAGGATTACAGATTAACGAAAGAAGTAACACTCTTGGGTTCTAAAACTCCACACAAACAATACAATACCCAAGAAAAAAGATCTCGCAATCACTACTCAGAGATGCCAAACATGGCTCCCTACATGTTGCTCACACGGCACAGACGTCAAGACTTACGAAATTTCCTCAAACAAATGGCTTCAAACTCGAAATGTTCACAAAACCATACTTAAATTCATCACCTCCAATCTCACTCGAAGACACCGCCAAATCAAGAGAAAATTCTTATTTAGGCATTTCATCGAACACCTTGCACTCCAAACTCAAACTCTCTAAAATCATGCAAAAGGGTCAACAAATGTGTAAAAACTAAGCATGGGACCCCACACATGAGGAAAATTGTTGAGACCACTTAAGGTAGACCATTGGGACACAAAGTGCAATGATTTTCATATACTTTTCATCACTGGGTAGAAGAAGATAGAGCAAAGTATCGTTTTTTGCAATGAAAGTTAATGATATTGTCAACTATGGTAATTTCGTCCAGAAAAATGTATGAACAATTATCTCATCATTTCATAGTCTTTTTACTTAAAACCGTTAATTAATTTTTAAGCTTGATTTTCTCGTAAAATGGCGTGCAAAAAGAAAATGCACAAAGTAAGTGCCCCATGTCCCCATAAGTAAAAAAAAAGGGGGGGGAAATTCGATTGGAACGGAGTGGGATCAAAATGTAGGTTTTTTGCCGCTCCAAGCAACGGTAAAGCAGCATTTGCAGCTTTTCCTGCCCTCTGAGCGATGGAACACCTATGTATGCAACGTGTCCACTGTTGTAAGCAACGGTAAATCTGCATTTTCATCTTTTCCTCTACTATGAGCAGAGGAAATCCTATATATTTTCATTTTTTCGCCTCTAGGCCTGTGTTAAATCTGTCGTAGGGCCCATATGAAAAATGCATGATTTCTATTTAACTCCACGGTAGGTCCCATTTATTGAACTGAACTCGTTCTCTTTTATTCTTATTTTCTGTCCAAAAAAAAAAAAAAGAACTCGTTAAAGCAATTGTCCTCCCTTTCATAAAGCAACCCCAAATCTTCTCTACCATAAACTGGTCCCCTATAAGATTGACTGCTCCTGTTTGAGTAAAATACAGGGTCCATTTCGTTATTAGGCTTGAGTTTAGAGCCACACTTAGACATGGCCCTAAAATTAATGCAGAGGCCGATCTCAATTGAAAATCATATGTACTTTTACTCCTACTAAATATGTTGGCCAGGCTAAAAATTAAGTTAGGCTTTGGTTTTGCCCATGCGCCTAAGAGCAATCCCCAAATCTAATATAATGTGGGTAAAGTTCTGGTTGAGCTTATGTCGGCTTGACTTACTTTGGAGTAAAATGCCACACAATGAGAGAAGATGAAGGTAAATATGTCCCCTAAAGACGAAAAGGCGTAAAAACAGTGTGGATTCAAATTGCATATGCAGTGGAAAGCCTGCTGATTTTTTAATTCTTCCAAATCGTTAGGTATGGGTTGGGTATGCAGTATGATCCATATGAAAATGCACGATTATCAATACATGATTCCTATCTAAATGCACAATGGGGCCCATTTATTGGACTGATATCATTTCTTATTTCGTAGAAAAAAAAAAAAA
Organism: Camphora micrantha; assembly: GCA_003546025.1. NCBI lineage: Eukaryota > Viridiplantae > Streptophyta > Magnoliopsida > Laurales > Lauraceae > Camphora > Camphora micrantha. The sequence goes on from QPKB01000002.1 coordinate 15,630,516, forward strand.
CTTGAACTCATTAAAGTGAATGTCCTACATTTTCACTGATCATCCCCAAATTTACTCTAAAGTAAATTATTGACGTTAATTGGTGTAAAATATGGAGACAAACCATGCGGAGTCCACTCCCTAACTCATTGGGATCGAGAGTGAGACACTCATAGGGTCCATACTCATTTTGTTGGTTATAGCTAAAAAAACCTATAGGTCTAACGTAGGTGAACTTGCATTAAGTGGGTTGTGAGTTAGCCCTTCTGGAAGTTGGGTTGAATCTAGTTGAATGAAATTGGGCTTGCCTCATATTCGGAACGGTGTTTATAGAATTCGAGTCTAGCTTGGATTAGCCAAAAACCAAACACGTACAAGCCACCTAAGTCCCTAGAGTTTGGCATGTTGAAATGCAGGAGTATTATTAAATGATGCCAAGTGGGCCCTAACATGACATCAAGATCTGATTAGCCATTTGGGTCGACGAGCACATGAAATGTCAATATTTATTCTCCGCATTAGGAAGCCAAGCTGAAACAAAAAGATGCCCAATCCATAATCAATCAGACGTTCCACTAGCAAAAATGACAGTTGTGTTTGGATCTATGTTGTTTGCAATTTGATGGTTAGCATACGCACTCTTTACATCATCTAGATTCACATATGCTTCGTTTTTATCTTGAAAATCATGTCTTTAAATTGACATTATCATGTTTTATTCAAACTACTTTTGGTTGATTTAATTTTGATTTCAAACATGTTCTATTTGACTTATAAATCTTTAGAATTCTGTGTTAGACTTGTTTTTTCAAAGATTTTTTAGTCAAAACCTTCATAACTTATGGAAATCTGACTAGATACACTGTTGGTCAGCCTGTCGGTTAGATGTCGGCTAACCGATTAGTGAACCAAGCTCAAACGAGCCTCTGTTGGTTCCATTTCCAGCAAGGTGCTTTTTTTGTCGGTCAACCTGTCGGTCGAGGTTCGGTTAATCGAACGTACTTCAGAACATGACCGAACTCATTTCGGTTCAGGAACAAGAGAGCATGAATTTTCAGATTTTTGGTCTGTCGGTTAGGTGTTGGTCACCTGTCAGTCGACCGAACAAGTTCGGTGAACCAACAATAAGAATTGGTTTTAAAAAATATGACCATTGGGATTCTAGCCGTTGAGTTCGGCTAACCGAACCCTGTATGTCGGTTGACCGACCATGGAGCTGTTGCATCACTTTTTCTATAAATCACTCTTTTCTTGTTTCTTGAGTATAGACTCTTTTTTTTTAGACCAAATTTTGGGGGTTTTCTGAACATCATTCAAAGTCAGGATTGGGAATAACTCAAGGGAGCAAGAGGAGCAACTTGGAAAGACGAAGCTTGGTTTCCATAGTTAAACTTCTTAGTAAGCTTTTATCTTCTCATGTCATTAGTTGCATGCTAGTTTAATTTATTGGAAAATCCTTTGTAGCATGATGACTATGAAATGTTGAATATATTACTCTCTTTCAACCTTTGATCTTTATAGTATTGGATTCTTCATTTTGATTCAAACTAAGCTATTCTCATTTTGATAAATCATGCTTTTCCTAAATCTTTGATATCTATTATAGCATGACTCTTTTACTTAGTTGAATCTTTATCTAGTTGTTTTCATTTCAAGAACTCATAGGAAAACTATTTGGTTTTCGAAAACAACTTTGCTTATGCATCACATGTTTAGTCTTAAAAAGTTTCATACAACTTGTGCGCTTTTGATTTTTATGTCATCAACAAGTTAATATTTATACATGTGTTTGCATTTCACTTCAATTAAATCTCTTTGTGTGGCTTAAACTTTTAAATGTTTTGAGCATATATTCATTGGGCTTAATTTTTAAACTTGACTAAAGTTTTCACACAAACACCATGAGCTTTCATCTTTGCATTTCATAGAGTGTTGAGTGAGTTTGATTTACACTTTCATATCATCCTAATTAAGAGGCAAATGTTTTAAGCTTTAATTGTATCTCATCAAGTGTTTGTATAGACACTTTATTGAGAAATCAAATTCTTGTAAAGGTTATTGCTTAGTCTTAGAAAAGCATAAGTGTAAAGGTTATGGGTGAACCTGAAAACTCAATAGGTTATTGCTTAGCCTTGAAAAAGCATAGTGTATAGGTTATTGCTAAGCCTAAGAAAGGCATTGTGTAATGTTATTCCTTAGCCTATTGAAAAGCATAGATAGTGGACATCTGGTGGGGTGTTGGATCACAAGCCGGTAGTGGATGTATGCATTGAGGCCGAACCACTATAAATCTCTGTGTAATGGTGGATGAGCTGTAATGATTATCTTTATTATTTTTCGCATTTAGTTTCATAATCATCACTAAGTGACTAGTTTAATTAAAGAAGTTAAAATTAGTCATTAATGGTCATTAAGGTGTAGCTCAAACCACCACCCCCACCCCCCCCCCCCCCCTAGGGTAAGGATCTCGGACTTTTAAGTTGGACTTCACTTTTGTACATCATGATTAAAGTTAAATTTTGGCAGCTCAAAACACATTCTCCTGGAAATTTATTCTACCTCTTGTAAGACAAACGCTGCCAGGTCCAATGAAATTCCATTTCAAATGAAACTGGACAGAGTCACATTGAAAAGATTTTGAGTCCAATCATACAACAAATTCGGATGATTGGGATGCACGGAACTCACCATGGGTCCCATAGATTGATGAACCAAAACTTTAAAACTGAATGTAATCCCCCCTAAATCTTACGCATTATTAATTCTATGCATTAGTTACATTGCCAGTCAAATGTTCAATTTACCTGATATTTATACTATTGATAATTTCTTTCAGGCAAGAAAAAATAAATAGATGTTGAATCTTATAGTGTGACCAAATCCTATCAAATAAGTTTTGAGGAAATGTTAAGCATTTAGTTCAATTTGAATGGTTTTGATCATCAGTAGCTGGGCCTCACAGTGATTTCCACGACTCGGTTTTGTAACAAATGTGCACTGCAACTTTGGGCATTTTGTTGCTTGAAAGTCAACTCGTAAAGACCCAACTAGAAGGGAAAAACATGTCTGCATGATTGTCATCGTCTATATCGGCGGTATAATTACAATCGCAGTTTTACCGCAGCTACAAACGGCAGTAATCCTGCAAACGGGGGCTTTTTATTTATTTTCTATCTCATTGTCTCCCCCGGCCTGATCTAGTCATCCAGGTTAGGCCCTCGAGTTGGGTCGTTCTCAGACTTTTGGGGCTAGATATATCATAGGATATTCAGTGGTAAGAAAATAGGCCATGAAAAATGAATGTTGGCATATTATGGACATGGTAACATAAATGAGTTTTCTTTCTCTCTAGTCTAGTTGGGGTAAGAGACACAAATGAGACTGGAGTTCTCGTGGTCTACAACCAGTAGGTCTAACATGGGTCAACTTGCATTAAGTGGGTTATGAGTTGGCCATTATGGAATTTAGGCTGTATCCAGTTGAATGAAAATTGGATTTGGTCATTCTAGAATTTGAGTCTACTTTAGTTTAGCCGGAAGCCCAACACAAGCCACCCAAGTGGCACCCCTAATTTTTGGTATTTAAAATTGCAAAACTATCTTCAAGAAATGGTGCCAGACAAGCCCTAATGTGACCTCAAATTCCACTAGTTGTTAGGGTAGGCGAGACCTTGACATGTTATTATATATTCACTACATAAGGAAGCCCAGATGAAACAAAAAGATGCCCAATCCATAAAGTAAGGCCCAGCCGAAGCCGTAAAAATGGATTTGAATCCTCACTCATGTATTAAAAAGAGGCTCGCTTGTTATACTAAACCCAATCATTGATTAAATTCCTACCCAAGTGTTAAGTCCTCACGCAAAGAGGCTCTCTTCTTCTTTAAAGATGAAAAATGGTTAGAACATAATACCTTGTTCATGAGCCACGTTAGCAACTACATCATCATTAGGAACCAGTTTGAAAAAAGCAACACACCTGCCGTCCATGAAACGTTTCATTGGCTACACGATTTACATCTCCTCTTTAACAAACGCCATATGAAATGACTTTTGCTTTTCCTCAAATAAATACTCAGCTTTTGGCGAACAGACTCATCTTCATCAACGCCTACTTTTCCTCTGTTCTATCATCTACGCCAAGGTGCATGCTTTCCCTACTCCTCTCCTCCAATTTTTTGACCATGGGTTCTTGGTACGTTTTTAAAACTCCCAATCTCGGTTTCAAATCATGCTATTATTACCTTGGAATAGATCTGCCTTTCCACTTCTCCCTCTCGTTCTCTTGCTCTCTTAATTATTCTATTATTACTTCTCACCTATTTCTTTTCAAATCTATTGCTTCATTAGATTGTTGGTTCTTTCCATATAATCAATAGCGAAAAAGCCAAATTGAGACCACTTTAGAATTTATACAACAGTTCCTTCCTTAAAGGGCTTGACCTTCTTTTACACGAATAGAGAGAGTAAATCTTACATTTGAGAGAAAGAGATAAAAAGAGGAAATCCAGGTGCTCTGGTGAACATGGTTTGCCTTTTCCCATTATAAGGAAGCACGGTGATAACCTTATTTAAACTTATTTTGGAACAAAAGCACACGAGTGAACATGGTTTGCCTTTTCCCATTATAGGGAAGCACGGTGATAAACTTATTTTGGAACAAAAGCACATGAGTCATTCGGTTTTAGTTTTGAGCGGGAGGCACCATTGATATATCAAACTTATCTTTGAAAATCTGAGTCATAGGACCCAGACGCTTTAAATCTAGCTTTTACATTAGCGAAGGGCTGGTGTTAGGATTAGACTTATGATGACGTAATCACAAAGACCAAGATCCTTAATTAGATGTTTTTAATTTCTACGATATTATAAGATAGTTTTGGCGGAATAGTGATTAAAGGCCAAAGTCAGATGGCTATTTTTTTAACTAGGTTAAAACCATGTAGGTTGTCTTCATTGACAATGGTTCAACATCAACGCATAGCCACTAGCTAGCTTGCCTTTATACGTGAAACTTATGTTTAGGAATTTTAAATGGATTGAATAAATTTAGTAACATTTTATTAATCGATAATTAAATTGAATATGAACTTGAAATAATTATTCGATTTTCATGAGTTAACTTGTGCATTACGCGGGATCTAACGCTAGTCTTATTAAAAAGAAGAGACTAAGCCCAACCACCGGTCTTTGTTAAAAGAAAAAATCCTTGTTTGGTGGTTATCCGGTGTAAACAAAGCTAAATACACCCCTGGATGTGGGGCTTGCTTGGGGAGGCGGCCGGGTGGGGAAATCTTAATCTGGTTGGGTCCTATTTGTTATAAAAAATGGGTCCCATATAATCATCCCAATCCCTTTTATCAATGGCCAATGAGTTTTAGGCTTTTTAAAAATGAACCCGTCGAACAAATGGTGCAGACTATTAAGATGGTTGTAAAAAATGGGATCGCCCTAATTCAGTGGCGTCCTCTATGTGTAGTCCATTCGGATTAGTCATTAGCTGGGCCCCACCAGTGTGCAAAAAGAAAAATGCACATGGTATGTGCTCAACATCCCCATACGTAAAAAAAAAAAAAAGAGAGAGAGAGAGAGAGAGAGGAAAAAAAATGATTGGAATGGAGTGAGATCCAAATGCAGGTTTTCAGCCGCTTGGTAAGCCTGCATTTGCAACTTTTCCTCTACTTGGAGCGGAGGAAATCCTGCATTTTTTTCATTTTTTCGCCTCTAGGCCTGTAGGGCCCATATGAAAAATGCATGATTTCTATTTGACTCCACGGTAGGGCCCATTTATTGAACTGAGCTCGTTCTCTTTTCTTTTCTTTTTTCTGTAGAAAAAAAATATGAACTCATTAAAGTAGTTGACCGCTCCTGTTGGAGTAAAATACGTGGTCCATGTTATCAGGCCTATGTTTAAAACAACACTTACACATAGCCCTAAAATTAATGCAGAGGACGATTTCAATTGCAAATCATATATACTTTTACTCCTACTAAATATGCTAGCCAGGCTAAAAATTAAGTTAGGCTCTGTTTTTGCTCATGCGCCTAAGAGCAACGCCCAATTCTAATATAACATGGGTAAAGTTCTGGTTGAGCTTATGTCGGCTTGACCTACTTTGAAGTAAAATGCCATGCAATGAGAGAAGATGAAGGTAAGTATGCCCGCCAAAGACAAAAAAGGCATAAAAACAATGTGGATCCAAACTGGGGCCGATCCGAGCTAATGCTATCAAAGCTTTATCCTCAAATTTTAGAGCCTCCAAAAAATTTTCCAAGCCCGGCCCTAAATCCCCATTTTGAAGGCTTTTTGAGGGACAGGCAAGCCGGCCCTTTTGTCTCGGGGCCAAATTGACAGAGCTAATGAAAAATACCTATTATGCATCTAAATCATTTACCTATGCAAATGATGGCGGAAAAAAAAAAAATTAGAAAAACTTCTAATTTTTTACACCTTTTTTTTAAAATTTTCCAACATTGACCCCAAGTAAGATTTTAATTATGACCAACATAAAATCTAATTATATTTTTAAAATGTTGACACTATCAATTTTATTATGATTAAATTTTTATGTTAACACTTGTTTATGAGTCGCCAATTTATAAATTTCACAAGAAACATCATCAAAAACCCCCCATTCCAGCCGAAAATTAAAATGGCCAGCCAGCACCTAAAATTGCGCGCGAGAAAAGCAAACACGCGCCAACGTCTCAGAGAGAGAGAGAGGGAGGGAGTGAACGCACGTACGATTTCTTTGTTTGTTTGATCCTCGAGAGGAAGAGGAAGAGGAAGAGGAAGAAGAAGAAGAAGGGCATGGGCAGCGGGTCTTGATCGAGAGCAGCGCCTCAACCCCTGCTTCATCCCCAACGACAACATCATCAATCATCTGTCGTCTTTAATGACTCTGTCTCTCTCTCTCTCTCTCTAATTATCAATAACAAGATGACCATCATTCTATAATTACGAGGCGTGGAGAAGGTCTCATGATTAGATTTCTATTGTGGCTTTTGGCAGATTTTGTTTTTTGAATTCATCTTCAAAGATGAGCACACTCAGAACCAGGAGGCTCTATCATGTTTGGAAGGGAAACAATGTGAGTTTTGCGTTGAGAACGTTACGGGTTTTCATGCATCTTCTATATTTTGATTTGTTTGGTTGCGAAATGAATCGGGGTGGGTCTTTTTCTTTCTTTTTGTTTGAATGGGTTTGGAGAGGATGCAATGTGGGTGTTTGTTGTTTGTTTTTCCCTGTTTTGTTGTTGAATTTTGGCTCTTGGAATGTGCCTGTTTTGTAATGAATGAAATGGGTTTTCGTACTTCTCCACGAAGAAGTTTTTTATTTGGAAAGATGGCATGATGATTCTTCTATAATGCCATTAATTTTATTTGGATGCATCATGCATGTGAAAACAAGAAAAGAAAATTGGGTTTTTGTTGTTTTACCAAATTGAAATCAATTCAGATAGGAAGCAATGTGGGCCTTCTTACATTTTAATTTTGTTCACCAAGTCGGTGGAGATTACAAGTTTTTTAGTTGGTTTTGTGTCTCTTTGTTGGCAAAATATATTATTTTTTGTTGTTGTTGTTGTTGTTTTATCAGAATGAATTGAATATGGATTTGCTTGTCCGATCTTATACTGAATTGCATTTTTCTATTGGTTTTCCTGAAGCAAATTGAATTCAATACTATTTGATTTCATATTCATTCATCAATTTGGTCCTTTGGATAGCTTTCCTGAATGTGTTCTCAAGTTAGATTGGGAGAATGCTTGGATCTTTGTTTGATCACAAAATGAATTGGGCTTTCAGTTGCAAAAAAGAATGGTTTCTTAAAGTTGGGTTGGTTTATTGATTGGGACAGACTTGTTTGGATGTAATTGTTAATGCAAAGCGACTTTGAAAGGGCGAAGAATAACACAATTATGGGATGTCCTTTTGAACTTGTTAATACATGACACTCGCCTTGTTTGATCGGTTAACATTCTTTTGCTTGTTTGATCGTAAAATGAATGCTTTTCTCATTTCCCCACAGAAAAGAAGAAATTCACAGGGTAACAAATTGGTCTCCTTTCTGCTTTGAATAAAACATTCAGCCTGTAGATTGTGACGTATCCAAATGGTTCCTTAAAGTATATTTGCATTCATGATTTTGGTTTTTATGCAGCCTTTTCAATTTGAATACTATTAATCAAGCTTTTTCTTTTTTTGCCTCGTGATGTTGTAGATGTATTGAATTTAATTATGATGAAATCCAGTTTTTTTGAGTGAGAAATGGAACTGAAGTTTTCACTTTGTAGTTCCCTTTCATTTGATTATTTTCATGACAGGACCTTGATATCTTGTGTTTGGAGATCTGACCTGAGTCTAGTGTTCCAGTTAAGCTACCTTAATTTGCTTCATTTAAATTGGATACTAGTCATTGCAGACCAGTGTCCTGAGTCCTGACCATTCATTTATTGGGTTCTATTGTGGATTTGCCAGTTGATCTCAAATACCAAGTTAGAACCTAGAAATGGTTAGAAAGAAAGTGTCGATAATTTTCAGTGGTCAAAGTAGAATAATCTATAATCCATATGACACACACCCTGGATAAATAAATGATAATATATTATCACAACTTCTTGCACACCCCAATTATCCCTTTGTGCTGTCCTGTGTTTAGAGCAGCCTGCTCATCTGGTGAGACATGTATGTACGATAATTTAGGTGGTTGATCTGTCTTTAAAACCGCTCATTGGGTGCATGGCCTATTTTTAAACCAGGGCATCATACAGGTGGGGCCCGTCTGATGAGAAATTTCAGTTTCACACATTACAGCACATCAGCATGCATGAACTGTGGTCCTTTAGAATGGGATCTCTCTCTCTCTCTCTCTCTCTCTCTCTCTCTCTCTCTCTCTCCCCCACCCTACTATCTGCTATGAAATGTACTGGATTTGAATATTGACATCTCATTCCATTTATCTGCTGGCATCCATTCTCAGAGGTTTTTCTGTGGCGGGAGATTGATATTCGGGCCAGATGCATCATCTGTAATACTGACTGCAGTCCTAATAGGCGGCCCAGCAATAACATTTTGTTTGTTAGCGATTTCAAAGATCAACAATCCCAATTCGGTTCTTGGGCGTCCTATTCTGACTGTGGCTCTGATCGTCACAATATTGGTTAGTAGTAACCTCCATTGTTTGTGAAATAGTAACATATTCTTCATTGATGTTCATATGAGCTACTTAAATATGCAAGTAACAGTAACTAACCTATGTTCTTTGCTTTAAGGGTTTGTTTGCCTATTTCATATCGAATTCCTATGAATTTATGGCAATGGGGACATGGGCAGAAAAAGAGAAAAATTCCTTGAGGTGCCCAAATGTAAAAAAAGATTTTCTGAGGGGGCCATATGTAAATTATACATAGAATCTTCAAAACGTTTTGGCCCATCCATCCCCTGGTGAAGGGTGTGTGGTGGAAATTTAGATGAACAATCACTTGCAGAAGATTTAATCTACTAGGGCGATGGATTTCATATTAAAGGGGAGATCATTTGATGAATCTTCATGGTTTGTCATCTTCAATTTCTCACTTTTAACCCATTTGATAGACTGGCATTGCTTAGAAATACTATCCAATTCGTGCAAAACAAATGGGCCCAAAACATTGTTTCTCATATTTAAGATAGTTCTATCATTATTCAGCCATTAACATATAGATACTCATTGCCAGTTTTCCTAGTTCTATCGAATCTCAAGTATTCATTGGAAAGAGGCTCTTATTAGTGGTGAAGAGTGGATGGTTAGGAGTGGAGATCTAGTCGGGACCATTTCCTAGGATTTAATTTCATTGCATGAAGGGTGGGAAACCATTACCTAGTACCTACTCATTGCAATGAGGATATCTGAAAGTTGATACAGAACTTTTGGCTTATTTAAAGAATTAGTTCTCTTGGAGGGGGATCCGCTTCCATGTCTTCACAGTGGAAAGAAGAAGTTTGAAATGAGAATCTCGTCTTCATGCATTATCATATTTAAAAATTACATGATAAGTACCATCCTTATGACAACCAATAAAAGCATGACAGGTGGACATAACTGATTAACCACAACAATACAAATTAAGAATTTCCGAACCAACCAGTGATTACATACAACTACTTTAACTAACTCCATGACCATAACAGAACAGTAAAGAATAGTAACTGCTACACTGAACAGTAACTACTATACATGCCTACAGAACATCCCAACTGCTCTCATGCGTATGCATCAATAGATCTTAACTTTTCATACCTCACTCTTAGTGCCTATTATGGAAAACCACTAACTGAGCAAATCAGCTCCCTGCGTATCAAGTACATGGAAATTCACTGCTGAAATGTATGCAGCTGCAGACAATCCATTCTTCTGAGTCCAGTGACTGAATATGATTCTTGACTTTAAGTTTACACAAACCTAAGGCCGCCTTGGTGATTAATTTTGGAATCATTTTTAGGTAGTCCAAACTCTTATCCGATGGACCTCATCAAAGACCGACCATGTCTGAAATGAGAAGGAAAAAAAAAACATAGGGGATTTGACATATCAATCCCCCTTAAACCTTGCATCTCCAATCTCATGACTGAAAATCTAATAATGTCACCAGAGTCGTTTGACTCTGGTACACATTTTGTTATACTTTTCTGCCCTGGATCCCATGATATCATGGGATCCAAATGTTAAAAGTTGAGAAGCCCGTACATTAAGAAGCTTGTCTACATTAAAAAGCCTAGACATTCTTCTTATCTGGACCTGGATCCCATGATATCATGGATTTTTAAACTCCCGTGATATCATGGGATTCAGGGCAGAAATGTAAACAAAATCGTAGACCACAGTCAAATGACTCTGGTGACATTAATAGGTTTTTAGTCATGAAATTGGGAGAACAGGGTATAAGGGGAATTAATACGTCAAATCCACAAAAACATATGATGCTGATTTAATGAATCTTATGTGAGCAGATGGTTAGGAATGAAAGCCGGCAATGGTCTGTATCCAACCAGAAAATGAGTCAAGTTGCAGGACGAGGAGGATATTTCAATAAGGTTTACTTCTGGGGCTTGCTTTATCCACTGTTAGGGCCATCAGAATAACCATTAGGAGAACTAAAATATAGGCCCCTTACGTATTCTCCGAGAACTCAGCCTAAAGTTGACCGAGTGCAGGTAACTCATTTATGTGCTAATACTTGAACCTACATTTGGATAGCCTGACTATTAATAAGTTTTACTGTTTTGTTCTTTGCCATAATAAATTAAAGGTATCCTGTGTTACAGGAGACCAGAGTTTCTTGTAACCTGAGAGCAAGGAAACAGTTCTCCAAGGATTCAAGTAGAGCCCAATGGATACTAGGCATGTCCTTGCGTCGAGGATTATATAATTTGTATTGAATTACTACCCAACCTGGGATTCTAGTCCTTGGATATATCTAGCACAAATTGCTCCTACATCCTGAAAATTACATTTTCCTGCTGGGTCAGTTTGGCAAATCTTAAATTTTTTGATGAGCCTAAATATCTATGGAATGCACTGTATTTATTTCTCCAGATATATCTATGCCCATGGGCAATGTACAAACCATGCAATAGAGATTTTTAGGCCATATAAAAGGTTGTAAATGAGCCAGGTTCACCCTGGGAAGTAATCAACCCAATCCCAACCCTATAATCTACAGAGAAGGCCCAGATGAGTCCTGAAGGCTGAGAATTCATCAGGACTGATCCCATTCCATTGGAGAATTTCTTTTCAATGTATATGGAGGAAAATCTAGGGTACAGAACCTGGTGATCTGTTATAGATGAGAGAAATATGCATTGTGGGCCACCTCTCAACAGTTTGGATTGTGTGATCAAATTTACCCAATGATTGAGACTGCCCAAAAATATTGTGGTCAGAGTGTACTGATGCTGGATTGAAGTTATCCTATTTACTCGAATTAAAATGTGAGATCAATAGGCGAAGAAAATGACTTCAATCCAATAGTGGATGTCTGTCTATCTGACCTCAGTGATATTTGGCCTAGATAAAATTTGGCAGGGACAGTATTGATCCAATGGTTCGCCTTTTTTTTTTTTTGTGATGATATCTAGGCTCTACCGTGAATTGCAACTCACACTACATAATATCTTTATAAAATCAAATGGAAGTTAGCTACTTCCCACTCAATCCACCAGCAAATGTCCATACACAAATAGATGGGCTGGTGAAAAGTTTGTTGGGCCCACCTGGATGAGTGCCAATATGTGGGTGGTTGCATTTGGAGGGTACCACATGATATGGGTGGGTAAAACTTAACTTCCATCCGTTCAACCTAGCCATCTAATTCAAGACTGTTGAAAATTTAAGTCCCTTAATCATTTGGCTTGGTTTGATTGAAATTTTGCACACGTCTGTCCGCTTGCCCTCCTTCAAATCTAATACCATCATTAATCGGCATGTAAGAGTGGGTACAACTATTTTTTTTATATCATCATCATCATCTCGTCGTCGTCGTCGTCGTCGTCATCATCATCATCATCATTATTTTGAATCGTCATAATCATCAAAGCCTTTTTTTTTTATAATGGTAAATTTTATTCAAAGAAGAAAGGAGAAACAAATAAAAAAATAAAACAACGAACAGGACTAAAAATAAATACAAACAAATAAACTAAACATCAAACGAAATGTGAAGCCGAAAACCTCCTTCCCTAGCAAGACCATTTGCCAAGACATTAGCTTCACGCGAAATATGAAGAAAAGAAGCTCCTAGCTGAGATGAAATATCTTGCACCTCCTTCACCAAATATGCTATAGTCCACAGATGAGAAGACTTCCCAGAACCCCACTGAATCACAGAGAAAGAATCACCTTCAATAATTGCATGAAAACTTCCCAGTTGACGTAATTCACAGCAGCCCACCAACAAAGTATACATCTCAGCTCCATTAGAATCAACACAATTCATAGGACCCGCGAAGTTTTTGACAATTTTTCCAAAGAAGTCACAAATAACTCCCCCAATTCCACCCATCTGAATATGCAGAAAATAACTACCATCAAAATTTAGCTTGAGAAAACCATTCGGAGGAGGTTCCCACTTGTTACAAGTTCCAACCATGTTGGGGTTGGCTACATGAATTTTGTTTCTCCATTCCGGTCTATCATGATCCAAGTCCTCGGATAGTTGCACTTTATCAAAGTCCATTCTGGCCTATCCTTTGCAATGGGTTTTTTTTTTTTTTGGGTATATGCCTTTTAAACCCTTTTTGGTTTCTCTTGTTGGTTGGCTTTGTAATTTATCCTTCTTTCATATTAAGTGTTGTTACCGTTTCAAAAAAAAAAAAAAAAAAGAAAAAGAAAAAGAAAAAGTTGATTTTGATCAATCCTTGCTCCTTCCATCCATTTCCTCTTCGGCCTACCCCTTTTCTTTGATGGGCCATCAACCTGCATAGTAAAAGGTTACCTCAAAGGCACTGTTGCTGGCCTGTGTTGGACATGTCCAAACCATTTCGAACATGTCTCTTAATTTATCACCTAATGATGTACCCCTAAATGCACCCAAATGCGCTTATTTCTAATTCTATCTTTTTTAGTTTTGCCACAAATCCATCTTGACATTCTCATCTTTGCTACACTCATTTTGTACATGTGTTACTTTCTGATCGGCTAACATTCTGTTACATAGGTATTTATCATTATTTTGAATGTAACATAAAATTCCATTGCTAAAACTGATAAAAATACAATCTAATTTAACAAGGAAACATACACATCATATGCAATGCTATTGTTATTATTATCATGCATGTGTTTGGGTGTAGTGATTATATATCACTATTATTATCATGGCTGGTTGACCTTTTTTTAATATAATTAAGCCAAATATAATTGGGCTTTGCTACTTGAGTGTCTTGAGACTTATTACTATTGCTATGATGGCTACTTCAGTTACCTTACCCAACAGCATGAACCAATGACCATCACTTGTAATGGCCCAAGGCTTGGCTGAGCCAGTTATATCACCATTCTTGTTATCACTTCAAGTATATTAGTGATACTTTTACCATACAGCTTGTTGTATATGATCATTTTTATTATGTTTCCATGACGTGTTTAATGAAGTTTCATTCTTATTATATACAGTTGTACTTGGTAGTATATGATCATTATAAAATCTTACTGTGATGAGTTCTGAATTCTGATGAGGTTTTGAGTTTCAATAAGGTTTTGTTCTGTTCATTTAATCAGTAATGTTGGGATTTTATTTTGTTTCAAGTATTAACTTTACCACTTCTAATCAATGCAGGACTTGCTTTTTCTCTTCTTAACATCCACTAGAGATCCAGGTATAATCCCTAGAAATGCGCGGCCAATGGAATCTGATGACGAAATGGACTTATCTACTTTGTCTATGGAGTGGGCCAATGGGAGAACCCCATATCTGAGATTACCCCGAATGAAAGACGTTGTTGTAAATGGTATCATAGTAAAAGTGAAGTATTGTGAGACGTGTTTTCTTTATCGTCCAACCCGCGCTTCACATTGCTCAATTTGTAACAATTGTGTTCAGAGGTTCGATCACCATTGCCCATGGGTCGGTCAGTGCGTTGGACTGGTAAGTTATCCATGGAGAGCTGGTCCTTCCAAGTTCATATGACTGTATTGGATGTGTTTGAATGTTTCCTAATCCCATATGGTGTAAAGAGTTAGGTATAACTGGTCATACTGTTTATCCATTTCGCTAATGCATTTAGGGTGGCAGAGGAGAGATCGTGTTAAGTAGGAGTAGGATATGAGTCTCATGTTAGGTAGGAATAGGATATGATTCTTACTTCTTTTTCCTTCCCAAACAATTTTCAGCTCCAATTGGTTGGTCAAAGGTTAAAAGACAAGGTCACTAGAGGCAAGCTGGTGGAGTGTTGTGATCTTCTAGTCCCACCTTAAAGAAGGCAACATTTTCTATTATGGCAATTAGAGCTGCATTGTATTGTCGTGCTACATATTGGAGGGCAAAGAAACAGCAAGATGGCATTGTTCCTGTAGTTGAAATGCGTACACAAACACGGATTTGATAGAACTAGGATTGTGTTCGTGAGAGGAAACTAGAGGTGGCTTCAATAAAAAGAAAGATCAAGAAATATTGTTTGAGATGCTTTGACATTTATAGAAGACTGGAAGGGCTTTTCTTCTATATAATGGCCTTTCTAAAAAGAGAACAAAAGAAAAGAAAAAAAATTTAAATGTTGCAAGTACATCAGAGCAGGAGAAGCAGAAGGCTAATAAATACTTGAATGCAGCAGCCTGAATTTATATGCTAGATTCTGTAGTGACAGAACGTAGCCCCAAATAAGGATGAGTGAAAAGTAGGACCCAGAGCTAATGGCAGATTGATGGTAAAATGCTTTCATGATAATGATGATTTCAGGATGAAGATTTTGGAAAATTTTAAATCAGTGGATATGATTTTCAATTCCCATCCCAGTCCGAGCACCCAGTGGAATAGATTACACTAACCAAAAATATTTAAACTGTTGGTTAAAACAAATACAAATATAGGATAAAAAACAAAAGGTCATCTCCTGTGTTATCTTTGTTTACTTTCTAGAAGCTTCCTATCATTATGATGCCATATTTCATTTTAGCTGTCATGGTCTCATGCTTTTAACATGAATATTTTCTTTTTCCATTTAAATGATAATTTCACTTCGATACTTCTTTTTTATTATCATGGAAGCTATTCAAGTTAAATCGCAGTGCATTTGCATGTCTACAGAATTGCATTCAGATTAAGAGATTGTCAATGCACGTGGGGTGAGGCGAGGACTGGATTATGTATAAGTGGGACATTGTTTTCCTGACTTCTTTAAAAAATCAGTACCAATATTGATAGTTGATATTGATTTAGGGCATGTTTGTTTTGCAACATTTCCACGGAACAGTTTACGTCTGCAGCAGATTTGGGTGCAGAAATCCATAATCTAGAGGTTATTAAAGTCTCTGGAAAATGAGCATTCTGTCCCTCCTCTCTCCATCACTGCACCCATAAAGAAAATATGGATACTACCAAAAAAAAAAAAAAAAAAGGAAAGAAAAGAAAGAAAGAAAAGAAAAGGAAAAAGAACAGAACAGATATCATCCATTCTGCTAATATTTTTTCTACCTAAATTTACTTTGGTTACACTCAAACTCACTCAGTCTTTCCATGATTAATTTTTTCTAGAATCTAACTGCCTAATGTTCTAAAATGGTTGCAGCGTAATTATCGGTTCTTCTTCTTATTTATATCATTGGCAACTTTTCTCTGCATCTATGTCTTCACCTTTTCATTGGTGAACATTCTTGGAGAATGTAAATATGGAAAGTCCATCTGGGAAACTATGACAAAGGAGATCGTGTCAGTCGTACTCATTATTTACTGTTTCATAGCAGTTTGGTTTGTTGGGGGCCTCACTGTTTTCCATTGCTATCTCATCAGCACAAATCAGGTGAGATTCTAGACTTCACTGGGTTAACACTTGATAAGTGGAAACATTGAATGATCTACTACTAGCAATTCAAAAAACCATGATTTTTATTTGGCCTAGAAATTGTACAGGTGGGTCTACAACTTTCTGTATCCCTGTCTGGTGGGCCTAATTATCCATAAGCCATGCTTTAGAACTATCCTTCATGAGATGATATTAACTTTCCTGTCAATATCCTGGATGTTTAAGCACCGATCCCCTAGCAATAAAAAAAACCTGTCGCTTAATAATAAATAAAACTTTCAGGACAATGCGCATGATGGTACCCATCCCATGAATGGCCTGTGTTAAGTAAAGTTGAGCCAGCCTGTATAGTTGCAGGACTGTAGTAAAGAACCATTCAACTTAGCTGAGCATCTTGTAGTTTCTCTATTTCTCTTCTGTTATGTGGTTTTACATGGTTTAAGTATAGTAATATCTTTATCTATTTAGAGCAAGATGTACTAATGCATAATCTTTTTTTTTTTTTTTGCTACATTATTAATGCATAATCTAATTGATGCAATCCTTCATACATTCCAAATTTTTTCATGTCTCTCTAATCTTGGTTAATCAGATGTTCAAGCAAGACTTATTATGGCATAATCTTATTGATTTGATCCTTCACATGTTCCAAATTTTTTTTTTCTTTTTCACATATCTTGCTGATCAGTCCTATTACAGACAACATATGAGAACTTCCGGTATCGATATGATAAAAAGGAGAATCCATATAATAAAGGGATATTTGGAAACTTCAAGGACTTGTTTTTCTCAAAAATCCCACCTTCGGTGAATGATTTCCGATCATTGGTATCAGAAGATTCTGTACGAGTTAGATCTTTTGCTTCAAGTATCACTCGAGGTACCAACTCCAGCCGAAAAGGGAGATTTGATGAAGGAATGGACAGAGCACCTGGGGCTGGTGACCACATGTCAGTTCCCAGTACATTGCAGAAACTGGAATACAGAGGGGTAGATGATAAACAGAGGAAGAGAAATGACGATCACACGTCGGACTCGCTACTCCAATCTGTTGATCAAAAGTCCCGAAACTCCAACAAGATCAACATCTCAGGTGGAACTGCTGTGGGTGAGAGAACTGGTAAAACAATGCCCCTCAATCATGATAATCTCCTGGAAATATAAAAGGTAAATCATCTCATATTATTTACTTTAAATTTCCTCTTTGGATTGTAGCTTTTTACACCTTTAACTGCCTAAGCATGGATGAGAGGTCAGATGATTATGAACTTTCAGTTGGTATAAATTCTGGTTAAGCCTCTTCCAAGTGATGGTATAAACTATTGATCTATTGCTAGAGTGCATCAATCTTGGATTTGTGGGATTGAAACTTATTGTAAAATAGAACTAGACTAACATTAAATTGGAAATAGCGACCACCTTAAAGCACTACCTGGACAAGGATTAGTAGGACCGGTCATTTTCTCAATTAATGTATTTACAGATTCATTTGGATGAACCCAAAATTTGCTAGTGGTTATCAAGATAGTACTAGAAAAATATGCCCGTGCTAATATAATCATAATATTAAAATTTATATAAAAAACACTTTATTATCAGTTTCTTTAAAATTAAATGCAAAAGGTTTTAGTATGAGAAAGAAGGGGGAAAAAAAAGAAGTCCATAAGAATTCAAAACCTAATGCCATATAATAATAATAAAAAAAAAAAAAAACACAAGCCCATGAAAATTGAAGATTAATGATCAAGAAAACTAAAAAATAAAATCAAAACAAACAAACAATATAAACTATGAATAAAATCCAATCAAATTTAAAAGACATAGAGAAATAAAACATTGAAATGCAAATCCATAATCAACTCCATAACATAAGAAATTTAAAAGAATCAAACACTCATAAGAAAAGAAAAAAAACACTAAAAAATGGAGCACAAAAGGACAAAGACAAAAGAACCCACAACATCATGAAAAACCATCATTAAAAAAAAAAAAAAAAAAACTAAAAACCCATCACAAGTGAGAAATTATAATAAAATAAATACAAAATAAAATGAAATGAATTTAATTAAAAAGGCTATAAAAATATATAAAAATAAAGATCCATAGACAATACAATGATAAAAGAAATTTAGAAGAGCCAAACCAACTTATGATATTCTAATACTCAAAAATGGAAATCTGAAGCCACAAAAGAAATAAGAAAAATCCATAAAAAGATTTCACAAAGAGAACTTAAAGAACCCAATGGAAGTAAAATAAATAATTAACTCATAATGATAAGCATTAAAAAAATACAATAGAAAAATGAGAATTCATAGAAAATCCCATGATAAAAAGTGAATTAAAAGGAAAAAAAAAAAAAAAAAAGCCAAGGAGAACCCAATACCCAAAAGTTGAAACAAAAAAAGGGGAAAAAAAAGAAGCTCACAATCTATGAAAACCATACAAATACAAACCATAAAAATATTGCAAATCTATAGAAATTTTAAACTAATGATTCTTTTGTATAAATCATATTAAAATGACATAATTAAAATTGCTCAAATAAAATATGATGAACTCAAAAGTAAATGAATTAAAAAAGGTTTACCTCTCAAATTGAAATGTTTAATAATTGCACCAATTGTCTCAAGATGCTCACATTTTAAAATGGGTTGAACACTGATTTAAACTAAGCAAGCAAATGAGACATGAGAAGGTACTAAAAAGAGACACAAAGAAACAAAAAAAACTATTGAAGTTGCTCTAAAAAAATACAATGAACTTAAAAGTAAATGAATGGAAAAAATAAAAGTTCTCTTGTTGACATAGAGAAATAGAATTATATTGGAGAAAGTAAAAATTGATGATAATAAGAATGAGCTTAATTCTTTATTTAGATGGACGAATATTATTGGAGATTCCTTTAACCATTAGTTCTGCATTCTTAAAAAAAAAGTGTACAATCAAAATCAATAGATAAAAAAGAAACCAAACAACCTAGAACCGAGAGTGGATTAAATAAAAAAGACTAAGGATTAAATAAACCAGACAACCCATAAATCGGCATTTCACATTAAAAAAAAAGAGAAAAAAAAAATCATATAATCAGAACAAACAAAAATACTTGAATTTCCTTAGATTAGCGGCACTTAGACACTGGGACCCATTAATACTCAAATGCTATTGCCTTGATAGAAATATGATGATATTGTGAGTTTCTTAATAGACAAAAGGCATGATGGAGAGTCCAAATCACCAAAAATATATATATATATATATTTGGAAAATTCTAGTATTTTGTATTTTTTTTAATCAGAGAATCAATTTGACTGTGGAAATAACTCAGAATGAGGTGAAAATTTGAGGTATCCCATAAATAGGAAGGATATTTGTCTTAATGATTGTGATTTTTAATAGATGGGGTCTATCGTAATGTTCCACTCTATTTACATCACGATTTATAAAAGTTAAAGCCACAAAAAAAAAAAAAAAAAAAACCCCAGACTCCACCCTTTCTCCCTCGACAAGCATGCATGGTAGCACATCAGTTACATGGAAAGTTTCCCACCTCCTCTTTAGCTCCACGCTATTGTCGCGGGGTTTTCTTTTTTCAATAATATTGTCATTTTCTTATTAATTATAAAACTTATTTTTTTTGTTGATCAATTCCATATATTATATATTCATTTGAGTTTAGTTTTATTGTAAAATGGTTGTCATAGAAAATTAATGACTATATAGGAAATCATATAAAATAGTTATTTCAAAAGTTTGATCATCTATGCTTAAAATACAATGCATAAGTATGAAAATAATAATAGCAATATTTATAGGGGTCAATATTCTAAAAATATAGTTATTTTTATAAATACCTCATAGATAAATTCCAACTCCCAGTCAATATTCCAAAGTGGGGCTGGGTCCCTTCCTCATTAACTAATTTTAAGTTTTTGTTAATAACTATTAAAAAAAAGATGCTCTGTGGTGTAGTGGTAGGGTCGTTCATTTAAAATCCATATTGTCCTGAGTTTGAGTCTCAGCACATATCATGATTAATTTTTACCATGTCATTAAAAATACACGGGTTGGGTTGGGTCCAAAAGGTGTGCTTTATCTTTGGCTCGACCTAATTTACCCCGACCCAACCCATTTGCTAAGGTCAAACTAAATTGGATTAGTACAAAATCAATTGGAGTGAATTGGAAGTGATTTCAATTTGAAACCACTTCGCTTCATACAATATAACCAGAAAAACACGCCCGTGCTTAGCACGGGCATTATAATCATAATATTAAAATTTATAAAAAAAATAAATTTATGATTAGTTTTTTTAAAATTAAATGCAAAAGGTTTTAGTCTGAGAGAGAGGGAAAAAAAAAGTTCATAAGAATTCAATACTGAATACCATATAATTTAAAAAAAACACAAGCCTTTGAAAATTGAAGATTAATGATCAAGAAAATTAAAAAACAAAATCAAAACAAACAAATAGTATAAAACTATGAATAAAATCCAATGAAATTTGAAAGACACATAGAAATAAAACATAGAAATGAAAATCCATAATCAACTCAATAATATAAGCAATTTAAAAGAATCAAACACTCATGAGATAACAAAAAAACTTAAAAATGGAGCATAGAAGGGCCAAGACAAAAGAACCCACAAATTAATGAAAAACCATCATAAAAAAAAAAAAAAAAACTAAAAACCCATCACACGTAAGAAATTATAATAAAATAAATACAAAATAAAATGAAATAAATTTGGTTAAAAAGGCTATAAAAATATATATAAATAAAGATTCATAGACAATACAATGATAAAAGCAAGTTAGAAGAACCAAACCAACTTATGATAATCTGATACTCAAAAATGAAAATTTGAAGCCACAGAAGAAATAAGAAAAATCCATAAAAAGATTTCACAAAGAGAACTTAAAGAACCCAATGGAAGTAAAATAAATAATTAACTCATAATGATATGCGTTAAAAACATTTTAAAAATAGAACTAAAAATGCGAATTCAAAGAAAATCCCCTGATAAAAAGTGATTAAAAAAAAAAAAAAAAAAAAGGAGAACCCAATACACAAAAGTTGAAACAAAAAAGGGGAAAAAAAGAAACTCATAATCTATAAAAACCATACAAATACAAACCATAAAAATATTGCAAATCTATACAAATTTTAAAATGATGATTCTTTTGTATAAATCATATTAAAATGACATAACTAAAATTGCTCAAATAAAATATGATGAACTCAAAAGTAAATGAATTAAAAAAGGTTTACCTCTCAAATTGAAATGTTTAATAATTGCACCAATTGTCTTAAGATGCTCACATTTTAAAATGAGTTGAACACTGATCTAAACTAAGCATGCAAATGAGATATGAGACGTTACTAAAAATAGACACAAAGAAACAAAAAAATTATTGAAGTTTCTCTAAAAAAATATAATGAACTTAAAAGTAAATGAAAGGAAAAAATGAAAGTTCTCTTGTTGACATAGAGAAATAGAATTATATTGGAGAAAGTAGAAAATTATGATAATAAGAATAAGCTTAATTCTTCATTTAGACAGACCAATATTATTGGAGATTCTTTTTACCATTAGTTCTGCATTCTTAAAAAGAAAGTGTACAATCAAAATCAATAGATAAAAAAGAAAGTAGACAACCCAGAACTGAGAGTGGATTAAATAAAAAAGACTAAGGATTAAATAAATCAGACAACTCATAATTCGGCATTTCACATTCTAAACAAAAAGAAAAAAAAATCATATAATCAGAAGAAACAAAAATACTTAAAATTCCTTAGATTAGTAGAACTTATAGACACTGGGACCCATTAACACTCAAATGCTACTGCCTTGATAGAAATTGGATGAAATTGTGAGTTTCTTAATAGATGAAAGGCATGATGGAGAGTCCAAATAACAAAAAAAAAAAAAAAACCTTTACTTGGAAAACTCTACTATTTTGTATTTTTTTTATCAGAGAATTAATTTGACCGTGGAAATAACCCAGAGTGAGGTGAGTATTTAAGGTATCCCATAAATAGCAAGGATGTTTGCCTTAATGATTGTGATTTTTAATAGATGGGGTCTATTGTAGTGTTCCATTCCATTTACATCACGATTTATAAAAGTTAAAGCTGCACACACACAAAAAGGAAAAAACCCAGCCTCCACCCTTTCTCCCTCGACTAGCGTGCATGGTAACACATCAATTATATGGAAAGTTTCCCGCCTCCTATTTAGCTCCACGCTGTTGTCGCAAGTTTTTCTTTTTTCAATAATATTGTCATTTTCTTATTAATTATGAAACTTATTATTTTTGTTGATCGATTCTATATATTATATATTCATTTGAGTTTAGTTTTATTGTAAAATGGTTTTCATAGAAAGTTAATGACTATATAGAAAATCATATAAAATAATTATTTCAAAAGTTTGATCATCTATGCTTAAAGTACAATGCATAAGTATGAAAATAATAACAACAGTATTTATAGGGGTTCAATATTCTAAAAATATAGTTATTTTTATAAATACCTCGTAGATAAATTCCAACTCACGATAAAAATTCTAAAGTGGGGCCAGATCACTTTCTCATTGACTAATTTTAAGTTTTTGTTGATAACTATTAATTAAAAAGATGCTCTTTGGTGTAGTGGTCGGGTTGCTCCCTTGAAATCCATATTGTTTGAGTTCGAGTCTTGGTATAAACCAGATTAATTTTTACCATGTCATTAAAAATACACGGGTCAGGTTGGGTCCAAAAAGTGCTATCCAAACCGTTTGCTATGGTCAAACTAAATTAAATTGGTAAATTGGATGAGTCAAAATTGGGTTGGACCTTTATATTTGGCCCGACCTAATTTACCCCTTGAAACCACTTCGCTTCATATATAATAATAGCTAAGATGGTCATGGTACT
Organism: Camphora micrantha; assembly: GCA_003546025.1. Taxonomy (NCBI): domain Eukaryota; kingdom Viridiplantae; phylum Streptophyta; class Magnoliopsida; order Laurales; family Lauraceae; genus Camphora; species Camphora micrantha. The sequence goes on from QPKB01000002.1 coordinate 15,653,913, forward strand.
AAACCATGTATTTGGAATGGCACTGAAATAAGAAATTGCATCCATGTGAGATATTGTTGTTTTCTTCTGTGTCCCAAATCATTTTCCACTGCAGCTGCTATTGATCTGTTGCAGGAAACCCAAAAAAGTAGTATCCAATCTTAAAGTGATTTCCAATTTCTGCAATATGCCCAAAGGGCATATCCTAAAAAACGACCATCTATTTAACCAAAAGATCTAAACTCATTTTGATCTATGGTACATCCAAACAAAGAAGCAGAGCTTCCGCATCAAGGTTGTTGATATTTCCCATTCTTGTGACTGATTTAATATTACAGTTTGTTTTCCTCAAAGTTACTGATAAATTGGTTGTGGTCATGAGATCAAAAAAATATTTATTATCAGCATTAGTCTACTCTAATATTTTTCTTGCGCTGTTGCAGCACAAGAATCTATTTGCTGCAACAAGCATGTAATGTAACAATTTCTAGAACTTCTGATTTTCATGTAGCTAAATTTAGGGTGTGTAGGCATCATTATTTTCGTAGAATACATATTTATTTGTTGAGCTGTGCACTTGTGGTGATTGCAGAATATCAACAAGACCACATTAGGTAGGACTTTCACCGAAAACTGTTACCAAGAGTCCAAAGCCGGTTGCCACTTTTGAATTAAGACAAATCAGTCAGAAGTAAACATAGAGTGTACCTACAGTGATTCATAACTCTTTAAATCTTCAAATGCACAGGACAATGAATCATCTCTGTAGGCACATTCAAGCCAGTTGCATTTTGAGGTACATTCAACTCTACCGGAAAACAGTAATTAATTACGATCCTTCTCATGTTAAAGTGATGGATTGTATAAACTTTCTTAGTACAGGTCTGGCTGCAAGCATTTGACTAGTGAGATGCAATGTGTTGTACATATACCGGATCTTCGAGTTCATTGGATGCCCATTTCATGGTATTGAGAGGCTTCTCTTCGCTCCAAGAGCATTTTGGATTGGGAAACAAGCTCATTTTTTTTATTTTTTTTTTGTTTATTTACACTGAAAGGAAAAAAAAAAAGAAAAAGAAAAACCGAATATATGAATTATTCTGCTTGTTTAGTTGTCTTTATTCTTTAATTCTCATTGTTATAAATAGTAAACATGTGCTTGTCATTGAAGCATAGTCAGCACCTGCACCCCATGTAACATAGATGAATTAAATGTATAATATCAATTCAATCTTCCAAGATTTCATATCGTTTTATTCTGTAGGAAACCTGGATCAAGTGGTGAGATAAACAGCAGGTTGACTTGTTTGGAGATGAGGAATGTATGATTATCTAAGGGATTACTTGAACTGAAACTCTCTCGAGTCTTTCTATTTCATTTTTTATGGCAATGACTACTAATGATCGCCGAGTTTGATTAATTGAACTGCTGATTGGATGGGCCTATCTTGGTTGTGAATAGTTCTTACTAGATTCAGGTTTTAGATCCTGACCCCTAATTTTTTAGAAGAAAAAAATAAATTTGACAACCGAAAAAATCGAGATTTGGTTCCCATCACAATGTCCAAATCCATCTTCACTAAGCTGTAATTCCTGCCGTCATTTAACCTAATGATGCTAGTCCACTTAAGTTCATGTGTATCTTTTACAATCAGATGGACTGTGGAATTAATGTGGGACTGCACGGCCCATTCATCACCAAACATCTGCATGGTTTATCATCATGTTTATGTAGATTAATGTCGGAATGCAATACAAGGCATGTACCACTGCAATAAGCACATTCGAGTTTTCTGTCCTTTCATTTTGCTTCTCAACCAAGTGGTGCAAGAACCCACCTAGGACTTGGTGGTATGCGTTTGCTCCGTGTCTCATGTTCAAAACTGCCTCAGATTTGCTCGGTCTGCATTTGTGGGAATGAATGGTGTTGGGTCAAAAACCTCATGATACTCATTTCATAAAATAAATGAAAAATAATGGTGCAAGGACTTGGGCTGACAGGGGCTGTGATTCTGTGAAGCCAATTGGTTGAGGACACCTAGCATGACAAACACATTAACTGAAAATAATACAGGATCATTACATACCTGAAAGGTTATGAGGCCAGGCATGATAGGATATGTTGGAATAGACAACCATATCAATAAGAAGATAGTCTCTGAAGATTTGTAAGTAACCAATAGGAGGAATATTACATTATAAGGTTTTACAAAATGTAATCCTTAATGTTTCCACTAATGTCATAGGCACAATCATCCAAGAGGGGGTCTCTCAAAACATATTCAGGAGGCTTACATGTCAATCAGCTTTGATAGAAATGAAACGTAGCATCAACTCATAGGAGCTTGGGTCTTGATTGCCCAAGGCAGCAGAAAAACCTCACATATGGAACACCATTTTAAGTCTAGGGATTTAAGGATCTTGATGATCATCATTTTTAAGGCCAAAAACCTGAGTATAATAGGTTAAATGGGCATCTGTGGTTTGCCAAAACAACAATCTCTCTGAATTGTACATTGGAGAAGTTTCATCTTTAAGACCCATTTTTTTTTTTATTACTCCTGGACTGTGTAGGCAATCAGAGATAGCCTAAATGTATTGGTCTGGATCAATTGAAGCTGGGCACATGGTCTAAACACATTACATATCTAGTGTCATTCGGCTAAAGATCATTTGCTCTTGGCACTTTGTGCAGAAATACATGCAGTGTATTAGTAAACTGATGAATAATATTACTACAGTTGATCTTAAGCCGAATAAACAAATAATATTTTTAAAACATAGAATAGAATGCTTCAACTGATGGAACATATATGTCTGAACCTAACACCACTCGTCCAGCTCAACAAACTGGATCAGGTTTAAACATTCTGGTGCTGGTGGGCCCAATCATTCATATGAGATGGCCGTAATGTTGCACCACTAGATGGCCCAAACCATCCATTTCTATTTTTTGTTCCTTTACTTATGACAACCCTTACCATCCAGCTAGCTATAAAGGCTTTCAAATCAATAGCTACTGGGATGATGGATGCAAGATTTAAGGCATGCCCAACACATGAAAGAGACCACCCAATGAATGGATCTTAAACTATGATGCCCAGATACAGCAAGGACACCACGAGGATATTTGGCAGGGGCGCATATTTTACATGAGAAGTGAAATATAGGGTGTGATACAACATGATAGGTTACCTATCTTGAACTAAACCTGGTGTCATTCATAGCTCTGAATGCTACCAGGAAATGCCACATGGATTATCGCTACTTGAAGTGCATAAAACAACAATCCTCTAATCATTCATCATATAAATAGCTTGTTCTTTCTTGCTGTTTGTGCAATAAGAGGAAACAGAATGATCAATAATACACGCTAAGAACTCAGTGAAAAACATGCAATTATAACAGAAAGAAGAGAAACGATCATGCCTCCATGCCTTTTGTGAGTTCAACTAGAGCATTGTAGTATGACAAACTTCCTCCAGAATTTTCATCTACCCAAATTGTTTAATGATCATATAATGTATGGAGCATGCATGCTAAGCATGAGGCATCACACATTATGGTAAAACAGAAAGAAAATCCATTGTTAGTCTGCATCCATTTCCTCCAATGCTGCTTTTGCTGCTGCCTTGGCAGCCTCAAGGAGATCATCTGGGACCTGTATTTCACAAAAACAAAAATGAAAACGTCTCGAGGGCTTGGAATCAGACCACTTGAAAGTGGAAACCCAATTTCTTTAAATAAATAATAATGACATTCTAAAATACACCATAAAAAAATCAGACAACAGATTCGCTAGTAACAAGTTCAGATTCAATTAAATATGAAAATCTTAAAATGCTGTGTTGAGCAACCTGAAAAGGGGTGCACTGAAAGCAGTAGAACTAAATACCAAAATCTTAAAATGCTGGGTTCAGCAACCTTAAAAGGGGTACACTGGAAGTTGTAGAAAGAGATCGAGGTACCACTCTGAGTGGCAAGAATGAGTGCAACTCAATAATTACAACATGGGGAAAGATAGGTACATGAAGGATGGCCTTTTTACCCTAAGGGACTCCCGCACAGCACTTTGCAGGATATTCTGTACCCGCCATTCACGCGGGAGTGGGAGGGGGGGGAGGGGGGGGGTGGGTGTCCCTGTCCTTGGATGACGGGGATTGAAAATCTCATACAGCAATTGTGCAGAAGTCCCATTAGTTTAAAAAAAAAGCAGCAGAGGACATGATATGGAAGAAAAGAATGAGAACAATAAGTTACTTATATTACAATGGCTAACATGTCACTTCAGATGAAAAAGAACACTTGCAACATATTTGAGAGTGGGTTCTAGGAGAGAGATGACTCAAAGAAAGGAAACAAATAGACTACTACTCACTACGATATCAAGGATGGTCAATTTGCAAGGTCTGTCAAATAATCTCAGTAGAGTCTTTCAGCATGCATAACATATGACAGATTTTCGATGCTCACGTTAACCGAAAAACTAATATATTACTATGACCGTCAACAACTGTACTTACAGTTTGTACTGTTGAACATAACCAGAAAAGACATTAGTAGGGTTACCACAGTGCTTGGCTTTTCTATACACCATTTATATTAAATTATATCAAATCTTCTATCTTTTTGGAATTATCCTGTATACCAGATACATTGGTTTCAATGAAATATAACAGAATATAAGATTATGTTGAACAAAAACATCAATACAGAAATAACATCAGTAAAGCAGATGTTTTACTTCACACAATATCCAGATCATAACCAGTATGAACTGAAATACCAGTACATACAAAAGGGAGTAATGTGATTGAGAAACCCAAACTTCTATACATGTGCCCCATCCGTTAAGCATTGTGTACAGAAAATGTCTGAGTTTGGAAAAACAACATCGATACAGTTGCTCTAAAATTGACAAAAATTGCAGTCGCAAATTATGTATTCTACTGGAGAACAATAAAGAACACGTATCTAACATTCTAAAAAAAAACCTCTGTTTAGTGAAGCAAGCATTGACAGAAGACAAAAAACTGCTATGAACATTACAAATGATGAAATCAAACAATTTTGGTCACATGCATATTTTCTTAGTAGTATTTTACAATGGCAATACCTTCTCATGCTGGCGTTTTGACTCATCACAGACCCAACTCATTTCCAATTCAAAGGCCTTGTCCTTCGCCTCATCATGCAGTTTGTAAATGCTGCATCGTTAGCCAAACAATTAATAAACAAAATTTCAAGCTTTCTTATTAACAAATTTTTTTGAGGCTCCAGGGATGGTGTGAATAACAACAAAACAATGTGCCTCCCTCCTTTAATGTCTATTTGAACAACAAAGTATGAAAATCCCTAGTTTTCAGATATCCAATACATCTGCAATAGTTTCAGGTTTCTTTTGCTATTCTTAAATAGCCAGAAGACTTTTGCAGCTTGTTTAAGTTAGAGATGGCAATAACTGACCCGACTCAAAACCAACCAACATTTTAAATGGGTCACTTGCAGGTTGGGATTCCTGACCTGTTTAAATTTTGGTTCACATATGGGTTGACCCATTGAACCCACCAGATCATTGACTCATTAAATGCTAGTACATCTGGCATTCTATTTGAATATTCATATTCCTACTCACACTTGCTCACATATACACATCATTCTGTCAATCTCTTCCAATCTCCTAATTTGTCATTCCTCAATCTCTCACTAACCTCCATTCCCACCTGAGAACCAGGGGTTGCTCAGACGGTTAGCAACCTCGTAACTCACCCAGATGCCAAGGGTTCATTCCCTAGGTATGTTGTCCTTTCCCACTTGTGTGGGCTCCCTTCCCAGGTATACGGGATCTCTTCCCACTTGTGTGGGCTCCCTTCCCCGTTGTGGGGACTCCCTCCCCACTTGTGTGGCCTCTCTCCCCACTTGTGTGGGGCAATCATGGGTCGCAGCCCCCTTGGCTGGGGCACCAAAGAGAAAAAAAGCCCACCATTCCCACCTTGGCATTTCCCGGGCCACTTTACCCTCAATTCTTTTGCAACAACAATTTCTACCTAGTATGAAAGCACATAGTATTTGATATCCCTCGGAATACCAAATTGTACATTTTGCACAAGATCCTAGCTGATTACATTAGCTAGGGACTGATTGAGTTGTCCTAGTATAGATGATTATAATTCCCCAATTGAGGGATTGTAATTCTCCAATTAGTAGATTTACAATTGATTGACAGTCTATATAAAAAAGGGAGCACCACAAGGCAAAGGGGACACTCCATTCATCCAATTTATCTCATTGATTATACTAGGCAATTTCATAGTCTAACTGAAATCTTCAGATGGGACGCTCATGCCCACTAGAGTCCTGGATTTCAGAATTACAAAAAAAAAAAAAAAAAGGAGGGTCGCTGTGCCCCAAATCCTTTAGTTATTGTCAAAGCTTATAAATTTCAAGAACTGAAAATGTACAATGTATCCTACACACTCATACTCCAGCATTCATCTGGACGCATCAATCTAGGGACTTTCACAAACTTCAATGGAGAATTTTAAAAAATAGGAAGTTGGTCCAACAGTGACCTCCAAAAGAACAAGAGCATGCAAATGTTATAGCTAAATTTTCTGCTAAAAATTTTGTTGGATCTCTAGGTGCTTAGGTAGTTTAGGTGTGAAGTTTTGCACTATATATGAATGTGGACGGAATGAATTCAAGTGTAGGGAAGAATAATTAGCATGCAATTCAAGCATTTCCAAATGATAATGTTTCTAGCATGGTAATAAGGAGAATAATAACTACTCACATCTTGGCCACCTCAATAACTCCTTCCCTGCAGGTCATTTCTGAAAGCTTCAACTTCTCAATATCTCTGCGCTCATCGTCAATGCAATCATCAGTATATAGAAATGAGAAACCATGATAAGCATGCATTGGTCACTAAGAGCTCTTAAGTTCATTTTTACATGCAAAATCAATGTATAACTCAAAGAGGTAAATACAATTACATAGGAAGACGTGTTCTTGTTAATTATGTCTTTGTTGAGATTAGAGAAACCCATTAGAGATGGTTTTGGGCATGTCAAACACAGGCTAGCAACGAAGCCAGTAAGTAAAAGTTTTGCTATGCAGGTTGATGACCTACCGAGGGAAAGGGGTTGGCCGGCGTGAATAGAGGTAGTAAGAATAGATCTGAATAAGTGCAACTTATCTGAGAATTTGGCTTAGGATATATCAAAATGGAGAAATAGAATTCTTGTAGCTGACCTCAACATTGTTGGGGAAAGGCTTTGACGACGATGATGATATATTGTGTTGATAAAAATAAGAGTAGCAAGAACAGATTATTTAAGATTTATCAGTCAGTTCAAGTCATGTTAACAATTAAAAAAAAAAAAAAAAAAAAAGGATTTGACTGTCAAAATGGAAATTAAATGGATGGAGCAGGACTCGAAACTGCTAGCGAAAAGAAAAAAAAAATACAATAATCATTCATCATGCACTTATAGGGTTGTTGACGAGTCAGATAACCTAGTAAAATGGTCTCAGATCCAGGTTCTGAAAGATATTTGAGGCCCATTGAATAAGATCTGGTCCAGGTCATATGATACTTAACAAACATAAACACACCCAATTTAGCCCTATTAAGTATGGTATGGGGAGAATGGAGTTAAGTAAACTAAATGACCCAATGGACCTGGTCTGACTCAGAACCTGGTTTGGAATGGATGCACATTTGGAGTGGATCATGTTCATATGCAGGTTCAGTTCCTTGCATCTGATTCATAATCAAGTTCGATCCAGGTTGACCAAATTCTGGCGGTTCAAGCCCTATGCACTCACAACTTCTCAAGAAATGCCAGAAAAAGAAAAAAAAAAAGAAAAAAAAGGAGAAAAGAATGAAAAAGAAAGTATTGTCAGTGAAGAACAAAATTGTAAGTAACTTACGTTTTGGCACCCTGCCTTCCCTTCCCAATTGCAGCACCAAAATACATCTGCATGAGGCCCACATATTTCAGAAGATAAATAATTAAAAACACAAGTATTCATAGATAAATTTCCACCTACAAAACATTACAGTAGAATCTGGCGCATTTTCAGTATTTAAGTGACAGTTTAAAATAGAGCAAATAAATAAAAATAAGTTCAGCTATGGAAAGAAAATAATAGGAATATCATCATTCTTTACCCACCAAAAAAAAAAAAAAAAAAAACCCATGAGTCTCAAAATCAACTCTCTAAATGTAAACGCAAGCACATCAACTTACATAGGAAACTCCAGAGGGTTCGATCATGTATAGTTGTGGTCCGTCTCTGTCATAACCTCCAAGAATCACTCCACATCCAAAAGGTCTGCACCACAATTAGCTCTTGTAGTTGAGCAGAAGCTTAATGTACATGGAAGGATCAGTAGTCCTCACAAATAGAAGCCCTCGGGATTATAGGCTTTCTGTGGTGACAAAAAAGACCCAACCCTATGATCTGATGGCATCTCAAAAGAAGCACCCAAGGACTACGATTTGTGAGTACTACTAAACCACATTTTTTAAAGCATTGATATAATTATGCAATATGCCTTTAAATTTTTTAAGTGTCAGTAACAAACAATGTAATAATTGATTTTCAAACCTTAGCCACCAATAAAGAGTGCACAGATGGACATAACTAGCAACTCGGTCGGCAAGTTCTTTTACGGGTATCGGCTCACCGTACACACTGCATAATCAGAGCATCATAAATCTCTAGATGAAGAATTGAAAAAAAAAAAAAAAAAAAAAAAAAGAAGAAGAAGAAGAGGATATTTGATATGTGATAACATCTAGCCTGAATTTTTGCTTCTGTAGTAAATTAGGTCCTGTTATGGATGCAAACATGAGTAATTATTGGGTAGGGTCTCGGGGAAAACTGTACACTTCCTGATCCCCAGTTTCTATACATGCAGGATCATTATTGGTGTCTTAACCATTGATTGCATTCTCCAAGATGGCAGGGAAATTCCTAAAAATTCTACTGGAGAGGAAGACTGACTTTTTCACTTGAGGAGGGTAGGAGCTGTCTCCGATATTCCAACATCCAATTTCTGGGGTATCTCCATCATATTGGGACTAGAGACTCAACATTTTAAGCCATTGCAAAACTGCTACATGGGCCCACAAGTATGGATAAAAAAATATAAAGAAAACTGCACATTCCTCGTGGCTTAGAGCTGTATAAATCTTCCAATAATTAAGATGTGTTCTGCCTTCCACCAGGGACAGCACATAAATTTACAGATTCACATGTACTGTCTATGCAGCCCTAAACTTAAATCGTTTACAGAAAATGAATATTACATTGGGTAGAGTCATTCTTCGGTTGATGGAACACATCGTGACATATACCCAGTTCAGCAAGTGGTTTGCATAGCAATGGATGATTCTCTGCTCCGTTGTGTTTGGGGTGGAGCTGAAATTGGAATGCTTATGCGCCCCAACTTGGATAACCTTTAACCATTTTAGTTCCAAATTTAAATTGTTACGAAAAAAAATACCCCTTGCACTGGACAAGAAAAATAAATTATACTCTTGCATGGAGAGATTAACATCAGTTGATGTGGCAACCAAATTCTAAAATGGATATCCCGTAAATTGAAGGGTGTTTGCATAACCAATTTCTATGTCCTACTAGTGTGGGATCAGCGAGACATCAAAAGGGATACTGTTCTTCTGCCCTTCATCTAACCAGCACTAGTATGGCATCATGATTCCTGAAGCAATTTTTTTTTTCTTTTCCTAAAATAATAAAAGCAGCAGCAGCATCAACTTTATCTATTTTCTGATTTTTGTGCAAAACATCTATTTATTTTGGCACTAGGTGACAGAAGGTCATTCTGCCCAAGCCAGGATGCATACAGATGCACAGTAAGGACCCATTTGTGCAGCAGCCGCAGAAGAAGAAAACACGCGCAGCTCAGAAAAACAACCATTTTGATCTTATCCACAATGAAATCCTGTTGCACCAAATGGGGGATGGGTGGCAAGCGTAGAAAAATGGCAACAACTTTCTGCTCCTCTTCCGTGGGAACCAGGTTGCACAAACACATCTTAAAGCGTTCCCATTTTTTATGTGCTGCCCTACTGAAAATTGGGTCTGCTTATAGCAGTACAAGCACCCCCTATGTCTTACTTGCACCAAGCACTAATAGACCTAAAAAGTTTCCATTACTGGAAAAGAAAGGGTGGAGAATAAATGTTCATATTAACATGATTTCCAAGATTAATGCCTTGCCAAATACAGCAGAACAATTAGCCAGCCATTCTGCCTACATGTTCAAATCACTTATTAAGCAGGGTGCATTTGAAGATACCCTAAACATTCCTGTTACAAAGCAGGACCAGTTAAAAGGTGTGAAGCGACATAGCTTCAAACTACAAACCTTTCATAATTTGTTGCTTCAGATTTAGCCCGTGCAACGATCTGCCTCCCATCTGCTGCTAATCCAGCTACAGCCTGCATTTGAAGCCACACCAAATTACTGAAAATAAATAACAAATATACTCCTAAGCATCATGCAGACAGTAAAGCAGAGCACTGTGACTTGAGTGGACACTGATGTACTTGCATGACAAACAATGTATGCATCCTAATGAGTAAAAAGTATGTCCAGGGTATCCTTCATCAACTTAAGACAAAAGGCATCAGCAAAAAAGAACTGCAAAACTTCGACGGTATCTAGACTAATAATTTCAGAAGCTCTAAAACATTGTTGACCAAATCTTACGATTTACAATTTGAATCATATCATACCGAAAAAAATTGAGTTTTATGACTGAATCCCTTACTATAAGAATCATACAATTTCACATGATGAGCCTCACAATTGCAACTGGAATCTTATGGTAACAAAATCTTTTGATAGTGTGATATCCCTTAAAGAGCATGTGTCATTAAACTGTATGAAAGTGTAACTAGCAAATTGGGCCTTTGTTTCGAAAATTTGTTTGAGGCCATTTAAGACCAAAGAATATCGTCTCTAGCTCAGGGATTGTTTGCCTTTTACGCATCTGATAGGAAAATGGGTTTTACATATGCAAATGTTACATAGGCAAGTGGGACTGTGGGACATTATTTTCAAATTTCTCAAAATCCATGAGCTAAGATAAGAGATTTTACACCCTAGTCGTTTTTAGCCATATAAAGAAGATGAACTGTTCAGATCATGAATTTGAGCCCCCCCAAAAAAATGTTCTTGGTGGGGTTTGAACCCGGGTAGGCTGAGCATCTCCTTGTGTACCAATTCTTCGCTATAGTGCCATGTGTAAACCATTTTACCATCTGTTCAGATGTGTAAGTTTTTATGTGAAAATGATGTTCACATCTGTTCAGATGTGCAAGTGGGATTGTGAGACATTTTCTCAAATTTCTCAAAATCCATGAGCTAAGATAAGAGATTTTACACCCTAGTCGTTTTTAGCCATATAAAGAAGACGAACTGTTCAAATCATGAATTTGAGCCCTCAAAAAAAAAAAAAAAAAAAAGTTCTTGGTGGGGTTTGAACCCGGGTAGGCTGACCATCTCCTTGTGTACCAATTCTTTGCTATAGTGCCATGCGTAAACCATTTTACCCTCTGTTCAGATGTGTAAGTTTTTATGTGAAAATGATGTTATTTACATTCCATTCTTACGCATCACATGCGTAAATCAGTGCAAACAAATGTAAAGGTGCGTAACCACGCATGTGTAACATTTGATTCCATAAACAATGGTAAACAAACGACCCCTTATATCAAGCAATCACAGAATGTTTTATCCATCTTTGTTTTAAACCAAGGGCAAATGTTAGAAGTTGAAGCAACCAGACAAATAGTGTTTAACATCTCTCCTCCATAAACGAAACCCAGGTTCCAGCTCATGTTAGGAACAAAACAACAACAATGACATCAACAGCAACAACAACGACATCAACGGCAACAACAAAAACAATCTTAGAACTTAGAAGTGGAAATAAAATGAGCAGTGAAATCAAATGTACCCTTAGCAATAGAAGAATGGAAAGCATGGAAATAATGGAAAGCTTTTAAAAGGAAAATGGAGGAACTGTTCACACCAGAACAGAGTAGGTCAGTTCCCATAAAAGAAAATTGGGGGGTGGTGGTCCATTCCAAAATTCATGTCTGAAACAGAACCACTCCGAATTGACAACCATGATCAGATCAAGGCAGCCCAGATAACATAGTGAACAAACACGTCCCAAATCAAAACTCGTTCAAATAGCTACACCAGATGTATAGACAGTGTGGAACCTGGAGACCACATTGAGTGGAATACCCTTTTTTCTGCCCTATCCACCTCAAATTACAACCGGCTGATCTGGTATGGGAAAGTACAAAAACTTCCAGCTTATACGGTTTCCCATCTCCCCATTACCACAAACACCCAGTAGATCAAATAACCATCTGTTCTTCAAAATAATCCATACCAAATGCACCCAACAACGAAATCAACTCTAAAACTACTAACAAGGATGAAGTCACTCAGACTGAAAGAGAAATCAATTACATGCATAAAAGATTCTAAAGGAAATTCAAAAGGACCCAAGAACAATTACCATTCCAGAATGACGATGAACGGAGTGGATTCTCCGATTCGATCCCGGCAACATCATCTTGGACGCGATGAGCTTCTCCACACCCTAAAACCCACCAAACCAAGCATCAAAAATCATCTCAAAAAACACAACCCAGAGATTATTTTTTCAAAAAAGGAAGAAAGACAAAGGTGAGAGAATCAATACCATAACAATCCCATCTTTGCATTTGATCCCAATTACAGTCCTGATACAACAACAAAAAAATTTGCAACTTTTACCCAAAATCAAACGAACATAAGCACAGAAATCTAAACCTGCTCGAGTTAAAGATCAAAGCTTCATCCAAATCACATAGAAGGAAAAACCCGGAAATCAAAAGACGAAATAGGCCGAAAAGAACACAAATCGAGATGAGATGAAGAAGAGAATCAAACCCGCTGTTGTCGACCGCTTTCGCAGCGTATTCGATCTGAAAGACGCGCCCATCGGGCGAGAATGTGGTTACTGAAAGATCATACCCCGTGCCGATACTACTCATGGTTCTTGCCTTGTGCTTCTTTCTCTTCTCTCTGAGATTTCGTGAACAAAGAGAGAGAGAACTGCAAAGTCTGATATAAACTACAGCAGAAGCTTTTTCTTGTGTCTCAAGAAGAGAAAAAAGGTAGTGGGGATTGGGCAATGGGAACTAGGGTTGTAATGGGACAGGCCCAAGTAATCTCAAGTGGATCCCTTTTTGATATGGGCCCCTTGACAATTGAATATAGATTTGGATATGAAACCTAGCCTAGTTTAAATTTAATGCATGTTTTGATCTCAGGACTCAAATTAGATGGGGTTGGTTGGGTCCTAGGATGGCAATAGAGTAGGCATGGGTTTAGTCTAAACCATACTTGCCACAACCGATACGTATCGCGCGTCCGAAGTTAGTCGGTCTTATAATAGGTCTTTGATATGTGATGGCCAAAACTACCCTCTAATAAATAGAGGTCGGGTTGATTATAATAGTAGTTATACTTCATTGTAAAGGTTAGAAAAAAAAATCATGATACTTACAAGTGATCTAAGGATAAGATGAATTCAACCCTTAACATCACTCTTAAGACACGCACGTCTGTGCACGAGTCTTTTGTGTCGTCATAAGTCCAAGGTTGCAGTGCTGGATCTTCAAAAGTGCGAAAAACAATGTATTGTTTGCCATTTCATTGATAAAGCTCTGTTGTACCAAATGCATGAACGAGAGAGAAGGTGGAAAAACCAAATCATTTTCCATGCACTTTTGACTTTCCTTGGAACTCCCACTGCTCTAACACGTTCTTAGCTTGGTGCAAGCCCCTTACCCCCACTTAATTACATTTCTTTTGAATTATTTTAGAGAGAAAAATCTATATCATAGACACTTGAAGTAAACAATTAGGATAGGCCACCTGTTTAATCCTTCCCGTTTCATTCCTTTTTGTTTGAGTTGCAAAGTTTGGTTCCAGATCCTTAGGTGAGAACACGTATAGATACAGAATTGAAACCAATTTTTTATTGGATCCAAAATAGTTTCAAGTATGGATCTATCATATTATATATATATATATATATAAATATAATATATATGGATATATATATATATATATATATATATGTATATAAAATATGAATCTGACTGATTTCAATTGAGATATCAGCCATTTCATTTCAATTTGATTTTGACTAAACTCAATAGATTTGAGTCTCTCGACTACCTCTACACATTCCCTTTTATTTTCATTATCCTCAGTAACTTTCCTAAAATCTCTCACTCTTAACTCTCTCATTAAAATCTCTCCCCTTCTCTCTTCGATCTTATTCTTAATCTCTTACAGTAAAATGTACACAAAACGTATTACATCCCTTTTGCAATGGTTGTATCTTTCCATGTAAATGACTCTTAAAACTGGATGCCTCTCTAATATTTCCTTCTGTGAACACCTTTAGAGTTTGTCAAAATGTTCTTTTGTACTTGTTCAAATCCTCCTACAAGTTTCCTCACCTGATTGCAAAGAAGCGGAATTTCGAAATACCTGCTCCTGTAAATATGCATGTTTGCTTTGTAAATATTTATGTTGGTTTTACTTGGAAGAGGAGAAAATGAAGTTTTGCAAGAAATATCAGAAATACATTGAGGGACAGGAAAAACAACATTCATGGGGTTGGATTTAATAAGTTGAAGAAGATTATGAAGAGATGCAGAAGAGAATTTCAGCCCCATAATGAGGTTGCTCCCATCACCAAATGCCCTGACCATTGCCAAGGTATATATATACATGAGGATCGTCTTCCCATTCTCTTTTTCCTGATTTTAAGTTTCCGAGTTTGTATTATCATATTAGGATATAGTTGGAACCCTCCATTTTCATCCTATTCTATCCTTTTCTTTTTTTTGTTTTTTCCCTTCTCATCTTTCTTTTTTGATGAATGAATGTAATACAAAGTGATGGGGCTTTTACCATTTATGTTTTGTTGGGTGATTCTTTGGTGATGTATTTTTATAGGTTAGCTACTATTTTTCCATCTTATGGAATGAAAAGATTATAGCATGCTTAATCAGCAAAAATGGCCATCAGTTTCTTTTATAAACTTAATGCCAACAACTAATGATTTGAAATTTGCATTGTCTTTTAAAAAGAAATTCTCTATTTATCTATATAGCATATGGTGAAGGTCTACTGCAATTTCTAACATCTCTACGTATCATGTTGACACCATAACATGTTAGAGTTAACTGTATGTGGTCCTAACATACCACGTATTTATTTTAAAATAATTATCCTTATCTGTTGGTTTAGTTTTAACAAATCCTATATTTCATGCATGGTTAATTGAGGATAACCCTCGTTCACGAGTTCCAAGGTACTGTTATGCTTTTGGATATCCTCGATGGAAAGGGTGTCCATTTGGCACTTTAAAAGGTTGTCTGCGGTCCCGTCTCTAGCCCTTTACACAAAAAACAAAGGTTTCCATCGTCGGTATTGAGAGGAATAGAGGCGGAAGATACCGTGGATATAAAGTATTAAGCACCTAATCAAGATCTAGAATCCAGAACTCAAATCCACTTCTTCATGGCATCAGGTACGTTTGAGATTATATTTAATAATTATTATTAATTATTGATTGCTATTGATCGAAATGTTGATTTTGTAAATCTGGATAGATCCATTATATTATTTAACATTTGGTATCAGAGCGGATATAGTACTTAGATCTAGATTTACAAAATCACAAGCCGCGGATCTAATCTTTACTAGATCTATATATATATATATATATTTATATATATTAAAGATTCAGATCCCATGATCAAATATACATAAACTGTTAGATCATTTCTTGATCGGGTGTGGATCCATCTTATGGCTCACGCCTTATTTTGGAAATTATACTCAATGGAAACACCCATGATCAAACACCCATCTAGGCGAGTTGACTCAGATAAGAGCTCATCCTTCTTGGATGCTGCATCTCTACAGAAGTGGGCTTGGGGACTTTCCTCAATCTCGAGTCATCAAGGGCTCATTTCCTTAGTTTTTGCCAGATGCAGTGTGTTCTGCCAAACGTAATAAATGTTCCGTTGCCAGATGTAGCGTGTTTGGGAATAAATGTTCCGCTGGCCTCTCGCTTGATCTCGATAGATCAATCAAGTGGCTTATGTATGACTACAGTAATGAGCCTTTCTCATCTAACTGGTGAGAGATTGGGTCGGTCCTATATAATTATTCTATGTTCAACCTCGTACTTGGGCCACTTACTCCTCAAGGCCCATTTACATGGCGAGGCCCACGCCTCCAGTTAGACCCACTTCGTTCTGTACATAATTCACATAAGCCATGCTTTTATCTTTCAGACCTATATTAGTTGTCTGTGTTAGAATTCAGATTTGCCCACATTACCTTTATTCTAATTGATTGCTGACTTGTGTCTTAAGGCATCATTTCACATATACATAAAGTTCTAGGTCACTTTTTACACCCCCTAGAATAACATCAGATACTGGTTCAGGTCATTTTCTTGATGCTTATGGCGATTAAAATTTTAGATGGCCACTTAAAAAGATTTTTTACTTGAAAATCGAATGATATGACGGTTTGGTAGCCACCAAAGCGGTCCAAATGTTTGATTCTTCGACATAAAGATAGACTTAAAGGTTGCATTATGCAGTTTTAGTGGTATCTAAATTTGCGTTAAAATTTATGAAATGATGAGCGACCCAAAGGAGTGCATCATGTTCCAAATTTATAACGGAATAGGGTGATTACTATATATATTACAATGGGCTGCTTATAATGCCCAAAGGTGTGTAACTTCTTATTGCGGTGTGTATATTTAAATCAGCCCTATGGTGAATTCTTATCACCAATGAGTGAATCAATTAGTATGTTCAATATCGCCCAAAGGAGAGATTGTAATGTTACATTGGGATTGCCCACCGGGTTTCAATCCATGAAAGCTATCTTTTGGGTAACTTTGAATTATAGTAAAATGTGCATAAAGTAAGATAATAACATAAAGAATTAATGTGAGCATAATTTCTGTTAGAGTTTGGAACCCTGCCTTAGTTGCCACCCAACTATCTTCGATTTTACCACTCACTGCTGGCAATTTTGCCTAGTGGAAGGATAAAGTCATGCTTACTCTAGGGTGCATGGACATAGCCATAGCCGTCCATGATAATGAGCCTCCTAAACCTACAATAGATACTAGTTCTGAAAAGGCAGTTGAACGTTACCAGAAGCGGGAAAAGGCTAATTGGTTAGCCTTGATGATAATCAAGGACTCCATCCCTTAGGATCTACATGGAACAATCTCATCCACTAATAAAGCAAATGACTCCTTGAAGTTATTAGAGGAACAATTTAAAGCCTCTCATAAAGCAGTGGTTAACTCACTACTAACTGAGTTGAACTCTACTCGGTATGATGGCTCTAGTGGTGTAAAAGAGCACATCACTAGGATAAGGCACATAGCAAATAAGTTAAATGAAATGAAGATAAATATCACAGACACTCATTTGGTCCATACTGTGATGAATTACCTTCCAGAACCTTTTGAGACTTTTAAAGTCAGTTATAACTCCAGGAAGGAAGAATGGACCCCAGTTGAATTAGTAGTTATGTGTGAGGAAGAAGAGAATCGACAAAAGAGACACACGATTGAAAGTGCCCTCCTTGGTGTTCAGAATAAAAATGTGAATAAGAAAAAAAGTGTTCACGGCGTGCAAAAAGGCAGAAATCTGAAAAAACCTCAATAGTTAGGCAATATGAATAAAAAGGATGTGAAGCTAGGAACAAAGGACATGTGTTTCTTTTGTAAGAAACTTGGATATTTTAAAAAGGATTGCCGCAAATATAAGAAGTGGTTAGAAAAGAAAGGTAATAATAACTACTTGGTCTGTTATGAATCTAACTTAGTTGATGTGCTAGCTAATACTTGGTGGTTGGACTTTGGTGCGACCGTCCATGCTTGTAACTCTAAGCATAGAATGCTGTCATGCCAGAGACTAAGCGAAGGAGAAAGAAAATTGGTGTTGGGAAATTGCTTGGAGCTAAAGGTTCATGCAATTGGGACGATGAGACTAGTTCTGGATACTCAATCCTTTTTAGGTTTGGAAAATTCTCTTTTTGTTCCTAGCATGTCGAGAAATCTCATTTCAATTTCAAAATTGGACATTATGGGTTAATCTTTCAAGTTTGGGAATAATAGTCTTTATTTGTATAGGGATTCTAAGTTGCTTAGTTCTGGTGTTTTGATTGATGGTTAATATAAATTGAATTTGGATCTTGTTTTTTCTCAAACTTTACTTTCCTCATATGTGAACAATGTCATTGGCATAAAGCGTGGTTTGATCAATGAAAATTCTGTAGTACTATGGCATAGGCGCTTGGGCCATATCTCCAAAGGGAGGATGAAAATATTAATTAGAGAAAACATTCTCAAACCCCTAGATTTCTCAGATTTTGGTACATGTGTGGATTGCTTAAAAGGAAAATTCACTAAAATAAAAAAGGACGCTACCAGAAGTAGCGAATTGCTTAAAATTATCCACATCGGTATCTATGGTAAATTGCCATGTCCTTCCATCAATGGGCATAAATATTTTATAACATTCATTGATGATTCTAGCAGATATGGGTATGTCTAACTGTTGAAAGAGAAATATGAAGGTGCTGATGTTTTTGAAATATATAAAACAAAAGTTGAAAAATAATTGGGGAAATTCATTAAAGTGGTTAGATCCGATCGTGGAGGAGAGTATTATGGCCGGTATGACGAACATAATAGAGTACTTGGACCATTTACTAAGATTCTCGAAAGATAGGGTATTACACCGTAATACATTACTCCTGGTATTCCAGAGCAAAATGGTGTAGCCGATCGAAGAAATCGTACATTGTTGGATATGGTAAGAAGCACGATGAGTTTCTCCACTCTATCTGAAAATCTCTGGAACGAAGCCCTAAAAACAATAGCATATATTCTAAATTGGGTACCCAACAAAGCAGTTCAAAAGACCCCATTTGAACTCTAGACAGGCAGAAAGCCTAGTTTAAAGCATTTTCATGTGTGGGGTTGTGCAGCATAAGCAACAGTCTATAATCCTAATGAGAAGAAGCTTTATCTTAGGGCTGTGAGCTGCTTTTTTTATTGAGATCTAGAAAGATCAAAGAGTTACAGATTCTATTGGCCCTCTTATCATATGAGGATTGTTGATACTTCTTATGCAAGATCTTTTAGAGGATGACGAATTTAGTGGGAGTTCACAGGCAAGAAATATAATATTCTAAGGGTTTCAAAACTCCATCCCATCCCATCGGGATCAAATTATTTGAACCATCCAATACCCACATGTGTTGAAGCTATTACAGGAACACATCCATTCCAAGAGCCTTTGTCTCCACATATTCGTATGTAGAATGAGCTTATAGAAGAGGTGCCACATTTTCAAGAGAATATTTTGGTTGAACCCGTGCAAATAGAACAAGCCCCTCCTCAGCCACTTAGAAGGTCTCATAGACCAAAAAAGAATGCCACATCTAATGATTATATTGTGTATTTTCAAAAATCTGACTTTGACATAGGTGTTGAGGATGATCCTTTATCCATTCAAGAAGCCATACAAAGTGTTGATTCAGCATGTTAGCAAGGTGCGATGCTTGATGAGTTAGAATCCATGAAACATAATCATGTTTGGGATCTATTACAGCTTCTTCAAAGAGTCAAGCCAATAAAGTGCAGAAGAGTATACAAAACGAAGCGAGACTCGAAAGGTAGAGTGGAATACTATAAAGCAAGGTTAGTAGCAAGAGGCTTTACACAATGTGAATGAGTGGACTATAATGAAACATTCTCACTTGTTTCTAAAAAGGACTCCTTTAGAATCATTATGGCACTCACAGCTCACTTTGACTTAGAATTGCACCAAATGGATGTAAAGACAACACTTGTCAATGGTGATCTGGAAGAAAAACTGTATATGACTCAGTCTGAAGGATTCATAAATGCAGATGCTTCGGATATGGTGTGTAAATTGAATAGATCCATCTATGGCTTGAAGCAAGCTTCTCATCAATGGTTCCTAAAATTTGATGAAGTGATAACCTACTTTGGTTTTACAGAAAACATTGTTGATCAGTATATATGCTTGAAGACTAGTGGGAGTAGTTTTATTTTCTTTGTTCTTTATGTGGACGATATCTTGTTAGCCAGTAACAACTTTGATCTTTTACAGGAGACCAAAGAATTATTGACTCAACATTTTGAAATGAAGGACATCAGTGAAGCTACTTTTGTTATTGGCATCGAGATTCACAGAGACAGAAAGCATTGAGTTTTGGGGTTGTCTCAAAGAGCCTACATTGATAAGATTCTTGAGTGGTTTCAGATGCTTGTTTGGAAACCGCAGGGAGCACCCATCACTAAAGGTGATAAATTCAGCAAGCTGCAGTGCTCACAAAATGAACTCGAGCTTGACCAAATGAAGGATATTCCATATGCTTCAGCTGTAAGAAGTCTTGTTTATGCTCAAACTTGCACCCATCTGGATATCAATTTCGTTTTTGGTATGCTTAGCAGATATCAAAGAAATCCAGGATTGACTCATTGAAAAGCTGCTAGGAAGGTTATGAGGTATTTACAGGGTACAAAAGATCTTATGCTCATATAAAGATAGACCGACCAACTTGAAGTGATCGGTTACTCATACTCTAATTTTGCTGGATGTCTTGACAACAGAAAGTCTACTTCTGGATATATCTTTCTACTGTTAGAGGGGCCAATCTCATAGAGGAGTGCAAAACAGTCACTTGTTACAACCTCCACCATGGAAGCAGAGTTCGTGGTATGCTATGACGCCACGTCACAAGCATTATGGCTATGGAATTTCATTCAGGGACTTCAAGTGGTAGACAACATTTCAAGACCACTGAAGATCTATTGTGATAATACATCTACAGTTCACTTCTCCAAGAACAATAAAAGTTCATGATGTTCCAAACACATAGAGATCAAGTATCTCTTTGTAAGGGAGAAGGTAAAGAAACATTATGTGTCCATGGAAAACATCAATACAAAATTGATGATTACAGATCCGCTGACCAAGGTGTTGGTGTCAAATATATATAAAGATCATGTAAATCATATGGGCCTAGTCAGTTCTTTCTATTAATGCTTAAAGTTTTTGTGGACATTTATAATAATTTTTACTTATTTTTTTTTTCTTTCCTACTTAACTGTGCACATTCAAATATAAGTAGAATTTAAACTAAAGTGGACCATTGGATAGATTTCAAGTCAACAAAATGGTATATCTATCCATACATGAGACTATGTATAAAAGTATTTAAAAATTAATTTGTCTCTACTGTGTTATGGTTAGGTCCAACATTTGTAGTGAGCATCATTATCCATGTATAGGTATTTCATTTGATAAGAATAAAGCTTGACTAAATTGAAATATGGGTATGTATTTACAAAATTAGAGTGCACTCATCAAGTTTTAAAGTTTTATTATTTTTATTTTAAATAAAAAGTTGAACCAAAGATGTGTCTTTCTAAAAAATATATATTGATAAAATAAATATTTATGTATGTAACTAGTGATGTTGTTTGGACCAAGTGAGAGAATGTTAGAGTTAACCGTATGTGGTCCCAACATACCACGTATTTGTTTTGAAATGGTTATCCTTATCTGTTGGTTCAGTTTTAACAAATCCTATATTTCATGCATGGTTAATTGAGGATAACCCTCGTTCATGAGTTTCAAGATACTGTTATGCTAATGGATATTCTTGATGGAAAGGGTATCCATCTAGCACTTTAAAAAGTTGCCTGCGGTCCCCGTCTCTAGCCCCTTACGCAAAGAACAAAGGTGTCCATCGCCGGTATTGAGAGGAATAGAGGTGGAAGATACCGTGAATATAACGTATTAAGCACCTGATTAAGATTCAGAATCCAGAACTCAAATCAACTTCTTCATGGCATCAGGTACGCTTGAGATTGTATTTAATAATTATTATTAACTATTGATTGCTATTGATCGAAATGTTGATTTGTAAATCTGGATAGATCCATTATATTATTCAACATTACAACCCTATGATACTTAGTTACAAGCCCTATAAGTACAACATTAATTTACAGTTAAATGTGCCGGTGAGAGGCTACACTTTTACAATGTATGGTAACTATGTAAATTTCTGAATGCCCTAAGGAAAAGATTTTGAATGACAACTTTAAATCTATTGCCAACTGTTATCTTTGATGAATATTTCTTTTCCATATTAAACTACTTGTGTGAGAGGCTCATGCCCAACATGAGCTAAAAAAGAAAATATATTTCAATATAAAAGCAAGATCTATACATTAAAAAAAAAAAACATAAACAAAACAAGATTAAAATACAAATAAAAAAGATTTATATAGGATACAAGATGAGGAAAGGAATAAGGAAAAGATAAAGTTTGGACTGATTAGGTGGGCCCATAATGATATAGTGCTTCTTAGTGGCCGGAATAAAATTAACACCACTAAGCTAAACAAATTTAGGTAAAGACATTAATTTAATTATAGTCATATTAATGGCGGAGACCATACCAATCATTATAAAAATTATTATATTTAGAAATCTAAGATAATAACACTAAAACTATAACATAAAAATAAATTTGTATATTTAACTACAAAATCTAATGTTATTTTAATATTAATATTAATATTAATATTAATATTAATAGTTATATTAAGTAAAAATTAATTGCAAAAATTAATATATTAATATCAACAATAATTTACATTGCATCTAATATCATGTTTATTTCATTCTTTGCGGCCCCAAATCATCGGTCGATTGCATGTCAAATCATAAATAAGGGAGTGGGCTTATATTAAGCAAGTGTATACTGCTCAATTCATGCTATACAGCTATGGATCATTACATGACAACGTGTTGAATTATAAATAAGAGAACGTGACAGTAATATAACTTAACACTTGACTGAACCATGTTATTTAGTAAATTGGTCTAAATAATTAGCACGCTAACCTAATCGTGTTCAAATAATTAGTAGAGATACGGAATTTAATTATTAAATTAATTTTAAATACTCTACCTTTAGAAATTGAAGCAAGTTAATTGCACCATCATCAATATGAGAATCATCATCAAAGTCAACATATATAAATATAAAAACTATGATCAATGAAGCATATTCTAGCTTTGGAAATGGAAGCAAGTTATTTGCACCATCATCATTATCGTCATGACCATCGTCATCAAAGTCTATATATATAAACAAATTATATTAGATCTTTGAGGAATTTACAAGTAAAATCCCCATAGAGCCCTATACGTCCTACCAGGACCCCGTTTCACGTTGGATACGGGAGGGGTCCTTATGTGGCTATTTTATTTTTATTTTTGTCGTTTTGCGATATGATCGATATCGACCATTTTGTCAGTCAGATTGGAGGAAATTTGACGGAAAAATTAGTTGATATTGACCGTCATGGCTAAGTTGTGATGATCGATATCGACTATTCTGTAATGTTCGACGAGGGGTTGGATGAGTCACTTGAAGATGAGTTTTTCAATTTCATATTTTTAATTAGGGGATCATTCGCAGCTACATCTTAATCCGAACTTAACAATTACAACAAAAACAAGAATAACATAAGAAAGTAAATAATGCTTCCGGTCTTCAACTGCCATGTTCTAAATGATTGATGATGCCTTTTGTGGTCATAAATTATGCGCTTGTGAAAGCTAAAATTTTCGCCTCTAGCCTTGTACTATGTTTCTGTGATCATCAAGTTGTAGCTAGGTATTCTTCTCATGTGTTAAACTAAGCTTGCATTGTAATTGGCGGTTTACCAGTGTTGCAACGGTCAATGTCTTCTTCCCTTTGTCAGCATCATGTAACTGAGAAAGAGTCTCTCCCCCTCATATTGGTGTAAGAGACTGCTTACGAAGTGCTGTGGTCTTCTCATGATCACCTTTTCCCAATTTGAATGATCATTCTCAATAAGAGGAGTATTGACCCATCAAATTAGGGATCATATCCTTCGAGACCCTGATATGGGCTAATTCACGTGGGAGGGTTTTGGCGAGGAGGGCCTCGACGAGGTGCTCCTTATTGAAGAGGTTGTCGAGGAGGTCGGCGACACGGGGTGGTGGAGGAAGTCGGCGGAGAGGGCACAGGAGCCCCATTTGGAGAGGCATGTTTTGTTGGGGTCGGCCTTCGATGCACATCTGCAGGAGGCTTAGGGTTTATGGAGATGAAGTAGGAGGGGATTTGGGGGAAAGGGGATTGGATCAAGAGATGGAGATTTCACATGTCCCATAAACTTAGGGTTAATGGAGATGAAGTGGAAGGGGATTTTGGGGAAAGGGATTGGATGAAGAGATGGAGATTTTCCATGTCCGTTATGGTTGATGGTCGATATCGACCATCCCAAAGAAAAGAAAAGAAAAAGATGAATTGAGGCCAGAGAATCCCTCTCCTGTCCAACCTCCTACTAAGTCGTCATCAGGCGTATGGCGTCCTATGGGGTTCTTCCCTGTAAATTCCTCTAGATCTTTTGTAATGAATAATTGTCATATATTTTAAAATATAAAAGTATACTTGGAACACTACACATGGCTGGCATTGTTAATTAATACGCTAACCAATTAATATGAATAATCTTCAAAAGATTATATAAATAATGATAGGGTCATCTAAATATTCCATCTGCGGAATAGGTAGGGTTCATATGACCCATTATCTATTGGCATATTTAGTAGATAGTATAAATAATGATAGGGTCATCTAAATGTGGAAAATATTCTATTGGGACACTTTGCACATGAGAACTGTCATTTGCATTGGCTGCGGGTGAATTCCAAAGGTAGTTCCCTCCTCAACCACTGCCCAAATGCACCATTCATTCACCCAAGCCATACCTAACCCAGCCTTTTGTCATTCAAAATAATAAGGTCTGATTGTTTGTATAGAATACATGGGAATCAATGTATATGATTTCATGCCAAAAGTGGTTAAAAATGAAAATCTAAGGTGAATATATAAAAGATGACTATAAAAAAAACCTCTCATTTAAAAATTATAAAAGGTTGGTAGAGATTGATATAAAGATATTCTAACATAAACAAAAACTGGATATTTGATTTTGAGAGATAATAGGGATATATATTGATTGGTCAAGTAAAGTTTAAAGTTTGAAGGAGGCAAGATGGAGATAATAAAGGGTTGTCTACAAGAGGGTATGCCACATATCACTGTGAAAGCCTATAAGATCTTATTATCATATATATGATGTTATTAATAATAACATCATAAGATCTTATCCTATCAAGAGCCTATAATTTATACTTGTAAGATCCATATATAGGCTCTTGATAGGATATGATCTTATGATGTTATTATTAATAATTTTATTTTTATAAATAATAGGGCACCTTACTTAGTTTTACGATAAAATGATGATGATACCATTATCATCTTATTATTTAGATATTACAAATCATTAGCAAAAAGATTGGTTTTTATGACTTAAAATACTCTGGGTAATAATGAGTTCATAATAGAAGTCATAATTTGATTTCTTCCCTTTTCATTGAGGTTAAGTTTATTGATATCTTAATACATTTAAGAGTTTTCATGTGAGTAAATTGAAAATATATTATAAAAAAGATTTTTGATCAAATATATTCTAATTTTTAATTTAACTAGACATAAGTTATAGAGGAGTTTATGGGTAAAAACCCCATAGGACCCCATAATATCGATGAGGACCCAGTAGGACGTTGGATATGGGAGGGGTCCTCTGGTCTCAATTTGTCTTTTTTTTTTTTTCCTCTTCTCTTTGGGATGGTCAATATTGACTTCATACCTCTCTCCCACCATCTGATCCCCCACCATCACGCACGCCCTTCCTTTCCTCACCGTCCGTTCCATCTCCCTCGCATACCTATCTGGAAACATCGCCTATTGAATCGAGTACTGGGTTAAATGAGGAGGAAGCCTGTTGTTCTCCTTTTCTTCATCATCGTCATCATCCATCCGCAATCATCACGATGATGCTGTCTGCAACACATCATCCCCCTTTCTCCCCCTCCCCCTCCCCTTCTCGCTCTCAGAGGATCCCTCCTCTTTCAACCTCTTTTTCTGTATGACCCCAGCCACCTTTGAATGGCTCTGCACCAAGCGGCTCTGTCGTGCCCTCTGCACCAATTTCAGGTTCTGGGTCACTTGACCCAACCCCTCTAAGCTTCGATCGGTCTCCACGGCCTTCCAAGCCCTCACTGGACTCCCCAATTGCTGTGGCGCCATCGAGTGCACCCTCTTCAAGAGCCAAAGGGGCGAGAGCGCCACCGCCTAGATCGTGGTCGACTCCGCCTCCCGGATCCCTAACATTGCCACTGGATTTCGAGGGTGCCACCACAAGGATGAGCCCATCGTCGTCTCGTCCTCTGCCCTTTACAAGGACGTCCAAGGAGGCCATCTCCTGAACTCTCCACCGGCCTACCCTGAAGGGGTCGCCATCCCTCAGTATCTAATTGGGGGTTAATGCTTATCCCTGCTTTACATTGATTCAACGGGCTTAATAATCTTCTTCTCATTTGATTCATTCACTTCCATTGCCTACTTTGCTTTGCTTTGCCTTGTATATCAAAATGAAAATTGAAGAGATTTGAGTGGAGTAATTAGATCGGACAAGCCCCCATTTTGGGAATAATTTTAAAAGCTTAACCAAATGAATTCTGAGAATTCTTAAAAAGACCTCCAGTGAATGATCCCTCCATCTAAGAACATGAAATCGAAACTCATCTTCGAGCGACTTGTCTGACCCTTCATCAAACATGATAGAATGGTCGATATCAACCATCATGGCGGTGATGGTCGATATCGACCAATTTGTTTGTCAGATTTCCTTTAACCGGTAACTGCCTTAGTTGTTGAACATCACAGAATGGTGGATATCGAGCAACACAGCTTAGCCCTGATACGATGACGTGGATGCGGTCACACTCGTTAAACTGCGTCACGCTTCAAAAAATTCGATAAAAATTGTGAGCTCACCAGTAAAATCGATATGAAAATCCTCCGTTTGTCCCCAAAGCCAAACTACTTATTAAGATCTGCGCCCCTCAAATAAAATTCTCGGGTTCGCCACTGGCCCTGATGGTCGATATTAACCAATCTGTCAATCAAATTTTCTTTACTTAGTAACTATCTTATTTGCTGAACATGACAGAATGGTCGATATCAACCATATCGCAAAATGACAAAAAGAAAAAAGAAAAAAGAAAAAAGAAAAAAAAAAAAAGAAAGAAGACTCAAAAGCAACAAGAAAATCCCTCCCGTGTCCAAATCCTACTAGGTCCTCATCAATGTAATGAGGTCCTATGAGGCTTTTCCCATAAATTCCTCTTATTATTATTTTACATACGAGGGTATATGAAATTCCAACAAATGAAATAGTAGGTCTCATGGAAGAGGAAATGCCCTATACCATTTTGAGATAAACAATTGTAACATTAGGGCCTGTTTGGGGGTTTTATTACTAGAGTCAAGTAAGGTAAAGTATTAATTTCTATAAAAAAATTCCCACGAAAACACTTTAATTTAAATTTCCCACCATATTTTTTTAAAAAAAAGTCAAAAAGCAACCTCATTTTTCCACTAAAAGACAAAAAAACTCCACTTTTCAATAAAAAAAGTTAAATAAATTTAATCACAAACAACTAAAAATAAAATATCATAATAACTTATTTATATTTTATTATCTCCTCAAAATAATCTTTACTCCAATTAACTCCACCAATAAAGCCCCCAAAAAAGCCCTAAAATAACCACCCAGCCTTGTTGTATCAGCTCGAGCAGCTCCACTGCTTCCGCTTCCACTTCCACTTCCACGTAGAGACAGACAAAGATATCGTGTCAAGCACAAAAAGAAAGCATCAAAACCCTAGCTAAAGAAAGGCATCAAAACCCCACCCACCTTTTAAATTTTCTTCATCTCTCTTCTCTGTCCAAACTCAAAACCCCCATCCATCCAGAGTTTGGGCTTCTCTTCACTTTCTTCATCACCTTGTCTTTCTTTCTATCTTTCTTTCTTTATGATAACCAAGAATTTGTATTACCTTCACAATCACAATCAAATCTTCCCTTCTTTTTCATAGAGATGTCAGAAGTGCAGACTCCCAAATCTACTGAAAACGTGCCTTCTTCTTCTTCTTCTTCTTCTTCATCAAATGACACTCCTTTGAAGGTGGAGAAACCCCCCAAAATCCATTACCCCAACCCTCCTGAGACCTCCACCCCCAAAATCTCCTACCCTAACCCTCCAGAAACATCCATTCCAGAGCCTACAACGCTGCGGGAGCAGTGGCGCTTCGCCATCCGCCAATACAGCAAATGGTACTCACATGCGTGGGGCACCGCCATCCTCGCAGGCGGCGCCTTCTTCGCGCTCGGTTGGATCATCAAGGGCTCTAACCCTCTCCCTTCCCTGCAGCGGCCAGATAAGGAAACCAATGGATCTGAGCAAAAACCTTCTTCTGATCGCACTTCATGAGATGATGATGATCTGAGTTCCAATGGTAAGGCCTTTAATCTATGTCATTTTGAAAGCAAGCTTTTTTTTTTTCCCTGTCTCTTACATCTTGTGATAACTAATGATATGTATATGTGGTGGTGATTTCTTGTGAAGAGAAATTAGGTTAGCTAGAACCAATTATGTTTTTGTAATATGTTTATTTGACTTTCATGATGTTATGATTTCTGGGTGTTTAGATGATGGCTCAAGAATCTGATTAATCATTATGTTTAATTGGTGGGCCACACATATTGAAATGGACTGATTTAATGGCTGGGATGATCACCATTATAAAACATTAACCGATCAGAGAATCACGCAATGTTTAATTGGTGGGCTACACATATTGAAATGGACTGATTTAATGGCTGGGATGATCACCATTATAAAACATTAATCGATCAGAGATCACGCAATTTATATAATAAAAATACTTGGGATTTTGACGAAATGATGAGGATGAGTTGGGTTAATGGAGATGATCACAAGTGGGGCATGATGAAGTGTTTTTTTTTACAAGCTTGCATTCTCTAATTGTCCCCTGCATATAACAAGAGGGAAAAACATCACATGATCCAAAGGCTAGAAAAAATGCCTACATGTTACTTCTACTAATGGGTCGGACTTTTGGGCCTAACAAGCCCCAGGTCCAATGTCTCCCACTTGACCCATTAAAGATCGACACTTTTTTAAGGGATGCACATGCTGAAAGTTATTTGCTACGACATCATGGAATCTATGAGAAATCTCTTTTTGAAAAGTTGTATTTAAAAAATATATTTTTGTAGATCTCATGTTTTCTTTAATAAATGAAAGTGTTTGCAAATTATATCTTTTCAAATCTAAATAAGTAGATGGGTACGCATGTGGGCGAGTCACCTTAGGTTGCAGTTGGCTCATTTCAGTAGTGTGGTCATGTGAAGTGGCGGACCTAGGATTTTCATTTGAAGGGGGATGGGCACAAACTAGAAGTTGGATTTTGCGGGCAAACCCAGGATTTTCATGTGAGTTTTGGGGGAGGACCTTGAATTTTCATGTGGGTTTTGGAGACGGACCCAAGATTTTCATGTGAGTCCCCAAATAGGTGGATGCCCTTGGTCATGCAGGTCTATGGCACACCTGAGAAATCAGGAAATTGTGTGCTGGTTAGGGGATTATGGTGCACAAACACCCATAGAGAGCATGTTATCCAGACTGGTCCCTCCGAATTTCTTATAAAAAACATTTCTCGATCAAATGTTCTTAGTAGGGCCGTTGAATATGAGCACACAAATTCTTCAAAAAAAACTAAAAAATAATAATAAAAAAAAAGCACGCAAACCTTTCCTCCGAGTTGGGTTGAGTGGCGAAAGGTTGAGTGGGAGATGTTGGCCTTACGCTTTGTCGGGCTCAATTGATCTGGCCCAATAATGGAGCAATTCTTTCATTAACCTTTATGAGGAATGATTTGAGGTGGAGGTCTTTGCATCATGACCCATTACAAATGATGTGTCCCTAATGCATGGCATGTTTTCCTCACCTCAAGCCAAGCCAAGTGCCTACCTGGATGTGAATGCGTCTTTTTGCATGTTTTTCCCTTTTATTATACATAATAGACATTAGAGAAAATTGAGTGATAAGGAAAGAAAAATCCACTCTTGATCATGCTCCACTTGTGATTATTGTCATCGTCATCATCTATTCACATTATCATATCACTATTATATTGTCCAGATCTCAGGCATTTTATTATATATTGTGTGATAATGGCCCACATTTGACCCATTACTGTTTTTATTGCAGTGGTCGTCCAAACCGTTAAATCACGGGGAATGATTTCGTGCATTTGTCCACATCGTGATTGTCTTGCCATATCGTTTGGATCACTTGTTCTGGTTATCAAGTAGTCCATTAAAAGATGTGCCGCCTACTGGTTAAATATAATGATCAATTGGATTCTTGGGCTATCTAAACGCATGAAAATCGTTGGATCATGATGATCAAATGAGCATATTCTAACACCCACGTTATCTGATCCAAGAGAGAGTGAAGTTTGCTTTGTCCTTGTTGAGTCATAGTGGGACATGGGCTTAGATCTTGACTGTGTCTATGAAATTCGGTGTGGGCTCGAGTTTTGTGATTTAAATGTGTCAGGTCCATGGTGGATGCGTTCATGGGCATAATTAAATGCATATACATGGACTGGAGCCCAGCTTTGATGGACCCAGATGGAACTAGGCTTGCCTTCTAAAGTGGCTTAAAATCTATAATATATCATAAAATTAGTGAACCACTGTGCCTTGAATGGCAACCTTGTGGTTGCAAGCATGATCTAGTTTGGTCCATTGTTGTATAAGATAATGTATTTTTATTATAAATATGTATATATATAGTAATTTATTGCATATCCTTGGATGACTGTGGACCTGGTATGGACCTCGATCGGGCCCAATCATGTATGAGAAGTGGGTTCGTCTCATGCATGGAATTTGCAACCATGACATTGCAACAATAATCTTCTATGAAATGTGCTCCATTCTATTATTTAGTCCATTGTTGCATAAAATAATATTAAGATGATACATAAAAAATATTAACCTGCGAGCAGTGGAATGTGCGAGCTCACGTTCCCCGCATCAATAATGAATGACCTCCCCTGAATTTATGTGGATGGCCCGTGATGAACGGCACCCAGCTGTTTTCTCATGTTCTCCTTGTAGGAGAGCATTGCCCTATTGGTATATATATATATATATATATATATATATATATATATATATATATACACACACTTTTATGTTATTGTATATAATATGTATCACTCTGATAACTGTGTAATTGGTACAAAATTGTTTGGGTTCGGCCAGATTATCAATCCGGTCCGATTTCGTACCTGGGTTTTTCGAGTTAGGCCTTTTTGGCAATCAGGTAATATCTAATTGAATTCCTATGTGTGTGTTTGTATGGTAGGGGAATTATGTGGCATGAAAAGATTAGGTGGCATGAATGGAATTAAATTGTTAAGTTGGTGAGAAACTGGGGGGAAAATTGAAACACTGTATCCACCCAACTCTCCTACCAAATGGGTGTTAGGCCAAATCTACTCACTCTGCATAAGAACTCTATCCTCAATTCATCATGTCCCATGAGTCCTTGAAAATATTGGGGAATTCCATTTTCCATAGGTTTTCTCTTGAGGAGATCAAGGATAGTTGCTTCGTGAAAAAGAAATCATCACGGAGGAGTGTTTGAGGGTGACATCAATGGTGGAATCTGAACTGATGGGCTCAGCCAAGAAAAGAGATTGTATTCCATTTTAGAATTATGCTGCTTAGCTTTAATAAAATCCCGTCACCATTTGAAAAAAAAAAAAAAATCCCATATTAGTACAATATCACATCTAGCAGAAGGGAGTGTTCCATTTTTTCCAATGACGTTCAGATGTGTGCCATATACTCATTCATCATTCGTGATCTACATAAGTGCAATGTCTTAATAAATTTGTGAGGAAGATACAAAGTTGATATTAGTTGATTTGAGCATCGTTGAAAGTTTTGTCTTAGATTGACTGCGTAGATTTTTTCCTTTAGAAGCACACTAGAATGACTTGACCTAATCACGAGATTTATGGACTGGATTGTTGATGGGCCCAGTGATATTAGGAGGGTGGTTTTATTTTTTAGTTATCCATCTTAAAAGTTGCAGCCATTTTGACATTGCTAGCCATTTCATCTAGGGTCATGTTGAGATTATCAAAATAAAGAATAAATTATCTGTCCACAAACATCACCTTAGATTGGACTGTTAGCAAGCAATGTTCACTGGAGCTAATTTTTGGTTGATGGCTAAAGCCACCTTAGTTATTTTAGTGTACTTGTGGGTCCCATTAATTTTCTCACACATGATTAGATCAATGAAGAGTTCGTATATTACTTTTTAGATGAACTTTCAAAGCACCTTTCGAAAAAAATAAAACTTTCAAAATAGAGTCCATGTGTTGCATTGTATTTTCCATGATATGGCCTTCTCTCGGCCAAAAAGACTACGTCGAGGAATGTGGTCTGAAAGCTGCCTTAAGTTCTTTGATGTCAATATTTCTTTATCATAAGAATCAATTCAAATCCTTCTTGTGGATCTGTTTGTAGGGCAATTTGGTTGCATTGAGGGTAGCATTATTGTCTCTTGTCCAATGAACGCAGTAAAACGCCTCTCACATTCAGGAAGATCTCCTTTTGGTTTCCATCCCCCAAAACCCAACACCCCCCCACCCCAAAACACTCTCTCTTCTCTCCCTCTCTCTCTCATGTAGGAAGATATTGGCCATCTCACTTTAACATTGGAAGACTAAGTTTCTTTTGCTCAATTAATGTGACTTTGGAAAGGGGTTTGGTATTATTCTGAATTTCTTGGAACTCTTAATAATTATGTTGCCTAGTAACTAGTTCTTAGTAAGTTGTGTTTGCTTTGGGAGCCTTAGGTGAATACATAGTAAGTTGTGGTATTGAATGCAGTTAACTTGTGTTTGTTTTGGGAGTATAAGTTGACTACTAAAAAAGTTGTAATATTGAATATAGCTATCCTTGGGATTAAGCATGTATTCATGAGAGGAGTGCTATATATATCTTGTATAAGAGTCCAATGGTGGGGTAGATTATTATGTTTGTTTCATTTTGATTAATATTAATTTAGTGGAGAGCTTGACTCTTCTCTTTTATCCCTTATTATCTCTTGTTGTGATTGTTGTTTCTTCTTGCTGTCTCTAGTGTATCTTTCCCTCATCACATCTCCTCCTCTTTTCCTCCTCTTTCCTTCTCCGTTTTTAAAGATAAGATTGTGATTCCTTATCACTATTGTATCAAGCCTTGATTTAAGGATTTTTTTTTTTTAAATTCCTATTTGAAGTGAGTAATTTGTCCGTCAAGAGAGTGATGAAAAACTCTCAGCCAAAAGGATTAGAGAAGCAGAGAGTAGAGAGAGAAGAAAGGGAGAAACAGAGAGTTGTGTATGTTTCGCTTCAATCGGTATGATCCAAACTGTCTATTATCAAATTTCATGATCAGATGTGTGGGGTGAAATAGACAAGATCAATCTTTAGTTGATGATGCTAGATCTTATCAGCACTTGATCTAAATCAACACAAGGTCTTTGTTTAGCAGGCGATCCTCCATACCTCTAATTGCCTCTAAAGGGATTGTTGGGAGCTCTAGGCACTGTCCCTATGGGTGGGGTGAGTAACAGGAAAGTAAACTATCTTATCCTTAGCTTTTGGATAATGCAAATGACTGGCATTTCTATGTAACAACCAGGGCTCGAACTTGTGACTCTTGCCTCCTTGGGAGAGGACTTTGATGTCCATTACCAACTGTGCTAGCCTGGTGGAGACAAAGAATTATTGTTTCATGATTGACCAAAAAGAATTATCGTTTCATGATTGACCAAAAAGCAGTGTAGAAGGGCTTTCTTGATAAAATTCATGGAACCACAGAGTTCCTTTGATTGTATTTTTCTTGGCCAAACATACCATTTACTTACTAGAAACTTCTGTTGAAATCTTCAACCAAGTGGGTGTTTAAGCTTGATCATTTCTTGGAAATCCTTGAAAATAGCCACGGGGAATCTATTTCTCGACAGCCACTTGGGTTTCATCCGGAGCAAGAAAGCCAGATAAGTGTTTTGGTGATGATAAGGGAGATTGGATTTTAAGGAGTGGTGGTCTTACTCGAGAAAAGAGATTGGAAACCATTTTAGAATCTTAAACAATTTGCTTGACATTTCGAATCTCAGCAAGTTTCAAATAGCATTTTACTGTTTTTAATAGTATCTTTCTGCATTGGTGATGAGTGGAGTGTGACAATCACATTCATCATTTTTAATCTACATAAACATGATGATATATGACTGATTTTAATATTAAAAAAAATGATATATAATTGATTTAGGATCTTTCTGAACAGGGTTTCAGAATGAGAAAGAGAGACAAAAGGGAGGAACTTGATGATAACGAAAGAAAGATGAAACAAAGCACTGTCATCCATTTTGTTGGTAAATTCCACTCGAATGATTTTAGGATCTTGTTTTGATATAGGGGGATTCTGAGTTGATAGACGATGTTGATGGACAGGATGCAACTGGCTTTTATGAATGAAGAACTTAGAACAAAAGGATCGACAGGAGAGGATATGTGATTTGTTTGTGAGATGAATTTGGTAGAATTCCTGAGAGCTAAAAAACATGCGTCACATGGACATCTTCTGTCAGAATAAACTCTTAGTTATTGATAGAGAGAGATCGATATGGTAATAGGAATCAATGAAATTGAAGCAATGAGAAAGCTCTTACCCTGCCTTTTGGACAATCATTTGACTTGAATGCATTTTCCTAAATACCTCACAATTTTAGCAAATCCATTCTCCTTATTCCACATAATTTTCCTGTCTTTGGTTGGGCCCTTTAGAATTGTCCTGTGAGAGTCCCAAATATCTCACAATTAGCAATTCATTCTCCTTATTCCACTTTTTTTTTTTTTTCCATCTTTGGGTCCTTTAGAATAGAAGTATGAGTTGAATTAGTAAAAGGAAATCTCACGACACTAATCTACATAAATGTGAGGCAGATTTATAGTGAGTATAGGACCCTGTTGAACAGCATGCGTTTCCGCAGGACTTAAGCATGAAGGACGAACAAAGTGATCAAAATTTGATAAAAAAGAAGTGATCCACTTTTTGTACATAAGTTTGGAACGAGCAATGTAAGATCTTGTTGAGCTGGATTTCATATGCAAGTGTTCAGCGTACAAGGAAATTTTGAACAAAAAAAGGATCAGAGCTTGACAGTAGCACATGAGGCAAAGGAACAAAGCTATTCGATGTAATAGGTTGTT
The DNA here is from genome assembly GCA_003546025.1 of Camphora micrantha. Taxonomy (NCBI): domain Eukaryota; kingdom Viridiplantae; phylum Streptophyta; class Magnoliopsida; order Laurales; family Lauraceae; genus Camphora; species Camphora micrantha. The sequence continues at coordinate 15,689,424 of QPKB01000002.1, forward strand.
GGTGCATTTAGTGGAATTTTCTACTTTAAAAAAGCATGTGTCACATGGATTTTTTGTTTGGTAATAGAATGGAATCATTGGAATTCAACCAATTCAATTGGACTTCTTGGAAATGCTCTTTGGTCAGTCATTTTAATTTGGAAAACGATGAGAGGCTGCCTATTTAGTATAGTTGGTTATAGACATCAAATTCCTTCCTTAGGTTGGTGGGAGTCACAGGTTCAAGCCCTGATTGGCTTAGGGAGATATTAGATATTTGCGTTCTTTTAGAGGTAATAGTAGTTTACTTTCCGGTTACCCACCTTATCCATTAGGGAGACTATGAAATAAAGGATAAAAAATGGGAAAGGAAATGATGATATGAAATCATCATTTTAAAGTTTCCATAATTTATCCTTATAGCTCAACAGTTCCATTCTCATTTCATCTAATTTTCTCGTGTCAGAACCAGGAATGGTACTGCTTAGAAGGAAATTGCACAAAAAGTCAAGTATGACAGAGAAATTATGCTTTGTTTTTATATATTTAGAAGACGGAATCTCTGTCCTTGCACTTTGAGCATGCACCAATTGGGCCTTAATTCTGGCAGGTGCTTTCATAGCTGGCATGTATGACTTTGTCACCTTTGTTGTATTGTTAAATGCATCAGGTAATCTGTTTGCAATTTCTTGTAAGTGCATAATTCTCCGTATTTTATTTTCACATTGTGAAGTTTGTGGATCCAGATGAGACATAGTGGAAATATTCTATGTTAATTCTGGCCATTCTTCAGGAACGGGTTGTTCTATAGGAACAATACGTTCTTCAGGAACTATCTTATCTCCACCTAACGGTAGAAATATTGTCTCATTGAATTGACAATCGGGAAAATGAGCAATGAAGACATCTCCTGTCATTGGTTATAGATATCGAATAATCGAGGGAGAGTCATAACCTACGTAGATTCCCAATCTACGTTGTGGTCCTATCTTAGTACTCTTAGGAGGTGGTATTGGGACGTGAGCTGCACAACCAAGATTGCGTAAGTGAGAAATATTGGGTTGAAGTCCTGATATAAGTTGTGCAGGAGAATATTAATGATAGGCCGTGGGTCGAAGTCGAATTAACATTGATGCATGCAACATAGCATGTCCCCAAGCACTAACTGGTAATTTGGACTGCATCAATAGAGTCCTAGAAATGAGTTGGATGTGCTTAATCATCGATTTAGCTAAGCCATTCTGGGTGTGGACATGGGGGACATGATGTTTGACTACAATTCCCAGAGATGAACAAAAATCATCAAAAATCTGTGATGTAAATTCGCCTGCTTTGTCAAGTCTTATAGACTTAATTGGATAATCAGGGAAGTGAGCCCTAAGTTTGATTATTTGAGTTAATAGTCGGGCAAAGGCTATGCTCCTAGTTCAAAGTAGGCAAACATCCGACCAATGGGTGGAGGCATCAATCAAAACTATAAAATACCTAAAAGGTCTACTAGGGGGATTTATGGGTCCACAAATGTCACCTTGTATCCTTTGCAGAAAGGATGTGGATTCGTATGCAACCTTAGCAAATGAAGGTCAGGTGATCAATTTTCCTTTTGAACATGGAGTACATAAGTACCCACTAGGTATGGTCAATTGATGGTTCTCTAAGGAATGTCCAAAAGAGTTATCTATGATTTTTCTGAACATAGTAGCCCCAGGGTGACCTAACCTATCATGCCAAAGCAGTAAAATATTAGGATCACTAAGCTTTGGGCTTAGTTTAACCAGTGAAGTCTTAATATCTCTCTCTTTTCTAAGCACGTTATCAGCACGAAGCCTCACCAATCCTCTTCAAAAACCCAGGCTTCGATCTCTCCTCGTACCAATTCCAAATACACGCCTGGAGCATAGGTTGGCCTAGGAATCGTGCTGATAACGTGTTAGAAAAGAGAGAGAGAGATTAAGAGAGAAGATTAGAGAGAAAAGTAGAGAACTTTTCTATTATCTCATTGTGTGTACAAATACAAAGGAGAGAGGCCTATTTATAGGCAAAGTAACCTTATAAGAGAGGAACTCTAATTCTAACCTTGACTCATCTTAAGTGAGCATCTACCCAAGATCCATATCTTATAACATTTTCCTAAATACCTCAGAAGTTTAGCAAATACATTGTCCTTATTCCACATAATTTTCCTATCTTTGGGCCCTTTAGAATTTTCCTAAATATCTCACAAATTTAGCAATTCATTCTCCTTATTCCACCTTTTTTTTTTTTTTTTCCATTTTTGGGTCCTTTAGAATAGAAGTATCAGTTGAATTAGTAAAAGGAAATCTCACGAGACTCTAATCTACATAAATGTGAGGCAGATTTATAGCAAGTATAGGACCCTATTGAACAGCATGCTTTTCCGCAAGACTTCAGCATGAAGGACGAACAAAGTGATCAAAATTTGATAAAAAAGAAGTGATCCACTTTTTATACATAAGTTTGGAATGAGCAATGTAAGATCTTGTTGAACTGGATTTGACATGCAAGTGTTCAGTGTACAAAGAAATTTTGAACAAAAAAAGGATCAGAGCTTGATAATAGCAGAGGTGGCAAAGGAACAAAGCTATTCGATGTAATAGGTTGTTGGTGCATTTAGTGGAATTTTCTACTTTAAAAAGCATGTGTCACATGGATTTTTTGTTTGGTAATAGAATGAAATCATTGGAATTCAACCAATTCGATTGGACTTCTTGGAAATGCTCTCTGGAACACTTTTTTGTACTTATTCTTTCTATTTCATTTTACCACACTTGAAAAATCAACTCCACCCGGGAATCACAGCCAACTCCCACTCCCATAGCCCTAGCCATGGATCGATCCCTGGCTGGGTGGTTTACACTCTCTTCTCCTCTCCTGGCCAATGGGCCAACTCAACATCGAAAAAAAAATAAAATTAATTGCACCCAAAACATACTTGTGGTGTTGCTATTGCCATGTATCACCATAAGTTTGACCTTCTCGCCCATAGGGTTGGAAAATCCTTGCTTTTGTGGATTTGTGCACAAAAACCAATTTTTCTATGGGCAGTGACGAATCCTAAGATCTAAGGATTTCTCACCTACTACTAAACGTGCTCTAAGTGATGTGGAACTATGTAAGGTTAGAGACAACTTTAGGAAATCTTCTTCGGCAGTAGAGATAGGGAAAATACTGTTTCAAATGAAAACTGCTTGGGTATGTATGCCTCAATCGTAATGGCGATATTTTTATTTACGCCGCTACAACCAATATAACGTAGTGGCCAATATTTTGTTCCATGATTTATAGAGCTATATTCACTCGCGAGTTTGAGGTTAGTCCTTTGACACAGAAACTTTGGAGCGGCATAATGTTGATGGGGTCCCAGGGTAGATATGCTCCCTCGGCAGCCTTGCGCTTCTGCGATTCCAGCAGCAAATGTCACTGTGTGAATGGGCAGGAAGGATGTTCAAATTGGTGGTGTTTTCCACGAATGTGCCCGGGGAACCATTTCATGGGGCATTATTTTAGGCCAACCCATGCTGCTTGAGTGGATTATTGCTTAAAGGTCCAGAGAAGGGCTAAGCCCAATTTCAATCCCAAGACAGCAGGCCCATTTGATTGCGCATCTTAAATGGAAAAAGGTTTTGGAATTTTACTAAAATTTCCTTAGATTCAAGAACTTCAGTTCTTTAGGGTGGAAAATATTCACCTGGGTGTGCACTATGAATTTGGACTCTGCTTCATGTAGTGTGTGAAATTCCACCTATGGACGGTCTGGATGTGCGGTGCTCAGGTGTACAGGTGAATATTTTCCTTTTAGGGGAACATTTGGTTGAGGAGATTTATGGATTATGGGAATGGTGCAAGTCTGTAGCGAGATAATGGAGATGCTGGTATGGGTAACTCCATTACAGACTTCAGTGTTAAGGCGGCTCTCAATTCTTAGAAATTCTCTCATTTCCTGCATTGATTGTCCTTACGATTCCTCAATGGGAGCTTCACGGCTCTAGAAAAAAAGTCCATCTTGTTACATCCAATGACGAAATCCTTTCTACTTGGAATTCCCATGATATCATCAGCTACATGATACCATTTCATTCCATTCTATTCCACACCATGCTTTAGCCAAACTAACCCATAGTGCACGTTCCACGGTTTTAAAGTTCATGGGCTGTTTCTTTACCAGAATTTATGACTAGAATTTGGGAGGTTGGGGGTTTTTTTGGGCATGATTTGACGTGAAGTGACATCTTGTCTCATGGCATTTGAAATGCTGTGTTTCTTTCATTAGAGTTTCAAATTCTATCCACCAAAAATACCTTTTAGAATTCTTAGAATTCCACTCTCTATATCGTTTGTTGGAATTTCAAATTCCCCATCAAAAAGAAGGATTTGGAATTCCACCCAAGGGGACAACTTTTGGAGAATTTGAAATTCTCCCAGACATGAATTCTTGGAATTCTAGGAATTCTAGTAAAGAAACGAGCCCTCAGAGTCTCTATACAAGTTCGACTGTGGATTTCACACGTGGAATCACCAACTTTTTTTGTGAAGCAGTGAAAAGATGTGAGCTATGTTTCCGTAGGCAGAAGTTACAGCTATTTCCTATCTCCCTTGAATCTGAAAAATTCTCAAAATTGTGTACTCATGGAAATTTTCATTTTTGTGCCCATCACATGTCCGTTTAAAACGCTGATTCCCCCTGGAAATATCAGCTGCGAAAATATGCCTTCGCTGATGATACATATCCTCACTAAGAAGGGTTATAGGTATGTCACGTATGTGTCATGAAAACCTCTCTCCACATAAAAACTTTGAACCAAGCATATATGCAGAGGAATTTAAAATAGAACATGAGATTGTTGTTATTATTATTATTATGCTAAGGACGACTTAAAGTAACCCCAATGGGTAGCTCAATTGGCTTAGGACCATGGTTTGCACCTGGAGGTTGTGGGTTCGAAACTGCACTACCACACTGGAGCTACAAGGGAGTTTACCTAGCTTCCCTCTGGGCCCGTGGGGGATTATTAATCTAGCTCAAAGGGTTGGGAATCCTCCGATAGCAAGGACGACTTAACGTAATTCCTTGCCTTGTGGGGGCATTTGGTCTCCCTAATCAGTTGAGCTATGGGATTGGACACTTCTTTTTGACTTAATCTAAATGCCAGAATTTGAACAACTGAAACTGAGTGCTACTGTGTAATTGTATCTTTTTTTGAATGGTACACTAATCCCCCCCCCCCCCCCCCCTTCCTCTCTCTCTCTCTCTCACACACACACACACACACACACTCTCTCTCAGGATCTAGCTCAAATTTGACGAGGGCTAGGCCAAAAAATGTGAGCCCGAGCCTACCCATTTAATCACTGGGATGGCTGGACTTTCTATCTTTTGTGAGAGAAAATTGGTCACAGAACTACTTGCACTACTTAATTGGGTCGGGCCGAGCCGGACTTAGGTTTTCTATCACTTAATCCAAACCTGTGGAGGACAGAAACTCGTGGCTGAACCTGGCCCAAAAAGGTCAGGGCCTGGTCCTTGATAAGCCTTTCTTTCTTTCATTTTATTGACTACACATTCAATGTTGAATGTCAGGAGGCCTAATTTATGATTTGTCATATATATTTGAATTTCGCCTAGGCATATTACAAAGCCGGTTCTAACCCTGTGTTTTCTTTTTCTCTGTTTTGAATTGCACATTCCTTTCTCCTTGTATTCAAATGAAGGACGAAACGGGGGACCTTTGTAAATCAAGTGCAGCTAGTTCAGATTTTGTGCTAATGAGGCTCATGCGGTTGGTTAAAGGCAGTTGTTAAATCAAGTTTTCCTTCCACATGTTACATTACAGGGTAAACAAAGTTTATGATGTAAATTTGTACGTGATCTGAGTTCTGAGAAATCCAAACTTTGGTATAGTACCATTAATGTGAGCAGATATGGGTGTGGTCCCAAAAATAGTTACAAATGAAGGTCAAAGGTGAATTTTCAAACATTAGCATCAGATCTCCTTTCCTTTTGGTGAAATAGAATCAAAAGTAGATGGCAAAACGGAAAATGAATATCCAGCCATCATCCTAGTAATTCAATATGTTGAAAGTGAGGGTCTTATGTAAATCTACACCTTGTATTTGTATCCATCATCCATCATCTCTTTGAATGATTCCAGGGTTCTCATTTCAACGTGAATTTCTTTGAATTCTACGTACTTCCTAGACCTCCAAGTGTCATTGGCCCAAATTGTTCCCGAAAGAATTCCTGTGGTTAAAAAAGTAAACCCTAGATGAATGACACAATAACTAAGAGGATCTAATTGTCGAATTAATTGATACATGTGATAATTTATAAATGAAAGAGAAGTATTTTGTAGAACACGTTTTTTTTTTTTTTTTTTTGTCATTCGCCAAAATAAAATGACCCAATTAATAAATGATTGCTTTTATTAATACCAACAGTCAACATAAAAGAGCTTTCATAGCTCAATAACATCTCACTTACATGCATCATTAACCACTGGAATTATAATATTGACACTAATATTGCAGATTGATGCATTTCAGTTGAAAGCCCAAAGAAGCAAAGCCTTGGGTTGAAGTAGCAATTGGTGCCGTTATTGCGCTAAAATAAATTTTTTTGTTACTTCTTTTTGGAAACATATGAATAAGGAAGAAGATGCTATTTAATGCTATTTTTAAATCTCAATTTTGGTTCTTTTTTAATCAATGTATTGAATTCCTATGTATTTTAATGCAAACAAACAACTGTGGTTAAGGAAATTGAATCTAGTGCAGATGAGATACTCGGCTATCACCCTAGTAATTCAATGTAAGAGAGAGTCAAGGTACCATCTACATCTCCATTTGATTTCCTTCCCATTTTGCCTCGGAGTTCACACACTTCTTTAATAATGAAGCTTTTTTTATTATTTATTTATTTTACAAAACGGACCCTGTATTTTTAAAAGACCTCAAAAAGGCTCCAATATTTTATGTTTTTTCAAAAGTCTCTCTTGACTAACAGCCCAACTAGGCAGATAGTAATTTGACAGTTAACTCTTGTTTTTTCTTTCTCTTTTTTGGCTGATTTGCCCTTGAGAAATCCCGTAAACGACTTATCCTTGAGTTAATAAGATAAAAAGACAATCTAGCCAAAGGTTAGGATCATTTGGATTTACTAATTTTCTTAACAAAGCCTTTCCATCACCATGCTTCCTCAACCATCATGCATTTAGATGGCCCCCCTAAAAGTAAATTGAGTTTGGCTTTGTTTGGTATCTTTACTCTTATTTTGGCAGAGTCATCCAAAATAGAACTATAAAAAAAAAAAAAAAAAAAAAAAGAAACATAAAAAAGGGGGCTAGAATTAAAAAAAAAAAAAAATTGTAAAAACATGTATAGTAATGTACAAATCTATTTTGAATAGAGCATTTGGTATGTTCTCTATTTGGCTCTTATTGGAGGGGTTTGTGTCTAATTATAAGGGCACTTTCTGTCATTTGTACATTTTTCCCACCTGCATATATCATTAAAAAATACATGCAATATGAACCCATTCAAAATTACATTCAACATGGACCCATTCAAGAACACATCCATTATCCATGCACATACCATCATAGTAACTTATTTGGAAAACACAACTATTTCCATCAAAGTATAACATGTAACTTGTAACCAATTTGAAAATCACAACATCACACACCATCATACAATGTCTCCTCCATCATTCCATCATCAAAAGCCATTACACACCACTACACACCATCACTCCAACAAATGGAGAATCACACCATCACACACCATCACTCCAAACTGAAAATCATAGCATCATACACGTGCAAAGTTCAATGCATCCATCATCACAACCCCTTAAATTAATCAAATAGAAACCAGCAGTATGACATAAGACTAAGGTGAGTAGGCTAAAGATGATGTATCCCTCTAAATGGCATTTGCAATTGAGTTCCTCTTGGCATCTATCTCTATTCTATCTGTGATATCAAAAGTATATGTATTGGATCCAAGATCTTCTTCAATGTTAATGTCACGCTCTACTTGGTCATTTTCACTTGAGAATTGTGAAAATAATTGGACCTCCATATCGTCTTTCCTAATGAAATTATGCATCGCCAATGCAACAATCACAATGCTCGAGACAGGGAATCGAGCTTTCAATACTCCAAAGTTTCGATGTAAAATTGAATCCATATGCTCTTTATATGTCAAAAAAAATATAACTAATCATTCGTCTATAGTGGGTATGACAAATAAACATTCATCTAAAACAATACTAAAATGAACTCATACTATCAATTGCATTAACCAAAAGAGTGAAAGAAACATAACATTCTCTAAGTACTCAAGATACTAATAAAGAAGAGAAGAGTCATAACATCCATGTTTCAAACCAAAACAAATATCAACACGTGTCAAATATCCACATTTTAGAGAGAGAGAGAGAGAGAGAGAGAGAGAGAGATCCGCATCCATGTCTCAAACCATGACAAATATCAACCTATGATTCAAACATCCTAATTTTAAACTCAGCTATGAACCCAACAATTAGAGATCACTAGCAACTCCAGAAGCATTTTCCTTCTCCAATTTTATTAGAGATTTGAGCAAAGCCATCTTTGCCTCACCTGACCTTGGTTGCATCTAGATATTTTTTTTTCTCCTTACCCATAAAAGACCTAAGAGCGACCCCATACAGTGGGCTATTGTCTGCAATTTGGGGCATGACATGCAGTCATCAATGGTAGGTCCTGCATATTGAACTAGAGTAGTAGCTAACTAATCTGATGTCTTCAATGAGGCTGTGAGCTCGATTAGGCAAAGCATTTATCGCATCATTACTCGCCATTGACTGCATTTTAGAAGCCTTGGTCACTTTTGCCTAATATTTGCGATCATGACATCTATATCAATGTCACTAATTGTTAAATCTTTTGGCGTGGTGGACTGGGGGATTTGTTAGGACCAGAGATGGAGTATCTCCACAACCATTCAAGTTAAAGAAACTTAAATCCATATCTGTTATAATATATTCAGGCACACCATCCATTGTTGGAGCCCATTTATCATCCCTCTCGCTAAAGTAGCATCAAATAAAGCAGCCATCTCTTTTCAGAAAAAGGAAGGGGCTTGGACTTAACTAAATACCTAGATCCCCAACCATCAGATGACTGGCAAAATCCAATGCTCGAAAATAAAACACGTGAGTGTCCCTCAGTCTTTGGTGAGGGAAGGATGCACATGAGTATTGACCTATTTGGGACAGCTCTCCTAAGCTCAAGATTAGGATTAGGTAAATCCAAGTGTACGGTGGGGCCCACATGGGGATGGGGAAGGGGGGATTTCAAGGATTCTGTGAGACCCTCCTCTTTGTAAAAAAATAAGTTCCAACTGTGATTTCTATCATCTCCAACTAGGCCCCAAAAGTTTAATAGTCAATAGTCCAATGGATCGATACATAGTTGATCTAACGATCCAGTAAATTCGAATCTGACCGAAAGTTTGTGGACATGTGAAATTCAGGGGGGTGGGGGGCATGTGTTTAATCCATTTGGATGGACCAAGGGTAGGCCCCACAAGCATGAGCTTACAGAATTTTATCCATGAGAGCCTTGCCCCAAAAGTCTTTTGAAATATATATATATATATATATATATAGGAGATGCCTATGAGAGATATCTCTCACCTTATATGAGAGATAGGAGTGAGCGCCCTCACATTTAAGTTATTGGCATTGGATATGGATGTGAGGACCCCCACCTTATCTCTCATAGTAAGGCGATAGCATATCTCATAGGAGCATCTTCCATATATCCCCACCTTATCTCTTATAGTAAGGTGAGAGATACTCTCATATGAGCATCTCCCAATAAATATATATATATATATATATATATACATATATTGAGAGAGATTCTCTTGTGAGAATAACTCTCAAGGTACAGTGAGAGTAAGGAGTGGGCTCCTCACATTTAGACTGTTGGGATTGGATATGGATTTAAGGGTGTCCTTCCCTCACCATGGGGTGAGGGACAATGACGTAGCAATTTATAGACAGTTGGATGAATAAGCAGATCCAATGGCTGGGACCATTTAAAAGGCTTGAAAAAAAGCAAAATCCCTCCTCACTTTCCTTTCCCACCCAAGAATCCCCCTCTGTTCTCTTTTGTTTCCCTCCCAATGAAGCCACGCCGGAAACCTGACTCCGATGGTCTTCTTCTCCATGGGTCCGACGCTACAGCTACAACTACAGCTGTCCCTCCATCTCCCAATGTCCGAAGATGCCATAGTCTGTGCACCAGGCCTTCCATAAATTTGAAAGATATCAACCATGACATTGTAGTAACAAAATGTAAGAATAGCCACCATAACATGAAGCTCACATTTGATTCAAATTGAGCTACCCAAACCCATAGCAATAGTCTGTGCACCGGGCCTTCCATAAATTTGAAAGATACCAACCATGACATTGTAGTAACAAAATGTAAGAAATAGCCACCATAACATGAAGCTCACATTTGATTCAAATTGAGCTACCCAAACCCATAGCAAGTTGGGCTTTCATTTCAGTAAGTTATGAGTGCTGTCTGAATCTAACAACATGTCCTCTGTCTTAGTGTAATAGTATCCCAAACTCTCATGGTTTGTGATGAAGTGGTTCTTGTCAGGGCATCAAATGAGGTTTCTGGTTCCTAATTCTGAAAATATGTGCTGCATTCCTTTCTAGAATCATTTCCACCATTTATATAGTTTTCTACTAAATCAAGGATAAGAAGGATAGTTTTATTATTTCTTCTATATTTCCACAAATAGTAATTTTTTTTTAAAAAAAAATTAGTTTAAGTTTCCCAACACCTTTATTTGCATTGCCTAATCAGGCCATTAATTCTAAGGAATCACAAACATGTTTATGAATCTCTGATCATATATATATTTTTTTTCACTTATTTTATGTTGTCGAATAAAGAAGCCTGATTTTGTCAACGAAAGGTGTGTTATGGAGACAAGGGAAATTTGTGGGGTTCAGTTCCAAATTAAATAAAAACTGGATTTGGAATATTCAGTTTGTAAATTTGTCACGGATCATACTCATCTGTTAAGTACTCCTTACAAGAACCATATGCTACGCTCATACAGAAAAATTACTCTAGTGCAAAAAATTTTGTAAGTGTCTTGAGGCAAGAGACTGAAGTAAGGGTGAAAAGAAGACTTACATTGTGTCAGATATCGAAAATGGAGTGGAAACTGAACGAAGGGTTGTATTAAGAAAGGATTCCAATTTTGCAAATTGTTTGTGTCAAATGTTTGAGTTTGAATGAATTCAATGTTCTCATATTCTTAGAGTCTCGAGGCAAGAGAAACTTTATACATTACCCAAAACTTTCATACTGCAAAGATGGAGTAGGAATGTGAGATTGGATTAGTATGATAACGAGGCTATTGTTGATGAACAAAACTCATGTGGTAACACATTAGTTGAAAGGGATAGAGATTTATCATACCATGTTGCACAACTTCTTGATGAGGGTTGCATGTCTACAAAGGCATGCCAACATGCAAGAAAGGGGACTTCACAACTAACAAGAGAAAGGGGATTGGTATGAATGGTATGGATGTTGGAAAAGTTGGTCCAAGTAGCTCATGTACTTGGATTGATTTCAGGTGTTGTTGGCTTCATGTACTTGGTTTCTGGGTTTGTACTAAGGTTAAGAGCATGGAAAAAGCATGCAAAGAGTGTGGTTTCTGTATTGGTACTAAGACAATCCAAATGTACTGCTGAACATGGCATTGCCAAATATACAGCTGAACAGGCACTGCAGGTGTATCAAGATACAGCTGATCAAGCACTGCAGGTATCTTGAAATTTTGATACAGCTGAACAGACACTGCACTGGTACTGTTTAGTATATTCATGTTAGGTTGGAAACTTGGTAACTATTTCAAGGACTAAAGAAGTTGTAAAAATAGAAAGAAAGAAAGAAAGAAGGGACTGGACCATGACTGTGAGAGCAGTTTCCAAGACAACTTGGTCATGGGATCATTCTGCTACTTCTAATGTTCTTGTAAAAACCCAAGCAATGAAGATGCCCACCAACTCACCAGGGCCCTCAATCAATGAAGAAAAGCCCACCCACAATGACTTTTTTTAAACATAGGTTTAAGTGCAGTGGCATAATAGCTCAGAACCACATGGAGTCTTTCCCTTCTTAATGAGATCTTGAATGCTTGAGATCTTGACATAGCAAGTGATTTTAGAAGGTCGAATTGAGATTTCAGCCTCTTTTTAGCAATTGTTTCCAACCCCAGAACACAGCGTACAATCTTTTTAACAAAAGAGAATTTGTGCACCAAACTTGCACAACCAAAATACATCTTTTCAAGTGCATGAATGCATCAAACCAAACAAAAACGAAAAAAAAAGTGCGAATGCATACATGTACGAATATACAAATATGAAAAAAATTTCTCCTACAAATAAGAAGGCTTTGATTGATCATAAATGGGTCCAAGCAAGCCCCATCAAGCCATATTCAACAAAGTTGTACATATATTGAAACATGCGCCCGATTTAATCTAAAAGCTACCGTCAAAATTACAAAACATGACATAAACAATATTACAAGGTAGATTTTGCGCATATACAAGTTATTTAGATAGCTCAATTTCTTCTTCTCTCTTTTCTCTTCCACTGTTGCATGCAACATTCTATTGTCCATCTCAATTGCAAGCTTAAGGTCTGTGATCAACACTGTCAGATTCTGCAAATCTCTATTTACATCATTTTTGTCACATGACATTGAACTTGATCCGGGAACTTGTTCTCTATGTGCTTTATCTTTCCATATAAATTCGCCACAGACATTTCCATCCTACAAATTTTTTTCATAAAAATGTGTTTCAAACACGACTTGAATCAATAAAAAAATAAATTAATGCTAGCACATTCAAAATGACATGTTTGCACACTTACATTCCATCTTGGGCATCCCCAAAATTTCTGATTTGGTTTCAACCTTGTATGAGAGGTAAACAATTTCATATCACCACTCCCACATCGGCATTTAGGTACCATTTCAGCAGTTCAATTATTGGAAAATGACATTCTGAAAAATAAAATTATTCATATAATTTTCATAATACTCAATGGAGCAAATAAAATATGCTAAGTTTTCAAGACATGCAGAATTATAGAAATTAAATACAAGTCTCAGATTTCTATTTTATTGTTTTGATGACAAAAATGGAAGTGGGTGGGCTGTTAAGGAAGAAGTGGGTTCCATAACATGATGATTCAGCAGAGTATGATCCAGGTTAAAAAGACTTGCAGAGATAGAGAGAAATGCACTCACTAGAAAATCTAAATTCCAAGGCATAAAAAATGAAATGCAACATAAATATGAAGAATGAATGATATGTACAAACATGAGACTAGACTCAGAAAAGTGGTGAGTGACCACCCTCAAATCAAACTTTAAGGAAAATCAAAAGCAGAGATCTATAAAAAAAAATGTGGAGAGATTTATGTGAAAAACGTGCAGAGATACAAGTAAAAGAAAGAAAAAAAAAAAAAAAAAAGAAAACGTGCAGATACCCAACCCAGAAAATGTGCACTTGGTTGAACCTTAACAAACCTGAATTAAAAACATCACCCCTCTCCATCCCAGCAGAATGAAGCTGTAAAAAAATGGGAAACCCAAAATGAACCTGAATAAATATCACCCCTCCCCATCCCAGCAGATTGCAACTAGAAAAGAAATGGAAAACCCAAAACGAACCTGAATAACTGCAGCAGACGAATATGCTGGATTGCTGGACAGAGATGGAGATGCTGGGCAGAGATGGAGATGCATCCGATGATGGAGACGAGAATAGAGCCCCGGCCCTGTTCGTTACAGAGATGGAGATGCATCCAACGATGGAGAAGAGAGCCCCAGCCCTGTTTGTTACAGAGATGGGGATACTGAAGAAGATTGGGACGAGAAGGGAGCCCCTCCCCCTACCCTGTTCGTTACAGATATGGAGAAGCTGAAGACAATGGAGACGAGAAGAGAGCCCTGACCGTTTCCATTAAAATGGGCGAGCTTTTTTCACTCATTTTGAACTTCAAAATGGGCGGGCTTCAATGTTTTTTTAATCCTCTCGTGTCATTGTCCCTCACCCCATGGTGAGGGAAGGATGCATATGAACATTCCCACCCCCCCCCCCCCCCCCCCCCCCTCTTGCGCTCTCTCTCTCTCTCTCATGAGAGTAAGGGGAGAGGGTCCTCACATTTAGGCTGTTGACATTGAATATAGAT